>CM066322.1:87315382-88550549 GCA_033807775.1 Saussurea involucrata | reverse complement strand
CATTACACATCGCCACCGCCACCTGTGAAGTCAACACCCCCACCATACCACTACACCTCACCACCACCACCTACGAAGTCTCCTCCCCCACCATACCACTACACCTCACCACCACCACCTACGAATTCACCTCCCCCACCATACCACTACACATCACCCCCATCACCTACAAAATCGCCTCCCCCACCATACCACTACACCTCCCCTCCACCACCTAATAAGTCACCTCCTCCACCATACCACTACACATCCCCTCCACCACCTACCGAGTCACCTCCTCCACCATACCACTACACATCACCTCCACCGCCAGTAAAATCACCTCCATCATCCGTGTACATGTACACTTCTCCTCCACCGCCGGTTCATTATTAGGCTCCCATAACTTGGTCTTTTGTGAACATTCATGTAAGTATTATTATTTCTTATTTAGAAACGATTACCCATTTCCTTTATCAATATTAAAATATACATCTTATAACACATCGGTAACATATTCATATTTGTTTTTGCAGGATATCTTTCAAGTATTAGTACAATAAAGAAGGCTTCGCAAGGAGATGTTCCAAAGCTAACTTGTCTACACCCATTGTATTTGTAATAAGGTCTTCAACATTGCATTCTAGCGCACCAATATTTTCTACTACGAACATTTCCTCTCCACTTCATGATCATTGTAGGACACCGTCTCTATGAAGATAAGCTTAAAGGGTTCTGTATTGATTTAAAATGGAACCAAGTATAATTGGTTGCCAAGGGAAAAGGGTGACACGAGTATATTGTCGTTTTGTTTGTTTCTTCTTTGTCTAATTTCTCATTTGTTTGTCATTGTATAAATAGGTAGATTATGATATTTATATTCTTGTATGATTTTCAATCCTTTTTCACTTAATTAAAGTTAGTTAATAAGAGACTTTCCTCAAAATTGGGTTAAATTGCAAAAGGTTGCAGACTATAGAGTTTTTATTTAGCCTTTTTCTTATTAATATTCATATTTTATAACATTATTATACCTTGATGCCATCATGGATCTAAATAAGTTTTAAAATATTAAATATAAATTATTTTACCCAATATACATCTATCATAACCATATATATAGCATTTAAAATACAAATCCTCTAATTCCTATAAACTATATAAATTCATCTCAATCGTCCATATAATATATGGAATAGTTCAAACGATAATACCAAATGCGAGGAACACTTATAAGTCCATCATTTTGTTTGAAGTCACAGTTTTAAAAGGATTACGGGAGCAGTAAAATACTAAATAAATATTTACCCTTTTTTAGGATTATCGAATGCATGTTGGGGTAAAACGAGAAAAAACTTCAAATCACATAATGGACAGACAGAACCGATGATTGTGGATGCAATCACCACCAATTTTTGATTTATCACATCATTATCACAACAAAATCCATTCATTATCAGAACAAAGTCACATCGTAAGAATATTTGAATTTATCACATTATTATCAAATTATTATCACAAGAAAATCACTTTATTATCGACAACGGAGTCATCGACATAAGAAGTTTTTGATGATACAACTAGCAAAATACTTGAGGGATAAAGACAAATCTAAGATAACAAAATTTTGTTAATAATTACTAACTTATTTTCATTTAGGGGTGGTTTACTTTACAAACCAAGCAATTTGTACAAACCGTATAAACGTCATTTAACTAATCATTTTTTTTCACTTTTTCTTAACTATGAGGGTTGAGTCATTTTTATCTGTGGAGAGGGTTAATTGTGGACATTATCATCATCGTTATATTAATTTTAGAAAACAAATTTCATCAAAATGAGAAATACATTAAACATTTTCATTTTTACGTAGAAACAAAAATATATGAAATATTTTTATCGAAAAAACTATATGAAACAATTTCATCATATTATAATACTTTCATTAAAGAACTTTTATTAAATTGAACAATGAAATCGACGGTTTGTACTATTTGTACAAATGGTTTGGTTAGCATTTGTAAACTTTGGATTTCATAGGTTTTCTTGATGAAATTGTTTATTTTGATGAAAGTGTTTCATATCATTCATTTTTTTGATGAAATTGTTTCATATATTTGTGTTTTTTACGTAAAAATGACAGTTTCATCAACTGAGAAAATATATGAAACAGTTTTATAGAAATGAAAAAATATATATGAAACTACATAAAAAACCACAAATATATGAAACAATTTCATCAAGAAATGAATGATATGAAACAATTTCATCAAAATAAACAATTTCATCAAGAAAACCTATGAATTCCAAAGTTTACACGAAAAAAAAATTACAAAATAGTGGGCCTCTATATATGAAACGTCCCAAAAATCACAGCGAATTTAAACCTTAAAATTCATCAGAGTTAATCACAAATTCGTCCAAACTTTTATACATGGAGAATTAGCTATACAGGTACACATATACATTTGTACTATCAATCCGGAATCCGATAATTTTATCCGGAGTCCGGTATCATCCGGTATCCGGAACCAATCCGGAAAACATACGGAATCCGAAACTTTCTAAAATTCATCTTCCGGATTATTCCATACCCAGTTCGATTCATACCATTTTCATTCAAATTTACAACCAACTCTTTTTAAACTATTTAATAGAGATATCTACAGTTCACAAAACCAATTCAAATTGAATCATCAATTTTATTAAAAGCGATTCAGATAGATGAACTTACCTTAAAATCGAATTTGGTGTCTGCAATCCACTCTATTTCACGTCTAATCTTTCACACCAACTAACCAATACGAATCAAAATCAGCTTAACCTGCTTATTGATTTCTAAGAGATTGAATTGAAAACCATGATTCAATTCTTACCGTAGCAAATTCAGGATTCTGGAAATCTCTTTCTCTCTGCCTTGTTAGAACTGACTTCAGGAAACTAATTGAGATATTTCTCAATCACTAGCCGACTCAAACTTTAAATATAAATCAACTTTCAACAAATGACCAAATCCATCCTGAAGTTTTGCATTTTATAATTAGTCCAAAACTTTGACTAATTTCTCTTTCGACCCCTTTACATCAAACATTACATAATGGAAAATTCGAGGTGTTACAAATCTCCCCAACCTGAAAATGATTTCGTCCCCAAAATCAAAGTTAGGTAAATAGATGAGGATATCTATTCTTCATATCCTCTTCAGCTTCCCACGTCATGTTAGCACCTCTATGATGTTTCCATTGTACTTTCACCATGACCACTTCCTTATTTATTTATTTTGAACGGCATGACCACTTCTTTATGTCGTAGCTTCTTAGTCGTCCTCGCTAAAATTGCTTCTGGTTCCTCCACGCAACGACTCTTCTCATCCATTCTTATTTCAGAAAGTGGTATAACATTATCTTCTTCGGCTAAGCATTTCCGAAGATAACAGACATGGAAGGTATTATGGATTCCTTCCAATTCAGGTGGAAGATCCAACTGATATGCTTGAAGTCCTACTCTCTTGGTTATAGCAAAAGGCCCTAGAAAACGAGGACTCAGCTTTCCACGTTTTCCAAATCTTATCACACCCTTCCACGGGGATACCTTTAGCATCACACGCTCCCCAACTTGGAATTCTTTCGGCCTTCTTTTCGGATCGGCGTAACTCTTTTGTCGATCTTGAGTCGCCTTCATATGTTTCCGAACTTCTTTTACTTTATCGGTCGTTTGTTGTACAATTTCAGGACCAGCAAATTGTTTTTCTCCAGCTTCTAACCAACACACTGGAGTTCTACATTTCCGTCCATACAAGGCTTCGAAAGGTGCTCTTCCAATAATGGAATGATAACTATTGTTGTACGCAAACTCCACTAAGGGTAAATGCGTATCCCAGTTACCTCTAAAATCAATCACACAGGACCTGAGCGTATCTTCCAAAGTCTAAATGGTTCTTTCACCTTTCCCGTCCGTTTGTGGATGATAACCAGTGCTCAAATTCACTCTTGTGCCCAATTCTTCTTGTAGTGATTGCCAAAATCTTGAGGTAAATCGGCTGTCCCGATCAGAAACTATAGACATAGGTATACCATGTCTTGATACCACTTCATCAATATATAACTTGGCTAACTTATCAATTGGTGAAGCTTCTTTCATTGCCAAGAAGTGAGCACTTTTGGTCAGCCGATCCACAATTACCCAAATAGTATCGTTACCTTTCAACGTCCTTGGTAACTTAGTTACAAAGTCCATGGTAATCTTATCCCATTTCCATTCAGGAATCTCCAAAGATTGTAGACTTCCATAAGTTCGTTGATGTTCAGCCTTCACTAATGAACATGTCACACACTTTTCTACACATTGTGCCACATCTAATTTCATAGCTGGCCACCAATAGTGTAGCTTCAGATCTCTATACATCTTAATACATCCAGGATGTATAGAATATTTAGACTTATGAGCGTCTTCAAGAATTAACTCTCGGTTTCCTCCTACCTTTGGCTCCCAAACGCGGCCTTGGAACAGTTTGACCCCACGACCATCTTCAGTCAGTTGAAGACATTGTTTGACCATGACTTCCTCTTTCAGATTTTCTTCTAATAATGTTTCCGCTTGTGCCACTTTGATTCTTTCAATCAAACTTGACGTCACATCAATCCTGACGTTAGTCGTTTTCAAACATCCACTGTATTCCTTTCTACTTAAGGCATCTGCCACCACATTTGCTTTACCAAGATGGTAATGCAATTCACAATCATAATCCTTGAGTAGCTCTAACCAACGCCGTTGCCTCATATTCAACTCTTTCTGATCAAAGACATGCTTCAAACTCTTGTGATCAGTGAAAAGAGTGCACTTCGTCCCATATAAATAATGTCGCCACAATTTCAAAGCAAACACAACTGCTGCCAGTTCCAAATCATGGGTAGGGTAATTCTTTTCATGTTCCTTGAGTTGTCTTGATGCGTAAGCAATCACTTTGCCACGTTGCATCAATACACACCCCAAACCCATCTTTGACGCATCACTATAAACGACTAAATCTTTTGTTCCTTCCGGTAGTGCAAGGATAGGAGCTTCACACAGCTTCTTTTGTAATATCCTGAAAGCTGACTCTTGCTTTTCAGTCCATACAAACTTCAAATTCTTCCGAGTCAGAATGGTCAAGGCAGAAGCGATCATTGAGAAATATTTTATAAACCTCCAATAATAACCTGCCAGACCCAAGAAACTCCATATCTCTGATGCGTTCTTTGGTGTTTCTCAGTTCGTCATTGCTTCTATCTTTGTCAGGTCCACTTTGACCCCTTCAGAAGTAATCACATGACCAAGAAATTGTACTTCTTTTAACCAAAATTCACACTTTGAAAATTTTGCATGCAATTTCTCCTTCCTCAGAACATCTAAGACTTCACGAAGGTGACATTCATGATCGGCTTCATTCTTTGAATAAACAAGTATGTCATCAATGAACACGATGACAGACTTGTCTAAGAATGGTCGAAACACTCTGTTCATTAAATCCATGAACACGACTGGAGCATTTGTCAACCCAAAAGGCATCACAAGGAATTCATAATGCTGATACCTTGTTCTGAACGTCGTCTTGGGTATATCTTCATTTCTTACCCTTACTTGGTGATAACCCGACCTCAAATCAATCTTGGAGAAGCATCCAGCACCTTGAAGTTGATCGAATAAGTCATCAATTCTTTGAAGCGGATACTTATTCTTAATGGTCACCTTATTCAGTTCTCTGTAGTCGATGCACATCCTCATAGTGTCATCTTTCTTTTTAACAAATAACACCGGAGCTCCCCAAGGTGAAGAACTTGGCCTAACAAAGCCCTTTTCAAGTAGTTCTCGCAATTGTGGCATCATCTCCTTCATTTCGGCCGGTGCAAAACGGTACGGTGCACGTGCGATCGGTGCCGCTCCAGGGACAAGATCAATTCGGAACTCTACTTGTCGTTCTAGCGGTAAGCCTGGAAGATCATCAGGGAACACATATGGGAGTTCTCGTACTATCTTTATATTTTCCACTTGCTTCTTTTCTCCTTTAGCATCCAAAACGTATGCCAGATAGGATGAACATCCTTTTACTAGACACTTACGCGCTTTGGCAATAGAAATTAACGGAACTTCCCCATTTCTCTTTTCCCCATAGATGAATACATCATCATTGTCGAGCATAGGAATCCGAATTAATTTCTTGGCACAAAGAATTTCTGCCTGATTGATTGTCAACCAATCCATGCCCACGACTAGATCAAATCCCCCAATTTCCATCAACATCAAGTCAATCGAAAATTTCTTTTCTTCTATCATAATCATACAACCCTCAAGTCTTTCTCGAACTAAGACTTGACCTCCGTTAGCTATTTCAACATCTAAGGCATCTTCCAAGGTAGTGACTAGACATAGCTAACTTTTGATAAAAACGACTTTGATACAAAAGACAGATTTGCACCACAATCAAATAATACTCTTGCAGGAATAGAGTTAACAAGAAATGTACCAGAAACCACATCCTTTGATTCTTTTGCTTCATCAGCCGTCATATGAAATGATCTGTCCGTTGGCTTAGGAGTACTCGGCTTCCTTTCTTGATTCCCGTTTTTCCTTAACTTGGGGCAATCTTTTCGGAGGTGACCGGACTGTTTACATTCATAACAAGTCAGCCCTTGGATGGGACAGTTTGCAATCTGGTGACCACATTTGAAACATTCATTTGAAACCACCCGGCACGGGCCAAAATGTTTGCTTCTGCATTTCTGGCACCAGTTCGGTTCCCGTCGAGACTCAAAACGAATATTCTTGCCAATTGATCTGGATTTCTGAAAATATTCGGATCGACCTTCCCATTTTCTTTTATCTCCCCCTTGAGCCTTTTCCTCTTTGTCTTTGGCATAAACTTCCTCGATTATCTTAGCTTCCTCGATCGTTTCCCTCAGTGTCAAGGCTTTGGAATTCCGCACTCGTGACATCATATCAGCAGGTAATCCCTTCAAGTAGGCTTTAATCTTTTCTTTTTCAGTTGGAGCCACATGCCCCACTAGATCATATCAGCAGGTAAGCCATATATATATATAGAGGGAGAGAGAGAGAGAGAGGAAAGTTCAAATAAAAACTCATTTTCAATTGTGAACATGAGGACAAATCTTTACCATTCCATCTTTATTGATCTAATTACTAATATTAAATAGAGTTTTTAATTGAAATTATTAATTAAGGTGATTAGGGGTAAAATGGGAAGATAATTTAAACACACGCCTACCATGTTTGACTTTTTATTTTTTTTTAATTAAAAACTTTTACCCCCCTTAAAGTTTAAAATAAATTATCTTAAAAATTACTAATATTTTAATCAAACAAATTACATCAAAAAAACGAGAATTCCGTGCTCTTCGATATGACATCCATCTCGATATAGTTTTTTTTGTTGTTTTAACCGTTTTTACATGAAATGTCATATATATGTGTTATATTCATTATGAATATTTATGTACGTTCAAGTGTGTACAACATCTCGACACCGTAAGTTCGTAACTCGACATCACCTTCTACAACACTTTCTTCAACGTCCTAAGGCATCGTGTTCTTCATTACCTTAACCCAACACCCATCGAGATGAATCGGGAACCTATCGAGTTTCAATTGTGAACCGAAGAACAAAAGAAAGTGTGTCACATCTCCACACCTTCACGGTCACTCATGTATTATTCTTCATGAATAATGTATCATTCAGTATGAATAATACTTCATTCAGCGTGAATAATACATGATTTATGAATTCGTTTATTTTTCATCCTGAAGGTTATATAATTCATCATGAATATTGTATTATTCATCCTGAATGTTATATAATTCATCCTGAATACTGTATTATTCATCCTGAATATTGTATTATTCATCATGAATAGTGAATGAACGTTCACATTTGTTATTCATACTGAATGTGGACACTTGAAAATGTGCATACATATTCATAAAGAATAAAACCAAGTTTCGATTGTGAATCGGAAAACAAAAGAGAGTGCGTCATGTGTTCACACCTTCACGGGTCATTCATATATTATTCATCATGAATAATGTATCATTCATGATGAATAATACAACATTCAAGGTGAATAATACACGATTCATGTTTAATAATACATGAATCAGGAATTCGTGTATTATTCATTCTGAATGTTGTATTATTTATTTTGAATACTGTGTTATTCGTCATGAATAGTGAATGAACGTTCCCTTTTGTTATTCATACTGAATATGGACACCGGGAAACGTTCATACATATTCATACTGAATATAACACATACATAGCATTTCACGTAAAAACAGTTAAAATGAAGTAAAAGAACTATATCGAGATGGATGTCATATCGAAGAGCACGAAATTCTCGTTTTTTTAATGTAATTTGTTTGATTAAAATATTAGTAATTTTTAAGATAATTTATTTTAAACTTTAAGGGGGTAAAAAAATTAATTAAAAAGGAAAATAAAAAGACAAAGATGGTAGGTGCTAATTTAAATTTCCAAATTTATCCCTAATCACTTCTCAATTGGTTTCATTAAGTTTTAATCATTGATTAATTTTCCAAATCTTGATCAATGGTTGTGACTTGTCCTCATGTTCACAATTGAAAATGAGTTTTCATTTGAACCCATATATATATATATATATATATATATATATATATAGAGAGAGAGAGAGAGGGGGGGAGGGAGGATCATGCAAGAAGCAAGTCAATATGCAAGAAGGCGAGAAGAAATCTCAACCACTTATCTCATTAAATCAACGAATTAAATATAATAGACTAAAATTAAATTAAAAGGGTGTATATGACAATTTACATGGAATGCTTATCATGAACCGTGAGACAATCCCAGTTAAATCGGGATTTGATTTAATTTCTAAACCATTTTTTTAAATAGCAATCTTATCACATTATAGTATTTTTGGCGATCTTTTCATATTCAAGAAGAAGAATTCAGATTTTCAGCATCGATCTTTTTCACGTTTGTAGACCTGCGTCTAAATCATGTTCTTCGTTCGAAATCTTCAATAGATCCAGCAACAACGTCCAAATCAGGTTTCAAGGCCGCTTCCAACGATTTCACCAACAACCACATCGATTTCACCAACAACCACATCGATTTCACCAACAACAACGATTTAAACGATTTCACCAACAACAACGATTTCAACAACGTCGATTTAAAGGTTTGGTTGAAGTAGTCGATAGGTTAGGGTTTCATTTGATACAAATCTTATTTCCATGGAAATCTATGTTCTTAGTTCGATTAGAGAATGACCCGGATAAACTCAATTTCAAGGTTCGATTAAAATAATCGATAAGGTTAGCGTTATATTTGTAAACTTTAATCCAATATACACTTGTGTTTCTCATATGTATCTAATAACTTAATTCAATAAGGTTGTCCTTAATTGATTCTTTTTTGACTACCCAGATTTGTGATGATACACTAATTATCACATGTGATAATAAGTCCACGTTTGTATCTTATCACATGTGATTATAGATTCACGTATGTATGTAATCACATGTGATAATAGAATCTTGACTGTAGTACCACATGTGATATCGTGTAAGATTATCCTTAATTTGCTTCTTTTTTTATTACCCCGATCTGTGATTATATACTAATTGTCACATGTGATAATAAGTTCTTGTTTGTATATCATCACATGTGATAATAGATTGACATATGTATGTAATCACATGTGATGATAGAATCTTGATTGTAGTATCATATGTGGTATCGTGTAGTATCACATGTGATATCTTGTAGTATCATATGTGATATTGTATAACATCATTCGTTGATCCAAGAATTAGTGTAAAAAAAATATGAAAAAACATGAAATAGATTTAATTTGATAATATGTAAAAACCAAAATAAATTAATCGAATTAAGGATTTAATGAGATTTTTTAGAGAATAAAATAATTAATTAGATAATCATTAAAATTCAAATTACCTTAATGTCCTTATTAGTCTAATTTGGCAAGTTAATCACATCTATAAGATTTGATGAGGTGGCAGCATGAGGTTATTTTTCGCCTTCTCGCATATGGTATGCCTTCTCGTTTGAACCTGTCCCTATATATATATATATATATATCATTTTTTAATTAAACTATAGATTAAGTTAAACATTTGTACCTTCAACTTTATATTTTAAGAACAAGAATCAAGTTGACTTATTTATTTATAGAAACCCATTATAAGAAATCATCGAAATTGATGTAATTTTATTATAAAATAAGTATTGTATATACCAACTAGAAGTGTATCCACATGGGGTTTAATCTAGGACTCGACATAACTTAAGATCAGTTTGGAGTTCTAACAACTAAGGATGGTATTCTTTGATTAACACACGACAAAGGCGATAAAGTAAATGAACATAAAAAATTTGGTAACGCGGAGAACCCCTGTTGAGGGTAAAACCGCAGACGACAGTGAGGTCGTTGGTGAACTATGGACGTCAAACAAAGATGTCGTCCTTTAAAAATAAGTGTCGACACAAACGTTTACAATATGGATGTCGGAGGCGAAGAGGACACAAAATTATGGAAACAACTATGGATCGGTCCGGACACGCTGGAAAACAGCTTTCAACGACTTTTTAGACTAGAAACGGATCCTAATGTAACGATAGCGGAAAGAGGTTCGTGGATAAACGCAAGATGGCAGTGGGAGTGGAAATGGAGACGAACGCCAAGAGGAAGAGAAGCGGGAGAGTTGGAAGATCTTAAATATCGGTTAGAGAACTTCCAACCGGAGAGGGGTGGCAAAGATAAAACCGTATGGAATCTGGATATATCGTCTACTTTTACAACGAAAAAGCTCCGAGAACTTTTGGAAGAAGCAAATACAACTGTTGACGCTGCCGATGATCAAACAACTTGGCTAAAAATGGTTCCGAGGAAAGTTTGTATATTCATTTGGCGGGTAAAAAAGGAAGGGTCCCATGTCGAACAATACTCGATAGAATGGGTATCGACTTAGACTCCGTCCTTTGCCCGAGATGCAATGAGACTCCGGAATCCTTAGATCATGCATTGGTAGGATGCCCCGAAGTTAAAAATTTGTGGAAGGCAGTCGGAAAATGGTGGAATAAAAATCTTGACAATGTCCACACAATCGGAGATTTACTCCAAGACGAATCGGAATCTGGACGCATCGGAAGACACGACGATATTTGGGAAGGATTCAAGTAGGCGATGGTGTACTTCATATGGTCGCATCGAAACAGAAAGGTATTTGACAACGACGTTAGTAAAATTGGCGATAGGTTCTTCGAGTTTCAAAGACGAGTGTTCGAGTGGTTCAAAAGTAGGAGTAAAAGAGGTTCGATGAATTGGGAAAATTGGCTCACAAACCCGTCAAATGGTTTTTGAGTCGGCTGCAACGGTTGTGTAAGGATTGGGTGTTCGTGTAATGGTTGCGGTGACTGGAAGGATGATGGGAGTTTCGTCGTTTATTTCTCGCAATCTGACTATTCTTCCTGTCCATTCTTCACTGCAGTAAGCACAGAATTTGGTGGGTGTGGCTGTCCACATTAAGCCACGGCTGCCCAGCAAACAGCCCACATGTTGCTCCTGTTGCAGTGCTGAGTTTTGGGGCTGTGGCTGTCCACATTAATACACGAATGTCCAGCAATCAGCCCTTGTGTTTATTCGGTTGCAGCGATAAGTTTCGGCTTGTGCTCCTGTAGGTGTGAAGATCATTCAGTAGCGGTCCGGTTTAATTCGAATGGGTGCTGCGCAGCAGGTGCAGTTTGGTATTTTGGGTTGCGGTTTGTTCCGTTTTGATGTATGTTTCCTTTCTGATTAGCTTCGGTTTGACTGCTTCGTGGTCTGTTTTTTTCTGTTGTGTTGGGGCTTTTTTGTTTGCTTAGGTTTGTGTCTTATTAACCTTTGCTTGCCCCTGGTCCTGTTTGGCCTCTGTTGATGGATTGTATTTGTTCCTTGGTGGTTTTGGTATTAATATATTGCTTGCCTTTCAAAAAAATATGGATGTAAATAAAAGAAATAGTGAGTTTTAAACTGATGTCGTGAGATTTCTTGAAGAATTGCTCGAATGCTCTAAGACTGGGCTTGTGAGTAGTATCAACTTGTCGTGTTCTTGTGTATGTATGTCCTTCAGATGAAATATGTTTCATATGTTTCTTATATATAGGTTTTTGGTTATTAAATGAGTCATGTATGATCTTTAAGTGTCGGCAACTGTCTTCGTATTAATGATGATGGATTGCAACCTTCATTTATGACTGTTTGATCATCAATGAGCAATGACATGCATTAAAGAAACATAAAAACATGGTTTCGTCGTGAGTTAGTAATGGTAAATATGAGTCGATAGAGATTGACGATGGTCGTTACTTTACGACGTTCGATGGTACGGATGTCTATAGTCATCGGTCGTACGTCGGAGGTAAATCGTCAGAAAATGACGATCAATAGTCTTACAATCGTTGGTCGTCAAGTCCTGTTTTTATGGAGTGTTCAGTCGTGAGAATCTTGCGTCGATCATGACTTTGGGATTTTTTACCAAAAAAATACTTAAAATTCATCAACTTGTAATCTTGAATTTTAAGGAATATGCATTAACAAGCGATACTTGATGCATAAAAGTAGTTTTTAATTATTCACCTTAATTGCTTTAGACCATCTCCAATTAACTCTCTATCTCTATTTTACTCTCTAAATTCTCTCCAATAAACCCTCTACTTTACTCTCTAAAATAAAGAAATGAATAGTAACTCTCTATATAGAGAGAGTTACTATTCATACTCTCTATTTTTTCTAACTTTTTGATAATTACAAAAATAGTCCTTCAATTAAGATTTTTGTATTTTTATTTTATTTATTGTCTAATACCAATTTTAATAAACTATTATTATATTTATCTTTAAGTTTTAAACTCAATTTAAATTTATCCAACTAATTTTAAAAACTAATAAACTTTAACAATTTACAACATAACATTTAAAACACACCATTAACACATATTTTAATTTTAGATGTCTGTTGAAAATGTAACATTTTTATTTAATGACATTTGGTTTTTGATAATTTAATACAGAATTAAATATGAATTATAACGTTGTTAAAATAATATGATAAAGTTAATAAATATAAAGTTATTGTGAAAATAAAAAATATAAGGATGTAATTTATAAAGTTAATAAATATAAGGGTCTTGTTGAAATTATATGTAATCAAAATAAAATAAAATATACTTGAAATATTCTCTTTTAAAATAGAAAATAAAGTAATATATTGGAGAAGACATAACACATTCTTTATTTTACTCTCTATTAAATAGAAAAATACATTGGAGATGCCTTTATAATATAATATAAATAATGGTTAATAAAGTAATTTTAATGAAAAAAGTTATCATTATTAAACTTGACTAGTAGGATACCCGTGCAATGCACGGGGTGAGCAAGTAATAAAAATTTCACACCTTGCTCATAAAAGAGTTTATGGAAAACCAACCAAACAACCCCTTAGTAATAAAGATCGTCAAGCGTGTAGCTCGGTTAGCAAAGGGGTCGAACAATTTTGCTCAAATACACACAAGAGACGGGCTTAAATCCCTCCACCACCCTTAGTCGCTAAGGGTTTGTTGGTTGGTTTTCCATTTAACTATTTACTCTTGTATGAATAAAGACGTCTATGTGAATTAACTCGTGTTTGGGAGAGACATAATAAGCTGAGTATCGTTAAGCCACAAGCCACTGTCAAACAAGCAATCATGATGACCGAATAAGCTGTGAGTATCGTTAAGCTCCTTAATCTTCTAACAAACAGACTCTATGACACCTTTGAAATGCCTCCTTACGAGTTCACTACTATTATCATCATCAATATCAAGTCTTCCATGCTGTTGCGATCCCTTTAGCAAATCCAGGAACATGGATGGGTTGTTGAGTCAGTTGGTCCTTGGAGGTCTAGCAAAAGAGTCCAATGGCTGCAAAACATAATATGGGTTGAGTGCGTTGGTCCTCAATCGTATCTAAATATTTAAAAGGTTATATAATACACATAAATGAAATATTTTTCAATTAATTAATCCACAACACATAATTTTAAATCAATAACATTTTAATCCTTTCACAATTGTTGTATGAAGATTCATGTCCTCCTGTATATTACTCTAATAATAATCAACTCTTTTAACTTCAAAGTTAACCTCCATTTTCTCTGCTTTGTGGTCTTAATTTCAAAGTAGTAGTGGGAGTGATAAAGAACTGGAACTATACCTGAGGTCCTCCACTTTCTATTTCTCCCCTCATGAAAACCTACAGCCAATTTAGTAAAAAGATATAACATCGCCGACACCACAAAGACTGTCACATGAACACACAGGAAAATACATATGTTAGTTTTTGAAGCAAAATTTTAGCTGTAGGTGTAATCAAGAGTTTTTTAAGCAATAATGGGGATGAGATTACACATGCAAAAATGAGGTATTGTCTGCATTTGGAAAATTAATGATCACATCATGTGGTATGCCAAATCGTGGAAAGCAACACTAAATTTGAAAAGATAGAAAAAACATATTCATAATATAGAACCAAACAGTTACTTTTATTTTCATTCTCATTAATTACGGCTTATTTTTACACCCAAAACCCCAACCCGACATAGAGCCAGACTCTTTTTGCTTGTAGAAAATGGGCTTCAAACCCATTCCTTTATAATCTTGGCCCTTGTGCATCTCATTCTCATATTTTGCTTGTGCAGTTACAAGCTCTCAAATAACTTGTTTTTTGGGAAAAGGGAAAAGAAAGCTTCAATGATAAAGTCATATTTATGAGATCTGAATGAGCAATAAGACAAGAAAAAACACTTCCCCCTAAAACTGCAAAGTTAGGGGAGGGGAGGGGAGGTGTAAATGTAATTCCTATTTTGCAGACATCAAAGTTCAGAGTTGTTGTACTGTACCTAATGCATTCAACTTCATTCATGTTGATTTATCCTGTCCAAGTAAAAGATATCAGTATTTGCGCCTCCAAACTACAAACATTTACATATGTGGATTTGCTTCCTCAGGTATCACGGTCAATGTAACAGAATCGTTTTTGGCTCTTTTCACCACAACTTTCATCGGTTTTCCAACTTTATCCCCCATAATCTCAATCACCTGTAATTAACTAAATACTATTATCATGCTAGCAAGCATATAAATAATAATGAGTTATGTTTTTTAACACTTTGGACTGCCTAAAAAGCACTTCTTTTGAATCATGTGTATGCTTTTTCCTTCACAAAGTTGAAGCATACCTCTTTTATGCTTCAAACAGGCCTCCCCTCAAATTCAATCACCACATCTCCTGGACGGAAACCAGCTCTGTTGGACAACCTAAGGGGGGGGTAAGGTTGTATTTAAAATCTTTTTCTTTCAAAAATTCTTTGAACAAATAAATACAGTACAAACAATACAGTAAAAATAAAGCAGAGTATAAACAAGTAAATATACAACAATTATATAAACAGATATAATTTAAATGCACAGCGGAAATGTAAAGAGATAAGGGAAAGAGAATACTTGACAACGATATTTTTAAAGTGGTTCACCAAACACAAAGTTGGCTAGTCCACCTCGAGAAAATAACACTTCTCGGAGATCCAATACGAAACGTGTTCTTTACGGTAGAAACACAAACCTTAATACAACAAACGCGAAACACTCTTCTTTGAGAGATTAATGTGGATCACTCACTCTAATTCAAACACTTACAAGAGGGTAGAGATTTTAATATGAATAATCACTCTTGAATAAGGTTTATCACTTGGATATTTTTAGAGAGTTTGATCACTTGAGTTGTGTTGCTGATTCAACTAATCGAGAGATTTTAATCTGCTATCAACTCAAGATTTCTTGCTCAAAAATTAATTTTATCAGTTTAAGTGATTTAGTGTGAGTAAGAAAGCAGCAGAATAATAATCAAATGCTGAGGGAGAATTTATTGCTGAAGTTGGTGTAAGCATTGAAGGCTGCTGGAAGCATGTATTTATACTGGAAGAACAACAGGCTTGAGGCATTCGCGGTATACCGCCAAACCATCGCGGTATACCTGCGTCAGAAAAAGGTGCAGCAGAGGAGAAGGTCAACCCTGCAACCCTGCAAAAAACCAACGGCTTTGTGTACCCGCGGTATACCGCGTTGCACATGGCGGTATACCGCCTGACATATTTCCTGACAAACGAAGCTTCATATGCAGATGATGCTGATGGAGAACAGTACCCGCGGTATACCGCGTGAACCTTGGCGGTATACCGCCAAAAGATTTGTCCAATGAGAGCATGGCAACGCAGGGTACTTCGGCTGATCACAATCTTTTTGCAGTTTGATGAACAGTAGCAGACATGCATAATAATATATATATATCATGTGAATTAAAAAAAAATTATATATATATTTGATTCAAATATATTTATATAGATACGAAATATCCAAGTGATAAAATATTTTAGGGTGTTTATCATTTTAAAATAAAATGACGAAACTCTTCAGACTTGGATTCTTCAGATAAAAAAATTTATCGAGATTATTTAAATATCTGCACACTCAGATAAAATATTAGATAACAGATAATGCGGTGTGTTTTGTAATCATCAAAATAAATATGGAGATGTGATTTTATGTGTACCAAAAATATATCACAATATTTAAAGCTGGGTATACTTGCACCAACAATCTCCCCCTTTTTGATGATGACAAACACAACGCTAAACACGAGAGCATACTCGGTTTCTCTCCCCCTTTTGTCGAAGCAAAAAGGGTTCAAGAAAGTCGCTTATGCTCCCCCTCGAAAGATGCTCCCCCTCAAAATATGAAATATTTGAGAGTTAGTATTTATCAAGGGTTATACTCAAGCATGCCTAAACCAAGTCTTAATTTAAAGAACGCCTTCTTGTTTAGAGCTTTAGTGAAAATATCGGCCAAATTATCTTCCGAATCAACCTTTTCAAGCACGATTTTGCCTTTTTGAACATTATCTCGTAAAAAGTGATGTCTCAATTCAATATGTTTGGTACGAGAATGCAAAACGGGATTTTTACTTAAGTTTATGGCACTTGAGTTATCACACATAATTGGAATTTTGGTTAGGTGTACCTCAAAATCGGTAAGTGTGTGTTTCATCCATAGGACTTGAGCACATGCTCTTGCGGCGGCTACATATTCCGCTTCGGTGGTAGACAAAGCTACGGATTGTTGTTTCTTAGAGAACCAAGATACAAGTGAGAGACCTATAAAGGCGCATACCCCACTAGTACTTTTTCGGTCAACAATAGATCCACCAAGATCGGAATCGGCAAAACACGTTACTTCTAACTCGGGTTGCTTTGCGTACCATAAGCCAAGATTAGTAGTACCTCGTAAATATCGAAAAATACGCTTGACAGCTTCATAGTGAGATTGTTTAGGTGAAGATTGAAAACGAGCACATAAACATACACTAAACATAATGTCAGGTCTACTAGCAGTTAAATATAATAAACTACCAATCATACCACGATAAATCTTTTCATTAAAATCGTTTCCCTCCTCGTCACGAGATAATTGCAAATTTGTGGTCATTGGAGTTTCAACGGGTTTGACATTTTCAAAGTTAAACTTTTTCAACATATCTTTACAATATTTAGATTGACTAATGAAAATACCAGTTTCACATTGTTTTATTTGCAATCCTAAGAAGTATTTTAACTCTCCCATCATGCTCATTTCAAACTCGCTTGTCATTTTCGCAGAAAATTCATTACACAGTTTTTCATTAGTGGAACCAAAAATAATATCATCAACATATACTTGCACAACCACAATATCATTTTGAACATATTTCACAAATAAAGTATTATCAATTTTACCCATAATATAACCACTAACAATTAAAAAGGTTTTTAATCTATCATACCACGCACGCGGAGCCTGCTTTAAACCATAAAGCGCCTTTTTTAATTTATAAACATGTGTCGGGTTTTCAAAACTTTCAAAACCGGGAGGTTGAGAAACGTATACCTCCTCATTTATAATACCATTTAAGAAAGCACTTTTAACATCCATTTGAAATAACTTAAAATCTTTAGCATTTGCAAAAGCGAGAAGCATTCGAATAGACTCCAACCTTGCAACCGGTGCAAAGGTTTCGTCATAATCTATACCTTCTTGTTGACTGTACCCCTTGGCAACTAAACGTGCCTTGTTTCGTGTGACTCCACCGTTTTCGTCTACCTTGTTTCGGAAGACCCATCTTGTGCCAATAATGGTTTGACTACTAGGGCTAGGCACTAAGTCCCACACATCATTCCTAGTAAATTGGTTTAACTCATCTTGCATGGCCAATATCCAATCCTCATCACCTAAAGCTTCATCTATGGTTTTAGGTTCTATGGTTGAGATAAAGGCATGGAAAGCACAATGGGTAAGGATTTGTGATCTAGTTGTCCTTTGGTTTAGGTCACCTATAATTTGATCTACGGGATGGCCTCGAGCGGTTCTAAGGTTAGGATCATCTATACCTTGTGGAATAAAGCATGGAGGGGCATCACTAGATTCAATATTATTTGTGGAAGGTTGGGTACCTAAATCCAAGGTACTAAGTTGTTGGGCTAAGACATCTCCTTCACGGATATTATCATTTGCTAAGGATGCACTCGGTTTGGGAGGACTCTCGTCAAAACTAACATTAAGGGATTCTTCCACTACCATGGTCTCCTTATTTAGGATTCTATAGGCTTTGCTATTCCAAGAATAACCTAGGAAAACTCCTTCATAGGCTTTGGGGTCAAATTTGGTTAGGTAAGATTTGGTGTTTAAAATGAAACATTTACAACCAAAAACTTTTAGGTGAGCTAGGGAAGGTTTTCTACCTCGGTAAAGTTCATAGGGTGTCTTATTTAGGATACCTCTAATTAGGACACGGTTAAGCACATAGGTCGCGGTAGCAACGGCATCACACCAAAACTTTTGGGGAACTTGATGTTCGTTTAGCATAGTTCTACTCATTTCTTGCAACGTTCGATTTTTCCTTTCAACAACCCCGTTAGATTGAGGAGTTCGAGGAGCCGAAAAGTTATGAGTTATACCATGTTTATCACAAAAGGCACCAAATTGTACATCATTATCGAATTCTCGTCCATGGTCCGTACGTATGGAAACAATCGTACAACCTTGTTGGTTTTGAATTCGTTTTCCCAAAATTTTAAACTTTTCAAAAGCCTCATTTTTATGTCTCAAAAATAAAGTCCAAGTATAACGGGAATAATCATCCACAATAACCAAAGTATAAAAATTTCCTCCAAAACTTTGAATAGCCATCGGGCCAAAAAGATCCATATGTAAAAGTTCTAAAACTCTTTGAGTAGAAATAACATTTTTTGATTTATGAGAAACGTGATGTTGTTTGCCGACACGACAAGCATCACAAAAATGATTATCAAACTTTAATTTTGGCAGGTCACTCACAAGCTCCTTATTTTTTAAGTTTTGCATTAATCTTAGATTAGCGTGACCTAAACGCCTATGCCATAAAGTAGAAACATCATTAATAGAAGATAAGCATACATTATCAGATACAACAGTTTTACAAATATATAAATTTCCTTTTACAAAGCCATTTAAAAGAACTTTGCCATTTTTTATGATTTTACAAGAATCTTCTTCGAAGACAACAGTTGTATTATTTTTACACAATTGGCGAACACTCAATAAATTAAAATGTAAATTATCAACATGATTAACATTAAGAAATTGAACATTATTGCAAGAGACTGTACCTCTACCAATTATATTTCCTTTGGAGTTTCCTCCAAAAATTACCTGTCCACCATCACATGACTTATATGATGAAAAGAGATTATTGTTTCCGGTCATGTGACGTGTGCAACCACTATCGAGTATCCAGTCCATATCAAGGTCAATCTACAATAATGAAGATGTAACTTTTATGGTCCCCATTTCTCGTGGGTCCTTGACAATTAGTTTCAAAAGTCAACCAACATACATATATATAAAGTAAAACAGAATATATATATATATAATATATTACACAATATTAATATATATATATAATACATCAAATCATATTAATATATATATATAACAAACACCATATTATATATATATATATGTAATACGTATATATATGTAAACAAACAGTACATAGAATATATATTACTTATATATATAATGTATACAACAAAATATATTTAAACTATATATATATACATAACACATTTAAAACCATAAACGCATACCACCGGGATTATCATTACTAAACATTCCTTTTGGAATCCATTTATTTACCATTTTAATTTTGCGATTATATTTATCATACACATAAAAACAAGTATTTACATTCGCATTATTATTAGGTTTAGAATATTTATCATGGTACATGCGAGCATACGGTTTTCTCGTATTATAATTTACATTATTTATTTTACGCACATACGGAGGTTTTTGCACATATTGATTTCTTGTATTTACTTTAGGTGATTCATAGAATCTTTTGATGGGTATACATGAACATTTATCAACACAAGTATTGGAACCAATGCCTTTTCTACATTTTATACGGTTAGGCATATTAAGCATGTTAAGAACTTTCTCATTGCTACTTTCAAAGGCTTTAGCTAGCATGTTATCTTTTTCATATGAAGCACATTTAGCCTTTAAACATGTAATCTCATTATCAAGAATATCACATTTTGTACAAATAATATTTTCATGTGATTTTTTATTCAAGCATGCAATTTCTTTATTTAAAACATCACAAGATTTACAAAAATCTTTTTCTCCTAATTTAGTTTCTAATTTAGCAATTATATCTATATCATTTTCAGATTTTTGTTTAACATTTTTTATTTCCTTTTTACATGCATTTACAGTTTCTTTTAACATAGCATTCTCATCTTGGTAACGATTTGCAAGAGCGGCCATTTTATGAAAAGATTCATATAATTCTTCAAGATTATTTTCACTATCACTTTCATAATCACTATCGTAATCCGAGTAAGAAGATTTTACCTCGTCGTCGCTATCGGCCATAAGACAAATGGCTTGATAGTCATCTTCTTCTTCACTCTCGCTCCACGCGCCTCCAATGAAGGCTTTCTCCTTCTTCTTTTGGAATTTGTTCTTTTTTGGACATTCATTGGCGTAGTGGTCTTTGTCACCACATGAGTAGCAAAAGCCTCTCTTTGGCTTAGCTTTATCGTCTTCACTCGAGTCGCCATTTTTCTTAACTTTTTCGTCTCGTTTATGGAACTTACGACTTCGATTTTCACCACCACGACGGTAGTTACCGTTTCTTTGAAATCTGCCATTGTTAGAAAATTTATTATTATTATTAAGAAATTTGGAAAAGTTTCTTACCAACATGGCGACTTCATCGAGAGTTTCGGATGGATCTTTCGAGGAGCTAGCTTTCTCCTTTTTCTTCTCATCTTTTGGTGTTGAGACATTGAGAGCGATTGATTTCTTTTTAACTTGCTCCCGGTCTTTGTTTCTTTTAAGTGCAATTTCATGCACTTTAAGATTACCGATCAAGTCATCTATCTTCATTATGGAAAGGTCACGGGAGTCTTCTAAGGATGTTATCTTTTGCATCCACTCCGAAGGAAGAGCTCGTAGGATTTTCCTTATATAGTCCTCGTTAGGATAAGTGCGATCCAAACCTTTCAAAGTAGTCACAATAAGGTTAAATCTTTTAAACATTGAGTCAATTGACTCATCTTGTTTCATTTCGAATAGTTCATAATCGTGAACTAAAATATTTACTTTACTAGATTTAACCTCCGTGTTTCCACGATGAGTATTATTTAAACTTTCCCATATTTGATTTGCAGTTTTATAAGTATATACTCTTTCAATTTCGTCAGATGTTAAAGCAGCATATAATATATTCTTAGCTTCAAAGTTTAAACAAAAATGAGCTTCATCAGAAGTAGTCCAGTCATCTATAGGTTTATCAATATAAACATCATCTTTCACAATGGTGGGTTTAAAATTCCCTTTTTCTATGATGTTCCAAATCTTTTGATTTTTGCCACGCACGTGACATTCAAATAGCTCGGTCCAAATGCCAAACTTTTCAGTATCTATCAAAGGAGGTTTTGAAAACACGATATTAGTTTGTTGAGCCATTTAGAAGAATAAGAGAAAAATATGCAGAATATTTTGAAAGACCTGCTCTGATACCAAATGTTGGACAACCTAAGGGGGGGGGTAAGGTTGTATTTAAAATCTTTTTCTTTCAAAAATTCTTTGAACAAATAAATACAGTACAAACAATACAGTAAAAATAAAGCAGAGTATAAACAAGTAAATATACAACAATTATATAAACATATATAATTTAAATGCACAGCGGAAATGTAAAGAGATAAGGGAAAGAGAATACTTGACAACGATATTTTTAAAGTGGTTCACCAAACACAAAGTTGGCTAGTCCACCTCGAGAAAATAACACTTCTCGGAGATCCAATACGAAACGTGTTCTTTACGGTAGAAACACAAACCTTAATACAACAAACGCGAAACACTCTTCTTTGAGAGATTAATGTGGATCACTCACTCTAATTCAAACACTTACAAGAGGGTAGAGATTTTAATATGAATAATCACTCTTGAATAAGGTTTATCACTTGGATATTTTTAGAGAGTTTGATCACTTGAGTTGTGTTGCTGATTCAACTAAACGAGAGATTTTAATCTGCTATCAACTCAAGATTTCTTGCTCAAAAATTAATTTTATCAGTTTAAGTGATTTAGTGTGAGTAAGAAAGCAGCAGAATAATAATCAAATGCTGAGGGAGAATTTATTGCTGAAGTTGGTGTAAGCATTGAAGGCTGCTGGAAGCATGTATTTATACTGGAAGAACAACAGGCTTGAGGCATTCGCGGTATACCGCCAAACCATCGCGGTATACCTGCGTCAGAAAAAGGTGCAGCAGAGGAGAAGGTCAACCCTGCAACCCTGCAAAAAACCAACGGCTTTGTGTACCCGCGGTATACCGCGTTGCACATGGCGGTATACCGCCTGACATATTTCCTGACAAACGAAGCTTCATATGCAGATGATGCTGATGGAGAACAGTACCCGCGGTATACCGCGTGAACCTTGGCGGTATACCGCCAAAAGATTTGTCCAATGAGAGCATGGCAACGCAGGGTACTTCGGCTGATCACAATCTTTTTGCAGTTTGATGAACAGTAGCAGACATGCATAATAATATATATATATCATGTGAATTAAAAAAAAATTATATATATATTTGATTCAAATATATTTATATAGATACGAAATATCCAAGTGATAAAATATTTTAGGGTGTTTATCATTTTAAAATAAAATGACGAAACTCTTCAGACTTGGATTCTTCAGATAAAAAAATTTATCGAGATTATTTAAATATCTGCACACTCAGATAAAATATTAGATAACAGATAATGCGGTGTGTTTTGTAATCATCAAAATAAATATGGAGATGTGATTTTATGTGTACCAAAAATATATCACAATATTTAAAGCTGGGTATACTTGCACCAACAAGCTCGTTCAGCCGGGGATCCTGGGCTTACCTGGTTACACAGATCAGAAAAAGTTAATTAGCTGTTCAACAACAAAAAAGGGCATTCTTGGAAAATACAATAATATTATCATAAACCGAAATAGTTTGTTAGAAAGCAGTTTAGCAGCAGCAGTTTTTTTTAAGATAAACAGAAGCATACCATAGGCACAAGAACACCTTTACTAACATCAGGGAACGCCACATCTTTCTCCTTGAGCTGAGCAACAATCATATCATTCAGATCAAGCATTTTCAGCCCAAGCCAGGGTCGCACTACTCTCCTGCATAAATTCCAACAATCATGTATTAATTAGACTTAAGAGCATAAAGACGAGTGCCAAAGTTTTCAGAATATAAAACAAAAAATGAAATATAAACAGGATCCCTTATCCCCTTGATGATCAATCCCGCCTTGGTTACAAAGTTAGCAAAAAATATCTCATTTTGTGTCAATCATAAATAATAGTGATGTTGGAGTACCTAAGTAGAATTGTATGGTATATGCAGAATTGTACATGTACTATCAATCAAATATTTAATAAACACCTACCAAGTACCCATCCTTCTTCGTAATTATAGAGCTGAATCGACATTTTGCTGAAGGATTTCTTAACTTGATCTTCACCTACATCCATTTCTCTGCAAAACCCCCTATTCCTACATCAACATCCTGCAAATTTAACCCTAAATTACATGAATCCATTGTTTGATTTCGTGAGAAAACCACAGGGGAAAAGAAGAGAAACTCACAAGCTACCATTATTGTCTCCAACTTTGCAGCCATTACCACCTCGAAATCGCCTGCAAAAACAAAAAGGGGAAATGTATTAACGTGGAGATCGAAGATGGAATTTAGAAGACTACGGGGGAGGATGAATGGTCCAGAAGATGGAATACGTTAAATCAGATATGATACAAGTGTTTCTAAGAGTTTCGTGAAGAGCCGTCATCCCTATCACTTCTTTGCCTCTGTGTGTTGATGCTGAACCTACCACAGTTGTTGTTTTTGTCAAGGTCAGCAAATACAAACAATTTCAAAGTGGACATATGAAAAAACAAGAAGACAGAGATAGTACCAGGATCAGTTTCGATATGAATCAAATGAAGAGCGATAGTAGATAAACCCTAGTCGAAATTTTTCGAAATTTCAAAACAGGTAAAAGACATCTGCATCCAAGAAAGAAATAGTGGCGAGGAGAGAATCAAATCAGAATCCAATATCTTCTCTGATGTGAGTCCACCTGAAAAAAACCCTTGAGAGTCGTTTGGACTTTGGAGGGTTTAAAAAACCCTGCGTATTTTGTCTAGGAAGGAGGACCGACGTTTGGAGGAGGAGCAATCTGAGAAAACGAAAGCGTGCTCTTGAAAATATAAATGGCAGATACCAGTTTATCTGATTGGAGGGTTAAGTAGGCGGTCCTCGGAAAGATGAACCCGTGAGAGAAGCTTTGGTTTCTCTCTATCTCTCTCTCTCTAAGTTTAAGTAATTATGCATTAAAGTGTGGTACATATAGCTTGAAAAGTTGTATTTAAGAGTTTGGGGGTTAAATGTATTATAAGATAGTATAGATACAATAAAATTTGAGCCTTCAACAATCCTCTCCAAAGTAATTAATCGATGCAAGTCTTAAAAAAGGGTACAAGGGATTTTCATAATTGTTTTCTAAGACACTTATAATTAATTAAGGTGTACACAACATAACATAGTTGGAATCCATAGTTAATAATAACAATATTAAACTCATTAAATTTATCGGTTTTAGTGATCATGTTGGGAGCAGGGAGTATGCATCCAAGTAGCCGGAAGGAGCCCTTTTATGTCCAACCTTTTTTATGTAATATTCAAATTGCATGCTCCAACCATTATCTTTTGTTTTTTATCTATAAATATCCTCGACTTTACTACACAATTCATCACCACCTCCCCATCACCGGTGTACCATGAAACTTTCTACCGGTGGCGCCGGCCATCTTCTATGGCCTATACTCATCGCATTCACAATCCTCGGTGTTTCTAATCTTATAGCTGTTTCGGCTGATAATCATCCATACATCTATTCTTCACCACCTCCACCGTACGAGTACAAGTCACCACCACCACCATCACCTTCTCCACCACCACCATATGTGTACAAATCACCACCGCCACCTTCTCCTTCACCACCACCACCTTACGTGTACAAGTCACCACCACCACCTTCTCCTTCACCACCACCACCATATGTGTACAAGTCTCCACCTCCACCTTCACCTTCTCCACCACCACCTTATGTGTATAAGTCTCCACCACCACCGTCTCCATCACCTCCACCCCCATACGTGTACAAATCTCCACCTCCACCATCACCATCCCCACCACCACCTTATGTGTACAAATCTCCTCCACCACCGGTACATTCTCCACCACCACCATACTATTACAAATCTCCGCCACCACCTGTCAAGTCACCACCACCACCTTACTACTACAAGTCTCCTCCTCCACCGGTACATTCTCCACCCCCACCATACTACTACAAATCTCCACCACCACCGGTCAAGTCACCACCACCACCATACCACTACAATTCTCCTCCTCCTCCAGTACATTCTCCACCTCCACCATACTACTACAAGTCTCCACCACCACCCGTCAAGTCACCACCACCACCATACCACTATAATTCTCCTCCTCCCCCAGTGCATTCTCCACCGCCACCATACTATTACAAATCCCCACCACCACCCGTCAAGTCACCGCCACCACCATACTACTACAAATCTCCTCCTCCACCAGCACATTCTCCACCACCTCCATACTACTACACTTCTCCACCACCACCAACCAAATCGCCTCCCCACTACCACTACACTTCTCCTCCTCCACCAACCTCCTACCACCCCTACCCTCACCCTCACCACCACAAAGTAATTGTAAAGGTGATTGGTAAAGTTTACTGCTACAGCTGCTATGACTGGAAATACCCAGTTAAATCCCACGCCAAACACCACCTTAAAGGTAAAAATTTATTAATTTTATACATATAGTTTTTATAACAAAAAAACTACATCCATCGTATTATAATATGAATTTGGCAGGATGCATGTGGTTGAATCTCAGTCTAGCTAATATAATACCCCATCTTCTATATATCTTTTTGTCTGTCTCTTTAATATATCCATCAAACACAAAGACAAACACGTAATATATATATATATATATATATATATATATATATATCAGATAATAAAAATTGTTGTAATGAAAGGAGTAACAATGGATATATCAAAAAAGAAGTGTTTCTTTTGAACAACTCAGGAAGAAAACGTTGTTTTATCTTTATATTCATTTTGAAAAAAGTTATTATATACTTATTGATTTTTATCATAAAAAGTAAATTAAATTTAGATTTATAAAACTTTTAATATTCTTATATAAGAATATATCATATATATACATATATAATGAAATATGATCATAATTGGATCGTAGACTATAAAATATTTGTGAGTTCTATAAAGGGTTGACCAAAAGAAACAAAATGTTGACTTATTTTATTTATGTGGAATAGGTGCTGTCGTGGAGGTAACATGCAAGGCTGCTGGTGAGAAGGAAATCGTTGCATACGGAAAGACAAAGATCAATGGGAAATTTGCGGTTACCGTTGAGGGTTTGGATTATTCAAAATATGGAGGAGCCAAGGCTTGTATTGCTAAGCTTCATATGCCACCAAATGGTACCACTTGTAACATCCCAACAAATCTCCATGGAGGTTTGAAGGGTGCTAAGCTTAAGGTCAAGTCCAAGAATGCTTACTTAGTTGTCCTTTACGCTAAGCCATTTGCTTACGGTCCCAAGACTCCATACAAGATTTGTGAGAAGCCAAAGACAACACCGACTCCTGCTCCTTACTACTACAAGGCTCCACCGCCACCGTCGCCCATTTACCTTTACAAGTCTCCACCACCACCGTCGCCCACTTACCTATACAAGTCTCCTCCCCCACCAACACCTTCACATCTGACACCGTATATCTACAAATCACCTCCACCACCTGTGAAGTCACCTCCCACCCCATACCACTACACCTCACCACCACCACCTACGAAGTCTCCTCCCCCACCATACCACTACACCTCACCACCGCCACCTGTGAAGTCACCTCCCACACCATACCACTACACCTCACCACCGCCACCTGTGAAGTCACCACCCCCACCATACCACTACACATCACCCCCACCACCTACAAAATCGCCTCCCCCACCATACCACTACACCTCACCACCGCCACCTGTGAAGTCACCACCCCCACCATACCACTACACCTCACCACCACTGCCTACTAAGTCACCACCCCCACCATACCACTACACCTCACCACCACCACCTACGAAGTCTCCTCCCCCACCATACCACTACACATCACCCCCACCACCTACAAAATCGCCTCCCCCACCATACCACTACACATCCCCACCACCACCTACAAAGTCACCTCCTCCACCATACCACTACACCTCCCCTCCACCACCTAAGAAGTCACCTCCTCCACCATACCACTACACCTCACCTCCACCGCCTATGAAGTCACCACCCCCACCATACCACTACACCTCACCTCCACCGCCTATGAAGTCACCACCCCCACCATACCACTACACCTCACCACCACCACCACCTAAAAAGTCTCCTCCCCCACCATACCACTACACATCACCACCACCACCTGTGAAGTCACCACCCCCACCATACCACTACACCTCACCACCACCACCTACGAAGTCTCCACCCCCACCATACCATTACACATCGCCACCGCCACCTGTGAAGTCAACACCCCCACCATACCACTACACCTCACCACCACCACCTACGAAGTCTCCTCCCCCACCATACCACTACACCTCACCACCACCACCTACGAATTCACCTCCCCCACCATACCACTACACATCACCCCCATCACCTACAAAATCGCCTCCCCCACCATACCACTACACCTCCCCTCCACCACCTAATAAGTCACCTCTTCCACCATACCACTACACATCCCCTCCACCACCTACCGAGTCACCTCCTCCACCATACCACTACACATCACCTCCACCGCCAGTAAAATCACCTCCATCATCCGTGTACATGTACACTTCTCCTCCACCGCCGGTTCATTATTAGGCTCCCATAACTTGGTCTTTTGTGAACATTCATGTAAGTATTATTATTTCTTATTTAGAAACGATTACCCATTTCCTTCATCAATATTAAAATATACATCTTATAACACATCGGTAACATATTCATATTTGTTTTTGCAGGATATCTTTCAAGTATTAGTACAATAAAGAAGGCTTCGCAAGGAGATGTTCCAAAGCTAACTTGTCTACACCCATTGTATTTGTAATAAGGTCTTCAACATTGCATTCTAGCGCACCAATATTTTCTACTACGAACATTTCCTCTCCACTTCATGATCATTGTAGGACACCGTCTCTATGAAGATAAGCTTAAAGGGTTCTATATTGATTTAAAATGGAACCAAGTATAATTGGTTGCCAAGGGAAAAGGGTGACACGAGTATATTGTCGTTTTGTTTGTTGTTTTCTTCTTTGTCTAATTTCTCATTTGTTTGTCATTGTATAAATAGGTAGATTATGATATTTATATTCTTGTATGATTTTCAATCCTTTTTCACTTAATTAAAGTTAGTTAATAAGAGACTTTCCTCAAAATTGGGTTAAATTGCAAAAGGTTGCAGACGATAGAGTTTTTATTTAGCCTTTTTCTTATTAATATTCATATTTTATAACATTATTATACCTTGATGCCATCATGGATCTAAATAAGTTTTAAAATATTAAATATAAATTATTTTACCCAATATACATCTATCATAACCATATATATAGCATTTAAAATACAAATCCTCTAATTCCTATAAACTATATAAATTCATCTCAATCGTCCATATAATATATGGAATAGTTCAAACGATAATACCAAATGCGAGGAACACTTATAAGTCCATCATTTTGTTTGAAGTCATAGTTTTAAAAGGATTACGGGAGCAGTAAAATACTAAATAAATATTTACCCTTTTTTAGGATTATCGAATGCATGTTGGGGTAAAACGAGAAAAAACTTCAAATCACATAATGGACAGACAGAGCCGATGATTGTGGATGCAATCACCACCAATTTTTGATTTATCACATCATTATCACAACAAAATCCATTCATTATCAGAACAAAGTCACATCGTAAGAATATTTGAATTTATCACATTATTATCAAATTATTATCACAAGAAAATCACTTTATTATCGACAACGGAGCCATCGACATAAGAAGTTTTTGATGATACAACTAGCAAAATACTTGAGGGATAAAGACAAATCTAAGATAACAAAATTTTGTTAATAATTACTAACTTATTTTCATTTAGGGATGGTTTACTTTACAAACCAAGCAATTTGTACAAACCGTATAAACCTCATTTAACTAATCATTTTTTTTTCACTTTTTCTTAACTATGAGGGTTGAGTCATTTTTATCTGTGGAGAGGGTTAATTGTGGACATTATCATCATCATTATATTAATTTTAGGAAACAAATTTCATCAAAATGAGAAATACATTAAACAATTTCATTTTTACGTAGAAACAAAAATATATGAAATATTTTTATCGAAAAAAATTATATGAAACAATTTCATCATATTATAACACTTTCATTAAAGAACTTTTATTAAATTGAACAATGAAATCGACGATTTGTACTGTATGTACAAATGGTTTGGTTTGCATTTGATCTCTCTCTCTCTCTATATATATATATAGAGAGAGAGAGAGAGAGATAATAAATTGTAAACCTCTAAATGTGTGTAAACTTTGGATTTCATAGATTTTCTTGATGAAATTGTTTCATGAAATTGTTTATTTTGATGAATTGTTTCATATATTTGTGTTTTTTTAGGTAAAAACGACAAAGTTTCATCAACTGAGAAAATATATGAAACAGTTTCTTAGAAATGAAAAAAAATATATGAAACTACATAAAAACACAAATATATGAAACAATTTCATCAAGAAAACCTATGAAATCCAAAGTTTACACGAAAAAAAATTACAAAATAGTGGGCCTCGAGATATATATATAGGCTTAATTATTTGAGAACTCTAAAATTTGTGAAATCCGTGAGAACTTCTACCTTGCGGTTTTTTTTCACTATGATTTTTTCTCATATAAGAGTAGTATTTAGTGTATTGATTAACTTATATAGGCCACGGTTATTCTGCAACCCCGTAAAAGAGTAGTATTCCTTTACTGAATCCAAATGACATAGCATCTATGAACAAATTGTTCCTTTATTGATATCACGTATACCATTGCTTTACCATAAACATAATATATTTTGGTGAAAAGTGTATGCAGTGCCCTTGCAATTTCAAATGCCATAACAAATCTCTCTGGTTAGTGAAAATTTTCACTTTAATTGCCTAAGCTATCATATACATATGCATCACCTTTACAAACATTGCTGAGAGATTATATGTAGTCTTTCCTTAAATTTTCTCATTGGGACATGTTTGTGATTGAATAATGGAAGCCTCTGTATTTGGGGAGCTGTGGAGGTTGGAGCCATTGGCACCTCAAAAGAAGGCAATGTGGCAAAGGGAGATAGATTGGCTAAGAGCATCTCCAACAGCTTCCCCATTTTGGAGAATATGGATTGTTTTTTTGCTCCAACAGTTTCCCCAAAACTATCTTCAAAATGGAGAAAGTAGAAGAGAAAAGGAGTTTTTCTCCAAATATGGAGTTTACCCTAAAAATGATTACTAAGTGAGAGCACCAATAAAAATCTTTGAAAAATGGAAAATCTGTTGGAGATGAATGTAATTTATTTATTTTGAGATTTTGACTTTTGATTCTCTATTTTGAAGGAATGTGTTGGAGATGCTCTAAGTGACTCCATTGTGTATTTTGTACCTTCAATTAATTATATTCCTAGTTAATGAAGTTGTCGATTTTTCAATATTCAATATTATTATCGGTAAGTGGTTACCGGGTAAGCGTTAACAGCCACCACATGAGTGTGGTGGTGGAAAGAATTTGAGGAGCACAGGGACAATAGGTGTAATTTACACAAAAAATGATCTAAATTTAAATACATATAAAAGAAAAAAACTTGTGTGTGTCTCATATTTGCACAAGGAGTGAATTAAGGAAGAAACACAAAGGAAATTATTTGTGGAGAAAAACATGAAGAACCAAACAACAACAACGGTCAAAGGAGAGTTTTTGGGGGTATAAAATTGGATTGGTCTTCATAAGCAAACTACAATCCCAGGTAGCACCTGGAAGAAGTTGATCTTCTTCTTCCTGGTAATCAATAAAAATAAATTATATATTTTCTTCCATCTATCTTGTTTTTTAAATAAAAGTAAAATATATATATATATATACATATATATACATACATATTATATCTCTCTATTCTGGGTGTCTCCGGGATTGTGGATGGATACTCGAAAGCTCGGTTTTTTCATGTTGTCGCTATGCGTCTCAACGACGCTAGTGATGGCAGAAGATCCTTATCATTTTTTCGACTGGAAGGTCACCTACGGGACCATGTCCCCTTTGGGTGTCCCGCAACAAGTCATTTTGATCAATGACAAATTCCCTGGCCCCGTCATTAATTGCACCAGTAACAACAATATTCTCGTCAACGTCTTCAACAAACTTGACGAGCCGCTCCTTCTCACGTGGAACGGTGTCCAGCACCGCAAGAATTCTTGGGTGGATGGGACACCTGGGACCATGTGTCCCATCCAACCAGGAACCAATTTTACCTACAAATTCCAGGTGAAGGATCAGATTGGTACTTACTACTACTTCCCAACCACTGCCCTACACCGTGCAGCCGGCGGCATTGGCATTCTACAAGTCCATAGCCGTCCGTTGATCCCTGTCCCGTTTGATAATCCGGCTGATGAGTTTGCGGTTATTATTGGTGACTGGTTCAATAAAGGTCACAAGTCTCTCAAGAACCTTCTTGATGGCGGCAAGTCCATTGGTCGCGCTGATGGGGTTCACATAAACGGCAAGTCTGCTCAAGTTGGTGCACCAGCTGAACCATCGTGGACGTTTGAGGCTGGAAAGACGTACAGGTTTAGGTTTTGCAACGCTGGGATGAGAACGTCCGTGAATTTCAGGTTCCAGGCCCATGACATGAAGTTGGTCGAGCTCGAAGGGTCTCACATCATGCAAAATGACTACATGTCCATGGACCTTCACGTCGGCCAGTGCTTGTCTGTGTTGGTTGCAGCCGATCAACCACCCAAAGACTACTATCTTGTGGTGTCGAGCAGGTTCACCAAGCAGATCCATTCCACCGTTGCCACCATCCGCTATGCAGGAGCCAACATCCCTGCTTCACAGGAGCTTCCACCTCCACCAGTTGAGAACACTGCCGGAATCGCATGGTCCATAAACCAGTTCCGTACATTCAAATGGAACTTGACCGCCAGTGCAGCACGACCCAACCCACAAGGCTCGTACCACTACGGAAAAATCAATATAACCCGCACCATCAAACTGGTCAACAGTAGGAACTACATTGACGGTAAGCTCAGGTTCGCCTTCAATGGCGTCTCCCACATCGATCGACCAACTCCAATAAAACTCTCCGAGTACTTTGGCTTGGCTGACAAAGAGTTCAAGTATGGCATCATCCCAGATGAGCCACCCGCGGACGTTGAAAAGAACGTGCAACTGGCACCCAGCGTCATGAACGCCACATACCGTAACTTCGTGGAGATCATATTTGAGAACCGGGAGAACACAATTCAGTCGTACCACCTGGACGGATACTCCTTCTTTGCGGTGGCAATAGAGCCAGGGAAGTGGAGTCCGGAAAAGAGGAAGAATTACAACTTGGAGGACGCGGTGAGTAGACACAATGTGCCTGTATTCCCGGGGTGTTGGGCGGCCGTCATGACCACCTTGGATAACGCCGGAATGTGGAGCTTGCGATCGGAGATGTGGGAGAGATTCTATTTGGGTCAACAGTTGTACATCAGCGTCCTTTCGCCGGAGCGTTCGTTGAGAGACGAACAGAACCTCCCAGAGACACAACTGCTTTGCGGCATTGTTAGCAATTTACCCAGGCCAGCACCTTACGTTTAGATTCAATTTTTCTGTAAGTAATTCATTAAGATTCCTCCCTTTTTTTGTATGGCCAACCAAACGGATTAAGAATTTGGGTAAAATGTCAAATTTGAATAATCAAACATGTACATGATCATCTTTTTGTAATCAATCATCCCTTATCGAATGAAATTGGCCTTTCATTGTTATCATACTCCATGAAAATAGGGTTTATTTGCATTCTGTTTTTGCATGAAAAACGTACCAGGAAAATAACTTCGGCGATGATATTGATGGGAGGGGACTTCATCTGTCGGCATCACCGTCGCATTTCTAGTGGCCGGCGGTGGCTTTACGATCGGAGGCATCACCCCGGGAATCGAACAGTTGCTTTTGGCCGTTTCAAGGCTATTATCGAGGGTTCGGTTTGTAAATATCTGTTTTTTTTGTTGTCAGTTTTGATTTTTGTTTGACAATGAAACATAGTTCATTGAGAAGAAAGGAAGTATTTCCTTTTTTTCTTTTCTTTTTTTACATTTTTTTTATTTTGTTTCATTTTACTTTGTAAAGTATTTCCATTGTTAAAACTTTAAATTCCAAGATAAGTAATTTTGAGTCATATTAAGATTTGAATGATTAATACATGTTTTTGTTCGTGAACTAATTTGATAAATTATGAAAATATTAAAATATGGAGTTCATTTATTTATTTATTTCGTTGTAAATCTTGTAGAACACCCGATATTATCGTATTTTTCCCAAAAAAAATTGTTTTGAAATTCAGTAACATATTAAAACCAACCAAGACCATCAACAACAAATCGCTAATCCACCATCTACAAAGCATAGGAAGGTGGGAGGTCACTATCAAAGCCTAACAAAAACCCACACAAGCCGCCCTACAAACGAAAAACAATGGACCGACCAAAATCAACTAACACGAAAAGGGCCCAAGACCTAGAGAATGCTTTACAACAAAACGAGAGAAGTTGGATATCTAACAACAAGTCTCTAATGTCATACAAACCACCGAACACCGGTTCAGTTACATTATATTTTTTCAATTACATAAAAAGGCTGTCAAATCGGATGGTTTTGTCTAGAACCTTTTACCAACATAAATTGCCCAAATTGACCGAGTAAGTGAAAGCTTTTGATCTTTACCAGGATATCATCTCAGTCAGCGACATTATAGGCCAAAAGATGTGAGCAAACAATATTATTCTTACCGATTCAACACCACGTGCCTGTAAGAAGCAACAGATATTTAAGGGGCATTTACGGTAAGCGCTTGAGTCGCCACTCTCACTTATTAGGTACTATTTGCGCTATCAAAATGGCATTGCAGGCAATGATCTTACCCAGTGAACGCCAATCAAGTAAGAGTCACTATTCTCAGTTGTCCTTGTTATAACCCTAACCAGGTAAGATTATCGATTCTTACTATGTTTACCCACTAATACCCAGTAAAGTAAGTAATCCAATAAACACTTTACCCAGTTAGTAAATGAACCCACTTCTTTCATCCTCTCTTTCAAACCACTCATGATAGTTAATTTTAATTAAAATAAATCTTAAGACAATATAATTGACATAACATGTGATATTGATAAAATCTATTTTGCCTACAATTTTGTATCAAGTACTTGATCCAACCTCTGACACCACCATACCATTATTATTTTTAGAAGAAAAAAAGGGCAGAAGCAAGAGTTAAATATATTAATTGACAAAAGACAAATGAATGGCCAAACACAATATGATTCAAATTACCATTAAGGCCACAACAAACACTCAAGAATCCTTGGACAATATAAGAAGAGGAGAGGTGCAAACAAGGGAGAAATAAAGAAGTAAAAATAAGAAATAGAGCTAGCTAGCTTTGCTTTGCTTGCTTATTTTTTTCTTGGTTATTTGCTTCTTGTTTGGGTATTTGGAATCATCAAGCTTAGCATCACCAGGAGGAGGAGGAGGATTATTCAAATTTTAATGGAAATAAATGTAAACTAAGAAAGATCACAACCCTTGCACGCACGCACCTGCCTGCTCTATACACAGGTTTGGAAGACCAAAGTTGGGACTATCTTTGAGGCGGGTCCACGCTTCGCACGTTTGCACCACTCATCCCTTCGATACGATCTTTGGTTATCTCCACAAACTGCCCAACCATCTCGTGAAACTGCTTCAGCCCTGATAAAGGAAGAATGATGGATGACCGATCAGAACCTGCAACCTGCATAAACCGCCCACCATTCATTAATGCATTCATTATCCAATTAATCCCTTCATCTTAAACATAAATCAACACTTCAAGAATCACCAACGATAAATGAGCTTTTTGGCTCAATTCTTGCAAGATAAAACACAAAATGAGCTTTTTGGCTCAAAATTAGGGAGGCCTTCTAGTTTCTTAATCTATGCCAGCAATAACTTCATCATTTTTTGTTGTTTCTTTCAAAGATTTTTAACAGACCCTGCAACTTCTCATGATAAACTTTATTTCTCATACTTGACAATTTCAGCAAATCAAACTGAGTGTCCTTCAAAACATGTATTCTGGCTCAACCTGTAAAGTGTTTCGAAGCAAGGTCTTTTTATATGTTTGCCTACAAAAAAGATTTCAATTTCCTATCATAATATTCTAATAGTGGCTTCTTGTGATTTACGTGCCAAACCAATCAAAGACATTCTTGAGTTTTATATATCAGCTAAAAGTTCTGTTATTAGGGCAAAGGGTATTAAACTATATGTTAATCGTATTACTAATCAAATACCTAGAACACTATTTAATATATCAAAATTGAAAAAAACTGGACTTGGCAACAGGCCAGGTTGGGTACACCGGTTTGATATGGTGATTACAACGGGTATGGGCATAAAGTACCCAATCTGATAACCCGTTACCTGTACCCATGCACCCACGAAAAAAATAAGTTCATCTTTTGGTATTAAAAGTTGATATAATTATCACTTTATTTGATGCAAATATACCAAAACAAACCAAGCATAATTGACATAAACATTGCAACTTGAAATAAAAACACTACAAATGTTTAAAATAAAATATAGAACTTGAAGCCACTTCGAATTGTAAAGATGTGAAAACTGGTTGCATACTAATATTGAGTCAAAAGTCAAGATGATTAAATAAAAGGAAGAGAACAATCAGATATATATAATGTTTGAAGTTGTTCTTATACTTTGGACTGTCTCGTATCAAATATTTATTCTTAGTTGCACAAAAGTCAAAAACTGGTAATCTTCTGTTCATATAATGGGAGTGCTATTTTCCACGTAAGAACCCATAGCACGCAAATCAATACCTTTTAAAGACCAATGAATAACTGGTATTAAATTTCACTGTTGTAAACTAGTAGTCACTCATGTGCATTGAATAAAAAGAAAAATCTTTAAGTCGCACCTCAGATATTCTCAAGTAATGGCCCCGATTGTTGCTTCCAAGATCAAAAAAGAACCTCTTCTGATCAGCCCTGATCACTTTGGAGACCCCAAAACTACCAGTTTCATCAGAAGATGGAGGTACCAAGTCAAATGTAGACGTCCTGTCTCCTAAGTTCAAGTCGGATGATGCTGGTGGGGCAGATTGAGAACTGTTCCCCGCAATAAAGCCAGCCCCTACATCATCAGAAAGACCAACTAGTCTTTCTGGGGTAATACCTTCTGAATTTTGCTGCTTATCAAAACATGAACAAACAGAAAGAAATGATGAAAAAGGAGATCGAGTACTTAAACAGAAAAGAAAGGTGGAGAATGGTTGAAAGGGGAACCTGATTAGGCAGAACAAATAGTTTAGATGCTTCATTTATCTCTTCCAAGATGTTCCTGAATGCACTCCACCCCTCATCTCGGGTGCTTCCTGCAGGCACAATAATAGTACTGCGGTTCCTGCTAACTGAAGCTTCAGATACCTGCAGACACGAGGTAATAGTAGAAAGAGATCAATGCATAGCATTACATGGACAAAACTAATAGAGCTATATTTTCATTAGAATGGTGGTAAAAATATCCTACAGATAGGCCTCCTCATAGTTCCCATGAAGAATTGTTACCCCCAAACAACCTTCTTTGCATCTACATTGTCTTGTTGGTGACAAATATTTTGTTAAGAAACAGCCTTTACGCACTTCTTATTCTAGTTGAGAACTAAGCCAGTAGCAAGTTATAACGGCATTATGAGATAAATTTGAACACTTCTTCAATGTAACATAATTAAAATTCCGTCTCTATCTGAAATTATTTGCAAGCACTAGTCGGAATACACACAACCCCCACCATGAGCAGAAAAATTATAACAATTCGTCTGGTCAGACAATGACTAAGGGTAGATTATCAACGCTAACCAGGCAAGCGCTTATTGGGTAAGAGTCACCGCCCTTACTTACCTTACCGCATAAAATTCTCGTCAAAAACGGTATAGTAAGATCATTGGTATGCTAACCTGGTATGGTAAGAGTCACCACCCTCGCTTACCTGGTAAGATTCTCAGTCCTTGACATTATTCTAGATTTACACTTACTCCCGGTAGGGTAAGTGAACGATTGATAGGAATTAGATTGCAAAACTGAACGATTACAATAACAGAAATGAGACGAGGAAGATTCTGACTGAATTAAAAGAATGAAAATAAGGAAGATGACAATTATCCAGGGATAACCCTCTCTCTAAGCTATCAAGCTAGAGCCAACAGAAAGTTAATTCTTCTCCATATCTTCCACGCATCCTCCACACGCCCTTTATTCAATCTTCTCACTCCTCTAACAAACTTTCAGCCACTTTCCTGATTTGCCCTTTTGGCCCTTCTAGAATAAACTTGAAAAACTCTTGGGCTTGGCATGTGTTGGGCTAATATATTTGGATTTGCATCATTACTCTCTCCTTCCGAAACAGTCTTGTCCTCAAGACTTGCTTCAGGGAATTGGCTCTGAATAGTAACCGCATCTTCCCATGTGGCCTCTTCAACCGGACACCCTTTCCATTGAATTAACCATTGGCGCACTTGTTCATCATGAACACTGATTAATCAGGATGCTAAGATTGTCTCAGGGGTTAACAAGTCTGATGCACCAACTTCTAATTCAGGAGGTAACACTGATTGAGGGTTTGTTTGAATTGCCTTTTTTAACAAGGATACATGAAAAACAGGGTGTATCTTAGAAGAGGGAGGTAAGTCCAGTTTATATGCAACTGGTCCAATTCGTTCCAACACTTTGAACGGACCAAAGAACCTTGGTGCTAACTTCTGATGAATCCGTCGAGCCACCGATAATTGTCTATAGGGTTTAAGTTTAACATAAACCCATTCCCCCGTTTGAAACTTAACATCACGCCTTTTTCTATCTGCTTGATCCTTCATTACCGACTGTGCATGGGCCAAATGATGCTTCAATTGTTTCAAGGCCTCATCACAATCCTGGAGTTCCTGTAATACTGCCTGAACTCTAATTTCCCCCAGAACAAACTGTAGAACCGTCGGTGGTTTTCGTCCATAAACCACTTCGAAGGGTGATTTGCCGGTAGAGCCGTGAAAGGTTGAGTTGTACCAAAACTCAGCCCACGGAATCCACACCGACCAAGTACGAGGTTGATCAACTGCGAAACACCTTAAGTAGGTTTCCAAACAGCGGTTGATGACCTCTGTCTGCCCATCGGATTCTGGATGATACGCTGAGCTCATGTTCAATTGCGTGCCCTGTGATCGAAAATTTTCTTGCCAAAAAATACTCAGAAATAAGGGGTCTCGATCGCTCACAATTGATTTCGGAATACCATGATGGCGAATTACTTCCCGCACAAAAACCTCAGCTACTGATTTTGCCGTATACGGGTGTTTTAATAATACAAAATGACTGTATTTGGATAATCTATCCACCACCACAAGAATTGCATCAAAACCCCGAGATTTGGGTAATCCCACAATAAAATCAATAGAAATATCTTCCCAAATAGCATTAGGAATAGATAAGGGTTAGAGAAGACCTCCGGGAGCTGTTGAACTTGCCTTGCAACGTTGGCACACCTCGCATGCCTTTACAAATTGTTGCACCGCTGCGACCATCCCCGGCCAATAAATATTGGCTGCCAAACGTCGATAAGTGCGATAGAATCCCGAGTGACCTCCCGAGGCAGACTGATGAAACTCTTTTAATAACATCGGAATGAATTTAGACGTCCGAGAAATAACTAAACGGTCTTTGTAGTATAAGACTCCCTGACGGACAGAAAACCCCAGATGATGCGACTGGTCAGCCACACACTCAGCCAATAATTTTTGAATGCCCTCATCTATGCGTATTTCCTCGAGCAATTGAGCCCCCTGTAGCCAAATAGGTGTAGACACCATCGTATTGAGCTCCCCATCTTCTGCCCGACGCGATAAGGCGTCAGCTGCCCGATTCTCACGTCCCGGTTTATAACATATCTCAAAATCGTATCCCAACAGTTTGGCCACCCAGTTCTGTTGATCTGGCGTTGTAATTCTTTGCTGAAGTAAAAATTTTAAGGGGATGTTTGTTTACCTCTTAATGGTTCCATTCAGAGGTAACCTCTGAATCGCTCAGAGGTCAGGGTTGTTTGGCAAAAAAAAATCACCTCTTAATGGTTACAACAACCTCTTAACCATTTTGCATCTCACAGCATGCTCAACCATTCAGAGATGTATTTCTTCCCATTTTGCCCTCTTCACTCCAGTCTCTCTCTCTCTGCTCTCGGTCCATCTCCGGCGACTCCACTCCAGTACTCTCTGCTCTCGGTCCATCTCCGGCAACTCCACTCCAGTAATCGATTTTGCAAATCGATTTTGTAAATCGATTTTGATTAGATACCGATTTTGCAAATCGATTTTGTAAAGCGATTTTGTAAAGCGATTTTGCAAATCGATTTTGTAAATCGATTTTGACTCCCGTAATCGATTTTGTATATCGATTTTGACTCCCGTAATCGATTTTGATAGTTGATTTTGTAAATCGATTTTGATTAGATACCGCCAATGTTGTAAATCGATTTTGTAAATCGATTTTGGTTCCTTCGATTATGTATTTGATATTGGATTATGTATCGATTTGATATTGGATCAGATTTATCGGACTGCAATTAGGGTTTGGTGATTTGGAGAGGGTTAAAATGGTAATTTGTTGTTATTCAGACCCACCATTCAGAACAGTTACCAAACAACCAAATTTCACTCTGCACTCAATCATACAGAGTCTCTCAACCATTCTGACCACTAGGGGTGAGCAGCGGAACTGGGTACCCGCCTTTGGAACCGGAACCGCTTCGGAACTGCCGGTTCCGGAACCGGAACCGATGTGACTGGTTTCGGTTCCGGTTCCTAAAATAACGGAACCGATGTGACTGGGTCCGGTTCCGGTTCTCATTTTTTTAGAACCGCTACCCGTTGGGTACCCGCCGGGACCGGGTACCCGAAACCGCTGGGTACCCAGAACCGGAACCGCTGGGTACCCGGTATAATTTAATATATCTATAATTTTATATATCTAAATATCTAATATTTTTTAGGGTTTAGTTAGACTTCATCACTTCATTTCGTTTCTTTAGACTTCACTTCATCACTTCATTTCACATTTTCACTCTCAAAACACCGCCGCCGCTGCACACTCCGCCGACCGCCGCTGCACACTCCGCCGCTGCCGTTGCACACTCCACCGACCGCTGCTAGGGCTGCACACACCGCCGACCGCCGCTACAGCCTAAAAAACGAGAGTCCGCTGCACACTCCGCCGACCGCCGCTAGGGCTGCACACACCGCCGCTGCACACTCCGGCGACCGCCGCTGCACACTCCGCCGACCGCCGCTGCACAGCTGTTTGGAGATCTTTGATTTGGATTCGGATGATTCACGAAAAGGTTTAATATGTTTAAATTGATTTGGATCTGAAGTTTCAAATTTGAATAGAGTTTTATTGAAATGTATTGCACTTTCGTATTGAATTTTTCATCTAATGGTTATGGTATAATATAGATCTTTATTAACTGTTTCTTTTGAATTGTGAATTTCATTTGGAAGTGAAAAAGGCTTGGTGCTTCATGTTGTAAATTGAGTTAAATCAATCAGCTATTTTTGTTCCTTTCATGATTCTTAGTTAATATGTAATTTGGAATTGTATTAGATGCTAACATAGTAAAGGATTCACTTTGACATTGGCTATCAAAAGGTTTAAAAAAAATTTGGCCAGCAGGTACCCGGAACCGGTTCCAAGCGATTCCGGGACCGGTTCCAAAAAAATGAGAACCGACGGGAACGGTTCCGGTTCCGGTTCTTTCTTTCTAGGAACCGCCGGTTCCGGTCCCGGTTCCGGTTCCATGAAAATAGGGCGGGTACCCGGTATTGCTCACCCCTACTCTTAACCATTCTGCAACTGCCAAACAGCCCCTAAGCTCTTTTGATCGGTGTAAACTATAAATCTAGTACCCAACAGATATGTTCGCCAATGTTGAATGGCTAACACTAATGCCATAATTTCCCTTTCATACGCCGACTTTGCTAGATTTCAGTCGCTAAGAGCCTTGCTGAAATAGGCTAGCGGTCTATGTTGCTGCATCAACACAGCCCCAATTCCACGCCCAGAAGCGTCGCATTCTACTACAAAAGGTAGTTGAAAGTCAGGAAGGGCCAAAAGTGGGGCAGACACCATGGCTTCCTTTAAGGAGTCGAAAGCTTGTTGAGCTTCACTATTCCAACAAAAACCATCTTTCTTTGTTAAGTTCGTAAGCGGACGTGCAATACTTCCATAATGCCGAATAAATTTCCGGTAATACACGGTGAGACCCAAGAACCCCCGTAAGCCTTTAATATGTCTCGGAACAGGCCACTCCAAAACTGCTTCAATCTTTTTGGGGTCCATAGCTACACCCGTGCCATTGATGATATGGCCTAAGTATTCTACTGATGTTTGACCAAACGAGCACTTTTTTTTATTCACCACAAATTGATTATCTCGTAGGACTTTCAAGGCCACCTCTAGATCCGCCAAATGTTGACTCCAAGAGGGACTATAAATGAGAATATCATCAAAAAAAACCACTACATTTTTCCGTAAAAGAGGTCGGAAAACATCATTCATTACTGCTTGGAAAGTGGCAGGGGCGTTAGTAAGCCCAAATGGCATTACCAGATACTCATAGTGGCCATCATGAGTACGAAATGCTGTTTTTTCGATGCTCCCCGATTCCATTCGAATTTGATTGTAGCCCGATTTTAAATCCAGTTTCGAAAAAAATTGAGCTCCCTTTAACTCATCAAGCAATTCCTCCACCACTGGAATAGGAAATTTATCCGGAACTGTCGCTTTATTAAGTGCTCTATAATCGACACACATACGCCACGAGTTATCTTTCTTTCGGACTAAAATAACTGGGCTAGAAAGGGAACTTTTACTTGGGCGAATCATTCCAAGTTTTAACAATTCCTGAACTTGTTTTTCAATTTCTGATTTCTGGATGTGCGGGTACCTGTACGGTCTCACACATATGGGAGCATGTGGATATATCAAGGATATGGAGTGATCGTGTGGCCGAGAAGGAGGCAACCCTGTGGGATCGCGAAAAACTCCCTCAAACTGACCACATACAGATTGCAGATGCTGCTGTTGTTGGAAATTGAGCCCTTCTTCTGTATGGGCTGTCACCGAACATAACAATGAACAATCAGACAAGTTCGGATTCGGTACGAATAACCACGACTGAAGAGAAACCTGAGAAGGTTCTGATTTTGTTAACCCCTGAAGATGAACTGAGGTTCCCTTAAATACAAGCCGCATAGAAGAACGGTCCCAATTATGAACCACATCCCCTAACGTTTTCAACCATTCCATTCCCAGAATCATATCCAAGTGACCCATTTCAAAAACCAAAGCACCAACTGTAAATTCACACATTCCCACCCTCACTTTCAATCGTGGACAATGTTGATTAATATGAACTTTATGGCCATCTCCTAATTGAATGTTGATTCCAGCAAAAAATTTAACAAATAACCCCAAAGATTGCACTAAGTTACGTGATATAAAGTTATGGGTAGCCCCACTATCCACCATAATTATTACTGGAATATCGGCTATGGCTCCTTCGAATTTTAAAGTTTTGCCCCCTGAGGACGAATCTGCCGAAGCCCCACGAAATTCCAACGCCATACACAAACCTACAATAGTTGAATCCTCTTGTTGAATTGCATCATCAGTATCGGCTTCAAGGCTATTAATCAAACCGTCATCGTCTCCTGATTCGTCTTTCCCCAACAATAGTATTCGAAGTTTACCTTCAGGACATTTATGCGCCGGCCCAAACTGTTGGCCACATCGAAAACATAGACCCTTCTTCTTCCGGTCTTCCCAGTATGTGCGTGTGAGAGATCTCATGCCACGATTTTTGTTAAATAATTAACCAGATTCCAAAGGTGTCGATCCGTGAGAACGGGGTGAAAATGACAATCTATTGGCATCCGATCGCATCGTCGTAGGATTCTTATCCACCCCAAAAGATGGACTGGGCCTGTTCTGTTCCGGACGACTCCCCACATTGGGCTTAAAATCATGCAGAAATCCACCCCTAGGCCCACTTTGATAGCGAAATCTGGACTGAGACAAATTAACCGACGAAGGGTGTAACATTCCTTCAATATCTTTCGCCAAGTACATGGCATCTAAACGCGATTGGGGGCGATGTAAGCGAACCCAACGCTTGACCTCGTCCTTCAAACCAGCAATGAAATATCCCAATGATTGAGATTCGGGTAATTTTGGAACCAAGGACAACAAGTATTCGAAATCATCGATATAGTCGTAAATTGAAGCCCTCTGTTTAATTGTCGCTAGTTGTTCATATGGGTTTTGAATTTCCAGACCACTGAATCGTTGCAACAACTCACTTTGGAATTGTTCCCAAGTCAGAGAGTCATAGATTTGTTTAACAATAGTGAACCAATGTTGGGCTACACCCATCATGCTTAATTGTGCTAAACGAATGCGTAAGTTAGGAGGAGTACCATTAATTTCGAAATAGAGGTTTGCTTTCTGAATCCAGCCTTGAGGATCAAATCCATAGAATTCAGGCAGTTTGATCTTCTTCACAGCCCATGGTAATCCCTCCTGCGATCCTCCTCCAGAACCTCCAAAACCCGATTGCTTAACGATTCCGTTTGTGAAGCTCGTGAAATTCAGGCCGGTTGGCGTCACCGGTGGAGGAGTGTCCATATCGATCCCAGACGCATCTCCAAAAGTCGAGAATGGCTTTTTCTCCTGTTGTTTCACCCAACCCAGCATGATTTTACGAAATTCCACCGATTCACCCCGTTCAGAATCCATCGATGCCTTGATTTCCAAGATATCTGATTGAATTTTAGCGATCTGCTCATCGTGTTGATCCAGACGAGCCGTTTGAGAGCGAGTTTCCATTGAAGGTTGAACCATGATAACAACAGTGGCAGGTCGAGGTAGGTCGGACCAATGATAGGAATTAGATTGCAAAACTGAACGATTACAATAACAGAAATTAGACGAGGAAGATTCTGACTGAATTAAAAGAATGAAAATAAGGAAGATGACAATTATCCAGGGATAACCCTCTCTCTAAGCTATCAAGCTAGAGCCAACAGAAAGTTAATTCTTCTCCATATCTTCCACGCATCCTCCACACGCCCTTTATTCAATCTTCTCACTCCTCTAACAAACTTTCAGCCACTTTCCTGATTTGCCCTTTTGGCCCTTCTAGAATAAACTTGAAAAACTCTTGGGCTTGGCATGTGTTGGGCTAATATATTTGGATTTGCATCATTACTCTCTCCTTCCGAAACAGTCTTGTCCTCAAGACTTGCTTCAGGGAATTGGCTCTGAATAGTAACCGCATCTTCCCATGTGGCCTCTTCAACCGGACACCCTTTCCATTGAATTAACCATTGGCGCACTTGTTCATCATGAACACTGATTAATCAGGATGCTAAGATTGTCTCAGGGGTTAACAAGTCTGATGCACCAACTTCTAATTCAGGAGGTAACACTGATTGAGGGTTTGTTTGAATTGCCTTTTTTAACAAGGATACATGAAAAACAGGGTGTATCTTAGAAGAGGGAGGTAAGTCCAGTTTATATGCAACTGGTCCAATTCGTTCCAACACTTCCACGCATCCTCCACACGCCCTTTATTCAATCTTCTCACTCCTCTAACAAACTTTCAGCCACTTTCCTGATTTGCCCTTTTGGCCCTTCTAGAATAAACTTGAAAAACTCTTAGGCTTGGCACGTGTTGGGCTAATATATTTGGATTTGCATCAGTAAGAGTCACCACCCTCACTTACCTGGTAAGATTCTCAGTCCTTGACATTATTCTAGATTTACACTTACTCCCGGTAGGGTAAGTGAGGTTGTGAGTCTTACCTGGTTAGGGTTAGTTAAACGGCACTAAGATAGAAAAAGTGAATGGATACTTGCACAAGAAAAGGAACATCAGGATCAAATATGCTCCAGCATGAAATACATAAACTAGCTAACACACAGTTGGCTGCATATTCAAACCTTTAAACCAGAGTGCGTTAAAATGCATATGATATGCTGAACGCCTGATTGGATGATCAAATGATAAGCATGCAATAGAAGGACAGTCAAGTGGAAAACAATAGAATACAAATCAAAGAAGTGTTTTAAATGCATGTACACAAAACCTTGAATGTATAGCTAGCATATTTTAACTGCCATGTTCATAACTGGACTACTTCTGTTTCTGTAGGGGAGGAAGAGGAAATGTAGTGAAAAACATCCACATACTAGCAACTGGTGGAGAAAACTCCAACCAGATCAACAACAAGGCTGCCATGTTCATAACTGGACTACTTCTGTTTCTGTAGGGGAGGAAGAGGAAATGTAGTGAAAAACTTCCACATACTAGCAACTGGTGGAGAAACTCCACCAGATCAACAACAAGGTTACTCCCTTCATCCCAACATGAGCTACATTTTATTTTTCATGTGGAACCTATTAATTTTCAAATACAAAACTGATATTACTAACATAAAACCCTTTTAGTTTTGAATACTTATTAAAAAATTGACGAAGCTATCATTTTTATTTGTCTCCTAGAAATTAAGAACCCACAACGATGATGAACATGAAAAATAAACTGCTAGATTTCCCACTTAGAGTGGTGTCTTTTTTTCTGAAACGGTGCTGGTATATAACACTTGTGACATCAGCTTACAATCTAACACCAATGATATGACATAAGCCCATGCATGCAAATTTTCAGCAATTCACTGCAACTATATGAATCTTGAAATTTCATTCCAAGCTGGTTCAACCTAATTTGTGTCTCTAGAGACAATTTCTATCACATGATTAAAGACATTAATATGAGTGTTAAAACATGCTACATACGATGATACAACCTCACATAGCTCCCAGGTTAATCCAAGGTAGGTGCAAAAGGTTTCACATTGACCCTTCCAAACTAATTCCCACAATTTCAAGGGTTTAAGAAAGTAAAGTGCTTTTTGTGCCATATAAATTTCATTTCACCAGTAAGTTCTTCAAAGCTGAAGCCAGGATGCTTTCAATTTTGTAATGATCGTTGTGAACTTGCAAGTTGCAATCTTAGTTCTAAAATCAGTAGAAGCACTTCTCCTCGGAATCAGTGATGCAATGATAACCCAATCGCATGGCCATGTGCCTTGAATCGTTTCCACACATATCAAGGTTTGATCTGTCTCCTTCATATACCTATGGCTTTTAAAATATACTCATTCTTTAGGGGGGGGGGGAATCTCTTCATCCCATTTTCCATCAAAGCCAACCAAATTGACACATGCATTTGCAATATCATTTAATATTTAGTAGGTAAGCAGGCAGACAGTACTACAAGGCTCAACATCTTTGAACTTGTGCCATGTAAACAAGGTGCAAGTACAAAACTCACCTGCTTACATGGACCAACAGAAATTTAAAATCAACCCCTCCATCCCATAATAAATGCAACAGTATATGTTCTATGATGTGTCAGTTTAATTGCAACTTTCCCATTTTGGCACAGTTGCTATCCATTATCCATAATCCACAATCCTCATCCCCTATTTAGTTACTTTTAGGAGTATTCCAAGGGTTTGACTGATAGTCAAGCGCCTTCATTAAACTATGTGCTCACTCAAGGTTGGATTTTTTTTTGGGGTCTGAAGAGTCCAATTTTGTTGTGCAAAGTAGTTCCTTATCAGGAAACTATGTATGTATTATATATAGTTTGCACTTAGAACTTCTTCTTCAACTAAAACTTTGAAACATGATCACATTCTCTTTTGTGCTCTCCAAGTTTTCCTTGAACTACAACCAATTCCCAAGTTTCTCCTGGTACCTCCATGTTGCAATACAGGTACATACAAGTGGTTGATATATGATGATTATGCACAGTCAAACAGATATAGATACAAACTCCATTTTTTAAAAGCATACTGAGTTAAAGAAACTTGAATGAAATCATAATTACACAAATGTGTACCTTCAGAAACCGACCCCTCCTGTTCTCCCCAATGTCAAAGTAGAACACCTGAAGAAAAAACCCATCAAACAGCTACTTGCAAAAACGAAAGGTTATTTGATAATAAAAAAAAAAGAAACATGATAAATGTAAAATTGCCTTGCTATCAAGCTGGAGTTCCTTGCTAGAAATATCTTGGTCATCAGAAGTGACGTAGTAATTGAAGATATCGAAAAACCAAGAGATTCCGTTGAAAGGTACAATTATGGTGGACCTTGTCGCCGATGTCTTCTCCGATATCTTTAGGTAGCGTCCGCGAGGATTCTCCTTGAGATCAAAGTAAAACAGCTTATGCTCCACCTGTAACGTCTTAGACAACAGCTCGACATCATTCCCTCCACTTCCTGCACCTCCGCCGCCACCCGAGTTAAAGTCCATCTCCTCCGTCGCCCGCCGCCTTTCGTGTCGGACAAAACTCACAAATGCGAATATGTTACTTGAGCTCTTAGCTTGCTCAATGAAATTCAACCAATCAATTCAAGCAGGATGATGAAATCATACTCACATAATGGATTGCAACGTGAATTAGCAGATCTGGAATTGTTTGAGTGAGAAATTGAACTGAAAATGGATATTAGGGTTTCAGACTTGACCCAGTCTCGTCTTCCTTCGTCGTATAAACAGAATCACCGCTTTTATTATATGTTCGTCACGCAAAATATAATTTTACCTATTTACACTTTAGGTACCTAGACGTTTTACTAAAAGCCATTTTGTACCCAAAGTTGTGTTATTGTCCCATTTTAACCCCTTTTCAATGAACTAAATATAAGAAATAAGAATATATTTTTCATTATTTTTTTTACTATCGTAACGTAGGTTCTCTTTTGGGAAATTAATTAAAAGGGAAATTAATTGAAATACCCTAAGGGGTTGTTTGGTAGAGAGAAATGAGAGGAGAGAAATGGAAATGGAAATGGATTTAAATTCTCTTGTTTGGTAGGTAAGGGAAATAAAAACACGGAGAGTTGGTATTTCCCGAGAATTGACTCCCTTTGTATTTGATTTCTCTGATTTAGGAAGAGAAATGGAGAGAATAGGAAAACACGGAGAAATCGATCTCGCGTTCGCTTCTCTCTCTCTCGTTCGCCCTATCTAGGGTTCCGCCCACCACCGCCGCCCGCCACCACCGCCGCCCGTCGCTGCTACCATCCACCTTCCGCCGCTGCTACCATCCATGTCCGCCGCTGCTACCTCTGAATCTGATTGTCTCACTTAATTAGTATACGGCCAATCTCTCTCACTCTCTTCTGCTTCTGTTCCAAATCGAAGTGGGTTTTGTCAAAGTTGTAGTTCAACTTGATTAATTTTCTACTTTATAGTTTATTGTGATAACTTGATTATGTTTGTAGTTCAACTTGATTAACTTGATTACTTTTAATTGTGTTTGTTGAAATTCATGAATGGCGGTAATTTACTTCATTATGCCCTAAAAATTGTAAATTTGCCTAACATTTGTTACTTTTAATAGCGTGTGTTGAAATTCTTGAATGAGTTTTTATTTGGTTGTAGGGTAGGTGTTTTGTTGAATTGCATGAATTTTCATTGGCATTGGCAGGTCTGTTTTAGACTTTTAGCCACTGATTGAGTTCAAGTGTTCAACAATTTCACTTGAATATATACACAATTGACATTTCCATAATACATTAAGGATTAAAGTTATGTTTTTCATATTAGGATTCCACATTCCAGTGAACTTTCATGTTAGTTGGTAAATGGTAAATGCAAAAAAAGTAGCATAAACCGGGTTTTTGTTCTCTGTTTTCGGTAAGCCTCTGTGTTTTTGTTCTCTGTTTTCTGTTTCACGTCGGTTGTATGCGGCTGAATTCGCTGTTGTGAAATATGTATGTGGTTGGCTTTTTGGGTAATATATGGGGTGCTTATTGTTGTTCAAAAAAGGTTTTTATTGAATTTGTTTTAGTTAGTTGATTTTTTATAATTAATTTTTTAACTACTTTATGTTTACGATATGTATGAAATCAGTTGTGATATTTATGTTTCATGTTTGTTGATTATTAACCTATGTTGTAAACTTGAAGGTCAGTTTCTACAAAGCGAGGGTTTCGGCAGCCATTTTTTGAGGTGTTTAAGGTTTGCACTTTTTTCTAACTGTTTCTATGCGGGCTAGAATGATCGTTTAGATGGTTAAACATATGTATGTATGTAATGTGGGTATATATATATATATGTATGCAATGTGGGTATGTATGTATGTAATGTAGGTATGTATATATGTATATGAATGTAGGGTTTTAAAGTCATCCAAAACTCTTCTAGCCTTACGGTTTGACTTTAAAGTAGGCAAACCATTACACGTTGTGATGTTGTTTGGTTTGATTATGCAAGTGCTTACCGGGTCACTTTACATTATCGAATGAAAATGATAAGGATTGAAAATCTTACCCGGTAAGATCGGGTACAAGGACCGAGAGTCTTACCCGGTAAGTGAGACTAACGACTCTTACCCGGTAAGCGTTTAGCGGGTAAATTGTGGCATACGATTCTGTTTTAATAGACTAACATCTTACCCAATAAGTTAAGTTAAAGCGTTGACTCTTAAAATATTGTAATTTATAGGCCGTGTACTAAACACTCACCTTGGCAAGCGCTCCCCATTTCATTCTTACTATCACCTAGATCATCAAATCTATGTTTATTTCACTAATGTTTTTTCTTTTTAATTTTCTTGCAGTTCAGTCCTTCCAATATTGTTGTTCATGGTTCATCTGTTGAGGTAACATATATTTACTCATAGTTTTATCTAGCATCTCAAATGACATATGTACGGTGGTGTATTATATGAAATAATTATGTGTTGAGGTAACTCCTTAAATAATTATGTGTTTGGCAACCATTTAGCATTTAGGGTGGTGTATTATATGAAATAGTTATGTTTCCTTTTTATATATATATATATATATATATATATATATATATATATCTAGTATTAACTATATAATTGTATGTGTAGATGGCAAGATCACCGTTGAGACAAAGAATAGTTGCCATAGGTGCATTTTATGCCATGTATGTTATGATTCGTTGGTGGATGATGTGTAGTTATCGTAGACGTCGTTCGATTGAATCTAGAACATTACGTACAAGATATTTAATGAGTTACCGGCGTGAAAACATGATGAGGATGGTTTATGAAAGTGATGTTACTAGTGTTGTCAACATAAGAATGAATATACATGCGTTTTCAACACTTTGTGATATGCTAGAAAGTAGAGGGGGGTTAAAGGCTAGTAAAAACATGCTAGTAGATGAGCAAGTTGCTATGTTTTTACATACCCTTGCTCATAATGCTAAGAATAGGATACTAGTCAATAGATTTCATCGATCTGGGGAAACTATAAGTCGGTATTTCAAGTTAGTCTTAAATGTTGTATGTCGATTACACAAAGAATTCTACAAGTCACCCGTACCAGTGCCAGATAATGAAACCGACGAGAGATGGAAATGGTTTAAGGTTAGTCAAACACATAAGTTTTTATTAAATATATTCTTTGTTAATAGAACACTTTAATGATGTTTTCTTTTTATGAAGGGTTGCCTAGGAGCATTAGATGGAACATATGTTAAAGTTAAAGTCCCCGCTGTTGATCGAAAACCTTATCGGACACGAAAGGGGGAGATTTGTACGAATGTACTCGGAGCATTACATTGGTTTGATTAAAAACAATGTTTGTACTCTTTTTGGTTTTATTAAAAACTATATTTGGTAGTCTTTTTGGTATGATTAATGCATTTTAATTACTAATTTATGCATCTTTTTTTTTGTTTGGGTTTAAATAATTGATTTGTAAATATAAAAATATGGGTGTAAATGACAAGGTTGGTACAATTCTCTATTGAAATCTCTGTGCAACCAAACAAGAGAAATGATTCTCTGTTGCATTTCTCTGCTGAATTTTCTATGCTACCAAACAGGATAGTCAATTCCTATTCTCCTGACCAATTCTCTTTCTCTGCAATCATTTCTCTGGAATCATTTCTCTGCAATTCCATTCTCTGTACCAAACGCACCCTAAGTTGACCACCCTTTCATTCATATGCCCTATCTCTCTCTCAATTAACCAAAATATCCCAAAAACCCGTGGTCCACGGACACATTTTATAAATTTACAATTCTGGTCCGTGGCCCACGGACTCAATTCATGTATATATATAAAAGTGTCTGTGGGTTGACCATGTATATATATAAAAGTTACACTTACAACCCTTACAATTAGTTATCAATTTTACTTTTAATCCTTTACTTATTCATTTTTCATTTTAAACCTTACCATATTAACATAAATAATCGTATATGAACTAAAATACATTAAAATACATTTTTTATTTTTACAAATTATACCATTGTAATCGTTTCGTCAATACCTTCGAAATGAGTCTAATATTGAATATTTTTGGATTTAATCAGACTATTAAATATCATGAATATATACAAATAAAAGGGATTTAATCATATTATTAACTTATAATTGTGTATTTTTAATATAAAAGGGATGTAAAATCGAAAATGAATATAAGAAAAATAAAACAAAGTTATTCGTATATATTCATGATATTTAATAGTATGATTAAATCCAAAAATATTCAATATTAGGCTCACTTCGAAGGTATTGACGAAACAATTACAATGGTATAATTTGTAAAAAACAAAAAATGTATTTTTAATGTATTTTAGTTCATATACGATTATTTATGTTTGTATGATAAGGGTTTAAAATGAAAAATGAAAAAGTAAATGATTAAAAGTAAAATTGATAACTAATTGTAAGGGTTGTAAGTGTAACTTTTATATATATACAAAATTGAAACACCCACGGACACATTCACACTTCATTTTCTAAGTTGAGTCCGTGGGCCATGGACTCCAGGACCATAATTGTAAATTTATAAAATGTGTCCGTGGACCACGGGTTAGGCCACGGATTTTTGGGGTATTTTGGTTAATTGAGAGAGAGATAGGGCATATGAATGAAATGGTGGTCAACTTATGGTATTTCAATTTATTTCTCTAATTAAAATACACAGAGTTTGACTTTGACTTGCAAAAATACCCAAAATCTCGTTGGTTTTGCAAAAATACCCATTTTTTCCGCGATAGGGTATGTGATCGCGGACCCAACGGTTTTCCTGCGATTTGGAGACCCTGGTCCCGCGATTTGGAGGGGTAGTCCGCGGTGCACACTCAATTTGATATAAATTGATTTGAAATTTACATTTTATACCCCTATAATTATTTATCTAGTTTACTTTATACCTTTTACTTTTCTAATTTTAATTTTACACATTCATCATATTAACACATATAATCGTATATTAACTAAAAATCTAAAATACGTTAAAAAATACGTTTTAGTTTTAACAAATTACACCATTGTAATCGTCTATTCGATATCTTCGAAATGAGCTCAATATTGAATATTTTTTGATTTAATTATTTTATTATATATCATATATACTACATAAAAATATTTATAATTCATACCCTTATAGTTAATTATTTAATTTATGGTACATATCTTATTTGTTTAATTTTATTTTACACTCTTATCACATTAACATAATAATCTTATATTAACTAAATAAAAAATAAAAAACTAATAGGTATAAAGTAAACTAACTAAATAAGTATAATATAATTAAATCAAAAAATATTCAATATTGAGCTCATTTCGAAGGTATCGACGAGATGATTATAATGGTGTAACTTGTTAAAATTAAAACTTATTTTTTAAACGTATTTTAGTTAATATACGATTATATGTGTTAATATGGTGAAAGTATAAAATTAAAATTAGAAAAGTAAAAGGTATAAAGTAAACTAAGTAAATAATTATAGGGGTATGAAATGTAACTTTCAAATAAATCGAAGAATTTGAAAGTTACATTTCACACCCTTATACTTATTTAGTTATTTACTTTATACCTTTTAGTTTTCTATTTTTCATTTTACACTTTTATTATATTAACACATATAATCGTATATTAACTAAAATACGTTAAAAATGTTTTTTAATTTTAACAAGTTACACCATTATAATCGTCTCGTCGATACCTTCGAAATGAGCTCAATATAGAATATTTTTTGATTTAATTGATTAAATCGTCAAATTATTTGGATTATACGTCTCGCTGCATTGCAGCGGATAAATAACTAGTATATATATATATATATATATATATATTCGAACTCCTTAACATATTTTAACGTAATTATGTATGTTAATGTGATATGTTTAAACGTATTTTTTAATATATTTTAGTTAATATATGATTATTATGTTAATGCGGTAAGAGTATAAAACAAAAATTGAAAAAGTAAGAAATGTACCATAAATTAAATACTTAACTATAAGGGTATGAATTGTAAATATTAAAGATATTTTTATGTAGTATATATGATATATAATAAAATAATTAAATTAAAAAATATTCAATATTGGGCTCGTTTCGAAGGTATCGAATAGACGATTACAATTGTGTAACTTGTTAAAATTAAAACGTATTTTAGTTAATATACGATTATATGTGTTAATATGATGAATGTGTAAAATTAAAATTAGAAAATTAAAAGGTATAAAGTAAACTAACTAAATAATTATAGGTGTATAAAATGTAAATTTCAAATCAATTTATATCAAATTGAGTGGGCATCGCGGACTATCCCCTCCAAATCGCGGGACTAGGGTCTCCATATCGCAGGAAAACTGTTGGGTCCGCGATTGCGGACCCCATTGCAAAAAAATGGGTATTTTTGCAAAACCAACGAGATTTTGGGTATTTTTGCAAATCAAAGTCAAACTTTGGGTATTTTAATTAATTTCCCTTCTCTTTTCATATTACAATTTGTAATTTCAAATTATTTGTTATTAGAGTATACTTTGAAAAGGGGCAAAATGCGTTAAATTATTTGTTATTAGAGTATACTTTGAAAAGGGGCAAAATGCGTTAAATTATTTGTTATGAAGTTTGGTTTTGTTCCTATTTAATATAACGAATTATATTTTCTCATTGATATAACAAACTTTTATTTTTTCTATTTTATACATATTTTACCTACTAAATAAGCTAGTAACCTATATGTCACCAATGTTTATTGACATTGAATTTTTCTTTTTTTCTTTTTTTTTTTAATTCCAAATCAATCTAATTTAAGTCATTTTAGAACTTTGCCCTCTTTTATAAGTTTTTTGTAATGTACTAGTATTTGATGCATGCTTTCTATTATTAATATTATTATTACTATTATTGTGATACATGATCATATAGAAGTATGTTATATACTAAAAGTTTAAAAAACACAAAGGGTAAAAGTTTATGAAGAGAGGAGAGTAGTAATGTTTTTACATAATGCATGAAATATCGGTGCATTAAAAAAAACTTATAAAATAGGGAAAAGTACTAAAATAACTTAAATCATGTTGATTTGGAATTAAAAAAAATCATGTTAATAAACATTGGTGACATGTAGGTTAGTAACTTGTTTAGTAGGTAAAATATGTATAAAATAGGGAAAAAATAGAAGTCTATTATATTAATTGAGAAAAAATATACTTCGTTATATTAAATAGGAAGTAAACCAAACTTTATTACATTTAGACGTATTTTGCCCTTTTGAAAAACTCACTCATTATAGCAATATGTATTATGTTAACCTTTAAACAAGTTATCACATTATTATGTTATGCTTGTGTTGCACATTTTAGATGATGTGTATAATAACCATTATATTTAAAGATATAAAAAACAAAAATACCATTACTTCACTCGTTGAAAGGAGCCAGCAAAAAAAGCTTGGTCATGGAAGAAAAAAGTAGATATCTCATGATGCATGAACAACTTGGTCCTCTTCGACTCCCTCTTTATCTGTTCCAGATATGATTCTTCGTGACAAACTCAAGGAGGTGAAAGTCGCTCTAAAGGCGTAGAGCATAGATAAGTTTGGCTCTCTTGATAAGGATATGGAGTCTCTAAGGTCCGAGGTTACGTTTTGGGAACTTGAGGTTGAATTTCGGGTTTTAGATGATCATGAACTGGCTAAATGGAAGAGGTTTGGGCTCCGGGCTCTCTGGGCTCAGAAGAAGAATTGTAAACTTCAGATGCTTCATCAAAATCTCGATCTAAATGGGATGTTGAAGGTAATGAAAACAATAAGTTCTTTCATTCTATTATAAATAAGAGAACCCAACAGCCGACTTTGATGGTTCTCTCAATAAATGGGACGTGGTGTGAGGATCCCTTGGTGGTTCGTCAATCTGTGTTCGATCACTTCTGTCGAAGCGGTTGAGGTGGCCCGTCCTAAAATAATAAGTTCCCTTTTCAAGCGGTTATCTGAGGTTGATACCTCCCATTTGGAAGCTCGCTGCTCGGACGAGGAGATTTTATCTGTTGTTAACAAATGCGGTAACAGCAAGGCCCCGGTTCAGACGGCTTCAATTTCAAAATGTTGAAGTTATTATGTTCTATGATTAAGGACGAGGTAAAGGAAGCTCTTATTTGGTTTTGGGAAAAGGAATTTATCAGTCCGGGATGCAATTCATCCTTTATTGATTCAGTTCCTAAATCTCCAGGACCTATAAGTTTAGGCGATTTTTGTCCTATAAGTCTGATCGGGCCTCGACTCGATCAGAAGGGGGTCGACCTTGACACGATGCTTATTCCTCGTTGTAATAGCAATGTTGAATCGGTGGACCATTGATTTGCGGAGTGGCTTTTGATCTCGGAGCTGTGGGACATAATTCTGAAGTGGTGGGGCTTCGACCCTCGTCATATTGTTTCAGTTCGGATGTTTGGTCTTTATCCGACTTGTTTTTGGCGTTGCCCGTGGTGAGTAAGTTGTGGTCAGCCATGGTTTGGATCTCCCTTTACTCGATTTGAAGCTCTCGTAATAAACTTATGTCTGGTCGTTTTCGTGGTGGTGATGACTTGCTAACTGTTATCCTACTTGCCTTGTTTCGCTGGTTGTTTCATTGGGCTAAAGTTTTCTCTGGGTCTTGGTCAGTGTGGTGTCGTACCCCAGCTGTTTGTTCTTGTTAGTGGGTTATGGTCGTTTGTTGTGTTTGTGTTCGTGTTTCGTCTCTTAGATTTAAGTGATGTTTTTTGGTGGGTTCAGTTATGCCTCCTTCCTTACATGCCTTGTAAATAGTGGGTTGGTTTTCGTTTGACCGAATTGGTGTTGTATTCATGGTTGATTCTTGTTTAGTTTTATATATTCCCGCCTTTCCAAAAAAAACATGAACAACCCATCAAAATCTCCATTGAACTGATTTTGGAGAAAATTTAAAGGATTTTGGAATTCGGCTAAGGTATATAAGGAGGAGTCGATTCGTATAAAAAAGTCACTCTACCAGGGTTTCTAGACCAAATTTTGAGGCATCAACTGACATTTCTTTCTCTCGATGAATAAATCATGACAGACTATTTCATAAAATAAGTCATTCTTGACCATTTACCGCTCTCACATTCCCATGCATAAGATACTCTATCACACATAGGCACCCCTAAATTAGGTATATTACCAATACAAAGCTTTTTTTCTTCTTGTTGAGACAGATCAATCTCATCTATTATGATGTTTCTAAAAATTATACCCATTCTTCAAATTTGAACGTTCTAACCCTAATTTGTTTTGCACTTGTCCATGTAAGTAAAGTAAAACCTCTAATTTTGGGAAATACGATTTGATTGAATATTGTTATGTTAGGGCATACCTACTTCACATTCGACCCAAAAGATCATCATCGTGCAAAAGAAATAAATTACTTGTAGGAAAAAAAGTTTAAGTATTAAACTTTATAAAATAAATTTTTAATATTGTTGTTATATCAACAATATATTTAGCTTTTTACTTGAATCTTAGTTATGCTATTAGTTATGTAATGATTGTTTACCAAACGAGAACCATTGATTTACAAGTTTTATTAACCGCATAAAATCAATCAAAAAAGAAAAAAACAAACAGAATGAGTTTGACATGACATAACATAACTATTTGTTAACTCGTGTCACGTCATTAAAATTCAAATCAATAGGTTACTGATTGCTATAATAGATAGATTTTTTAAAGTTAGATGCACTAATAAGAAATAATTTGAAAGTACGGTTTTGTAATAAAAAATAATTTGAAGGTACAATTTTGTAATAAAAAAATAATTTGAAAGTACGACTTTGTAATAAAAAAATGAAAGTAGAATGTTAAATATTGCGTTTAGCCCATTCTTTAATTGGTATTTTATCAACTATTCGAGCATAAAACCATGTACAAACGTATAACTTTACATAACTTTAACACAATCATATCATGGGGGCCATTCAAATGAGAACTAATTAGTTTGTGAGAACTGTAAGAACCAATCTCAGCCAATCATTTAATATATATATATATATATTGGTTCTCACAGTTCTCACACACACATATATATATATAAGAACTAATATATATATATTAAATGATTGGCTGAGATTGGTTCTTACAGTTCTCACAAACTAATTAGTTCTCATTTGATTATACACCTTCATATCATTGTCTTTTATATATATTTCTAAATCAACAAATCAAACAAAAAATATTTCTAAATCTACAAATCAAACAAAAATTACCAAACATTTTCACCAATAATCATAATTTAGTAAAATGTTTTCAATGTGAAAAGTTGAATAAAGGAGGGTGATTGGGTCATCATCATCACCTTCTATCTTTATTCATTGTTGTATTCATCTTCTCGTTGTCATACTATCGTCTTCCTCGCCTCATCTATACAAGGTTGGGTTTTATGTGAAAGAAAACGGAATGGGGCAAAAACAATATATGAGGGGGATATGCAATATTAGTCTAAAAGAAAAACAAAGGTGAACGGTTTGTAACTGACAACTATTGAGTCAGCCCACACCTCCCCACTTAAGAGCATCATGTAAGAGACAAATCGGGTGCACAATGTCCCTCCATGTAGTTGAGTTAAGAGCATGATGCCCATAAGAATTTTAATCCCCAAAGAAATTGTAACTCCCAAATTGTTGCTAGCAGACTTGAACCATCTCTTTGTTTGTTCTAGTATGCCAACCTGAAACTAACCATTCTACATTTTAGGGATACATAGGTTAATGTATGGTTAAAGAATGAAGATGACTGAAAAAAACAAAGTAGTTAACAAGTATTTTTATGCCCATCAAAAGTACATTGTTAACTCAAAAAAGGACTTTTATCATATACATTTGTGTTTTTCATAATTGACAATTGTGAGAGACAAAAAAAAGTGTATTCCTACCTTTCCCCTTTATGCCGATGTTGCCAATTCTGAGAAGACTGATGTACCATCGTGTATACAATTGTCCAACTACTTTACAGTTAGGAAGGCAAGTGCCATCCAAGAGTCTTTTTCGTCTTCTACTTAAACTCTTTTCTCTAAAATTAATTTTTTCTTTTTCCTTACTTGTTTAAAACCTTTCCTTCCTTGCCAATGGCAACTGCTCGACTAAGCAACCAATTACCACCCTAAAACGTAGCTAGAAATGAATTTATGCTTAGATCTCAATCCTATACTTTTTTTCTTAATAAATTACCATAGGTAAGCTTTACTTCAAAAAAACATTACCATAGTCCATAGGTAAGCTAAAAGTTAAGGGGAAGGCCCACACAAATGCCCTTAGAGTCGTCGGTCGAATTACCAATCAATTATATTCTTGGATGAGCAGATGTAGTTCGCCTGTCACCCGATTACTTATTGATCCCTCGGATAGAGGAATAATGGGGGGTAAGGAATGTCACTCTATCAATACAATGTACTGAGCGACTGCGATGAAGAGGGGATGCTTCTTTACTTGACTGGAAATTGTTAGACAACCTAGGGGGGGAAGGTTGTATTTAAAATCTTTTACTTTCAAAAATTCTTTTACAAATAAATACAATACAGAAACAGTATAAATAAATCAGAGTATACAAATAATAAATATACAACAATTATATAAACAGATATAATTAAAAGCACAGCGGAATAAATAAAGAGATAAGGGATAGAGATACTTGACACAGAGATTTACTGATTTACCACCAACTGTGATAAACCAGCAGCCGAGACACTTCCCGACACGATCCAATAAATGTATTCTTTACGGTAGAATACAAACCAAATACAGAGCAAAGTAAACGGTTCTCTAAGCCTCAGCTTATTGAGATGTACAGGATCACACACCCGTTATTCAAATACTTACAAGAGGAGTATAACTCACAATGGGTAATCACTCTTGTATAATATCTCACACTTGGATATTTAAAAAAAATATTTTATAAAATATATAAATATATATTAAAAGAGAGAGCTGAGAGAATGGTGTTGTTGATGCTTATTGTTGTTGTTATTCTCTTACTTCCATCACCACCAGCAGCATCATTTATACCAAGGAAGCTCCAACGGCATTGTGAGTTGGCGGTATACCGGCTATCCCCCGCGGTATACCGTGCAGAGGAAAAAGCACATCAAGATCAGAAAGTCAACTCTGCAAAAACCAACGGAAACAGTACCCGCGGTATACCGGCTGAACACCGCGGTATACCGCGCAGAAGAAAAGACTTCCAACCAATCAGAGATGCACACCGAGCCTGCCGCGGTATACCGGCTGAACACCCGCGGTATACCGGCCGTACCACCGCGGAATACCGGCTCTACCTTCGCGGTATACCTGCGTCAGAAAGTGGTTGCAGAAACAGTACGCATGGCAGATACTTTTAGAACCAAAATTTCTTATTTAAAATATTATTTAAAAGGTTTTTAGAAATATCCAAGTGGTATATTATTTTAGGGTGTTTATCATTATTAGTTATAAACAATGATGACGACGTAAAGCACCAGTCTTGAACTCTTCAGATAAAATCTTCGTGTTCTTCAAGAACTGCACACTTGGATTAAATTGTTAGATAAACAATAATACGGTGTGTTTGTAATCATCAAAATAAATATATATAAATATATAGAGATGTGGTACACTTGCACCAACAATCTCCCCCTTTTTGATGATGACAAACACAACCGCTAAGCAAGAGCATATGCGGTTTCTCTCCCCCGTTTGTCGAAACAAAAAGGGTCAAGAAAGACGGTATGCTTCCCCTCGAGAGATGCTCCCCCTCAAAATATGCATATATTTGAGATAGCATAAACTCATGGGTAAAGATAATAAAAACGCTCCCCCTCAAATTAATAACGATATTAAATTGAAGATTTTATAAAATTTGAGGGATAAAATAAGCATAATAAATGACATGAAACAAAATAACCAAAAAGAAACACTTGCACCAAAAAAAGAATCTTAAGGCTTCGATTTTTCGGTTAATTTTATGTGAGCAAAAAATTACCACGTATTATGACCTCGTCAGGTAACCACGTATTATAACCTCGGCAGGTAACCACGTATTATAACCTCGGCAGGTAACCACGTATTATAACCTCGGCAGGTAACCACGTATTATAACCTCGGCAGGTATCACGTATTATATCCTCGCCAGGAAACCACGTATTATAACCTCGGCAGGTATCACGTATTATATCCTCGCCAGGAATCACGTATTATATCCTCGCCAGGAAACACCTACAAAAGGCAAAGAAAATTTTTGTGGTACCCTTTTCTTATGGGTCCTTTTAACAGTTAGTATAAAACATAAACTGCAAAAAATATGTTGTCGACATAAAACAAACACGACAAACATACAAAGCCATATAAATGGTTTAAAACCATAAACGCATCCCACCGGGATTGTCAACATTAAACATTCCTTTCGGAATCCATTTTCTAACCATTTTAATTTTGCGATTGTATTTATCATACACATAAAATGAAGCATTTATATTCGCATTAGGTCTAGAAAAATTACTATTATACATACGAGCATACGGTTTCCTTCCATAATTCACATTTTTTATTTTTGACATATATGGAGGTTTTCTCGTATCAACTTTAGGAGATGCAAAAAATCTTTTAATGGGTTTACACGAACATTTATCAACACATGTATCGGAACCAATGCCTTTACGACAATTTATACGATTAGGCATATTTAGCATTTTAAGCACTTTATCATTGCTATTTTGAAAAGCATTTGCTAATAAGTCATTTTTCTCATGCGATTTACATTTAGCATTTAAACATGCAATTTCATTTTCAAGAATCTCGCATTTTGCACATATAATATCTTCATGTGTCTTTTTATTTAAGCATGCAATTTTATCATTTAAAATAACACAAGATTTACAAATATCTTTTTCACTTAATTTATTTTCTAATTTAGTGATAACATCTAAATCATGAGCAGATTTTTGTTTACCGTCATCTATTTCCTTTTTATATACAGATACAATTTCTTTTAAATTAGAAATTTCATCTTTATATTTATTTGCGAGAGCAGCCATATCATGAAATGATTTATATAATTCGTCAAGATTATTTTCATCGTCACTATAATAATTATCACTATAATTACTATCACAATTATTTTCAAAAGGACATGATGAAGATACCTCATTATCATGGTCGGCCATGAAACAAAAATTTTTGGCCTCATTTATGCTTGCGCTCAACGCGCCTCCAACTAAAGCTTTTGGTGTGTTGATTTGTTTTGCTCGTTTCGGACACACACTTGCATAGTGATCCTTGTCACCACACACATAGCAAAAGCCTTTCTTTTTATTGGCTTTTTCATCGTCGCTAGATTCGTCATATTTGTCTTCACTTTTATGGACGTTGCGACTTTGGTTTTTACCACCACGACGGTAGTCTCCATTTTCTTGAAACCTATCATTTTTGGCAAACTTTCTGTTAGATAAAAGTTTAGAAAGTTTTCTTACCAACTTGACTAAATCGTCAAGATTTTCGGGTTCATCATCCGAGGAACTTGCATCTTCCTCCTCTTCTTTTTTTTTCTCATCTTTAGAGGCAACGGCTTCTAAAGCTATGGATTTCTTTTTGACTTGCTCCCGGACCTGATTTCTTTTTAGTGCAATTTCGTGCACTTTAAGATTGCCGATGAGATCATCGAGCTTCATAGTTGCGAGATCTCGGGAGTCTTCCAAGGATGTGATTTTTGCCATCCACTCCGAAGGAAGTGCTCGAAGAATTTTCCTTACATAATCCTCATTAGGATAAGTACGACCTAATCCCTTCAAAGTAGTCATAATGAGGTTAAAACGTTTAAACATTGAGTCGATTGACTCATCTTTTGACATTTCAAATAATTCATAATCATGAACAAGAATATTTATTTTAGAGCTTTTAACTTGAGTATTTCCACGATGAGTGTCGCTCAAGCTTTGCCAGATTTGATTAGCAGTTTTATAAGTATAAACTCTTTCAATTTCATCAGAGGTTAAAGCAGCATATAATATATTTTTAGCTTCAAAATTTAAACAATAATGAGATTCTTCAGCGGGAGTCCAATCTTTTATGGGTTTATCAACAATAAGATCATTTTCAACTTTGGTTGGTCTAAAATTCCCATTTTCTATAATATCCCAAATTTTTTGACTTTTGCCACGAACGTGACATTCAAATAGCTCGGCCCAAATGCCAAACTTTTCAGTATCTATCAAATGAGGTTTAGAAAACACAAAATTAGTTTGTTGAGCCATTTAAAAAAATATTTAAACAGAAAATTTTTGAAAGACCCGCTCTGATACCAAATGTTAGACAACCTAGGGGGGGAAGGTTGTATTTAAAATCTTTTACTTTCAAAAATTCTTTTACAAATAAATACAGTACAGAAACAGTATAAATAAATCAGAGTATACAAATAATAAATATACAACAATTATATAAACAGATATAATTAAAAGCACAGCGGAATAAATAAAGAGATAAGGGATAGAGATACTTGACACAGAGATTTACTGATTTACCACCAACTGTGATAAACCAGCAGCCGAGACACTTCCCGACACGATCCAATAAATGTATTCTTTACGGTAGAATACAAACCAAATACAGAGCAAAGTAAACGGTTCTCTAAGCCTCAGCTTATTGAGATGTACAGGATCACACACCCGTTATTCAAATACTTACAAGAGGAGTATAACTCACAATGGGTAATCACTCTTGTATAATATCTCACACTTGGATATTTAAAAAAAATATTTTATAAAATATATAAATATATATTAAAAGAGAGAGCTGAGAGAATGGTGTTGTTGATGCTTATTGTTGTTGTTATTCTCTTACTTCCATCACCACCAGCAGCATCATTTATACCAAGGAAGCTCCAACGGCATTGTGAGTTGGCGGTATACCGGCTATCCCCCGCGGTATACCGTGCAGAGGAAAAAGCACATCAAGATCAGAAAGTCAACTCTGCAAAAACCAACGGAAACAGTACCCGCGGTATACCGGCTGAACACCGCGGTATACCGCGCAGAAGAAAAGACTTCCAACCAATCAGAGATGCACACCGAGCCTGCCGCGGTATACCGGCTGAACACCCGCGGTATACCGGCCGTACCACCGCGGAATACCGGCTCTACCTTCGCGGTATACCTGCGTCAGAAAGTGGTTGCAGAAACAGTACGCATGGCAGATACTTCTAGAACCAAAATTTCTTATTTAAAATATTATTTAAAAGGTTTTTAGAAATATCCAAGTGGTATATTATTTTAGGGTGTTTATCATTATTAGTTATAAACAATGATGACGACGTAAAGCACCAGTCTTGAACTCTTCAGATAAAATCTTCGTGTTCTTCAAGAACTGCACACTTGGATTAAATTGTTAGATAAACAATAATACGGTGTGTTTGTAATCATCAAAATAAATATATATAAATATATAGAGATGTTTGTAATCATCAAAATAAATTTGTTGGACAACCTAGGGGGGGGGGTAAGGTTGTATTTAAAATCTTTTACTTTCAAAAATTCTTTTATAAATAAATACAGAATAAATAAAGCAGAGTATAAATAAATAAGTATACAACAATTATATAAACAGATATAATTTAAATGCACAGCGGAAATGTAAATAGATAAGGGAAAGAGAATACTTGACAACGATATTTTTAAAGTGGTTCACCAAACACAAAGTTGGCTAGTCCACCTCGAGAAAATAACCCTTCTCGGAGATCCAATACGAAACGTGTTCTTTACGGTAGAAACACAAACCTTAATACAACAAACGCGAATCACTCTACTTTGAGAGATTAATGTGGATCACTCACTCTTATTCAAACACTTACAAGAGGGTATAAATTTTAATATGAATAATCACTCTTGAATAAGGTTTATCACTTGGATATTTTTAGAGAGTTTGATCACTTGAGTTGTGTTGCTGATTCAACTAATCGAGAGATTTTAATCTGCTATCAACTCAAGATTTCTTACTCAAAAAAAAATTTAATTTTATCAGTTTAAGTGACTTAGTGTGAGTAAGAAGGCAGCAGAATAATAATCAAATGCTGAGGGAGAATTTATTGCTGAAGTTGGTGTAGCATTGAAGGCTGGTGGATGCATGTATTTATACTGGATGATCAACAGGGCAGAAGCTTTCGCGGTATACCGGCAGCCCATCGCGGTATACCTGCGTCAGAAAAAGGTACTGCAGAGGAGAAGGTCAACCCTGCAAAAACCAACGGTACTTGTACCCGCGGTATACCGCGTTGCACACGGCGGTATACCGCCTGAAAAAAGTTCTGACAAGAGAAGCTTTCGAATGCAGAAGAAGTGATGGGTGAACAGTGTCGCGGTATACCGCGTGGACCTTGGCGGTATACCGCCTGACATTCGTACAAAAGGGCAGTGCGCTGGAAGGCTTCTTTCGGCTGATCACACTTCTTCATTAAATGATGAACAGTAAAAGTATGATTTGATTTTAATAAAATAACATATATATTATATATATATTTGATTCAAAAGTAATTATATAGATACGAAATATCCAAGTGATAAAATATTTTAGGGTGTTTATCATTTTAAAATAAAATGACGAAACTCTTCAGACTTGGATTCTTCAGATAAAAAATTATCGGGATCATTTAAATATCTGCACACTCAGATAAAATATTAGATAACAAATAATGCGGTGTGTTTTGTAATCATCAAAATAAATATGGAGATGTGATTTTATGTGTACCAAAAATATATCACAATATTTAAAGCTGGGTACACTTGCACCAACAATCTCCCCCTTTTTAATGATGACAAACACAACGCTAAACACGAGAGCATACTCGGTTTCTCTCCCCCTTTTGTCGAAGCAAAAAGGGTTTAAGAAAGTCGCTTATGCTCCCCCTCGAAAGATGAAATATTTGAGAGTTAGTATTTATCAAGGGTTATACTCAAGCATGCCTAAACCAAGTCTTAATTTAAAGAAGGCTTTTTTGTTAAGAGCTTTTGTAAAAATATCGGCCAAATTATCTTCCGAATCAACCTTTTCAAGCACGATTTTGCCTTTTTGAACATTATCTCGTAAAAAGTGATGTCTCAACTCAATATGTTTGGTACGAGAATGCAAAACGGGATTTTTACTTAAGTTTATGGCACTTGAGTTATCACACATAATTGGAATTTTGGTTAGGTGTACCTCAAAATCGGTAAGTGTGTGTTTCATCCATAGGACTTGAGCACATGCTCTTGCGGCGGCTACATATTCCGCTTCGGTGGTAGACAAAGCTACGGATTGTTGTTTCTTAGAGAACCAAGACACAAGTGAGAGACCTATAAAGGCACATACCCCACTAGTACTTTTTCGGTCAACAATAGATCCACCAAGATCGGAATCGGCGAAACACGTTACTTCTAACTCGGGTTTCTTTGCGTACCATAAGCCAAGATTAGTAGTACCTCGTAAATATCGAAAAATACGCTTGACAGCTTCATAGTGAGTTTGTTTAGGTGAAGATTGAAAGCGAGCACATAAACATACACTAAACATAATATCAGGTCTACTAGCAGTTAAATATAACAAGCTACCAATCATACCACGATAAATCTTTTCATTAAAATCGTTTCCCTCCTCGTCACGAGATAATTGCAAATTTGTGGTCATTGGAGTTTCAACGGGTTTGACATTTTCAAAGTTAAACTTTTTCAACATATCTTTACAATATTTAGATTGACTAATAAAAATACCAGTTTCACATTGTTTTATTTGCAATCCTAAGAAGAATTTTAATTCTCCCATCATGCTCATTTCAAATTCGCTAGTCATTTTCGCAGAAAATTCATTACACAATTTTTCATTAGTGGAACCAAAAATAATATCATCAACATATACTTGCACAACCACAATATCATTTTGAACATATTTCACAAATAAAGTATTATCAATTTTACCCATAATATAGCCACTAGAAATTAAAAAGGTTTTTAATCTATCATACCAAGCACGCGGAGCCTGCTTTAAACCATAAAGCGCCTTTTTAATTTATAAACATGTGTCGGGTTTTCAAAACTTTCAAAACCGGGAGGTTGAGAAACGTATACCTCCTCATTTATAATACCATTTAAGAAAGCACTTTTAACATCCATTTGAAATAACTTAAAATCTTTAGCATTTGCAAAAGCGAGAAGCATTCGAATAGACTCCAACCTTGCAACCGGTGCAAAGGTTTCGTCATAATCTATACCTTCTTGTTGACTGTACCCCTTGGCAACTAAACGTGCCTTGTTTCGTGTGACTCCACCGTTCTCGTCTACCTTATTTCGGAAGACCCATCTTGTGCCAATAATGGTTTGACTACTAGGGCTAGGCACTAAGTCCCACACATCATTCCTAGAAAATTGGTTTAACTCTTCTTGCATGGCCATAATCCAATCCTCATCACCTAAAGCTTCATCTATGGTTTTAGGTTCTATGGTTGAGATAAAGGCATGGAAAGCACAATGGGTATGGATTTGTGATCTAGTTGTCCTTTGGTTTAGGTCACCTATAATTTGATCTACGGGATGGCCTCGAGCGGTTCTAAGGTTAGGATCATCTATACCTTGTGGAATAAAGCACGGAGGGGCATCACTAGATTCAATATTATTTGTGGAAGGTTGGGTACTTAAATCCAAGTTGCTAAGTTGTTGTGCTAAGACGTCTCCTTCACGGATATTGTCATTTGCTAAGGGTGCACTAGGTTTGGGAGGACTCTCGTCAAAGCTAACATTTAAGGATTCTTCTACTACCATGGTCTCCTTATTTAGGATTCTATAGGCTTTGCTATTCCAAGAGTAACCTAGAAACACTCCTTCATAGGCTTTAGGGTCAAATTTGGTTAAGTAGGATTTGGTGTTTAAAATGAAACATTTACAACCAAAAACTTTTAGGTGAGCTAGGGAAGGTTTTCTACCTCGGTAAAGTTCATAGGGTGTCTTATTTAGGATACCTCTAATTAGGACACGGTTAAGCACATAGGTCGCGGTAGCAACGGCATCACACCAAAACTTTTGGGGAACTTGATGTTCGTTTAGCATAGTTCTACTCATTTCTTGCAACGTTCGATTTTTCCTTTCAACAACCCCGTTTGACTGAGGAGTTCGAGGAGCCGAAAAGTTATGAGTTATACCATGTTTATCACAAAAGGCACCAAATTGTACTTCATTATCGAATTCTCGTCCATGGTCCGTACGTATGGAAACAATCGTACAACCTTGTTGGTTTTGAATTCGTTTTCCCAAAATTTTAAACTTTTCAAAAGCCTCATTTTTATGTCTCAAAAATAAAGTCCAAGTATAACGGGAATAATCATCCACAATAACCAAAGTATAAAAATTTCCTCCAAAACTTTGAATAGCCATCGGGCCAAAAAGATCCATATGTAAAAGTTCTAAAACTCTTTGAGTAGAAATAACATTTTTTGATTTATGAGAAACGTGATGTTGTTTGCCGACACGACAAGCATCACAAAAATGATTATCAAACTTTAATTTTGGCAGGTCACTCACAAGCTCCTTATTTTTTAAGTTTTGCATTAATCTTAGATTAGCGTGACCTAAACGCCTATGCCATAAAGTAGAAACATCATTAATAGAAGATAAGCATACATTTTCAGATACAACAGTTTTACAAATATATAAATTTCCTTTTACAAAACCATTTAAAAGAACTTTGCCATTTTTTATGATTTTACAAGAATCTTCTTCGAAGACAACAGTTGTATTATTTTTACACAATTGGCGAACACTTAACAAATTAAAATGTAAATTATCAACATGATTAACATTAAGAAATTGAACATTGTTGCAAGAAACTGTACCTCTACCAATTATATTTCCTTTGGAGTTTCCTCCAAAAATTACCTGTCCACCATCACATGACTTATATGATGAAAAGAGATTATTGTTTCCGGTCATGTGACGTGTGCAACCACTATCGAGTATCCAGTCCATATCAAGGTCAATCTACAATAATGAAGATATAACTTTTATGGTCCCCATTTCTCGTGGGTCCTTGACAATTAGTTTCAATGTCAACCAACATGCATATATATAAAGTCAAACAGAATATATATATATATTACATATTACACAATATTAATATATATATATAATACATATCAAGTAAGACAGAATATATATAATATATTAAACAACTTTAATATATAATACATCAAACACAAATATATATAAGAATTAAAAAAAATTAAATAAAATATATATATATATATGTATATATATATATGAATAGTATAAAAAGTACAAATAACAATATTTTACTTATATATAATATATAACACATATACATAACACATTTAAAACCATAAACGCATACCACCGGGATTATCATTACTAAACATTCCTTTTGGAATCCATTTATTTACCATTTTAATTTTGCGATTATATTTATCATACACATAAAAACAAGCATTTACATTCGCATTATTATTAGGTTTAGAATATTTATCATGGTACATGCGAGCATACGGTTTTCTCGTATTATAATTTATATTATTTATTTTACGCACATACGGAGGTTTTTGCACATATTGATTTCTTGTATTTACTTTAGGTGATTCATAAAATCTTTTGATGGGTATACATGAACATTTATCAACACAAGTATTGGAACCAATGCCTTTTCTACAATTTATACGGTTAGGCATATTTAGCATGTTAAAAACTTTCTCATTACTACTTTCAAAGGCTTTAGCTAGCATGTTATCTTTTTCATATGAAGCACATTTAGCCTTTAAACAAGTAATCTCATTATCAAGAATATCACATTTTGTACAAATAATATTTTCATGTGATTTTTTATTTAAGCATGCAATTTCTTTATTTAAAACATCACAAGATTTACAAAAATCTTTTTCTCCTAATTTAGTTTCTAATTTAGCAATTATATCCATATCATTTTCAGATTTTTGTTTAACATTATTTATTTCCTTTTTACATGCATTTACAGTTTCTTTTAACATAGCATTCTCATCTTGGTAACGATTTGCAAGAGCGGCCATTTTATGAAAAGATTCATATAATTCTTCAAGATTATTTTCATTATCACTTTCATAATCACTATCGTAATCCGAGTAAGAAGATTTTACCTCGTCGTCGCTTTCGGCCATAAGACAAATGGCTTGATAGTCATCTTCTTCTTCACTCTCGCTCCACGCGCCTCCAATGAAGGCTTTCTCCTTCTTCTTTTGGAATTTGTTCTTTTTCGGACATTCATTGGCGTAGTGGTCTTTGTCACCACATGAGTAGCAAAAGCCTCTCTTTGGCTTAGCTTTATCGTCTTCACTCGAGTCGCCATTTTTCTTAACTTTTTCGTCTCGTTTATGGAACTTGCGACTTCGATTTTCACGACCACGACGGTAGTTACCGTTTCTTTGAAATCTGCCATTGTTAGAAAATTTATTATTATTATTAAGAAATTTGGAAAAGTTTCTTACCAACATGGCGACTTCATCGAGAGTTTCGGATGGATCTTTCGAGGAGCTAGCTTTCTCCTTTTTCTTCTCAACTTTTGGTGTTGAGACATTGAGAGCGATTGATTTCTTTTTAACTTGCTCCCGATCTTTGTTTCTTTTAAGTGCAATTTCATGCACTTTAAGATTACCGATCAAGTCATCTATCTTCATTATGGAAAGGTCACGGGAGTCTTCTAAAGATGTTATCTTTTGCATCCACTCCGAAGGAAGGGCTCGTAGGATTTTCCTTATATAGTCCTCGTTAGGATAAGTGCGATCCAAACCTTTCAAAGTAGTCACAATAAGGTTAAATCTTTTAAACATTGAGTCAATTGACTCATCTTGTTTCATTTCGAATAGTTCATAATCGTGAACTAAAATATTCACTTTACTAGATTTAACCTCCGTGTTTCCACGATGAGTATTATTTAAACTTTCCCATATTTGATTTGCAGTTTTATATGTATATACTCTTTCAATTTCATCAGTTGTTAAAGCAGCATATAATATATTCTTAGCTTCAAAGTTTAAACAAAAATGAGCTTCATCAGAAGTAGTCCAGTCATCTATAGGTTTATCAATATAAACATCATCTTTCACAATGGTGGGTTTAAAATTCCCTTTTTCTATAATATTCCAAATCTTTTGATTTTTGCCACGCACGTGACATTCAAATAGCTCGGCCCAAATGCCAAACTTTTCAGTATCTATCAAAGGAGGTTTTGAAAACACGATATTAGTTTGTTGAGCCATTTTAGAAGAATAAGAGAAAATTATGCAGAATATTTTTGAAAGACCTGCTCTGATACCAAATGTTGGACAACCTAGGGGGGGGGTAAGGTTGTATTTAAAATCTTTTACTTTCAAAAATTCTTTTATAAATAAATACAGAATAAATAAAGCAGAGTATAAATAAATAAGTATACAACAATTATATAAACAGATATAATTTAAATGCACAGCGGAAATGTAAATAGATAAGGGAAAGAGAATACTTGACAACGATATTTTTAAAGTGGTTCACCAAACACAAAGTTGGCTAGTCCACCTCGAGAAAATAACCCTTCTCGGAGATCCAATACGAAACGTGTTCTTTACGGTAGAAACACAAACCTTAATACAACAAACGCGAATCACTCTACTTTGAGAGATTAATGTGGATCACTCACTCTTATTCAAACACTTACAAGAGGGTATAAATTTTAATATGAATAATCACTCTTGAATAAGGTTTATCACTTGGATATTTTTAGAGAGTTTGATCACTTGAGTTGTGTTGCTGATTCAACTAATCGAGAGATTTTAATCTGCTATCAACTCAAGATTTCTTACTCAAAAAAAAATTAATTTTATCAGTTTAAGTGACTTAGTGTGAGTAAGAAGGCAGCAGAATAATAATCAAATGCTGAGGGAGAATTTATTGCTGAAGTTGGTGTAGCATTGAAGGCTGGTGGATGCATGTATTTATACTGGATGATCAACAGGGCAGAAGCTTTCGCGGTATACCGGCAGCCCATCGCGGTATACCTGCGTCAGAAAAAGGTACTGCAGAGGAGAAGGTCAACCCTGCAAAAACCAACGGTACTTGTACCCGCGGTATACCGCGTTGCACACGGCGGTATACCGCCTGAAAAAAGTTCTGACAAGAGAAGCTTTCGAATGCAGAAGAAGTGATGGGTGAACAGTGTCGCGGTATACCGCGTGGACCTTGGCGGTATACCGCCTGACATTCGTACAAAAGGGCAGTGCGCTGGAAGGCTTCTTTCGGCTGATCACACTTCTTCATTAAATGATGAACAGTAAAAGTATGATTTGATTTTAATAAAATAACATATATATTATATATATATTTGATTCAAAAGTAATTATATAGATACGAAATATCCAAGTGATAAAATATTTTAGGGTGTTTATCATTTTAAAATAAAATGACGAAACTCTTCAGACTTGGATTCTTCAGATAAAAAATTATCGGGATCATTTAAATATCTGCACACTCAGATAAAATATTAGATAACAAATAATGCGGTGTGTTTTGTAATCATCAAAATAAATATGGAGATGTGATTTTATGTGTACCAAAAATATATCACAATATTTAAAGCTGGGTACACTTGCACCAACAAAATTAATTATTTTATTGATTTATTAAATCAAGAATTACACACAAAAAAACTTAGATTGTTGCGGAAAGAACAGATAAAACTATTCCAACAATCTTCACAAAGTAAACTGAAAACAAAACAACTTCTAAAACACAAAGATTGGAAGCTATAAAGTTCGAAGGGAGAGAAAGCCTTTTTGCACAGGAATGTGTAACCTTGCATGGAGAACTCTTTCTTCTTTATATAGTGTTGGAAGCATTAAATGTTTGGGACACTTGTCATCTTGGGATTCAAGGATATGGGTTGACTCTGAAAAGTTGACAAGTCCCTTTCACACTTTTTCTCAGTACTAGGAAGAACAAGCATGCTTGATTGAGACATTATCTAAAATTGGAATAACGACAAATAGTCCATTTTTCCTGACATTAGATATTATCTCATATTCAATGATCTTCATCTGCCAACTTTCACAAAGGAGGATCTCACCGATTTGCATATGAGAAATCGGTGAGATATTTGACCGAAAATAGTGAAGACATCGGCCAGGAGTTCACCGATTTTCCAAGATGAAAATCGGTGAAAATAACTTAGTCCTTTGTTGAGAATTGTATCTTCACTTCCACAATGAGAAACTTTTCTGACTGATTTCGGTTGATCTTCGACTTCACCGAACGTTTGATGTCTTGGCTAAGTTATTACAAAGAACCATAGTAAAATATTCTAACTAACATTTCAAAGAGTTAATCGGTAGGTCATCTTCAAATCCTTGGTGACCCAACAATCTCCCCCTATTTGAAGTTGAGCTTCATACTTATAAATTTTAAAGAGTATCAGAACAAACAATGCATTTTGACCCTTTTTACTCTTTTTGGGTTCTTTTCACATAGACCATTCTTTTTGTTCTTTTTTGGTCTATTTTATCTTTTATGGATTTATTAAGTATATCCAACATTTACAAAAAGAGAAGTAAATATGTACAACACATAAATAAAATTTAAGAGGAATCTAAGTTAGGAAAAAGAAGTACTTGCATTTTTTATGTAAGCCATTACATCGGTGAGAAAATAACAAGTACTCAAAAGATAGTCAAAACACGTCACTTGATTCCTTTTCGGTGTTTGATTCCTGAGACGATGTCTTGGTAGAAGGGTTGGGCTTCTGAAAGATGAGGCATGAGATTGGAGATGCCTTCCAGGAAGAAGATGTCAGCAAGGTGGATATGAGTGAATCGAAAAAATCTTCGGTGGCCGAATCCATCGTTGAAGAACAGACCTGCAATCGGTGAAAGAGACAAAGTGGTGGAAGGGTATGCTACCGAAGTTGGAATAGTCAAATCAAGATTTTCAACATAAGGGACTCTTCCTTTGGCAGCCATATCCTTGAAGACCGTGTCCTTCACCGATTTGGTCTTAGTGGCGGGGAGTTTGACTTCTTCTTTCAGATTTCGAACGTGATCAGCTTCTTCGAAGGAAAGGACGATTTGATGCTTCTTTTGATTTTCTTCATTCGAGTCATCAGTCCACTTAGATAATTGATGAAGATGTCTCTCTTTGGATTTGAGCGTTTGACTAGAAGCTTTGACAGTTCAAGCCATTCGGAGAGACCGAACTATTTCAGATGATAGTCTTTTATGCTCCTTAAGGACCCATCTTTTCTTTCAATGATTAGCCGAACATCTGAAGGAGTGGATTTTGAAGTGGCAATCTTCACACCTGTAATCTGTGACTTATCTGTTCGATAAGTCATAGACTTTTTATACCATTCAATCTCTCTCCCCCTAAGCTCCTCAGCCTTTTTCACCGAATCCTCAAGAGAACCCAACTCCAATTTTTGGGCCTCTATTGGATCGGTGGTTTTGGCTTTGATAACTTCTTCCTTTGCCACCTTGAGAGACAAGGCTTTGTCAGCATCCAAGATCTTTTGGTCTCGGAGGGATTCCTCAATTTCTTGAGGAGGGAGCCCTAAATGGAGACAACTTCTTGGGAAGGAGGTTTAAGTCTCAAGGTTTCAGCATCGGCCAGGCTAGATCCATATTTTGTTGCTTCCTTTTTTTTCCTTTCTTCCAAGGCTTCATCCTCAGCAGAAAGTTTACCCTTACCTTAGTATTTTGGGCCTTCGGCCGGACCTGGTTGCTCCCATCAGAAGGCCTGCTGGTTCCCTCCACCGAAGTGATAGCCTTTTCCACCAATTTTACCTGATCAGATGCCACCGATTTTAATGTTTCAACTGGAATTTCGGTGGCTTTTGGTTTCGTGAAGAACTTGATGGTTGGTGTATCGGATGGAAGTTGGGTATTGGAAGCATGTTTGATGGAAGGTTTTCGGGGAGTCTTCTTAGGACTTTTCTCCCCCTCAGCACCAGATGGGGAGGAGATACCCAAATGATCAGAAACTCGATCCATCCTCCGATGAATCTGATGAAGCATTGCCCAATCCACGTTGTCAAACGAGTAGTCCCCCAAATCCAAATCCGAGTCTAAGTTTTCGGTGAAAATATTCACCTTTCGGTGGAGAGATTTGAGCGACTCAAAAATTTCAGAGTTGAGGGATTGTTGCTGAGAATCCCTATCGTGTAACCTGCGAAGTTCGGTGTCACGAGCATCGGAGGAGGCTTTCAAGGCCCCCATGGAGATTTACAGATGAGAATTAGAGGTGGTCAGGTCCTCTAATTTTTGGACAACAGTAGCAAGTGAGTCGGTGAGAGGTTAAAGCAAGTTCCGAAGAGGAGCCTCAAAGGATGGATGTTAAGCCTGTTCTTCCAAGAGACGGACCCGATCAACTGTTTGAGAGATAAAGGTCAAGAAGGCCTATTTGAAAGCCTCAAACTGAGTTCCAACCAAACGACTCTATCTGACACATTCGTGAATATCTGCTAGAAGATCGGAGGGAAAACGAATGTTGGAACTTGAGGGTGCACCATGTTGTATGTCAGGGATGTGGAATCGGGGGGTTGTGGGGGATAATGGAGTATGTGGGAGAGTTCTTGATTTGGGGATGGTGGAGGATGAGTGTTGATCAGATAAAGGATCAGGAAATAGGATCCTTGTCGGTGAAGGAGAAGGGGAAGGGGATGAGATATCTTCGGAGGAAGATTAGGATCGGTGGGAGGGCGTCGGGGATGGGTGTTTCGGTTATGGTTGTTTTGATTTTGGGGAGGAGCGTTTTGTGGGGAGCGCGTAGGGGAAACATCGATGGGAGTCACTTTCGGCGATGGGGGAATCGGTGGAGTAGCTTCGGTGGTTGTTGCATTCGGTGGAGAAGCTTGAGGTGATACTTGAATTGGTGAGGGCTCTTTTCGGTGAGGGGTGGCCGATCTTGGCCTTGTATCCTGTAGCAAAAATTACAGAAAGTCCAAGCCCTCAGGAACGACCTCTGGATCGGTCGAATCTTCATCGGGTTATGCGGATTAATTGACCATAAATTGGTTGGGTGATAGGCTGTTTAGTGCAAAAGCTGAGCCTTTGAGGGAAGAGACCTCAAAGTCATCTGCACCACTTAAAGAGATAGGTGATGAGGAAGGTTGTGGGGACTCCGTGTCTACAACCAAAGTCTTTTGAGAGACAACGGAGGAGGTGGTTAGGGGGATGGCAGATTCCCGTGGCCCAGTTGGGACAAATTTTCAACAGTCACCGATTTTTTAGAATCGGTGACCGGTGTGTGGGGCTTGGGCGAAGGTTTCCTAGACCTTTTTAGAGGAGACCTAGGAGGGGATTTAGAGTGCCTCCGCTTTTGTGAATGGGTTAAGACTTGGGTAGCCACCGAAGGAGGTGTCGGTTGTAGAGTCTCGGAAGCAGACACGGAGAAATCGAGGGCCCTTGATTTTTTATTTGTGCCCCCCGATTTTACTAGGGCAGTGGGGATAGAGGTTACTACAGCTGGAGGATCTACTGGAACCTCTAGGTGTACAAACCCAGGGATTTCAGCATCTCCCAGTGCAGATCGGGAGAATGAGCAAAAGTAACCATACCTTGTCATAGTGGCAAGTTGGTAGCACGAGGAGGTACGTCCAGAACAGTTTTTCCAACGACTGGAGCAGACCAGTCATAGACGAACTTCGGAGTTGTGGACTTCCAATCGGTAGCAAGAGCAGCATCCATTTTGTGATGGATAATCATGGATATGAACCTTGGGTAGGCCACATGACAGCGTTTCAGTGGGGAGATCACATTGGCCAGTTCAGTGAAGAAATATTGAGCAAAGTTAATATTACTCTGGAAGATGAGAGCATGGGCCAAATAAGTTATGTAAGAAGGGGACTGGTCCTGTCCGCTGGTCTTCTTGGAGAGGCAATAGTGGTGAAGAAAAAGTTCCACACACCACCTATATACTTGCGTAGAAGAGTACCGAGGCCTTTAGAAGATGTTTCAAGATTGTAGTTCAGAGTTCTTACCACATCTTCATGTTCAGTTCCAAGGTGGAACTCATCATATTCAGGAAAAGAAGGGAGACGCAGAGCATCACGGACATCTTCGACCCCAAAGATGAGATCGTGATCTTCATCATCAGTGAGGATAGAGGCATTGATGGAGTTGTTGGAAGGGCCATACACACAAGTGAGCCATAATTTTTCCCAATGAGGAATTTGCTCATCTTGGGACTGCATGTAAATGCATAGAGAAGAGGTGATCGACCCAAAAACTTCGAAACCGTAGAGAATTCTTGATGGTTGGGATCAATGTCGAATCGAGCAACATGATTGCAGGGATTGAACTTTAAGTCTTCAAAGCAAGTCGGAACATCCTTGGAGGATTTAGGGTTCTTGGAAAGTTTGGAAGATGTGTATTATGCCATTGAGATGAAATGGGAGAGAGTTGCAGGTTGTGAGAGAGATAGAGAATGAAGGCTTGAGAGTTGCAGTTCGCAAAAGTGGGGAATGGAGAAGATGATGGGTTTATATAAGAAGGGAAGATGAAAGGTTAAAATAGGCGACAACGGTTATGTCTTTAAAAAAGTTAATATTGATTTAAAAGAGTAATGATAACAAATGAGGATGGAATGGCCGAAGAAGGGTTTAGTCGAATTGGGAAGTGGAAAAGTCAAATTTTAGACCTGTCATTTAATGCAGGTGTGACGTGAGCATCGATAACTGATAACACCGATTTTCGGTGTTATTTTCATATCACTTGTCAAGTTATATTGCTTATTTCCAAGTAAATTAGGTGGTATTTTTATAGTTTGAATCAAGTTTTTCAGGAATTACGATGTGCCATGAGAAAGCCAAGAAAGTGTGGAAAAGGTGAGTTTTTCCGAGAAAAAGATCGATCACGAGAATCATCAAGAATCCAAGTTTGAAAAGTGGTTGGTTGAGAAGTCGTTTCAAAGTTTGAAGTAAAAGTTGTGTGTTCAAAACAGTGGCGAGGTGACTTTGAAATTAGTTGCTGATCTGAACTCACTTCACAACTCACCTGAGAGCAGAATCAGAGCTAGTTTCAAGCTGGTTCACTTAAGTCAACTCACTTCACAACTCACTTCACGGTGCTGCACGTTTTTAATGCATGAAATTCTAGGGTTTGGTCATTCTTTCAATCATATTGACTTCTCTCTCCAGGGGGACGACCAAGGACTCATCTGGGGTGATTTTGGCAAGGGAGAAACACCGAATTGACGTGAGGAAACACCACAGAAAGCGATTTGAACACCGATTTTTTCCAATTCTTCGTTGGTATTACACAATCAAGGGAGTTTTATGATCCTAGCATTCTTGAGAGAACTTTTATTTAGATCTATGAACACTTCTACTACTTTGTGTGTTAATACCCCGAACATGAACTAATCTTTAGATGTTGGGGGTTGTTTTGATTTTGGTTTGAGCTTATGAACATATGATTTGAACTTTTTATCAGTTTTTCCTAATTTATTGAAGCATGTGATTTGGGTTTTGTTGCTTTTGTGAGTCTGATCAACTTTCATCTGATTTGTTCGTTTTCAATTAAGTTCGAGAGAGTTAATTGTTAACTAGAACTAGAATTACATGCCTAAGGTGAGAAATTGGATAGAGATATACCAAGTACCTTAGTCCTATTAAGATCTTGTTCCTAATGTGTTTTGATTTCATGGGTTAAGATCGAGAGATGAAATTCGTGGTTTCAAAATAAAACCCGTTGTTGCTTGAGAAAGAACAACGACGATTTTAGCGATTCGGTATTCATTAAAGAGAAAATTTGGTAATTGTTCAAGTAAGGTGTTCATTAGTGATAACCATAGGATTTCCAACCCTCAACTGTTTTCTCCATAAAAAAGTTTCCCCAATTAGTTATTGTTTGTTCTTGATTTTAATTACTTGCAATTTATTATTTTAATACCAACAACTCATATTTCGGATTGTTCAGTTAATAGCAATTGTAGCATTGTGATACTTAGTTCCTAGTTCCCTTGGTTCGATACTCGCACTTTTCGTACTATTACTTGATTCGACCCGTACACTTGCGGTTAGAGTAGGGGGTGTAACCCGCCTATCAAGTTTTTGGCGCCGTTGCCGGGGAACTAGTTGCAACTGATAGCACTACCAGCTATAAGCGCTATTACATTGAACATTTTTTTATTTTGTTATTTCGTTTTATTACTTTCAGTTTCTGGATTGCTAATTTTAATTACTTTCCTTTTCAGGTACTAACTGGTTTATGCCAAGAAAAACCCGATGGAAAGAAATCGAACCGATCGATCCGGAAATCGAAAGAACAACCCGTCTACTACGAAAAGCATCCAAAGCTAAGAGACAATTGAAAATGGGCGACGAAGTTCCTCCGAAAAGGGTTCCTATGCGGTCGTTTGCCAATCCAAATGTGGCAGCCGCACGCAAAGGCATCCAACCGCCCACTACTGGGGCGAACTATTTTGAAATCAAACCGAGTACCATCGTGATGGTACAGCAGAACCAGTTTGGAGGAGCACCAACAGAAGACCCTCATGCACACCTCCGTGCATTTGAGAGGATATGCAACACTTTCAAAATCAACGGAGTGAACGACGATGCAATCAAGTTATGGTTATTCAACTTTTCACTCAAGGGCAGAGCAGAAACATGGACAGAAAGTGTACAACCAAATCAGATCACCACCTGGGTACAATTGAAAGCTGCCTTCCTCCAGAAATTCTTTCCACCGAGTAGGACCGCCCAGCTTATGGCCGAGATCACCCATTTTGCTCAATGGGACCAAGACACGTTATATGAAGCATGGGAGAGGTACAAAGAGATGTTAAAGAAATGCCCTCATCATGGGTTGCACGGTTGGGTCGTTATCCAGACGTTCTTCAGTGGACTTCACCCGCAGTTCAAAAACGACATTACAGCTGCAGCGGGTGGAGCTCTAATGGATAAGTCGTATGAGGAAGCATGTGAGTTGACCGACAACCTGGCTGAATATAACTATTCCACTCTGAGATCATCAGTTAGAAGGGTTGCTAGTGTGCAAGAAAATGATGAGTTGAAGGCCACAAAGGCTTAATTAGCCGCACTCACGAGTCAGTTGAAGGGATCTTCTCTCCAACCAGCATTTATGGTAGAAGAAGGCATGCCGGAAGGGTTTCCCCCTAATAATGAACCAGAACAAGTTCAATTTCTTCAAAATCGGAACAACCGGCTAAGGAACGATCCTTTCTCGAACACCTATAATGAGGGTTGGAAGAGACACCCGAATTTCTCGTGGAGTCAACCGCGAGGCCAACCGAAGGAAACCATGGCCCAACAACATTAGCAGCAATACGGTAATAATCCCAACTTTTCCAATTCATCTAATTCTAACAATGTTTATCGTCCTCCAGGTTACAACCAACGGAAATTTGATGAAGGACAATCCGGGGAGAAGAAGCCGGGGCTAGAGGACATGATGATGAAATTCATGTCCAAGATGGATAGCGCGGTTGAGGGACTAGCCGGTACGGTTAGCACGGTCAAGGCGGCCACTGATCAGAATACGGCCTCCATAAAGCTTCTTGAAAGGCAAGTGGGGCAAATTTCTGAAGTCTTACAAAACCGAGCTCCCGGGACATTTTCGAGCCAACCCGAAAGGAAAAGCCGGGAAGATTGCAAAGCCATTCATCTGAGAAGTGGCAAGGAGATGATCAAGGAGCCTACTCGAGAATCATCATCAAAGGAAACCGATCCCAAAGGGCAAGGTATTGAGATCATAGAAGTGGATGAGACGGAAGCCGATGAAGAGATTGTGATGGAGGAAAACTCGAAGGGTGAAGAGAAGAAGCAAGAGCAACCAACCGTTCCAAAGCAACCACCGGTCAAACCGGTAGCTCCAAAAGTGCCATATCCAAATAGGCTCAAAGCCCACAGGGAGGATCTTAACTTTTCTAAATTTCTTGAAGTTTTTAAGAAATTGCATATTAACATCCCTTTTGCAGATGCGTTGGCACAAATGCCCTCATACGTGAAGTTCTTGAAAGACATCCTCTCCAACAAGAGGAAGATTGAGGAGCATGCGACAGTTGCACTTACTGAGGAGTGTAGCGCGATCATCCAACATAAGCTTCCCCCGAAGCTTAAGGATCCAGGGAGTTTTACTATCCCTGTTCATATAGGAAATTCTGAATTTAGTAAGGCTTTGTGTGATCTTGGAGCAAGTATTAATTTAATGCCTTTGTCTATTTTTAGGAAACTTGGACTCGTTGAAGTGCAGCCGACGAATGTTACCCTCCAACTCGCCGATAGATCAATCAAGTATCCATATGGAGTGATAGAAGATGTTCTGATCAAAGTGGATAAGTTCTACTTTCCGGTAGACTTTGTGGTGCTCGATATGGATGAAGACAAAGAGATCCCACTGATACTTGGCCGACCATTCTTGGGCACGGGAGAAGCACTGATCGACGTGAAAGGGGGAAAGCTCACATTGAGAGTGGGTGACGAAGAAGCTGTCTTCAATGTTTTCCGGGAAACTAGGCAAGGGATGGGACCGAATGAGTGTTACCGGGTAGAGGTAATGGAAGCTATGCCTCAAGAGATGTACAAGCATCAAGTATCAAACGATCATCTCATGAGGGCTTTAGTGGGAATTGAGACCGATCAAGAAAGCGAGCCGGTATTGCAACTCAATGCACTACCATCGTACAAAGGCCCACGAAGACCAGTCATTGAGGATTTGGGGGAACCAATCCCTAAGTCCGAACCCTCATCAAAGACACCTCCAAAGCTCGAACTCAAACCATTGCATGATCATCTCGAGTATGCATACTTGGGAGAAAAGACACGCTTCCGGTAATCATATCGTCAAAGCTAAGTCCCGACAATAAAGAAAAGCTACTCCGGGTTCTTAGAGAGCTTCAAACCGCTATTGGATGGATGATAGCTGATCTAAAGGGTTTAAGCCCCACGTTTTGCTCACACCGCATCACCTTGAAGAATGGCATAGACCGGTTGTCCAACACCAACGCCGGTTAAACCCGAATATGAAGGAAGTGGTCCGCAATGAGGTATTGAAACTCCTTGATGCTGGAATTATTTATCCAGTACCTGATAGTCTGTGGGTGAGCCCAATTCAAGTGGTACCCAAGAAAGGTGGCATCATAGTAATCCGAGACAACAACAACGAGCTGATCCCTTCCCGAACAGTCACCGGTTGGAGGGTGTGTATTGACTACCGGAAGCTGAATGATGCGACAAAGAAAGATCACTTCCCTCTTCCATACATTGATCAGATATTGGAGAGATTATCCGGACACAAGTATTACTGTTTCCTAGACGGCTATTCCAGGTACAACCAGATTCCTATTGCACCCGAGAACCAAGACAAGACAACATTCACTTGTCCGTACGGAACATTCGCATACCGCCGTATGCCTTTCGGTTTGTGTAATGCTCCGACCACCTTTCAGCGATGCATGATGGCAATATTCTCGGACATGGTGGAACGGACCATCGAGATCTTCATGGACGACTTTTCAGTGTTTGGGCCTTCTTTCGACACATGCTTAGAGCACTTGGAAGCCGTACTACAAAGGTGCAAGGAAACGAGTCTTGTGTTGAATTGGGAGAAGTGTCGCTTTATGGTGACCGAAGGGATTGTGCTCGGCCACAAAGTGTCAAAGGCGGGTATTGAGGTGGACAAAGCAAAGGTGGCGGTGATCGAGAATCTTCCATATACGAATTCCGTCAAGGGAGTCCGAAGCTTCTTGGGACATGTCGGGTTTTACCGGCGGTTTATAAAGGACTTTTCTAAAATTACTAAACCTTTGTGTTCCTTACTGCTTAAAGATGCTAAATTTGAGTTCACTAATGATTGTATCCTTGCTTTTGACAGGTTAAAGAAGGAACTGATTTCGGCACCTATTCTCAAGGCACCGGATTGGAATCTCCCGTTTGTTCTTATGTGTGATGCAAGTGACACCGCTGTTGGAGCGGTGTTGGGCCAAAGGAAAGAGAAGCGGATGCATGTGATATACTATTCCAGCAATACGTTGGACGATGCTCATATCAACTATGCGACTATCGAGAAGGAATTACTAGTCGTTGTCTATGCTTGCGAGAAGTTTAGATCCTATTTGGTTGGGGCCAAAGTAATAGTCTATACCGATCACTTCGCATTGAAATATCTCATGGCCAAGAAGGATGCCAAGCCGAGACTTATTCGTTGGGTGCTTCTACTCCAAGAATTTGATTTGGAGATTCTAGACAAGAAAGGGTCCGAGAACACCGTGGCGGATCACCTTTCGAGGCTTGAGGGAAGTGAAGACCAAAGCAACGACAAGACCCTCATCAATGATTCTTTTCCGGACGAGCAACTTTTCAAGGTCAGTCACTCAGAACCATGGTTTGCCGACTTTAATGAACTATTTGGTGGGAGGAGTAGTGCCGTATCAAATGAACTCCCACCAAAAGAAAAGATTATTCTTCGAGGCAAAAAGATATTATTGGGATGAGCCTTATCTTTACAAGCTATGTGCCGACGGTATAATCCAGAGATGTGTACCGGACGAGGAAACGAACGACATTCTAACTCATTGCCATACCCTAGAATGTGGTGGGCACTTCAGTACGGATAGGACAGTCGCAAAGGTACTACAGTCGGGATTATTTTGGCCGTCCATGTTCAAAGAAGCTAGAGAGTTCATCTCCCGGTGTGATCGTTGTCAAAGGGTTGGGAACATCACGAAAAGAGACGAGATGCCCATGAAATTTTTTATGGAAGTTGAGTTATTCGACGTGTGGGGGATCGACTTCATGGGACCGTTCCCGAACTCATTCCGTAAGGAGTACATCTTGGTAGCGGTGGATTACGTGTCTAAGTGGGTGGAAGCGATCGCAACCCCCACAAATGATTCCAAGGTAGTAATCAACTTCTTGCGGAAGAACATCTTTGCACGGTTTGGAGTTCCACGAGCACTAATAAGCGATGGTGGGAGTCACTTTTGCAACCGGTATTTGGAAGCCGTTCTAAAAAAATATTCGGTGAAGCATAAAGTCACCACACCATACCACCCTCAGGCTAATGGGATAGCCGAGGTGTCCAACCGGGAGCTCAAGCAAATACTTGAGAAAACCGTGAGTGCATCCCGTAAAGATTGGTCATTGAAATTAGACGATGCACTATGGGCCTACCAGACAACATTCAAGACACCACTTGGAACCACTCCGTATCGACTTGTATTCGGAAAGTCATGCCATCTACCCGTTGAACTCGAGCATAAGGCCTATTGGACAATCAAGCAATTGAACATGAACATGAAAGCGGCCGGACAACGTCGATCGTTACAATTGAATGAGCTAGAAGAGATCCGCCAAGACGCTTTCGAAAATGCCGCCATTTACAAGGAGCGTACAAAAAGATTCCATAACAAGCGCATCAATCAAAAGGTAATCGTTCCTAATATGCAAGTTTTACTATTTAACTCACGATTACGTCTTTTTCCAGGTAAGTTGAAGTCCAAATGGTCAGGACCGTTCACAGTCAAGGAAGTCTTCCCGTATGGCACGGTCGAGCTACAAGGCAAGGACGGAACAACATTCAAGGTCAACGGGCAACGCGTGAAACCATACTACGGAGGAGAAACGGTGGTAGCAGACACTACGTTTCTACAAGAACCAACCGAGTAGTCGCCACGAAAGGTCGTGCCACGACTCTAACTAAGGTGCTAGGTGGGAGGCAACCCACCCGGTATGATTTGCTTTTTATATTTATTTTAGGTCATTTTTCTTCTTTTTTTATAGATTTCCTTTGATAGTTCGTTTTGCAAGGTGTTTAGTAGGTTCAGAAACGTGCCCGCGCGAAAAAGGTAAGCCGAGGGATTAATTACTAAGTGTTAAAGGTATGGAGCTCGATGGGCGAACCAAATGTTAAAGTATTGTTGGTATGTTGTTGTTAGCCCTCTCGTGGTTTTGGGAGGCTTCTGCGCGAAAACGGTAAATTTTAGATATTTTTTTCGGTATGATAATTGGTGAAGCTTGAAATTTTTTTGGCGTAAGGTTAGGCCAAAACAGACCCGAGAGCGAGTTTGAGGTAAGTTGGAAATTTCCATCTCACTTAAAACCCACACCAGGCACTGGTTGGTACTTGAACAAACCAAACATTCCAGTACCCGAGGTGAGTTTGAAGTAAGTTGAGAATTTCCATCTCACTTGAAACTCACACCCATCTCTGTTTCCTTTATTTTTATATACCAAACAACACCCGAGGTGAGTTTTAAGTGAGTTGCCCACTCCCAACTAACTCTAACGCTGTGTTCTCGAAACTTTTTAAACGAAGGAAAGGAAAGGAAAGGGAGGGAAAGAAATTGACAACTTTCCTCCCAAACCTTTCCTCCCAAAGTTGGGAAGAAAGCGACGGAAAGAAAAATTAGGCCCATCATCAGTTTAATTAAATTACTATATTACCCTCAATAAACCCTTTTCACATGTTAACATCTCATGAAATAGAAGCAGCGGTTGCCTCCTCTTCCAAGTTTCAACTGCTTATTTCTCTTCCTCTTTGGCATCTTCTCCATTGCTTCTTCACAGACTTCACAGGTTAGTCTTTTTCTTTTGTTGCTTAAATACATAAATTATAAATAAAGATACCTGCAATAAATTAACTAAGAGAGAGATGATGGTGGTTGGTTACTAACTTTGGATGATGATGGAGATAAAGCATAACAGCAATTGAAGCAAGAAAACAATCATAGTACCTGTACATGACCACATGATGGGATTTATATTTTATATATAATTTTAATAATAATAATAATGGTATTGTACACTCTTTTATTTGATAGTCTACACGTGTGTTTACATTTGGTAATGTGTATGATCAGATTTATAACATATATATCTATACTACCTTAATATTCATCTTGATCAAAACTCTTAATTACAAATTTTCATGCATGGTGTACCACCATTTTATGCATAAATTCTTAAAAGTTCTTAATTACAACTATTAATGCAAGAGGTACAACATTTTTAAGCATATTTTTTAAAAACTATGAATTACAAGTTTAAATGCCTGATGTACAGGTTCTTAAACCTAGAAGGTTTCAGAATTGCTTTCCATTATTAAGACTTTTGTTCATCTCTTTTAAAGCTCTAACATGCAAATGACAAAATCTTCCAGATTTCGGAATGCTCAAAGGGTTGAAAAACATACTTTTAGTACAACAGCAGCAGTAGCTTTTTTACAGTAATAGTAACTTTGGTAACTTCAGAGGATCCTTTTGAAGAACAAGCTTTTCTTCATGCCCATTTTTGTGTATATGACAGCTGTAATAAGTGGCTCTAAAGCTCCAACATCAGATTTAAGCTCAAAAGCTCCCAAACTCCCAAAGCCTTCAACATCAGTGATAATCGACCTTGTATTGAAGCTGCTCTACACAGTAAGGTACAAAGCTCAAGTTTGATTTTGATTTGTATTTTTGAACCACATTTTATGTTATATGTAAACTAATGGGTTTTTCTACTGCACCAAAAAAACATACCTCACCATTGAAGCTGCTTTGCTCTACTCCATCTTGCTCCACCGCGATTTATCTCTGCATAGTGTGGTACAAACCTACTCAATTTTGAGATTTTGATTTTGATTTGTATTTCTGCACCAGTATCTCAGAGAAAAACCTTGCATACCTAACCATTGAAGCTGTTTCTTTTCTCTGTATCAAGTTACTGTACAGAAAAACCTTTTTCCCTACTATTTTTGATCCAAAAAATTTGCTTTTAGATATTATTCATCTGTGAAAACAGTTTGAAATTTAACGAAATGAATATGGGGTTTCAAGTAATCTTGATGGGTATAGTTTTAAGAATTTGTGAAAAAACAATACAAAATCTGATAAAATTGAACAAAATGAAGATGGTTTTCAAGAAATCTTGAGGGGTATTCTCTAAAGTAAAGTTTTAAAGAGATGAAAAATTACTTGAGACCCTTGAGATTACTGAACTCCAATCTGCCATACATGGGGTTATCTTCATGATTGGTCAAAGTCAACCACATAGAAGCAATACTTAAAGGAATCACCATCAACCTTAACAATGAATCTATGACTTTAAGATTTCTCACATTTTCCCCAAGAATCATCATCTTTGAAATCAAGAAAAAAAACCACTTCAAATCTGCAACAAAAAGCTTAGAATTTGGATCAAGATTCTGACTTTTGAGTAAATGAGTCAAAATGGGTGCAAAAGGAAAGCAGATTTCTTTTGGGATGAATCTGTTTTGCAAGAAATCTTGATGGGTGAATAAATGAAATCAAGATTATTGGGAAATTTGTAGGGGTTTTTTAGGAGTTGGAATGATGGATTGAGGTTGGTTAAAAGTGGAAGAAAGTGATAATGGATTCCAAGTGGCAGAAAGGCTTCTAATGGATTGAGGTTGGTTAAAAGTGGGAGTGACATGAGCTGAGGTATATTATCTTGGACATAATAATAAAGTAAATTATGTATTGAAAATTGACAAAATAGATAATGATGTTGATGTTTATTTGGAGAAAATTAGTAGTAGAATTGCGTTTAGAGTGTCTTGCTTATAATTTATTTTTATGTTACCAATACTTTTGGTTTTAGTTTTTTTGCAGTTACAAAGCCATACAAAATCAAGAGAGAGGAAAAGTAAAGCAAAGCCGGAAGCAAGTTTGAGAAAATGATTTATCTGTTTCAGAATCAAAATGCAATGCACAGGTACAAATCGTGATGTCAATGTTCGATGTGATAATGCATGTGTTTGGGTTATTTTAAAGGTAATAGGATTATTCACTCTAGATTATGTATGAAAACATTACGACTTTATTGGTTTGGTTTATGTACACTTTTGATTATACATTTGTTGCTTATGGAAATGATGTTTAGGTTTGAAACTTAAATGTATCTTCATAGAACATTAACATCCCCGACGGATTGCGCCAATACTCAATTAGCTTTAGTACCAATTAATATTGTTAATAAACAATATTAACCTTCATCTTTATTTATTTGTTGACCTGCAAATAAACCATACAAACTCAAGTTTTTTTTAGAGTGAACGGAGAAACATAATCAAAGGCTAAAGTGTCGTTTACCTTATCACTTACCAGGGTAAGTGCTTATCGGTAAAATTCAACACTATCACCTACTTCTCGGATAAGATTTAGTCCACCAAAATGACATCATATGCAACAATTTAGCCGCAAGCGCTAACCGTGGTAAGAGTCGCCGCACTCACTTACCGGCAGTGGCGGATCCAGAAATTTTACTGATGGGGGTCGGAAATTTAGTCATGGCTGCGTGACCATGTGGTTAATAATGTTCTCTAATCAAATATCTTCATCTTATTTATCGATTTACCCAAAATGATATTTCGTAACCTTTTTTTCTTTCGGACGGAGCGCAAAGAAAATCGTTCAAACCAATTTTCTAAGCATCGAGTTACTAGAGTTAGGTTGGATACTATTACAAGAATCGTTACCGCCCCTACCAGGTACGGACGTTGGTCATTATTTTTCAAATTATTTTCCATTTTCTAGCGGAATAAAAAATAATTAACAATTAGATATCAATTAACAAACCCTAACAACAAAATAATTAACAAAAAAGAAACTAATAATTTGTCATCAACTAATAAACGATAACCGTATTAATTTACAATTAACAAAAATTAACAATTAGGCATCAACTAACTAACTCTAACAGTTAACAAAATAAATTACATCTATTAATAAACTCTAACCCTAACAATTAACAAAATATTAGCAGTTAGGTATCAACTAACAAACCCTAATCTTAACAATTAACAAAAATTAACAATGCGACATCATCTAACAAACCATAAACATAACCGTATCAGTTAACATAAAAATTAAAACTTAAACATCAACTAATAAATTTTAAACCTAACAATTAACAAAAATTAGACATCAACTAACCACCTTAAGTCCTTAACCTTAATGATATATTAAAAAATAAATTATATAAAATATAGTTAATGAAACTAGGCTAAAAGAAATTTGAGGGGGTCAAATCCTATATCTATTGGGGTCAAAAACAATCAAAAACAATATATATTTTTTGAAGTGATAAAATTTACTATATAATAATCAAACTAATTTGATATTCTATGGGTGTCATTGGCACCCCTTACTTAAACCATGCGTCCGCCCCTGCTTACCGGGTAAGACTCTCAGTCCTTGCTTTCGCTCTTATCGGGTAAGATGCTTGGTCTTTGCCATATTCATCCGGTAAGCTAATGTGACTTGGTATGCACTTACCCGAGTAAGCCTTTTGTAAACGGCCCCTAAGTTATTGCTTTAGAGTTGTGATTCACCCGCGCTGCATCGCGCGGGTAAACTGCTAGTCTATATATATATATATATTAAAAGAAGATGATGTAACGACTTCTAAGATAACGGCAACCCTAGGTGATGTAGCTAATGCCGTTAGAGAAAGTACTAAGGTATTAAGTTTGTTTACATTGTATACCATTAGACATTTATATTTGAATTTATCAGATTTATGATTATAGTTATGAACTTTTTATAACAGGTATTCGAAAGATCTCATCTAGCAGGTACTTAGGGGAAGATATATATAACGAGCTCAATTTGATGGGTGTGGAACCTGCCGTTAGAGAAAGTACTAAGGTATTAAGTTTGTTTACATTGTATACCATTAGACATTTATATTTGAATTTATCAGATTTATGATTATAGTTATGAACTTTTTATAACAGGTATTCGAAAGATCTCATCTAGCCAGGTACTTAGGGGAAGATATATATAACAAGCTCAATTTGATGGGTGTGGAACCTGCAAAGATATCACGTGCATATCTTTTTCTAATGGCAAATCAAGAAAAAACACATGCATTATTTGGTTTTCCTCTTCCGATGAGGATGTCTCTTTTGATAGAAATGATGGGTGCAGATTATTAGAGTATCAATTTATTCGACTATGCGTTTTTTATTCGGATTTAGAGTTTAGTTTGTCATCCTTTTTTTGCATCGAAGACTGTTAATTGATTTTTTTTATTGATTAAATATGTAACGTTTGCAACTTTTTTATCATTACTTTTAGTATAGTTTATTTTGTCGATATGTCTCATAATAAATATTATTAAAAAAAATAATTTTTACACGGTAGATTGATGAACTCATAATTTAGATTGAACCAATATAATATGAATCCATAGTTTATTTGGTCAAAAGTATTGATTTTTATTAACAAATACAATAAGGGTATATTTGTAAAAATGACAGCTTTCCTTTCCTTTCCCTCCTGTTCGAGAACACAAAAATTGATTTCCTTTCCTTTCCCTTCCTTTCTCTCCTGTTCAAGAACACGGTTTTTTTCCTTTTTTTCTTTCCCTTTCCTTTCCCTTCCCTCCCCTCCCCTCCCCTCCCCTCCCCTTCCCTTCCCTTCCTTTCTTTTCTTTTCTTTTCGTTCCGGATTCGAGAACACAGCGTAAAACCCACTCCCAACACTGACCTATCTCCCCTTCGAAACTCACGCTAACCAAATACCCCAACTTTTCTAATTTGATTTCACGACCCTCCCTATTTGTCTCATGTGACCTGCATACAAACCACCAAAGCCACTCTTACCGCCGACGACCACCAGTCCAGCCGCCACCATCGCCGGCAGCCACTACCGCCGGCCTCACCACCGGCCACCTCACCCTCACCGCCGCCGAGCTCCAACCACACCATTCTACCTCCTCATCTCCCACTCTCATCTCTCGACTTACCTATTACCACAGAACCCTACCGTCACCCTTCTGCCCTCTCTCACCTGTTGCACCACCAAGAAACCGGCGACCACATCCACTGCAGACACCACACGCCGACGAACTCTTCCCCCTTTCGTTTTTCTGCCCTAATCGACTACACAGACCTCCTAATCGATACCTATCCAGTGTCGATGTCCACTGCCCTTTCACGAACAACCACGACCTATCCCATCGATTTCAGACCTGTGCATCTCCAGAAATTGATTTATTCTTTGATTTCAACCTCCCCACCTCTCGATATTTTTCCAGCGATTTCACAAACCACACGTCACGAATTCAGGCCCAGTTCATGAGTTCAGTACACCATCACAGCCAGACGCAAGTGCAATCTCAATCTCGGCTCAATTTTTCACATTGGTCCCATTTGTTTTGATTGCAAGATCTTCAAAAGGTAGTCCCTCCATCTAAAGGCCTCTTCATCTACGGCCAAATTGCACATAGTATTTTGATTGCTTATTTGGTTGATTTAGGGTTTAGGGTTTAACCATTCCATTGCCATTTGTGTATGATATTGGTCTAATGTCTACTTTTCCATGTGGGTTACACCTGTTTGGCATTAGGAGCTTTTGTGAACATTAAGGTGCAATTCAATCCAGTGTTAATTGTTCCTTAGAAATTTTCCTTCTTGGTTTTCATGTGAAAGGAGTATATCTAAAATGCATCCATAGCTTGGTATACAAACTTTTGCCTATTTGTGTGTGATTTGTGCCTTACCCAATTCCTAAAGTTGTATGGTTTGATTTTTACTTTACCATGTGGGCAAGGAATTTTTGTGGCATTAAAAGACTTGGGTGAGTGCATTATGGTCAAGATATGAAAGTTTGGCTCGTTCTTATGAGTTTGCTAATGCGGTTCGCATTTTCCACCATTGTTATATGATTGAGGCATCACACACTAACACAAGTATATAGCACTAGTGGCGTAGTGTTGGTTTTTACTGCTTATCTTTGAGATATTGGTCGCCGAGTTGAAGTATGATTGAGCAATGCGTCATTGGTAATTGTCATGTTCGCCATATTAGATGTGTGTGGGTAGGATATACTTGGGAATGCCAAGGGGCAAACAAACCTAGGTTCACACCTAGGTTTGGGGTTCTGGGTTCATTTTGTCTAATTATGATCACACACCTTTATCGTCATGTCCATATCATGTTCACAACTGCATACACCATGGGTACACATCATGCCTTGCACCTATAAGGCTACAACACTTATACATGTTTTCTTGGTAGCGTACTAGTTGATAATTCAAACCTAGGTTGGCACCTAGGCTTGGGGTGGGAGTTTTTAGTGACCATCCTAATACCGTAACATGAGCCCAACCTAGGCCTTGGCCTAGGTTTGGGGTGGTCGTTCTACCAACACATTACGGTATGCACATGGTTCAAACCTAGACAAGGTATAGGTTTAGGGTTCCCCTTACTCTCCTAATTCCACTAATAATTGTAATCTTTATCTTTCAGGAAATGGGGAGAACTAAACCGACCACCACCACACCGAGATGGCCCAAGTACGACATGCTCAAGCCTGCAGAAAAGACAAACCTTCGTCACCGCATTCACCCGAAAATCGAAACAAGGAGGGAATTGATGAAGAAGAGAGACATATGTGTGGATAGAGGCAATTGCCTCGATGGTTTTCCGGAAGACTCGACGATTCCGTTTACAATTCACAGCTTCGGATGGGAACACTTATGTGCCACCCGTGGTAACTACGACCCGAATATCGTGCGTGAATTTTATGCGACACTCAACGCGGGAATCTTCAATGAATTTGGAGAGGTGTATATGGGGGATACAACTGTAGTGATCACACACGAAGCAATACGATCATTCTACCAGCTTCCGTGTTTTGAAGAGTCCGACATAAGGAAAATGTTTGGCGGGGTTCCAAGAATTGCAGGAGTTGGAGATAGAGAAGAAAGAAGCGAATTAATTGTGGGGGCTCTAAGACGTAATGGATATTCTGGATGGGCGAAGGACACAAAGCTTAAGAAAAGCGAGATACATGTCGACACTGCTTTCTGGATGGTATTCTTAAAAGCAAGTGTCATACCATCCAAGCATACCAATGTGGTCGATTCAGCAGTGTCACGAGTCCTCTTTTGCATTCAGAACGGGATGGCATTGGACATCCCCCAAATCATCCGACTCGAAATTCTAGATGCGGCCAGATCCAAGGATATAGGCGTACTTCCTTTCCCGTGCCTTATCACTCACTTTTGTAAATCTGCAGGTATACCATCGCGAGCTCCATGCGAAACCTCAGCAGACTTCACGCGTCGCACATACAACTTGCAGGTGGGAAACTAGAGGTACAACGGATGTACGAGGATGAAGATCTTCCCAGGACAGTCAAACATGCCGATAAGCAAACTGCCACCTCAGATGATGATGACACTGATTATAACCCAGAAGAAATACCGTCTCGGCCATCCATGCCACTGTTGAATGCTCCCAGTCACGACATGTCAATTCTAACCCGCTTGGAATCGAAGGTTGACCTTGCGATCAAGGAGATACAAGCTTTACGAACGAGTGTTGAGCGCATGGAAGCACAAATGGAGAATCGGGGTTCTGGCCAAGGAGCCGATACTAGCGAGAACCGCCAGCCTCGAAAGCGCCGCCAAGCACCCCCCTCATCTTCTAAGAAACCCCAGTAATACCATTCTTATGATCGTGATGATGTTTCTGATTCGATATTTGTTCTTTTACTTTTGGATGTCCGGATGACTGTAATGGTTAACCATACCTTTACTATTCTCACTGCCACTATCGGATACGGGTAATACTTCTAGCTATATCATGATTGTTGCATCCACTTTCTGTCATTAACTGCTTCACAGCTTCTACAACTCAAAACCAAGCTTGCACATTGGGGACAATGTGTCGGTAAGGTTTGGGGTTGTAGTCCGGACAAACTAATCGGTCATATTGTAGTATTGCACTTTAAATGCATAGGTTTGTCAAGCATAATTTTTTTTAGAGGACCATCGGCATTGGAATTCATGAAGCACTTAAGTATAGCCGACTTTACATTGTTTTGAGAATCTAAGAACGGAGATATAGTCCTAAAAATGATTGGGAAATTGCATGATTAGGGGATATTAGTGGAGACCACCCAATAGTGAGATTTGAGCCTAAATGACGTACTTCATTGCGAGGGATTCAAACACATAATTCTGATACACTTTTTCGAATTCCTTGTCTTGATTATAGACTGATCTCGCTATAATTTTGCATTGAGTAGCAAAGACGACCATCGGGATATCAGGTAAGGGTATAGTAACCTCATCGTGTGGACCTTAAGAAATGATTACAGGCATTGTGTGTAATTTTAAGCCTGTATTTATCTATCGCCCCCTTGACCCATTGTGTGTGCACCAAAGCCCCTTTGCAGCCAAACACTCACCAAAGTTTTCATTTCGAACCCTACATTAAACCCTAGCCAAAGTCTTAGCCAACCCTATTCCGAAAATGTGTCAGTCATGAGCGGAAATGAACAATGGAAAGTAGAGCAAGAAAGAAAATGCAGGCCAATCAGAAAGAGAAAGATAGATAAAGAAATTGGGGCATTTTACCTCAAGAGTTAGAAAAGCGGGCCAATGTTGCCCCATTCAAGAAAAAGAGGGCAAATGCCGTCCCACAAAAAAACAAAAAAAACAAAAAAAATATATTAGAAGAGATACAAATAAATAAGAGGGTCAAGGCGACCCTAGTGATGACAAAAAGGGCCAAGTGATAGAAGAAAAAGTCAGAAAAGTTCATAACTGCTCGAGGATTGACACATTCAGGAGTTTTGATGCGTTGTACCCTTCATTTCATAGCCTTAACCCTAGCCCCATTACAACCCAACAAAAGACCTGGATGATCTTCTGGAAAATGTGATTATGGTGTACTATTACCTTTACCGATAGTCCCTGTTTTGCTACTTAATTCCTTCTGAGATCACCTCTTTGTGCATTTGTGCGTCTTTCATGTTTAGTTGTTCATGCATATATCTCGTGAATTCTTGTACATGAACTCCAAAAGCATGAACAACATGTGTGACATCCTAAGGTTCGAGTGTAAAGAGAATATCCCGTGAGGTAGGGTCGAGGCGAAATCCTCCCCAAAAGTGTGGTGACCTGGTTATAATTAGGTATGGTGTCACTGTTCTTAGTTCAATCTTCAATGTTTATGACTTAACTACTTTTGTTGAAGACTGAAAACCGATTGCCTCGTCCTCCTACTTTGTTTTAATTGCTTGACAACCAATTGAGTTTTTCGATAAGTGTACCCGTCCGGTCCTTTGTGAAGTTGAAGCTTGGTTTTAAGCTATTTTATTCTTTTGACGCTAATTTGCTTGGGGACAAGCAACGCTTGGTTTGGGGTTGTTGATAACACCGATTTTCGGTGTTATTTTCACTTGTCAAGTTATATTGCTTATTTCCAAGTAAATTAGGTGGTATTTTTATAGTTTGAATCAAGTTTTTCAGGAATTACGATGTGCCATGAGAAAGCCAATAAAGTGTGGAAAATGTGAGTTTTTCCGAGAAAAAGATCGATCACGAGAATCATCAAGAATCCAAGTTTGAAAAGTGGTTGGTTGAGAAGTCGTTTCAAAGTTTGAAGTAAAAGTTGTGTGTTCAAAACAGTGGCGGAGGTGACTTTGAAGTTAGTTGCTGATCTGAAGTCACTTCACAACTCACCTATGAGCAGAATCAGAGCTAGTTTCAAGCTGGTTCACTTAAGTCAACTCACTTCACGGTGCTGCACGTTTTTAATGCCTAAAATTCTAGGGTTTGGTTATTCTTTCAATCATATCGACTTCTCTCTCCAAGGGGACGACCAAGGACTCATCTGGGGTGATTTTGGCAAGGGAGAAACACCACGCGAGGAAACACCACAGGAAGCGATTTGAACACCGATTTCTTCCAATTCTTCGTTGGTATTACACAATCAAGGGGGTATTAACACACAAAGTAGTAGAAGTGTTCATAGATCTAAACAAAATTTCTCTCAAGAATGTTAGGATCATAAAACTCCCTTGATTGTGTGTTAATACAATCCTAAGGTGAGAAATTGGATAGAGATATACCAAGTAAGCCTTAGTCCTATTAAAATCTTGTTCCTAATGTGTTTTGATTGCATGGGTTAAGATCGAGAGATGAAATTCGTGGTTTCAAAATAAAACTCGTTGTTGCTAGAGAAAGAACAACGGCGATTTTAGCGATTCAGTATTCATTAAAGGGAAAAATTGGTAATTGTTCAAGTAAGGTGTTCATTAGTGATAACCATAGGATTTCCAACCCTCAACTGTTTTCTCCATAAAAAAGTTTCCCCAATTAGTTATTGTTTGTTCTTGATTTTAATTACTTGCAAATTATTATTTTAATACCAACAACTCATATTTCGGATCGTTCAGTTAATAGCAATTGTAGTCATTGTGATACTTAGTTCCTAGTTCCCTTGGTTCGATACTCGTACTTTTCGTACTATTACTTGATTCGACCCGTACACTTGCGGTTAGAGTAGGGGGTGTAACCCGCCTATCAATAACCGCACAAGATAAGGATGAATGAATCTAAGAAGGAGAAATTAGATAGAGAGGCTATCAGAGAGATTTCGGAAGCATCTTCTAGATCGGTGGTGAATTCGGTGTATGTAAGTCACCGATTTGATTAACCGAAATTGATTTCGGTGAGAGAGATTTCCGAAGAGGTGGGTTTCGGTGAGAAAAAGGTCGGTGAGACGTCAGAGAGTTCGGAGGAGTCACCCTTGGTTTCGGTGAGGAGGGTTTGGTTTTGGTGAGAGATTCAGTGAGCAAGATTTTGGTTTCGGCGAGGAAGTTCACCGATTAGGGATTTTATATGAGAGAAGTCTCCGAAGATTTTAATTTCAGTGGTATGTACATTTATGACCACCGAACTGACGACCACCGAATGCCTAACATCGCTGTAGAGAACCACCGGTAACAATCATATATTCAAATCTTTATATTTTTCACTCCTTTTTTTAGTTAAAGATCTAAGTACAACATTCCAAGTTCTCCAATCAGAAAGTTGAATCTGGCTTCATCTAAGGGTTTTGTGACAAATCAGCAAGATGCAGATCAGTAGGGATGAAATGCAACTCTAAGTCACCTTTGGAGATGTGATCTCTGCTGAAGTGATACCTGATGTATATATGTTTTGATCTAGAGTGAAGAACTGGATTATTTACAATAGCGGTTGCACTTGAATTGTCAAACAGTATAGGCACTTGTGAATAGACTTGATTGTAGTCCCTTAGTTGATTTTTCATCCACAAGATCTGAGCACAACAACTTCCAGCAGCAACATATTGAGCTTCAGCAGTTGAGATTGAAATTGAGTTTTGTTTCTTACTGGACCAACTGACTAGCTTTCCACCAAGAAGCTGGCAACTATTTATGGTGCTCTTTCTATCAACTTTAGAACCTGCATAGTCAGAATCTGAATACCCTATTAGATCAAAACCTGATGTAGAACAATAGTAAGAGAATACGAAAGGCCGAGGCCTGTGTTTGACACAGTCCCCTTAAAACAGATTCACCCTGTGGTGCCTGTTTCCCAGGGTACAACGGCCGGAGCAGGTGTACTGCCGGACCGAGACGATAGCCTGAGAGAAAACCGAGTTCACACCTGTATCGAATATCTGATGAGAGGGAGCTGCTGTGTTGTGTGTCTGAAATGAGCTCCATTCTGTCATATATATAGGAGATATTGCATGGGAGTTATGGGAAAACTAATAAATACAAGAAAGTGGAAGGTCAATAGATTTTGCAAATGAAACTGAAAAGAATAATCTGGAAAAAATTTCCAAAAACGAGCCTGAACTTTTCGGTCGACCTTGGCGCTGCATTCGTGTCCGCAGGACGCGCCCGTGCACACAAGTTCAGTTGTCCGGTCCTCAACCGGCCCAGAATTCGCACCCCCCGCGCGCGCACGTGCGCGAGAGAGACTTTCTTTCAATACAACTTAATGTCTTCATTTGCAAAACCATATATAAACTTGATCCACTTTCAAGTTCCCACCTATGTGGGACAGCTCCTTTTCCCCAACAACACCTACTTCAATGTGTCCACTTTGAGATTCAATTTCTCATTCACACGAACTCTATTTTGGACGAAATTTAGCTCGTTACAAAGCCCTTACGAAGGTGAACGAGATCCATTACAAACTTACACGAATTAGGATGTTTGCATAATTAATATTTACGTCCAAAAACCCGAAAAAACACATATTATGTACTTATTTTCCAACAATCCCCCACATGAATAGAAATTGATCAGAAACTGATGCACTCTCGGAATACTCTCAACGTTCAAATCCTGCAAAGGATAGGTAGGTTACCCTTTGAACCTTCCCTTGTGACATATGCTTAGTTTACTGGCTGATCAGTAGACATGATGTCCTTGAACTGTTCTGCTGTTTATGTAGACGACAACATACTTCAGACAGGATTCTTCCTGACTAGTCTCAGTCCTCATTGTCATGTTCGTTATGGTCATGAACATTCGCATGGTTCTGCAAGAGCTCTTAGGAATTATGCCCCCATAGAACTCCTTTCGAAGCGACCCCACTTCTCTCTTGCATAGGTGATCCTCTTAGGATCATTAAAAGCCATAAGCTTATCCTGAAATCTTATTCACTGTTATATTTAGGAAAGGGGTTAGGGAAAGGTTTCCCCCCACAGTGACTTGACCGGTGTATACAATTAGGTTGTCCCTTTGAACCTAGATCTTGGGATCTCCAGTCAACTAGGTTGGGTTTCCTTTGTATTCACTTGTCCATTCAAGGGCTTTAGTCCCATTCCTCTTGATGACTTAATCACAAGCTCTCTATTCAAACCTTTTGTTAGCGGATCCGCAATGTTATCCTTTGACTTCACATAGTCAACAGAGATAACTCCTGTAGAGAGTAGTTGTCTTATGGTGTTATGTCTTCGACGGATGTGTCGAGACTTACCATTGTAGATAGCATTCTGTGCTCTCCCAATTGTTGATTGACTGTCACAATGTATGCATATAGCAGATACCGGCTTTCCCACCTTGGAATGTCTTCCATAAATTGTTTTAGCCACTCAGCTTCCTCCCCACATTTATCGAGTGCTATAAATTCAGATTCCATAGTGGATCTGGCTATGACCGTCTGTTTTGATGATTCCCAAGAAATTGCAGCACCTCCAAGTGTGAAGACATACCCATTGGTAGATTTGGAGTCTTTCATGTCAGATATCCAATTTGCATCATTGTATCCTTCGATGACTGCAGGATACCTTGTATAATGTAATCCATAATCTCGGGTGTACCTTAAGTATCGTAACACCCGGGTTATGCTTTTCCAATGTTCTGAACTTGGATTACTCGTATATCTACTCAGCCTACTTATGGCAAAGGCCAAGTCAGGCCTGGTACAACTCATCAAATACATCAAACTGCCAACAATTCTCGAATATTTCACTTGAGCAACACCTTCGCCTCTATTCTTCGATAGATGATGGCTGGTGTCAATCGGTGTTCTTGCAATAGCAGTGTCCTCAGCATTAAATTTCTCGAGAATTTTGTCTATATAATTTCCTTGACTTAACACAAGCCCATTCGGTGTTCTCGAAATTTGAATTCCGAGAATCACATCAGCTAGACCCATATCTTTCATGTCAAATCTAGCCTTCAACATATTCTTTGTGGATTTGATCATATTATCGTTACTACCAATAATGAGCATGTCATCTACGTAAAGACATAGGATGACATATCCATTATCTGTGTCTTTAACATAGACACACTTATCACATTCGTTGATCTTAAAACCACATTTCAACATTACGTGATCAAACTTTTGATGCCATTGTTTTGGTGCTTGCTTTAACCCATACAATGACTTCACAAGTTTACACACCTTTTTCTCCTGTCCTGGGGCAATGTATCCCTCAGGTTGTTCCATGTAAATCTCTTCTTCTAGATCTCCGTTAAGAAATGCGGTATTCACATCCATTTGATGTACTTCCAAATTTCTCAAAGCTGCAATGGCAAGTACCAGCCTAATGGATGTGAGACGTGTAACAGGAGAGTACGTGTCAAAGTAATCTAGACCTTCTCTCTGATTGTAACCTTTGATCACCAATCTGGCCTTGTATTTGTCAACGATCCCATTTGCATTCATTTTCCTTTTGAAAATCCATCTATAACCTAGTGGTTTGCATCCGACAGGAAGGTCCACTAGTTCCCAAGTATGATTTTGTAAGATGGAATCCATTTCACACTTGATGGCTTCCTTCCATTGGGGTCCTTCACAAGATGTGACTGCTTCTTGAAAGGTTTGAGGTTCTCTTTCAACCATATATGTATAGAAATCAGGACCAAATGATTTCTCAACTCTTGCCCTCTTACTTCGTCTAGGCTCAATTTCTGCTTCTTTTTCTTCCTCTATACGTTCCTCAATACGTTCCTCATTTTCTTCTTGAGATGTCATTCTTGAGATGCTTGCATCTTCTTTATCCACACACGGAAACACATGTTCAAAGAACGATGCATTTCTGGACTCCATTATTGTGTTTTTGTGAATATCAGGGATTCTCGATTCATGCACAAGAAATCGATAGGCACTACTGTTTTGAGCATACCCAATGAAGATGCAATCTACAGTTTTTGGTCCTATCTTTACAGCCTTAGGTGGAGGCACTACAACCTTTGCAAGACACCCCCACACTCGCAAATATTTATATGATGGTTTTCTTCCCATCCACAATTCATATGGGGTTTTGTCTTGTTTCTTTCGAGGAACTTTGTTTAGGATGTAGTTAGCTGACAGAACAGCCTCCCCCCACATGAACGGGGGCAACCCAGAACTTATTAACATGGAATTCATCATCTCCTTTAGGGTCCGATTTTTCCTTTCGGCAATACCATTTTGTTGCGGAGTGTAAGGTGCTGTGAACTCATGTCGAATACCATTGATTCCACAAAACTCCGCAAATGGTGACACATACTCACCACCTCGATCACTTCTCAGCACTTTGATCTTTGTGTTATGTAGATTTTCGACTTCATTTTTGTACAACACAAACTTATCTATTGCTTCATCTTTACTTTTAAGTAAATAGACATAGCAATATTTAGTACTATCATCCACAAAGGTGATAAAAAATTTATTCCCACCTCTTGATGGAGTTGACTTCATATCACACACATCTGTATGAATCATGTCAAGGGGTTTAGTTGACCTTTCTATTGATTGAAATGATGACCTCGTTAATTTCGCCTCAACGCATGTGCTACATTTATAATTAGAGTCGATGTGAAATTTCAGGATGATGTCTAAATTAATTAAACGACGAAGGGTGTCAAAATTTACGTGACCAAGTCTACCATGCCACATATATGAAGACTCAAGCAAGTAAGCAGAAGATTTCTTTATTTCATTAACTGGAGGCTTAATAGCCATTACATTCATTTTGAACATTCCGTCCAAAGCATAACCCTTCCCCACAAACATCCCCATCTTTGTTAACACAAACTTATCTGACTCAAAAGCTAGACGAAAACCGTGTTTGTTCAACAACCAACCAGACACAAGATTCTTACGAATATCAGGAACATACAACACATCATTCAAGGTTAGTTCCTTCCCCGATGTCATCTTGAGCACGACTCTTCCGCTTCCTTTTATCTCAGCAGTGGCAGAATTTCCCATGAACAGTTTTTCTCCATCTTCAGCAGTCTTGAAATCATGGAACATCCCTTTGTCCGAGCAAACATGTCGAGCTGCACCTGTGTCTATCCACCATTCCCTCGGGTTAGAACCCACGAGGTTTACTTCCGAGACCATAGCCGCAAGATCAATATCACACATGTCTCTAGCTATGTCATCCACCAAGTTCGCTTGTTTGTCTTTCTCTCGCTTTGGCAACCTGCAGTTCACAGCTCGGTGGCCTGGTTTGTCACAATTGTAACAATTACCTTGGAATTTCCTTTTAAAAACTCCACCCTTGGGTCCAAGATTGAACCCTTTACCTTTCCTTGAATCTTTTCCTCGTACAAACTTATTCTTGTTGGTCCTTGACGCTTGACCAAGATCTACAACATTGGCCTTAATAGAGTTAGCGCCATAACCTTTCTTTTGTGCATTTTTATTATCTTCTTCAATTCGAAGCCTTACAATAAGATCCTCAACGCTCATTTCCTTCCTTTTATGTTTAAGATAGTTCTTGAAATCTACCCATGCCGGGGGAAGTTTTTCAATTATTGCGGCAACTTGGAAAGTCTCACTTTCAACCATCCCCTCGGCATGGATATCATGCAACATGACTTGGAGTTCTTGGACCTGACTTATGACAGTCCTTGAATCAGTCATTTTGAATTCCAAGAATCGGGCAACCACAAATTTCTTGGATCCCGCATCCTCGGTTTTGTATTTCTTTTCAAGAGATTGCCACAATTCTTTTGATGTCTTAGACACACTATAAACGTTATAGAGCGCATCCACCAAACCATTGAGGACATAGTTCCTACACAAAAAATCAGAATGTTTCCATGCTTCCACAACACTAATCATATGAATATCAGTTTGTCCTTCGGGCACTTGAGGAGCATCCTCGCTTAAGTAGCGTGCCAAGTTCAAGGTGGTTAAGTAAAAGAACATTTTTTGTTGCCACCGTTTGAAATGCACCCCGACAAATTTCTCCGGTTTCTCAGCGTGGTTCATAGGCACAATTCCAAACCCACCAGAAGAAACTACGGGAGCATTGCTCGATACCATCGGGATAGTAGTCACAACGGTGCTCGTAGTCATAACAACACTTGCAATTGGGTTTACGTTGGTGTCCATGTCTGTATCGAATACCGATAAAGAAAGTGTTACTAGAATCCAAACCGATATATATATATATATATATATATATATATATATTATTTTATGTAGTAACGAAAGGAAGCTAAGACCAGTTTCAGAAAATAAACAAAAATACAGCAGGTAGACAGTTTGATAATTTCTGGACAGAATAAAAAACAGAAGCAGAAAGTGATAGTTAACAGCACATAAATACAGCAGACAAACGATCACAACAGGTGCAGAAACTGTTAATTAACAGCACAGAATTCCAACTGGCAAGTGATCAAAACAGGTGCAGAAACTGTTAATTCTGCTCTGTTTGATCGAAGCAGTACAGAAGCAGAAATAGGTTCTGGTCTGATGTTGCTTGGGCCGAGAATTAAAAAAACTAAGTCTGCAAGAGAATAGAATCTGTTTTAAGATTGTAGAACAACAGTAAGAGAATACGAAAGGCCGAGGCCTGTGTTTGACACAGTCCCCTTAAAACAGATTCACCCTGTGGTGTCTGTTTCCCAGGGTACAACGGCCGGAGCAGGTGTACTGCCGGACCGAGACGATAGCCTGAGAGAAAACCGAGTTCGCACCTGTATCGAATATCTGATGAGAGGGAGCTGCTGTGTTGTGTGTCTGAAATGAGCTCCATTCTGTCATATATATAGGAGATATTGCATGGGAGTTATGGGAAAACTAATAAATACAAGAAAGTGGAAGGTCAACAGATTTTGCAAATGAAACTGAAAAGAATAATCTGGAAATTTTTTCCAAAAACGAGCCTGAACTTTTCGGTCGACCTTGGCGCTGCATTCGTGTCCGCAAGACGCGCCCGTGCACACAAGTTCAGTTGTCCGGTCCTCAACCGGCCCAGAATTCGCACCCCCCTGCGCGCGCACGTGCGCGAGAGATACTTTCTTTCAATACAACTTAATGCCTTCATTTGCAAAACCATATATAAACTTGATCCACTTTCAAGTTTCCATCTATGTGGGACAGCTCCTTTTCCCCAACAACACCTACTTCAATGTGTCCACTTTGAGATTCAATTTCTCATTCACACGAACTCTATTTTTGACGACATTTAGCTCGTAACAAAGCCCTTACGAAGGTGAACGAGACCCATTACAAACTTACACGAATTAGGATGTTTGCATAATTAATATTTACGTCCAAAAACCCGAAAAAACACATATTATGTACTTATTTTCCAACACCCGAGTCTTAGGGATACCAAAGACCCAGATGCAGAGTACCTTTCAAGTACCAGAAAATGCGTTTTACAGCGTCCATATGAGATTCTTTGGGATTGGCCTGGTAACGCGCACAAAGACATGTAGCAAACATAATATCGGGTCTACTAGTAGTAAGGTAAAGAAGGGACCCAATCATACCTCGATAATTCGTTACATCAACAGATTTACCATCCGGATCAGCGTGAATTTTCAAGGGTGGTGCCATAGGAGTTTTCATAGGAGAGCAATTTTCAAATTTAAACTTTTTGAGAAGGTCACGAATGTATTTGCTTTGATTTATAAAAATCCCTTCTGAAGTTTGTTTGACCTGAAGGCCTAAGAAAAATGTGAGCTCTCCCATCATGCTCATCTCATATTGACTCTTCATGAGAGAAGCAAACTCATCATAAAGTGACTCATCAGTTGCACTAAAAATGATGTCATCCACATTAATTTGAACAAGTATAAGATTACCTGAGGTTTGCTTGATGAACAAAGTGTTGTCAATTTTACCTCTGGAATACCCATTCTTCAAGAGAAAGTCAGCAAGAGTATCATACCAGACACGAGGAGCCTGTTTGAGACCATAGAGAGCTTTGTCCAGCCGTTACACATAGTCAGGATGTGTGGAGTCTTCAAATCCAGGTGGCTGTTTCACATAGACTTCTTCTGCCAATTCACCATTGAGGAAGGCACTTTTAACATCCATCTGGAAGACTCTAAAATTTTGGTAAGCATGATGAGCCAAAAAGATCCTTATAGCTTCAAGTCTAGCAACAGGTGCAAATGTTTCATCATAATCAATTCCTTCTTCCTGTCTGTATCCTTGAGCAACCAGTTTGGCCTTGTTTCTGGCCACTGTACCTTCTTCATCCATTTTGTTCCTGAAGACCCACTTGGTTCCAATGATAGTTTTCTTTGGAGGTCGAGGAACCAGTCTCCAAACATTGTTTCTTGTAAATTGAGAAAGCTCTTCTTGTATGGCAGTGATCCAACATAGGTCAGCTAATGTTTCTTCAATTTTCTTTGGCTCTGTCAAAGATAGAAATTTCACATAGAGACAAATATTTTCAATTCCTCTTCTAGTCTAGACCCGAGCTTGTTAATCACTGATTATTTGATCAATGGGATGATCTTTGGTCCATTTGGTAGCAGGAGGTAGAAAAAAGAGAAAGGTTGGATATTGGAAGAGTTGGATGAGTTGAGATGGTTTGATGTGAGATTTCGGTAGGTGGTGGCATGGGATTTATAGAGATATTTTTGGAGGAAGGTGGATCGACCAGTATAGGAGTTGGAGAATTTGGTTGATGAGAGTCAGGAGGATTATTATGATGAGTAGGATTTTGAGTGTGGGGAATTGAGGTGGGATCGGTGAACGCTGAGGAAGGAGCATTACCAATGCAAGATGAGATCCACCTGTTTAGTTCATCATCATCATTTGGAAGGGATGATGATCTGAAGTCATCAAACTTGACATGGATAGATTCATCAATGCATTTTCTTCTGAGGTTGTATACACGATATGCTTTTGATGACAAAGAATATCCCACAAAGATACCTTTATTAGCCTTAGGATCAAATTTCCCAAGGTTTTCCCGATCATTCAGAATAAAGCACACACATCCAAAGACATGGATAAAGCCTATATTTGGTTTTCGGCCATGGAAGACTTCATAAGGAGTTTTCCCATGTCTTTTAGTAATCACCGATCTGTTTTGGGTGAAGTATGCAGTATTAACAACTTCAGCCCAAAAATATGTAGGAAGATTTGATTCACTTAGCATTGACCTTGCAGCCTCACATAGAGCCTGGTTCTTTCTTTCAACTACTCCATTTTGTTGAGGAGTCCTGACTGCAGAGAAATTTTGGGAAATTCCTTTGTCATTGAAGAAGTCTTTTAAGGCACTATTTTTGAATTCAATGTCGTTGTCACTTCTTACAGACCGTACAAGTTGACCGTTTAGAACTTCATTCTTCTTGATGAAGTTGATGATTTCATCAGTTGAATCACTTTTGTACCTGAGAAAATATACCCAAGTATATCTTGTGAACTCATCAATAATTACAAGAATGTACCTTTTCCCTCCTAGACTGGGACTGCTGACTGGCCCACATAGATCCACATGTAGCATTTGAAGAGGAAGAGTGATGGAGGAGCATTGCTTTGTCTTGAAGGAAGACTTTGTGAGTTTTCCTTTCTCACATGCATCACACAGCTTTTCCTTCACGAAGTTCAGCTTCGGCATACCAGTTACTAATTCTTTGTTGGAGAGAATGTGCAAAGTTTTGAAGTTCAAGTGAGACAGACGTTTGTGCCATAGCCAATTTCTTTTGGCTGTATCATCGGACACAAAACAGACACTAGATGTAGTGTGATTTTGTCCCATGTCAATGACATAGACATTTTCCTTTCTTTTCCAGATAAGACCACCTTCATATCTTTATCAACAATGGTGCAAATACAAAGTTCAAAGATAACTTTGTAACCTAGATCACATAACTGGCTTATGCTTAGAAGATTATGCATTAGCCCTTCAACAAGTGCTACTTTCTTGAAAGTATTAGATCTAATTCTGAGAGTACCATAACCTTTTGTGTAACCTCTAGAATTGTCTCCAAAAGTTACTGATGGACCCTTTTCAGACACATAGTTTATAAGAAGAGATTTGTTCCCAGTCATGTGACGTGAGCACCCACTATCCAAATACCAAACTTGATGTTGCTCATGAACCTGCAGTCACAGAAAGATTAGTTTCTTGGTACCCATTTGGTAGTGGGTCCTTTTGGGTTAGATGAAAAGAGGAATCCTTAGTTTCAGTTCGGTCAATTTTATCTTTGGGACAATCTTTAGCAAGATGAAAAGTGTCTCCACAGTTGTAACATTTTCTATAAATGAACATCTTTTTAGATTTTGAACCTTTTCTTTGCCTTTGCCTTTTCCTTTGACATCTATTTTCAAAGCTTTTGGACCAAAGTTGGACATTAGAGGAGGAAAACCTAAAACTCCCTTGACAAAGTTAGTGCTTACATTACTTGGAGCAAGGTTTGTGGGAAAACTTTGAAAGGAAGCTTTTGAAAGAGATGAAGACTTTCTTTTTAAAGAGTAGTTGTTTGAAATAGTTTTACCCTTTTTGGACTCAGAAAAGTGTTGGTTCACATTTGAAAGATTTCTTTTGGGCACTTGAGAACCCATGGTTTCAGAAGAAGAAGCTTCATCTAAAGTGAAAGTTTTCAAAAGATCATGGATAGGTTTTGGAGAGTCATTTGAGTCCTGAGCCTCATTGTTTGGGAAAGAGATGGGATCTTTGGCTTTTATAAACATTTCAAATTTAAGGCTTCAGATAAATCGGCAAAGTTCATTGACACATATCCAATGTAACTAGACTTAGAAGTTTCATAAAGGTTTGGAGAAACACAGGAGGTAGAAGCATGAGCTTGTGAAAGAAAATCAGTTTCCATCTAGGAAACTTTCCAAAACCTGGTCCAGTTTTATCATCACAGGAAATTTGGTCTTGAAAATTTTTCTCAAAATTTTTTGAAGATCTTGTCCATTTCCTCACGGCCTCTTGCTCTATTTTCAATCTTTTAAACAGTTTATTTTTTTTACTTTAGCAATGATGTGGTTTATGGTTTTCAAGTCCTCCAACTCAGCTTTGATCTTGTCAAATTGTTTTAGTTGAGACAAACATATTTGAAGTTGTGAAGAAAGAGATTTGACTTGAGCATATGCCTTTTTCTTTGCATCTTTAGCATTGTAAAAATCAATGGTTAAAGAATCATAAGCATCAATCTTTTCAGATTCAGACATGGAGTTGAAGGGATGTACTTGAGGAGAAGATGTTGAACGCCCAGTTGACACCAAGGCAGTTGATGTAATCACTTTTTCAGAATTCTCCACTTCATCAATCTTTGCCATGAAGCACATGTTAGGAGAGTCCTTGTCACTCTCAGAAGTTGGCTCATCAGCCCAATCATGTGCTTCAGCAAGAAGTCATTTTCCTTTCCTAAGGAGTCCTTCATTTCTTTCCTTTTCTCTCTTATATTTGACTTTATATTTCTCAACACGTTCCAGATGTTCAAGAGAGGAAGGCTGACTGCCTTTTCTAGGAAAAGTCTGTTTTGAAGAGTTGTTCTTGGATTTGTCATTTTTGGAAGAAAATCTGTCAGAGGAAGTGGTTCTAGTTTTTTCAATGCGTTTGCTTCTACATTCAGAAGCAAAATAGCCTTTCTTACCACAATTGAAGCATTCATCAATTGATTTGTCAGTGGAGGAATTTCTCGTGAAAGAAGAAGGTTTTCTGAAAGTTCTAGATTTGCTTGAAAAACGGGGTTTGTTCTTGAACCCAGCCACCATAGCCATTTCATCAATTATCTGTTCGATAGAGGTTTCCTCACCTTCATCATCGCTAGTGGTGTAAATGAGACGAGACAACTCGCGAGTTACTCGAGATCGACTCGGTCAACACTCGACTCGAATTGGCTCGACTCGACATACTAACGAGTCGAGTCGAGCTACCTGATACTCGAATTAATTTTATATATAATAAATTATATATTATTAATTATTATATATTATTAATTATATTTATTAATTATATTTAATAAAAAATCAATTTGAAATTTAAAATATAATCATATGTTTACCGGCTTACCGCTTAAAATTTTCAGCAAAAATAAAATTTAATTAAAATTCTAAATACAAACAAATAACAAAAGAAAACCCTAGCCTCCACTCAAAATTTCAAAATCTTGTATTCACTTACTCCAGCCTCCGCCACCGCCACCGCCATCCACCACTCAGACCACTCCAGCCTCCGCCACAGCCATCCACCACTCAGACCTCCAGCCTCCGCCCTCCGCCATCCACGACAGCAGAAAACGACGGGGACGACGGTCTGTTCTCTCAGACGACATCAGAAAATGACGGGGGACGACCGTGTTCTCTCTCTCTGTATGTTACTCTCTCTCTTCTCTGTGCTTAATATGGTCTGTTCTCTATTTATCTGTATGTTTGAAGTTCTTGGAAGTCGACTTTGTTCATATCAATTTGTGGTAATTATTGAAGATTTGATCTGATATGCTGCTCATAGTGTGTAGAACTGTTGTTGGAATTTTACTTACTAAGTAGAATCATTAACTATATGTTTGGATAAAGTTTTTTTTGTAGAATCATTAACTGTAATACTATATGTTTTTGTGTTATTTGCTTAAGGAAATTTACTTACTAAGTTGGAGTATGATTTAGTTGGAAACTTGGAATTTGGATGTTTTTTGAGTTCAAGTTTATTTAAATATGCATTTATAATTATAGAGATGTCTAGTGGACCACAAGCATCTTCCACGTCGGTTGGTGTTCTTGATGTCTAACTACCAAATTGTTCTTCCAAAACCACATATCTAATCACCAAGCTTTTTCATTCTTCCAAAACCCACTTCACGAAAGCTTCCCTATCGGCTTCTTGCAAATCCCAAAACATGTTCACCCTTTCAGTGTCTCATCTTATCATTGATATCACTTTAAACTTCTGCAATTGAGTGAACGACCGCATTTTTGAAATTTCTGAAGTGATCGATGAACGTTTCTTTATCAAGTTCTTCTTCTCGTTCGATACCCTTGTTGAGCTTGTTCGCCATTTTCTCCAAACTTTCTCCGAGTTTGGTAACCGCATTACTGAATCCATCAGTCATAGGATCTACTCGACGTTTTCTCTTCCTACCACGCCCACTTGAAGTTTCTTCGGATTGCATATTTGCATTGGCACCTTGAATATGGCTAGTTGTCGTCACGTCATCAAACTCTTCATACATGTGTTGTTCTTGATCTTCTCTATTCACCTCTTCTTCTATCTCAACAAAGTCTCTTGCTCGATTTCCTTGAGCCCTATCTTTTCCAAATACAATACAAAGATCCTCGTAAAAGGGAAATACCTTGTTCTTCCTTTTCCCCGCCTTTTTATGGACCTAATTCATAATAGAATAACATTAATATATATATATATATATATATATATATATATATATTACACAAATTTAAAAAACATAAAAAATTTAGCGTATGCCTGAAGATACGACTCCAAAACTTGGTCTTCGGCAACCACACAATGTTTTTCGCCATCATATCCGAAGCCACTAGTGTATGAACCACTTAACATGTCATGCACAATGGTCCAGTCTTTCTTCATTATTTTTAACTTCGATTCAATGTGTGGTTTCCCTAAAATACCGGAGCTCGACAATGATTCTTTTAACGCTTGTTCGAGATATGCTAAATAACCCGATTTAAAGCCATTATCGGCTTTAAATGCTCCCGTATTCAAGATGGCAACTAAAGCCTCAACAAGTTTTGCTTCTTCAAGATTCGTCCAAACTCGATAATTTATGTTTTGACTCATGATATCTATAAAAATAAAGGAATCATTTGAAGTACAACAATATATACGACTAAAAAAATGATTTTTGTGAAGTAGCATAGCAAGAAGACATTTAATTATCCACGTCCAAAACTCCATAATTTCTATTATAAACAAACATTTGAAATACGAGTTAAACAAGCATTTGAATCATACAAATTATCAATTGGTAGCATTCCAAGAAGCAAACATAGATTGTGCTAAATTATCTCTAAATGCAGTCCACTCATTTGAAGTACCAACAACATTTATATTATCCCCATCTTGAACTCCAAGGTCTCCGGTTCCCTCATCCACTTCATCTTCATTGTTAAATGGATTTATTGGCATTTCTTGCATTATAAAATTGTGGAGGAGACAACATGCCATGATGATCCTAACTTTTAAATATATAGGATAATACGAGTTATCTCTTAAAATTCCCCACCTTGCCTTTAACATCCCGAAACATCGTTTAATAACACTTCTCGCTGATGAATGCTTCATATTGAAAAATTCTTTGGGAGTGGTTGGTTGATGTCCATTGCGCCAATCATTTGAATGATATCTTTGACCCCTACACGGAGCTAAGAAACCCTCTCCATTTGTGTATCCGACATCAACCAAGTAATAACCTAATAATAAATTAAGTCAATAAACCATCAAGACTTATACTTATTAATATATCGTAAACTATCAAAAGTTATACCCAGTCTTGGAACTTTTAATCCATGAGGCCTAAGAAGAGCATCTCGAAGCACTCTGTCATCAGCCGCCGACCCCTCCCATCCGGGTAACACATATATAAACTGCATATCTTGTGAGCACACCCCTAGCACGTTTGTCGCAATATCATTCTTTCTTGTTCTATATCTAGGCTTGTCTTCGAGTGGCACTAAGCACTTTATGTAGGTTCCATCTAAAGCTCCTAGACAATTCTAGAACCAAGAAAAAAATGATCACTATATTTTCATAAAAATGAGACTTATTCGCAACTAAGTAAATTTTAAAGAAGTGGAAATACCTTAAACCATTTCCATCTTTGATCAGTGGAGTTACCAAGAACGGGTTTGGGTTTCTTAAGAAAAAAATGATCACTATATTTTCATAAAAATGAGACTTATTCGCAACTAAGTAAATTTTAAAAGAAGTGGAAATACCTTAAACCATTTCCATCTTTGATCAGTGGAGTTACCAAGAACGGGTTTGGGTTTCTTAAGCAGTCGTGGATGTAACCTTATTACGGCATTGCAAACTCGAGCAACAACTCTACTAATGTTTCTCCCGAACGATGAAAACGACAAATCATAACCCAGTTCTTAACATTGTGAGCAATAACATGAAGAAACATGGCAACTTGCTCTTCAATATTCATAAACCTAGTTGTTCTTAACCCTCCATTTGTTTCAAGCATGTCACACAACTTTTTGAAACACGTTCGAGTCATCATAATTTGCGATATAGACATAGTATCACTCTCATAAACATACCTATGCAATATTGAGGATCGATTAACATTTGACGAAGAGTATCCAATTTGCAGTTTATCCCTTTGTCTTTTGACCATGAACATCCAAAGTGACACAACAATGAATACAACAACACGGACAACTGTGTTAAACCATTCCAACGACTCTTGTCTGCTTTGCCTACGTAAACGTGTTGTTAAACTAATTCCATCCATTTCCTGACCAATTACTCAAATTGTTATATTATATATATATATATAGAGAGAGAGTCCTACTAAATTGTAACCGCTAAATGTGTGTAACCCGTCGATTTCATAGGTTTTTTTGATGAATTTTTTTATGGAATTGTTTATTTTGATGAAATTGTTTCATATCATTCATTTCTTGATGAATTTTATTATGAAATTTGTAGTTTCATAGGTTTTTTTCATTTTTATGAAACTTTTCATATATTTTCGTTTTCACCTATGAAACTACAAATTTCATAAAAAATTCATCAAGAAATGAATGATATGAACTACTTTCATAAAAATAAACAATTTCATAAAAAAAATCATCAAAAAAACCTATGAAATCGACGGGTTACACACATTTAGCGGTTACAATTTATTATCTCTCTCTCTCTATATATATATATATATATAGGTTGGGTATCAAATACAAACCAACTAGTTTGTACAAACCCGTACAAACTCAATCTACCTTCATGAATTTGCAATTTTTTTAATTTGGCTTCATGAATCTATATTTTGGCTTCATGAATATAAAATTTGGCTTTATGAATATAAAATTTGGCTTCATGAATCTATATTTTACGGTGGAGCCCTAAAATACCCTTATAAATAAATAAAAAAGAAGTTATGGAGCCAAATTATATATTCATGAAGCCAAATTTTATATTCATGAAGCCAAAATATAGATTCATGAAGCCAAATTAAAAAAATTGCAAATTCATGAAGATAGATTGAGTTTGTACGGGTTTGTACAAACTAGTTGGTTTGTACCCGATACCACCCCTATATATATATATATATATATATATATATATATATATATATATATATATGGAACTGTTGGGAAGGAAGTGGGCACCAATAACAATTTTATTCTATGTACATACAGGAATCTGTTTCATTTCTGGATGAATACACGATAATCCTATTCTATGTTGGATACATCAAGCATTGCAAACATGAAAGTACATTAAATCTGATCAGGTGCAACCACAAGCCAAAAGTATGCTTTACGAGCCATAATAACAAATACTTTAATTTCAACCATAATCTGATAAGAAACAGCCTCCAATCTAAAAGATTTTTATGTATATTGCTTCTTCTTTCTATCCAATGTCCCTCTATCTCTTTGCAGGTGTCATTAAAGATTTTAACTTTGGTTACAATACAATCTGGTTTGTAATGCCATTTAACAAAAAAAAGCAATATCATATACAAAACAATTCACCAATCAATCATCACTAGAGAATTCATTCGATAAAAAGAAAATCGACTTAAAAACAAGGTGAAATCAAGCAGAGCAGATACATAAGCGATTTTAGATGCAACAAGTAAATGTTTGGTTTCGAAATCCAACCGAACTTCAATTTGGAAGCAATCGACAACTTATTAATCGATTTTAGAAGTAAATGATTGGTTTCGAAATCCAATAGAACTTCAATTTGGAAGCAATCGACAACTTATTATGTTATAATAAGTTGCTGTCAATGAAAATTTAACCAATAACAAGTCTCCTAGAGTATGTTACAATAGATTAATGGTATATGGTGTTTAAGAGCAAAACTTACATAATCCCAGTATTTCCCACCCGGGGTAGAGCCTAGCATACATCATTATGGGTGCGTTTGGTACGGTGGACAGCATGGGACAAGACATGACAGGACACACTTGTCCCATATTTGGTGTGACCAAATGTGGAACTAAGTGGAACTAACTTGGACTAACATGGGACACGCTTATTCTATGGTTACCCCTGGAACTAAGTGGAACAAGACTATTTGGACCAAGATACCCTCACCCATCGCTCTCTTTCAGCCTCTCATCTTCTTCGCCTCTTTCACGTTCCTCTTGGAAATCGAAATCTTCTCATGAAATCGAATTCTTCTCCTTCTAGAACCTAAATCTGAAATCGAATTCTTCTTCTTCTCCTTCTAGAACCTAAATCTCATTTCTCTGGAACCCTAGATCTTCGATCGATGCTTGTTTCCCGACCCTTCTTCGGCCATCTCCTACAAAATTCGAAACCGCCTCCCATTAGATACGCCTCCCTCCGCAATCAGGTAATCAAATCTCTTCTACATCGATTTTGGTTACTGATTTTGTTACTGCTTGTGTATAAATTTTGATTCCATGATTTTGGTTACTGATTTTGATTCCATGATTTTGGTTACTGGTTCTTGAGATTTTTTTGGTTCTTGATTTCTCGATTTGGACCTGCAACTTGCAACCTGCCATCTGTGTTTTTTTGGAATCTATCATTTGAAACTGATTTTTGGAATCTATCATTTGGAACTGATAATGAAATCTATAATTTTTTATTTGTGATTCTATGATTTTCTTGTTGCAATACATTTTTATTGTTTGTGATTCTTTGTGATTTTTCTTGCTGCAATACATAATTTTTTGTATTGTGATTCTCTATGATTTTGGTCCAACTCATGGTCATTATTTGGTAAAAAACACTAAACAAATCACTAGGGGTAAATTGGTTAGTTAACCGGTCATGTTCTGTCCTGTTCAGTCCTATTTATGTCTTACCAAACACTGAACAACTGTCCTGTCCTGCCCTGTCTGCGTACCAAACGCACCCTATATGACCATATAATATATCCATGTTATAATGGTAAAATCGTACTATGCATCACATAAGTTACACCATATTCTATTAACCAAGTGAATCACATGAACATTTATCAACATAGCTACTTGATGCACAAATACACATATTTCCAATAAACTGATTCAAAACTCAACAATATTTATGGCACACAGAAAGAAAGAAACTAAACTTCATAAAACGTAAAAACCATGGTTAGAATATAAATTTAAGATGCATACCAAATAATGAGCAGAAATTAACATAAAACAATTTATATAATGCTTTAAACCCAAATCAAACCAAACAGAGGCATGACCCTAAGAAATTGAGAATCACTTGGAAATGCTTATAACGTAAAAGACCTATAAACACATATTGAAATCTAAAAAATGGAAGTTGTTGGAATTTGATTTGGGGTTAAGGAAGTACATAAAACAATTGAAATTTCTCCATTCACCCTTGAAATTATAGTCCCTCCTTGAAAACCCATGTTTCAATTTTATTTTTCTCAAATCATCAATTTTTAAAATCTGAAGAAGACATGGACATTGATCTATATAAAATGTAATAATCTCCAATAAGAATCATTGAAAATACCAGTATCGTGACTTGATTGTGGTTTGGATTTGTTCTGTTGATCGAGTTTAAGAAGATCTGGAAGACAATCTAGGAGAGAGCAGAGCAGAGCAAAACACATAAGCGAAATTAAATTAGCAAATCAATCAATCAGCAACAAAATATGCAATCAAAATATAGATCAATGTCCATGTCTTCTTCAGATTTTGAAAATTGATGATTCGAGAAAAATAAAATTGAAACATGGGTTTTGCTCAAATTCAATTGGTAAAACAATCTATCATTCCTAAAACAGGTATTAAGAACGAGGAATTTAACTTCTTATCATCGCAAACCCCATATTATATCCAGTAAGAAATCCGAACAAAGAATCCAACCGAACTTCAATCAATTTAAGATACAGTGCGAGTAAACGATTGGTTTCGAAATCCAACCGAACTTCAATTTGGAAGCAATCGACAACTTATTAATCGATTTTAGAAGTAAATGATTGGTTTCGAAATCAAACAGAACTTCAATTTGGAAGCATTCGACAACTTATTAATCGATTTTAGATGCAACAAGTAAATCGATTTTAGATGCATAACTTATTAATCGCTTTTAAATGCAGAACTTCAATTTCGAAATCTAACCCGGTAAATAGAAGCAATCGACTATGTTCAGCTGCTGTGGAGATTGAGCAGATTGGAAAGGAAGAAGCGCCACAGAGATTAGGGCTTAGGAGCGAAAATGAAATCCTACAGGATTTGGATTTGAAATATCAACTCCTCCCAAAGGATTTCCAAATCCATCACGTACCGGATTTTAAAAAAGTCCATGGATTTTAAATTTGGTCAATACTTTCCAATCCTCCAAACCAAACATAACCAAACATAGGATTGGAATGGATTTGAAATCCAAATCCTTCCAATTCCAATCCATTCCCGCAAACCAAACGCGATGGAAATCTGCTTCACAAATGGGAGATTAGGGTCGAAATCTATTTGGGGGACTTGCAAGTTATTTATTTATGGGAATTTAATTAAAATACCCAAAGTTTGACTTTGACTTACCAAAATACCCATTTTTTTCAACTTTTGCAAAAATACCCAAAAATCCCACGATCGCGGGATAGGGTGTTTTTTTGAAACTTTGATCCCGCGACAACCCCCGCTACACACACAAATTTGTGAATTGAATTTGATATTTACACTTTCAACCCCTATATTTATTTACTTACTTTACTTTATACCTTTTACTTTTCTAATTTTAATTTTACATTTAACACATATAATCGTTTATTAACTAAAATACGTTAAAAAATACGTTTTAATTTTAACAAGTTACACCATTGTACTCGTCTCTTCGATATCTTCGAAATGAGCCCAATATTGAATATTTTTGGATTTATTTATTTTATTATATATCATATATACTACATAAAAATATTTTTAATATTTACAATTCATACCTTTATAGGTAATTATTTAATTTATGGTACATTTCTTACTTTTTCAATTTTCTTTTTACACTTCTATTACATTAACATAATAATCATATATTAACTAATTGATTAAATCGTTTTAAATTATTCGTTTTAAAAAATACGTTTTAACATATCACATTAACATACATAATTACGTTAAAATATGTTAAGGAGTTCGATATATATATATATATATATATATATATATATATATATATATATATATATATATATATATACGTTTTAAAAAATCGTTTAAAAAAATACGTTTAAGCATATCACATTAACATACATAATTACGTTAAAATATGTTAAGGAGTTCGATATATATATATATATATATATATATATATATATATATAAAATCCAAATAATTTGACGATTTAATGAAATTAGTTAATATATGATTATTATGTTAATGCGATAGGAGTGTAAACTAAATAATTAACTATAAGGGTATGAACTGTAAATATTAAAAATATTTTTATGTAGTATATATGATATATAATAAAATAAATAAATCCAAAAATATCAATATTGGACTCATTTCGAAGGTATCGAAGAGACGAGTACAATGGTGTAACTTGTTAAAATTAAAACGTATTTTTTTAACATATTTTAGTTAATAAACGATTATATGTGTTAAATGTAAAATTAAAATTAGGAAAGTAAAAGGTATAAAATAAATTAAGTAAGTAACTATAGTGGTTAAAAGTGTAAATATCAATTACAATTCACAAAAAAGGTGTGGGTCGCGGGACTCTCCTGTCCTGATCGCGGCCTCTGTAGCGGGACAATAATTTTCAAAACAGCCCCTAGCCCGCAATCGCGGCCTCTGTAGCGGAAAAAATGGGTATTTTTGCAAAAATTGAAAAAAATGGTTATTTTAGAAAGTGAAAGTTTGGGTATTTTAATTAAATTCCCTTTTATTTATATAAAGAGGGTGGTAAATGTAAAGCTAAATAAAAGCATAAAAATCGAAAAGGAACAAACGAGTTTCAGTGATGGGGGTTTCATTTTCCATTGTTCTTCTTTCGTCTTCAAAATTCCACACTCCTACTATTTGATTTTCACACACATACACGATGAACACCCAGTGATTCCTGTAAAGGAAAACCTAGTTGAAGAATTTTATTTTTCTCTCTGTCAAATATCGATTTAATAGTATGTGTGCTTCAATGTAGTTCTTCTCTTGGAATCGATGTTTTTCTCTATTTTGGTTGTGGTTGATTGAAGCGGTTGTGGATTCGAATTTGCGAGTTCTTTTTGCGACGGAAGGGTGGGAGCTTGTTATATGATGCTTTGTCCTGAATTGAACACTCAGATACAGACATGGCTCCGTGATTACGACAAGATTCAATCTGTCGCCGTGATTCTCATCTACATTCAAGTACTCTCTCTCTCTCTCTATATATATATATTATGTATTTGTCGAGATATATGTATGTGTTTGTGTGCGTGTGTGTGTGTCGCTCTATACGTATATAGATGGTTGGATTTATGTTACTGGTGGACATTGTTATTTGAATGTAGGCTTGATCTATTTATGTACATTTTCGAAATGAATAAGAACTTGGATTAAGGGCCTAGAATTTTGATATGTATAACTGTTCGTATCAAGTTAGATGCAAGTATAGAGAATTTATTTGTCTATTTTATGTTGATTGATGGACGTTGTATTGATGTTTGAAGATTGGTTGTGCTTTGATTGGATCACTGGGAGCTTTGTACACTGGAGTTTCTCTGGTTAATCTTGGGATTGCGTTATTCGCGTTGGTTGCTATTGAGAGTAGCAGCCAGAGTCTTGGAAGAACTTATGCTGTTCTTTTGTTTTCTGCAATTTTGTTGGATATTCTGTGGTTCATCCTTTTCAGTCATGAAATCTGGTTAGTTCTCTCACATACTATTTCTCTAAGTTGATTTATTCATTTTTCGGTCACTAGTTCAGCCTTTGTTTGTTATTGACAATTTAGATTAAACAAAGTACACTGAGTGATCACAAATACAATAATAAGTTAATAACCTCCCATTGATTATCTACTTACCGCTTTACTTGCAGGTTCTGACAACCATTGTTAGAAAGGAGTTTATCTATGGTTTATCTCAGGCCCTTTAGGAGTTAAAATGCTAATTTCTGTTAAACACTTCGTTAATCTGTAGTTTTTTTCAAGATGGTGCCAGTCCTCAGATGATTAATTTGCGTTATTATGTATAGACTATTTGTTCATTTTATTGCAATATGGTAGCAACTTATATTTAGCATTCCCTCAAATGATTAATTTTACATTATCATGATAGACTATTTCTTTTACCTCTAAAGTTCTTTAAGAAGGTATGGAGATACTAATAATATCAAGTGTAGGATATTGAGCAAATTTGTTTGCTTTTCCCAAATTTAATCCAAGTCTATTTGAATATCAGAAGGTGATTGTACATGTTAATTACATGTACAACTAGACTCCATATGTTATATTTGTTTATTTTTTAGTTAACATTTTGCCTGGGTTAAAGTCTATATGGTGCATAATGGGGAGAGGAACACCAAATAGTACTTTCAGTTTGCTGTTTGCTGACACTTAAAATTTGGTTTTCTTAAGGCTTTTGTAACTTGTCTATTCCTTAAGCTATAACACCACGTAACTTGTCGTTCCATGAGCTATATTAGGACATTTAAATAAATTGTATACCGGTCAATCTTAACTATTATCGTTCTAGCCAAACTATCAAAATTTTAGCTTCACCAACGGTTTTTAATAGAGATTAAGCTCTGATCTTGTGCATAGATTAGTTTCAATCAAGAGTTTTTCTGGAGGATTAATCCTGGCTTATATATATCTTATTATTGGAAAGTCCTGCTTTCTGGTGGAGTGGATGGAATTATGGAAAATAGTCAACCATCTGTTAATCCAGTTTTTGGTAGGCTGTTCTCCTTGAAGTGTATAATAATATTTGCATGTTTTTGGTTTGTGTTGCTTCTACAAATGGGAAACCTTTTCAGCTATTGATGCTTCTACAAACGTACATTTATATTGGATGCTACTCGCGGATAATAATAATAATAATATTAAGACTTCAAAATTAGAAAAAGGACTCAAAGTTGTGAAAATGTATTTTTCAAGCCAACCATGGATTATGTATATACAATGAGTTCAAAAGTAGTTGAAAATTTTAGACGCTTATTTCTGGCTGAACTACCTTTTCCCTTGCTCATGGTAAAAATCTGGTCCTAAAGCCTCGTTGTGAATGCAGGTACATGTCTTCTGAGATTTACGGAAAATTTGCCATCTTTTCAGTGAAACTCACTCTATTAATGCAAGTTATTGGATTCTCCGTAAGGTCTTCATCCTCGCTATTATGGATACAGATGTATAGATTAGGGGCTTCACCGGTAGATAGTACAGGTCCTCAAGAGAGCGATCAGGATTTGAGGAACAGTTTTATAAATCCTGCCACCCCTTCTGTCATGAGACCTACTTCTGGTTCTAATGACGTATTAGGAGGTTCTATCTACGATCCAGTCTACTACTCATCTCTTTTTTCAGATAATCAAGATGAAGGGTTTTTACGTGAGGTATGTATCTTTACTCACCCCTCCCTCATATTGAGGAAGAAAAACTCTCGTTCTCTCACCTACTGTGTCTTTGTGCTTGCTGAGTTTGAAATGATCTTTGTATGAATATCGTATATTTGTAGGGTCAAAACCGTTTCAGTAGCTCGGGTAGGTCTATATCTGATGTCCCTCAGTTGAAGTCATCTGTGAGTGGATCTTTCCAAGATATACATGTAAGTGATGACTTTACTTTTTTACTTGTATGATCAGTGTATTAAGCAATACTGTTGATGTTCATTGGGCTGACCAAGGTAACTTGGCTGTAGGTTGTTAAATTCACCAACAATTTGATTAAAACACGGTCTCATTCTGTAGGATATATGCCACTAATTGCACTTATTGTCTTATTCTAGTGACCTTCAGCCATCATAACCTGAGTGAATCATATTATCCGGATTACGGGTAGAGCCCAACCTTTTGTGAGGTCAAAGGTGTGAGCCTCACCAAAGATGAGGAGTGTGTGCGGTCATATATAAAATATTATATACTTCAAAAAGAAAACAGTTAGCATACATCGGTTATATGACAACACAATTTTTGGGTGTTTCTTATCTTGTCATATGTGAGCTTTTTGTTCCATCATGTTGGAGTTTGTGAGTCTTTTTTTCGTCGGGTTATATTACCGGTAGAGCCCAACCTTCTTTGGATTGGTTTAACATCCAATGAGCTCAAGCAAGTTATAAAAGGCATGTACATACTACATACCTGGTGAGGTGAAATTGCTTTAAGCAACTAAAAGTTAGACATGTATGCAATGGTGGACCCAGGTTTCTAACTTGGCCCAACGTTTTAGAAAACGGAATCGAGCCTCGAGGCGTAACCGCGAGACGGTCCGAGGCGTAAGCCCTGAGGGATATATATGTATATATGTGTGTGTGTGTGTATAAAATACAATATTTATACAAAATATATACAAATAGACGAATAGTACATTACAATATTTATACAACATATATACTACTACTATAGACACACTTTTACAATCCACAATATACTTAACTCACAAAATAATGTGTTTAGTGTTTACCAACAAACAAAATATATATATTACACACACACACACACACACACATATATATATATATATATATCCAAATGCATCATACAAAATATATATACACAAACTGACATATAGTGATACTAGCAAAGAAATATATACATATATAAATAGGGTTGAGTTCCGGTGAGAAGTGCCAAATTTGGTGAGAAGCGTTAGAAGTGGTTATCGACCGTCGGATGAGAAATGGACGAACATTAGGATGAGATGCACCGAGATGCACCGGATCAATTCCCTTTTAAGCCGCAATTCATGGGAGGGTATTTGATTTAGTGATCAACGTTTTAAAAGCACTTCTCACACTTTTCACCTAAAATGGCACTTCTCACATGATCTCATGCCTATATATAATACTAGAAAAGAAATATATATATATATATATTAATATCTTAATATACATAAAGTACTCACCTCAAGAAGATAGAGGGGCTGGTTTAAATAATAAGAAGTCTAAATATCGTTAGAAGGTTCAGGAAGGTTAAAAGAATTAAAGAAGGTTTATATGTGAATCATTGAAAAAATCCAAAAACAATTGTTTGAAGATGCATATGTGAGCCGTAAACGACGTTACAGGTTATTCACATGTGTTCACATATGCATCTTCAACTGGATTTTTAAAGTTATTCAAATATAAACCTTTCCTTCTTACCTTCACAGGATATTTAGCCTTGCATATTACAAATAGGGGTATACAAGGGTTGGGTTGGGCGATTTGAGGCAATTAAACAACTTAACCCAATTACGGTGGTTTGAAAAAATACCAACCCAGCCCGTAAGGTTGGATTGGCGGGTTGCCATCATTCCTTTAAATAAGTATGTGTACTTAGGAGTATTATTCATCGCTCGATTTAATCCTATACATATAACAATAGGTAGTATTGAATGATTGAATGACAATTACATACAACAAAAGGAACAAATTAGCTTGCAAAATATGAAAATATGTTTACATACCAACACTCATGTCTGCTACCTTCATCCAACCAAGAGATATATGTGTACGTATTTATATAATTATATGTTGCTTAGTTTTCACACATTTGTATGCATAACTTAATCCAATTATTTTGTTGTTATTAAATTTACGACATATAGCAACATGTAAATAGAGAGCAAGAATTAGGCAAAACAATGGAGGAAATGGTGCTCCAAAAATGATCACAAACAAGAACGAGCCTCAGACTAGGGAAATATAAAATATAATTTTATATTGTATATAAATATAAATAAAATTTATCAAAATTAGATATTAACCCAACTTCAACCCTTTCAATTGGCGGTTGATGGGTTGGTGGTTTAGTTGGTTACAGGATTGGGTTTAATTGGGTTGTTTGCGAGTTGGGTTGGGCGGGTTGACGGTTTTTTGTACAACCCTTGTTACAAGTCTGAATGCAGCATGCACAAGTTTAATTGCAGTCCTTATCCAAAAAATTAATTGTAGCAGCCAGCACGTACACTTTTTGGATTCTAGCACTGAGTGGAAGATGAAAGCACTGATGGGGGAACTTACACACTTTTTTGTGATTGTGTGAGAGGAAGAAAAAGCACTCAGAAAAAGCTTTGTTCATGTTTGACTTTGGGTTTCACGTTTTTTAGTTTTTTTATTAAACAATATTAGGAAAAAACCAGTTGGCTAAAGAGGTGACCACCTTGCCGCCTTTGTCAACGCCTCTAGATTTTAGGCATAATTAAGAGCAAAACACAGAGATGCTGTTATGTTGTTCGTACGTTCAAAATTGAAATTGAACCCTTTTATATGAGCAGGTAACCAACAATTAATTTAGGCGTGTAGGTAGTTATTTGGTGATAAAACAGTTACCAAAATAACTATCAATGGATAAGACCGAAAAATGGTTACACCAGTAAAGTTCAGAAGCTGAATTGCTTTCTGACCACCGCAAGGGCGCGACCTCCTTAAACCCTGCTTTATGGAGATCTCAGGTGTAAGTCAACTTATACGAGCATGCACTCCGCACCTCCTAACCCATATTATAGCTTAACTAGAAACCCCATCTATCTTGTGGAAATCATAGGTACACCAAAATAATTGATGCCATCAAAATCACCAACACGAGCTTGTTTTGGCTTGTGAAAAAGTTGGTTGGCTCTCAGTTTCATAGGAATGAAAAAAATATATGAAACTACATAAAAAACACAAATATATGAAACAATTTCATCAAGAAATGAATGAAATGAAACAATTTCATCAAGAAATGAATGAAATGAAACAATTTCATCAAAAAAAACAATTTCATGAAAAAAAATTCATTAAGAAAACCTATGAAATCCATAGTTTACACGAAAAAAGTTTACAAAATAGTGGGCCTCTATATATATATATATATATATATATATATATCATACTTTCTCTGTTCCATGGAAATTGAAAAATTCCCTTTTGGAAAGCTTCTATTATTTATTTCATGTTACAGAAGTTTCAACACTAACAAGTAGAAAGCTAGGTTGCTGATTTAAAGGGGTCTCTTTTGCAGGAAAGGAACCGGATTGGGAGTTTCTGAAGTGGGATTATGGCATAATATACGAACAAAACCTATTGGCATAAAGACCTTTGAAATGGAGGATTACTGGTTTATTTGAATTTACGAGCCGTGTACAGTTGCCGAGGCTTGTGGTATTTTTGCAGGGTAGGCAAAGGGAGATGGTGTGTTACTGTTAGGTTTGTGAGCTAAATGGCAGGATTAAAAGAAATGTACTCTCTTTAGGAATACGTCAATAGACAGCAACAAAAAAACTTTTTGCATTATTTTGTTTGAGGTGGATGTCTCATGTCTCTTTGTATACAAAGTTTCTGTAGACCAATCATTGTTTTGGATGGGGAATCTCTTTCTTTGATCATTCTTTTATTTATTCGTTTTTTGGACCATCATTAACCCATCATTGATTTGAAATTTCTGACTAATCTAGGATCCAGAGACTAACCCATGTTTTCAATCTTGGTCCTTTTGTACATACTTATTTACTTTACAACCATATAATATCTTTTGGAAATTGTGAAGTCAATTAAAAACATCAAATATCAAATCATTTCCTAATATACTATTATTTATTATTATTGTTTTATAATATATATATACATATATTATGTTTTTTTATATTATTATTATTATATACTATTTATATTAATAATTATTATTAAATATATCTATATTTATATTAGCTCTCGTATATCTGCATATATACATATCATTTTTATTTATATTATTATACATAATTTATTTTTATTTTTTTATTAAATACATACATCCATATTATATATATATATATATATAATGATTTAATACTATTATATATTTCTACATTATATGAAGAATAGACGATTCATCCTACCAAAACCTTTACAAAATCATCTTCAATACCGGATAATGTTTCTTAAAGTCATCCCACCAGAACCTCTATATAGTTTTGTCATCGCAGATAAATTGTTTTTAATAAGTTAGTCCATACCGAATTATCAACTTATTTGAAACAACTTATGATTTTTTTTGGTTATTTTATATGTATAAGCAATCCCAAACACCTCTAAGTAACAAATTATTAGCTTATTACGTTTTGATACCACAGTAAGTTAATCCAAACATTTTTTATAAAACTTTTTTTGGCACCACATAAGTTAAGGGAAATTAATTAAAATATCCAAAGTTTGACTTTGACTTACCAAAATACCCATTTTCTAAACCATTTTACCAAAATACCCATTTTTTCCGCAATTGGGTTCGCGATCGCGGACCAGGGTTCATTTTGAAAATATTTTATCCCGCGATCGAGGGAGTGTCTCGCGATGGTATCATTTTGGTGACTTTTGAATTGATATTTACACTTTCAACCCCTATACTTATTTACTTACTTTACTTTATACCTTTTACTTTCCTAATTTTAATTTTACACATTCATCATATTAACACATATAATTGTTTATTAACTAAAATACGTTAAAAAAATACGTTTTAATTTTAACAAGTTACACCATTATAATCGTCTCTTCGATACGTTCGAAATGAGCCTAATATTGAATATTTTTTGATTTATATATTTTAATATATATCATATACACTACATAAAAATAATTTTTATATTTAAAATTCATTTTCTTATAGTTAATTATTTAATTTATGGTACTCATATAGTTAAAATACGTTTTATTTATTTTATTATCGATGATCCAAGTGTTAGTATTAAAAATTGACGGAGGCTTTGTGATGGACATACATCGATCATTTTGTGCATACTCTGTAACTGCAAATACTTCAGCTCCAAACACACATGAATCATCATTCGCCAAATACCCATTTTCACAATTCTTAAATGAGTCCAGTGATACCAACTTGTCAAAACTCATTTCATATTCTTCACGTGAAACTTTGTCCTATTGCCATTCACGATATCTATAAACACATACAAATAATAATAATTTAAAACGATTTAATGAATTAGTTAATATATGATTATTATGTTAATGCGATACGAGTGTAAAACAAAATTGAAAAAATAAGAGATGTACCATAAATTAAATAATTAACTATAAGGGTATGAATTGTAAATATTAAAAATATTTTTATGTAGTATATATGATATATAATAAAATAAATAAATCAAAAAATATTCAATATTGGGCTCATTTCGAACGTATCGAAGAGACGATTATAATGGTGTAACTTGTTAAAATTAAAACGTATTTTTTTAACGTATTTTAGTTAATAAACGATTATATGTGTTAATATGATGAAGGTGTAAAATTAAAATTAGGAAAGTAAAAGGTATAAAGTAAAGTAAGTAAATAAGTATATGGGTTGAAAGTGTAAATATCAATTCAAAAGTCACCAAAATGATACCATCGTGGGACACTCCCGCCATCGCGGGGTAAAATATTTTCAAAATGAACCCTGGTCCGCGATCGCAAACCCCATCGCGGAAAAATTGGTATTTTGATAAAATGGTTTAAAAATGGGTATTTTGGTAAGTTAAAGTCAAAATTTGGGTATTTTAATTAAATTCCCTTTTTTAAATAAGCAATCCCAAACACCCCCTTAAGATCATTACACCTCTATAACAATAATTTGAATAATTCAAAAAAAATCATTAAACCTCTATAACAATAATTTGATGATTCAAAAAAATCTAGCCTACAATAATTTGAAGCCTACAATTCATCAATGATTTATCTTTACATCAATTCATCTTTATGTGGTTCCATCTTTACATCAATTCATCTTTATGTAGTGTCTATAATTATTTTAACAGTAAGATGCTTTTTCATCAATTCATCTTTCATCCTATATATTCATCTCTATATTTCCTTCAACGTCTTTCTTTAAGTTGTCCTTGAACGCCGTTCTCCATCATCGTTAGTCTCCTTTCTGTGGTAAGCATTATCCCTGTCTCGGTATAAAACACTTAGAAATGGCAAATTGGGGAGAAGATTTTCAATGGTATCATAATTCAAATGATGAGGTATTTCATCCAAATGTTTACTGAGGAATTTAACAAGCAATCGAGATCCGGTAAGTTCAGTTTTCTGAGGAAGATAAAAGAGATAGCCAATGCATCAAAAACATGGGTTCGTGAACATGTTGTTAACAAGAGTACTCGTGGACGACCCTCGTTGAAGGATAAGTTTTTCAAAAAAACTCATGTTGACCCGTCTTTTGCAACTCATGTTGACCCGTCTTTTACAAGTGAAAGACCCTTAGACGTAGTAGTTCGAACGCGTCAACATTTGTTGACTTGGAAAAAATGAGTTACCAGAAACCAGCAAGACATAGTTCTTTCATGGGCAAAAACTATAATGCACATCCATACATTAATCAATTTCCAAAACTGTTTCACCCTTACATTACGCAGGTACATGATGTGAGAGGTGATGGAAATTGTGGATTCCGAGCAATAGCTGTCTGTCTCGGTCTTCATGAAGATGCATGACCCACAATTCGGTTTAACTTGATGGAAGAGTTAGATACACACAAGACAAAATACATCAACGCTTTTGGAGGTCAACATTGGAATATTGCTTACAACACTTTAAACTTCTTTCGATCGGATCAAGGTGCACCAGTTGAACACTGGATGACAATGCCTGAAATAGGTGTCTTGATTGCTTCAAAGTATAATGTGATATTACACGTTATAAGTATGGAAGGCAGTGTGACATACTTGCCGCTTAGGTCCACTCCGCCAGCATGGTATCAACATGTTGTTTTTACAATTGGGTACGTTAATGGTAACCATTATGTGAAATTAGATATAGCAGAAGGATACCCGTTCCCTACTATTGTAGCACATTTTTTCCACTACAGTTATCCGTGTGTTGTTGGATGGGCTACCCCGTATTCAGATCGAATACAGAAGTACATGCGACTTTTACGTGTTAATTGTACTACGGATAATGTTATTTTAAAATAACCGAAATGTAATATATATTATTTTATGTTTTATTTATATCTTAAATCGCAATGTTTATGTTTTACTAATTTTGTTTTAGTTATAGTTATATTATATATATAACGTGATATCTATTTATAATCCGCTAAGTAGGGATGAGACTCGAAGACCAAATACCCGATCCGTACCACTACCGAACCGAAACCGTAACTTTGTTATATTTTATAATCTTTTGTTTTATTTATAATTTTATTATATTTATATTTATTTATTTTTGTATATTCGTATTATACATGATCCAAAATTTTATATAAATTATTTTATATTTTATTTATATGTCAAGCTATATTTTTATAACTATATAGTTATTAAAAATAGTAATATTTTTATTAATGAGATTTATTTATTTTTAAATGAGTAAACTACAATTTTGGTCCTGAGGTTTACACCTTGATACGAAAATCGTCCATAAACTTCAATAAGTCTAAAAATCATCCTTACTGTTTGGATTTTGCTTTGAAAATGGTCCCTGCTCACTAACTCCGTTAAAATTATCCGTTAGAGTCAGGGGTATTTTCGTCAAACCATGTTTTTTTCTCTCCTTTTGTAATTTTCCTTTGTTTTTTCTTATTCTTGTAAAAACCATAAAACCTTAAGGCTTTTAAGTTATATTAATATTATTATATATATATATATATATATTATATATCTGTGTGTATAGATCTCCATGAATGTGACCCAGATCAGTTCTCCATCTCTTCCCGTGAACCACCTCCATCTCAGATCAATTCTCCATTTTCAGCAAAACCCATTAAGAAATCAGATCTTTGTGTGTTTTTGTGTTCTGCTCGTCGACGGCTAAGATGGCCGGAAAAACGTTTTTGGCCGGAATAGAGTTTTTGTTCGATTAAATCGTCTCAGATCAGTTCTACCTAATATATCGATCAGTTTACAACGTTTAGAAACAATTTCCGGCAAGAATTATGACTTTTGTTGTAAAGCGTGTGTCCCGGTATGGTTTTATTTTACGCATTTGAATTGTTTAATATCTTTTCTCTTAACGATGCTTTGTTAACGGGATTAGGCGGCAAGGACCTTAAATGTTAAAGGTTTGTGTTTTGGGGCTTAATGTGAAAAACTTTAACTCCAGGGGCTGTTTGTGTAATTTTTGGCGTGGGTTGCATGGGATCGGCCCATGAGAACCGACCCCCTCCCCCTTCCATTTTGTGTTTCGTTTTTGTGTTCCACGCAACAAACCGCAAGGAAACAAACATCAAACCCTAATCGCCTTCCCTCCCTTTTTGCTGCCACCGCCAACCACCGCGAGACCATCAGCACAGCCGCCGCTAGCGGCTGCCAGCGAGAAGGAGAAGTGCAGCGAGAGAGAGGAAGGAGCCGGCGAGTCGTGGGTTTTGCTACTGCGTTTTTCCCCGAGAGGTAAGACCTTAGTTCTTCTCGCTTCCTCTTTCTTTGTCGTCGAAACACCACCAAAACCACCACCGTCGACGCAGCCTTGGCTGCCGGCGGTGTGCGCCGTCGCCGTGCGCCACCAATCCGGTGGCTGTGACGGGTGAGGTTTAGAACGTGGGAGGGTGTGTGTGTGTGTATGGCCCGAGAGTCGGTAGGGAGATCGCCCCTTTGCATCGCCGTTTTCCTTTTATCGAATCACCACCATCGCCGGTGGTGGCTGCCGCCGCCGCCAACCACCACTGCCGGAGGTGGCAGTGGGTGGTACGTGGGTTGTCCAGCCCTAGTTGCAAAACCTAAGTCCGTAAACTCAATGTCGAAACCTTAACCCTATCGCGAAAACCATATTCGACGTTATCATTTTATGTGAAAAACGCCTTTTCTGCTGCTGTTTTGTAAAATCCGTAGTTTAATCTAGGGAACTCGGATTGAGGTGAAACCAGTGCCCAAGTCTCCCAATTTGAGTCTAGTATGTTTCTTATGTTTTGCAGAAAAATTAATAAGGCCTCTAGATAGGGCCAATTTAGCATTTAGTACATACTGGTCCGAATTTCACTGTTCGGGTAGTCCGTTTTGTAAAATACATATAAATTAGTAGGAACCTCGTATGAACGCGTGCGATATGTCCCTGGAAACCTAAGACATAGAAATTTATATTTATGGAATAAGATTTCTGGTTTGATGGGTTTAAGGGGGGCTAAACAGGTCACGAACAGATATGTAGTTTTAGACTAAAAACCGGAAAAACGTACGTTTAGACTTGTAGTTGTAAATTCGGGTTGGGGCTGCACTTTAACGCTTGTTAACACTTCTTTAGGTGGAAAGGAGTGAGTTGGAGTTGACGGGCTCGTATTGCTGCCTGTGGATATCTGCTTTGCTTTTTGAGGTGAGTTCTCTCGCTGCGTAGGATAGGGGTTATATGTGCATTGTTGTAACTCGTGTGTGCTAGCTAATTTTGTTTTGTGTGGTACTAGGCTGTGTAATGTCTAGTATGGACCTTGGGTGTCGTATAAAACTCGGGGAGACCGAGAGCTCGGGGAGACCGAGAGATACGTACACGGGTGTCGTATAAGCTCAGGGAGACCGAGGAATACGTACACGGTATTGTATGAATTAGGGGAGACCGATGGTTATGTACGCAATTATTCTTGCATGAGTTTGCCTGTTTAGGATATGTTCTCAAACTGGCATGTGTGGATTATTTGTATCTATCTGTGGATAGGGGTAGTGTCTATATGATTGCTATCTTATGTGGTGTTTGAATTCACTAAGCTTCGTGCTTACCCTTTCCCTATAAATCACTGTTTCAGGCACGAGTGGCAACAAGGCGTGACGATACACACTGGCGCGTTGAGGAGACTTTTATTTATTTATTTATTTCGAGACACCACGTTTAGAGTTACTTTATTTTCCGCTGTTTAAAAGAGTTGGTTGTTTAACTTAACGAGGTTTTGGATAAAATGTTTATTCGGTTTTAAATACTTGTGGTTTATTTAATTAAAATGGTATTTTTAAAAGTTCAAATTTATTGTAATTTTCGGGACGTTACAACTTGGTATCAGAGCACAGCTTGAGCGAATCAAACACATTTCGGTGTGTTTGAACTCAAGTTTGCGGCTCGGGATTATCTTTTTCCTTTCAAAATTTTTGAGAAGTAAAAGAAAGGAGAAGTACGTTTTAGAAACGGTGACCGGAGGCGCAATGTGTACAGTCAGCCGATGCCAAGGGAAAAGGTAGAGTACTTAGTGTAATTTATTGCTTTCTAGAACATAGGAGTATGTATGCTAGATTGCTTGGTGCTTATTACACTGTACTGCATGTTTGTTGCTTGCTAGTAGAAATTTATGCTAGTTGTGATAGGTTGTTAAGTGAATGCCTTATAAGTTGTATGCAGTAGGAACCTTATAGCCTTAGAATGTTGGATTTAGTTCTATTGCGCAGCTCTTGTTTGAGTCCAACCGTTGTTGGATAGAATCTTTTATTCGAAAGTCTATTTGATTTCACACTGTATGCCACTGTGCATTCGCGAGGCGACTCGTCATGACTAGTGGGGATTTCGTTATAGCAAGGGTAGTGGGATGGGGTGAAATTCCTAGTGAGCTAGGAAGAGTGGTTACATATGCTGGTACGGGCATATGGGTGTAACTTTCGGCAAGGAACTGCTTGGGCACTTCGGGACGGGACTCAAAACGAGTAAGGATAGGTGTGGAAGGTAGTAGTAGAGCTCCTACTATCTGAAGCACATGATCCGTGCTCGAGTCGGGGAAAGTCACGGAGAATCCGAGAGTTGAGTGGGAGAGTAGTTAGCAGGATGTAATGTGTGCTAATAGCTCGTTAAGGAGGAACAACAATGCTGATCCAGATGCTAGTACTGGAATTGCTGCTAAGCAAATTCGTGAGATGTTTGCGGCCGAGGTGACGCATGCTATTGGGGAGGCGATCCCCGAGATTATTACCGCCATTCGTAATGAGGTAGTAGTGATGATGGAGGAGCGCATCGCAGTGATTCCACCTCCTGCCGGTGGGCAGCCCCGAGCGAGAGAGTTTCAGTATCGGGATCTCTCTGCTTGTTCTCCTCCTGAGTTCAAGGGAGACTCGAACCCGATCGTCAGTATGCGCTGGATCTCGGATATGGAGTGCGCATTTCTTACCAGTGGTTGCCCTGAGAACCTGAAGGTTCGCTTCGCGGTGAATCTGTTACGAGACAGAGCGAAGGATTGGTGTGCTACTGCCTTGACGCTGGCTGAGCGCACTACTTTGACCTGGGAGGAGTTCGTTGTACGCCTTCGTGCAGAGTATGTACCTCCAGTGGAGATGGAGAGGATTTCTAAAGAGTTCTTGGAGCTCACTCAGACTACGGAGACGGTGAAGGAGATGAACCGGAAGTTCACGGAAATGGCATTATTCTGTCCTTAGTATGCTACTTCTGAGGACATGAAGATGACGCGGTACAAGGATATTGTTGGTGCAAGTGTACCACAACTTTAATATTGTGATATTTTTTTGGTACACATAAAATCACATCTCTATATTTATTTTGATGATTACAAAACACACCGCATTATTTGTTATCTAACAATTTAATCCAAGTGTGAAGCTCACGAAGATTTTATCTGAAGAGTTCAAGACTGAAGATGCGTCATATTATTTATATTTCACAATGATGAAAACTCTAAAATAATATACCACTTGGATATTTCAAAAACCTTACCCAATACTGTTTTTGAAATAATAAATCTTTAATATATATATTTATTCAAAAGTTTTTTATATTATATATATATAAGATATCTTCCATACTTTCTATATTATATTATATATATATATATATATACATGAAATGCACATCGATTCATATATATATATATATTACTATTCATCATCTTTTTCACTATTCATCTGGGTTCTTCAATATGGAAAAGAGAAGAAAATTTCTGCTACTAGTTTTGTTTCTCAAATGCTATGGATGGTAGTGTGAATGGAGAAAGGATCTGTGTGCTGCTGAATCTGGTTATCTATCCTCTCTGCATGAGGGAGTTATGCTTTGTTTGACGTTTGAAGATGAAGAAGATGTAGCTAGCCTGTGGGTTGTGATCTTTTGAGTGGCAACAAAGTCTTCAAGATGCTACTGTTTTATGTTGACAATGCATGTGAAAGGAACAAAGAAAAAGCTGCAACTGAGAAATTAAATACATGGCAATGATGTCTTTCACGCATGCAAGAAGAAACTGAAATCTGCACATGAACAGAAACTTTTTGGTTGCTATAAATAGAAGCATTCTGGAGAAGAGAAACTTACCAATTCACCTCAACACACCTCAATGTTCTTCATTCTCTCCAACTCAGTTCACTATTCATCATCTTCTCCAACAAGATTTTTGAAGAACTTTTTATTTACACTCTCATAATCTGTCCAAGTGTTATATACTTATAGGAGAGTGATTACCATTGTGAAATATATCATCTCTGTAAGTTTTTATATTGAGAGTGAGTGATCCATTATACCTCTAGCAAAAGCCGGAGAACCTATTACTTTGTACGTATTAAAGGTTTGTATTCTCCTTTAAGAATACTTTATTGGATCGTGTCTCGAGAAGTGTCTCGAAGGGTGGATTAGCCGGATCCGTTTGGTGAACCACCTTCCAAAAATATCGGTGTTGGTATCATTTTTCTCTTCCCTTATCTCTTTATATTTTCTGCTGTATTTATACATATCTGTTGTGTATTATACTTATTTATATACTCTGTCGTATATTCATTATTGTGATAATATTTGTGAAAGAATTTTTGAAAGTAAAAAGATCTTTATCCAACCATTACCCCCCCTAGGTTGTCTAACAATTGGTATCAGAGCGGGGCTTTCAAAAATTGTATGTTTAACAAAATTCTTTTAAAGTTATTTTATTAAAATGGCTCAACAACAACAAAATATTTTGCTTTCTAAACCACCTCTTATTGATACTGAAAAGTTTGGTATTTGGGCCAAATTATTTGAATGCCATGTTCGTGGCAAAAATAGAAAAATGTGGGAAATTATTGAAAAAGGAAATTTTATTCCAACCAAAATTGTAAATGATCTTATCGTTGAAAAAGATTCTAAAGATTGGACTCCCACTGATGAAGCTTCATACTGTTTAAATTTTGAAGCTAAAAACATGTTATATGCTGCTTTAAATTCTGATGAAATTGAAAGAGTGTTTACTTATGAAACTGCTAATGAAATATGGCAAAGTTTAAATGACACTCATCGTGGAAACACGCAAGTCAAAAGTAGTAAAATAAATATTTTAGTTCATGATTACGAAATGTTTGAAATGACTCAAGATGAGTATATCGAATCTATGTTTAAAAGATTTAACCTCATCATGACTACTTTGAAAGGATTGGGTCGTACTTATCCTAATGAATATTATATAAGGAAGATTCTTCGAGCACTTCCTTCGGAGTGGATGCAAAAGATTACATCATTAGAAGATTCTCGCGATCTCTCTACGATGAAGCTAGACGATCTCATTGGCAATCTCAAGGTTCACGAAATAGCCTTGAAAAGAAACAAGGATCGGGAGCAAAACAAAAAGAAGTCTCTGTCTCTTAAAGCTTCAACACCGAGTGACGAGAAGAAAGAGGAGAAAGCTAGCACCTCAAAAGATCAATCCGAAAAACTCGACGAAGTAGCCATGTTGGTAAGAAACTTCTCTAAATTTTTCTCTAACAAGAAGTTTTCTAAGAATGGCAGGTTTCAAAGAAAAGGTGACTACCGTCGTGGTGGTGAAAACCGGAGTCGCAACTTCCATAAAAGGGAAGACAAGGTAAAGAAAAATGACGATTCAAGTGACGACGAAAAAGCCAAGCCAAAGAGAGGCTTTTGCTACTCGTGTGGTGATAAAGACCATTATGCCAACGAGTGCCCTAAAAAGAACAAATATCAAATTAAGAAGGAGAAAGCCTTTGTTGAAGGCGCGTGGAGCGCAAGCGAAGAAGAAGACGATTATCAAGCCATCTGCCTTATGGCTGAAAGTGACGACGAGGTAAACTCGTGTTACTCAAATTACACTAACAATTATGATAGTGATAATGATGATGATCTTGACTTATTAAATGAATCTTTTCATAAAATGGTCGCTCTTGCAAATAGTTATAAAGATGAGATTTCTAATTTAAAAGAAACCCTATTTGTATGTAAAAAGGAAATTCATGACGGCAAACAAAAATCTGCATATGACAATGATAAAATCACTAGTTTAGAAAAGAAATTAAGTGAAAAAGATATTTGCAAATCATGTGATGTTTTAAATGAGAAACTTGCATGTTTAGATAAAAGAATAGAAGAAAATGACTTATGTGCAAAATGCGATATTCTCAGAAATGACAATGCATGTTTAAAAGCTAAATGCGATTTATATGAAAAAGATAATCTGTTAGCTAATGCATTTCAAGATAGCAATGAGAAAGTTCTCAAAATGCTAAACATATCAAACCGCATAAATTGTAGAAAAGGTGTTGGTTCTGATACATGCAAAGATAAATGTTCTTGTATGCCTATTAAATGATATTTTGAATCACCTAAAGTTGATACAAGAAAACAGTATGTGCAAAAACCTCCGTATGTACCCAAAATGAATAATATAAATTATATACCAAGGAAACCGTATGCTCGCATGTATAATGATAAATATTCTAGACCGAAAAATAATGTAGATGTGCATGCTCCATTTTATGTGTATGATAAATACAATCGCAAAATTAAAATGGTGAATAAATGGATTCCGAAAGGAATGTTTAGTGTTGACAATCCCGGTGGAATGCGTTTGTGGTTCTAGTTTGTTTTATACCGTTGTATGTTGTCAATCCATTTATGTATATTTTTGCGATAATATACTTATTATTGTCTGTAGTTTTAATCTTAGTCGTTATTAAAACTAACTCTCAAAGGACCCATGATAAGTGGGGACCATAAAAGTTATACTTTATGTTTGTAGATAAACCTTGACATGGATTGGATTCTTGATAGTGGCTGCACACGTCACATGACCGGAAACCGAAATCTCTTTTCATCATATGAGTCATGTGATGGTGGACAGGTAATATTTGGAGGAAACTCCAAAGGAAAGGTAGTTGGGAGAGGTATAGTTACTTGCAATAATGTTAAATTTCTTGATGTTAATCATGTTGATAATTTAAAATTTAACTTGCTAAGTATTCGCCAACTTTGTAAAAATGGTATAACTGCTGTCTTTAAAGAAGACTCTTGCAAAATTTTGAAAAACGGAAAAGTTCTTTTGACCGGTTTTGTAAAAGGAAATCTATATATTTGTAAAACTCTTATAAATGAAAATGTTTGTTTATCGTCTATTTATGATAATTCTACTTTATGGCATAGACGTTTGGGTCACGCTAATCTTAGATTAATTCAAAGTTTGAAAAATAAGGAGCTTGTGAGTGACCTTCCAAAATTAAAATTTGATAATCATTTTTGTGATGCATGTCGTGTCGGAAAACAACATCACGTTTCTCATAAATCAAAAAATGTGATTTCAACTAAAAGAGTTTTAGAACTTTTACACATGGATCTTTTTGGCCCTATGGCGATCCAAAGTTTTGGAGGAAATCTTTATACCTTGGTTATTGTAGATGATTATTCCCGTTATACGTGGACTTTATTTTTAAAGCATAAAAATGAGGCTTTTGAAAAGTTTAAAATGTTGGGAAAACGAATTCAAAACCAACAAGGTTGTACGATTGTTTCCATACGTACGGACCATGGACGAGAATTCGATAATGATATTCAATTTGGTGCTTTTTGTGATAAACATGGTATAACTCATAACTTTTCGGCTCCTCGAACTCCTCAATCTAATGGGGTTGTTGAGAGGAAAAATAGAACTTTACAAGAAATGAGTAGAACCATGCTAAACGAACATCAAGTTCCCCAAAAGTTTTGGTGTGATGCCGTTGCTACCGCGACCTATGTGCTTAACCGTGTCCTAGTTAGAAGTATCCTAAATAAGACACCCTATGAGCTTTTCCGTGGTAGAAAGCCTTCCTTAGCTCACCTAAAAGTATTTGGTTGTAAATGTTTCATTTTAAACACCAAATCTTATTTAACCAAATTTGACCCTAAAGCCTATGAGGGAGTGTTCCTTGGTTATTCTTGGAATAGCAAAGCCTATAGAGTCCTAAATAAAGAGACCATGGTTGTAGAAGAATCCCTAAATGTTAGCTTTGATGAGAGTCCTCCCAAACCAAGTGCTCCATTAGTAAATGACAATATCTGTGAGGGAGATGTCCTAGCCCAACAACTTAGTACTTTGGATTTAAGTACCCAACCTTCCACTAATAACATTGAATCTAGTGATGCCCCTCCGTGTTTTATTCCACAAGGTGTAGATGATCCTAACCTTAGAACCGCTAGAGGCCATCCCATAGATCAAATTATTGGTGATCTCAACCAAAGAATAACTAGATCAAAAATCCATACCCATTGTGCCTTTCATGCATTTATCTCAACCATAGAACCTAAAACCATAGACGAAGCTTTAGGTGATGAGGATTGGATAACGGCTATGCAAGAAGAGTTGAACCAATTTACTAGGAATGATGTGTGGGACTTAGTTCCTTGCCCTAGTAGTCAAACCATTATTGGCACAAGATGGGTCTTCCGTAATAAGGTAGACGAAAACGGTGGAGTCACAAGAAACAAGGCACGTTTAGTTGCCAAGGGGTACAATCAACAAGAAGGTATAGATTATGATGAAACCTTTGCACCAGTTGCAAGGTTGGAGTCTATTCGAATGCTTCTTGCTTTTGCAAATGCTAAAGATTTTAAATTATTTCAAATGGATGTTAAAAGTGCGTTTTTAAATGGTGTTATAAATGAGGAGGTTTATGTTTCTCAACCTCCCGGTTTTGAAAATTTTGAAAATCCGACACATGTTTATAAATTGAAAAAGGCGCTTTATGGTTTAAAGCAGGCTCCGCGTGCGTGGTATGATAGATTAAAATCTTTTTTAGTTAAGAGTGGTTATATTATGGGTAAAATAGATAATACTTTATTTGTCAAATATGCTCAAAATGATATTGTGGTTGTGCAAGTGTATGTTGATGATATTATTTTTGGTTCCACTAATGAAAATCTTTGTAATGAATTTTCTGCGAAAATGACAAGCGAGTTTGAGATGAGCATGATGGGAGAATTAAAATTCTTCTTGGGATTGCAGATCAAACAATGTGAAACTGGTATTTTTGTTAGTCAGTCAAAATATTGTAAAGATATGTTGAAAAAGTTTAATTTTGAAAATGTCAAACCCGTTGAAACTCCAATGACCACTAATTTAAAATTATCAAGTGACGAGGAGGGAAACGATTTTAATGAAAAGATTTATCGTGGTATGATTGGTAGTTTACTGTATTTAACTGCTAGTAGACCTGATATCATGTATAGTGTATGTTTATGTGCTCGTTTTCAATCTTCACCTAAACAATCTCACTATGAAGCTGTCAAGCGTATTTTTCGATATCTACGAGGTACTACTAATCTTGGTTTATGGTATGCAAAGAAACCCGAGTTAGAAGTAACGTGTTTCACCGATTCCGACCTTGGTGGATCTATTGTTGACCGTAAAAGCACTAGTGGGGTATGTGCCTTTATAGGTCTCTCACTTGTGTCTTGGTTCTCCAAGAAACAACAATCCGTAGCGCTGTCTACTACCGAAGCTGAATATGTAGCCGCCGCAAGAGCATGTGCTCAAGTCCTTTGGATGAAACATACTCTTACCGATTTTGAGGTACATCTAACCAAAATTCCTATTATGTGTGATAACTCAAGTGCCATAAACTTAAGTAAAAATCCCGTTTTACATTCTCGTACAAAACATATTGAATTGAGACATCATTTTTTACGAGATAATGTTCAAAAAGGCCAAATCATACTTGAAAAGGTTGATTCGGAAGATAATCTGGCCGATATTTTCACTAAAGCCCTAAACAAAAATGCGTTTTTTAAACTAAGGCTTGGTTTAGGCATGCTTGAGTATAACCCTTGAGAAAATGCTAACTCTCAAATATTGCATATTTTGAGGGGGAGCATCTTTCAAGGGGGAGCATAGCATCTTTCCTAACCCTTTTTGCTTTGACAAAAGGGGGAGAGAAACCGAGTATGCTCTCGTGTTTAGCGTTGTGTTTGTCATCATAAAAAAGGGGGAGATTGTTGGTGCAAGTGTACCACAACTTTAATATTGTGATATTTTTTTGGTACACATAAAATCACATCTCTATATTTATTTTGATGATTACAAAACACACCGCATTATTTGTTATCTAACAATTTAATCCAAGTGTGAAGCTCACGAAGATTTTATCTGAAGAGTTCAAGACTGAAGATGCGTCATATTATTTATATTTCACAATGATGAAAACTCTAAAATAATATACCACTTGGATATTTCAAAAACCTTACCCAATACTGTTTTTGAAATAATAAATCTTTAATATATATATTTATTCAAAAGTTTTTTATATTATATATATATAAGATATCTTCCATACTTTCTATATTATATTATATATATATATACATGAAATGCACATCGATTCATATATATATATTACTATTCATCATCTTTTTCACTATTCATCTGGGTTCTTCAATATGGAAAAGAGAAGAAAATTTCTGCTACTAGTTTTGTTTCTCAAATGCTATGGATGGTAGTGTGAATGGAGAAAGGATATGTGTGCTGCTGAATCTGGTTATCTATCCTCTCTGCATGAGGGAGTTATGCTTTGTTTGACGTTTGAAGATGAAGAAGATGTAGCTAGCCTGTGGGTTGTGACCTTTTGAGTGGCAACAAAGTCTTCAAGATGCTACTGTTTTATGTTGACAATGCATGTGAAAGGAACAAAGAAAAAGCTGCAACTGAGAAATTAAATACATGGCAATGATGTCTTTCACGCATGCAAGAAGAAACTGAAATCTGCACATGAACAGAAACTTTTTGGTTGCTATAAATAGAAGCATTCTGGAGAAGAGAAACTTACCAATTCACCTCAACACACCTCAGTGTTCTTCATTCTCTCCAACTCAGTTCACTATTCATCATCTTCTCCAACAAGATTTTTGAAGAACTTTTTATTTACACTCTCATAATCTGTCCAAGTGTTATATACTTATAGGAGAGTGATTACCATTGTGAAATATATCATCTCTGTAAGTTTTTATATTGAGAGTGAGTGATCCATTATACCTCTAGCAAAAGCCGGAGAACCTATTACTTTGTACGTATTAAAGGTTTGTATTCTCCTTTAAGAATACTTTATTGGATCGTGTCTCGAGAAGTGTCTCGAAGGGTGGATTAGCCGGATCCGTTTGGTGAACCACCTTCCAAAAATATCGGTGTTGGTATCATTTTTCTCTTCCCTTATCTCTTTATATTTTCTGCTGTATTTATACATATCTGTTGTGTATTATACTTATTTATATACTCTGTCGAATATTCATTATTGTGATAATATTTGTGAAAGAATTTTTGAAAGTAAAAAGATCTTTATCCAACCATTACCCCCCCTAGGTTGTCTAACAGATATGTTACGTACCCAGATCAGGGAGTTCGTGAGTACTGCGCAGTATGCTTCACTTGTTGCGGTGATGGAGGCGGCCCGAGGTAGAGTTCATCAACTGAGAGTGGAGGAGACACAAGCTACGCATAAAGTGGTGACAGGTACGTTCTTAGTTAACTCGGTGCCTGCTATGGTGATGTTTGATAGCGGGACTACTCATCCTTTCGGGTCTCACACTGTTAGTGAGTGTTTGGGCCGAGTTGTAGGACGGTTAGGCTGTCCACTTGTGGTGGAGGTTGCTGACGATAGGACCTTGACGGTTACTGACGTATATCGTGGGTGTACTTTGGAAATCTCTGGTGTGAGATTCCCTATTGATTTGATTCCAATCGCTATGCGGGAGTTGTGCGTGATTGTGGGCATGGACTGGATGCATGCTTTCGATGCCGAGATTGTTTGTCGTCGCAAACAAGTACGAGTTCGAACCCCAAGTGGGGGAGAACTGCTAATTCAGGGCGACTCGCCCAGGCGGACCTCTGCGATATGTTCGGTTGCGAGAGCTCGGAGATACTTGCAGCACAGTGGTCAAGGATATTTAGCGTATGTGATAGACACGCGCGGCGTCGAAGAGAAGAAGACTGCGGAGGATGTGCCAGTTGTACGGGAGTTTGCTGACGTGTTTCCCGATGATTTACCGGGGATACCTCCCAAGCGACAGGTGGAGTTCCACATTGACTTAATTCCGGGAGCGGCTCCGGTGGCCAAGGCACCTTATCGCCTGGCTCCACCGGAAATGAAGGAGTTGTACACTCAGTTGCAGGAACTTCTCGAAAAGGAGTTCATCAAGCCGAGTTGTTCACCGTGGGGAGCCCCGATTCTGTTTGTGAAAAAGAAGGACGGGTCCCAACGGATGTGTATAGATTACCGTGAGTTGAACAAGCTTACGGTGAAGAATCGTTATCCTCTGCCAAAGATCGATGACTTGTTCGACCAGCTTCAGGGAGCCTCATGGTTCTCTAAGATTGATTTGAGATCGGGGTATCATCAGATGCGGGTAAGGAGTGAGGATACTGAGAAGACGGCATTTCGTACACGTTACGACCACTACGAGTTTGTGGTGATGCCTTTCGGGCTCACCAATGCACCAGCAGCATTCATGGACCTCATGAACCGGGTATGTAGCGCGATGCTGGATCGGTCGGTGATCGTGTTCATTAACGATATTCTCGTATATTCGAAGACGAAGGAAGAGCACGAGATGCATTTGCGAGAAGTTTTGGAGGTTTTGAGGCGGGAGAAGCTTTATGCTAAGTTCTCCAAGTGTGAATTCTGGTTACGGGAGGTCCAATTCCTAGGACATGTCGTGAACCAGAATGGTATTATGGTCGATCCGACCAAGGTTACAGCAGTAATGCGGTGGGAAGTGCCGAAAACTCCCACAAAAGTACGGAGTTTTCTTGGGTTAGCAGGGTACTACCGGAGGTTCATTCAGGATTTCTCCAAGATTGCTTTACCTATGACCCGATTGACGAAGAAAACTGCGGCTTTTAGTTGGGGTGAGGAGCAGTAGAGGGCTTTCGAGGAGCTGCGCAGACGCTTATGCGAGGCTCCGGTGTTGACTTGGCCCGAGGGTATGGAGGATCTGGTAGTGTATTGTGACGCTTCTCACCAGGAGTTGGGGCGCCGTGCTCATGCAGCGCGGTAAGGTTATAGCTTACGCTTCGAAGCAGTTGAAGCCTCATGAGGCGAACTACCCGACACATGACCTAGAGTTGGGAGCAGTGGTGTTTGCTCTCAAAATTTGGAGGCACTACTTGTAGGGTGTCAAGTGTATGATATACACTGACCATAAAAGCCTCAAATACTTGATGGACCAGCAAAACCTCAATATGCGTCAGAGGAGATGGCTTGACGTAGTTAAGGATTACGATTGTGAGATACGTTACCACCCGAGTAAAGCGAATGTTGTTGCGGACGCACTTAGTCGACATCCGGTTGGTGAGCCACTGCGGGGTTTGTGTCAACGGTTAACAGTGGTTGCACCTCTCCTTGAGTAGATAGGTAGTGCTCAGGAAGTGGCAGTTCGGGACAAGAATGCCAAACGCGAGAGAGTTTCAGGTGAAATTCCAAATTTTGTCCGTGATAGTCGGGGTTTATGGACACGATATGGTCGAGTTTGGGTTCCCTTCACTGGCGAGAACAGGCAGATATTGTTGGACGAGGCGCATAAGTCCAAGTTTTCGATTCATCCTGGAGCTACGAAGATGTACCGCGACCTGCGGGAGAATTATTGGTGGCCCGGCATGAAGCGGGATGTCGCCAAGTGTGTAGAGGTGTGCTTGACTTGTCGGAAAGTCAAGGCTGAGCACCAGCGGCCGCATGGGAAGTTGCAGCCTTTAGAGATTCCGGTGTGGAAATGGGAGTAGATCATGATGGATCTCATTACTAAACTCCCAAGGACTCCACGTGGGAATGATTCTATTTGGGTGATTGTCGATCGTCTGACCAAGAGTGCTCACTTTTTGGCCATCAGGGAGAGCTCCTCGGCGGAGAAGCACGCAGAGATTTTCGTGCGAGAGATTGTAGCCAGGCACGGGGTGCCAGTTTCGATTGTCTCTGACAGGGACACTCGTTTTACCTCCCGGTTTTGGGAGAGATTTCAGGTGGAGATGGGTACGCGGTTACATTTTAGCACGACTTTTCATCCACAGACCGATGGGCAGAGTGAGCGGACTATCCAGACACTCGAGGATATGCTCCGGGCATGTGCTATTGTAACATCCCATATTTCATCTCTTGTGGTATTTAGTGCAGAAATAAGAATTCTGGGGCTCTTTTGTAAAAACCTGAAAGTTATGTGGCTGGAGTGTGATAGAGAGAAGTTTATTAAGACAAAACCCTTCAAAAACCCTATTTCCATTTCTTGTTTTCGGCTGGAACTTCTCTAGAGAGGAAAGGAGCTCAAGTTCCACCATTGAAGGTTTGGAGAAGGTGGATCAGCTAGAGATTGAAGAAGTTGCTGCTAAGGTATAACTCCACCCACCTTTCTTTAAGTTTTGTGTCTAGAATGGGGTTTAGATGCATGTTCTTGATCCCAATCTCTTCTCATTTTTGTATTTTGAGATGAAATCTTGTGGAAGGGTGTGTTGGATGAATCCCTTGAGGAGTTTGAGAACTCTTGGTGATAGTTCACCTTTTCAAGGGAGGTTTATAAGTTTTGTTCATCCATTTTGGGTGTTGATTCTAAAATATTGTTTTAGGAGAGCTGAATCTGATTTGGGGAAGTTTGGGGATGAGAAATCTTTGAGTTTTGGGAAGAAATCTCGTGCAGGAAAATCTGTCTAGGGGTCCGCGCCGATGGCGGCGCCGATGGACTGGCGCCAGCATCGGCGCCAGTCGCTGTTTCTTGTTTTTCCGTTTTTGCTTCGTTGGTCGTTTGGGCTTGGGTTCGAGGCTTGGTTTAGGGGATTGTCTTAGGACATTATGGAAAGTGTTTTAGAGCATGATTGGGGAGTCTAATACCTCATTTGTTAACCCCAATTCAGGTGACCGTTTGGTGTTTAAGCGAGCTCCCAAGTAGTGAGTCGTTTAGCCGAGCATCAGGTGAGTTCCCTTATGCATTATTTCTATCTTTTAAAATGAAATGCGAAGAATTGATATGTCTGAAAATGAGTTACTTGTTTATCATGAATCTTATGTTTTCTTATGCATGAAAAGTGTTAGTTTGTAATGTGGAAGGAGGATAATCCTCGAGTAAGTTTAAAGCATGTTCTAAGTGTTTATGTTTGTGATAGAGTCGGGTTACACAGTGGAGGACCCCCGAGTTGCCGTCCCTGGCTTTGTAAGGTGATGAGTTGCCGTCCCTGGCTTTGTAAGGTGATGAGTTGCCGTCCCTGGCTTTGTAAGGTGATGAGTTGCCGTGCCTGGCTTTGTAAGGTGTTATTGGTCCGTACCACTGTGTATACCCTTGTTTGAGCTCAAACTTGTCAAGTGTTATGTGTATGGAAAAGTGTTTTTTTTAATGTTTTGCAGATACACTTTTAAGGAGGAAATTCACTAGACCTCATGGTCTAACCCTCGCTTTCAAAACTTAAAAACCATTTTCAGGAAAGGGTGACTTAGGTGCTTGTAGCAAGGGAAAGGAGAAGGCTTGAGACGGAGGTGCGAGATTAGAGACCGTCAAGTTCCAGTTTTTGTTTAGTTAGCATCTCGGTTGTATTTGCTTGAGGACCTTAATCAATGTAATTGATATTGGAGTTTATGATGTATTTGGGACCCTTATGGGCTTTTTGGCTATTGTTTTATGTTAAGCAGGCTTTGGGTTGTTACAAATGGTATCAAAGCCATAGTTTAAGGGATTTAGGTGACCGGATGGGCCTAAACTTAAACTTTGAGGATAGGGACACAACCGAGATATAGGAAGTCATTAGGAATGACCGTAAACATAGAATATCTTGACAATGGTAATGAGAACCCTCATGTAAGGTAAATTCAAGTAGCATCTGGCCAATGCTATTATGGATCTACAGGTGCATGGGTGTGACCAATCGCTATTGTCGGGATGAGTGGTGAGGGTGGTGGTATGTAGAGGGTTCTAACCTTGTGTTTGATAGCAAATAGTTGATGTGTCATGGAAGAGATTCCTTATGATGGGATGTCTGCAACTTCTAGAGGAAGTGTTGTCTAGAAGTAAATTTTCTAGGATTCAAATTAATTAATGGTGGTATGGGGGGGGGGGGGGGACGACTCCTAGTGTTAGTGGGTCCCCACCCTTAGGATCGTGGGTCGGTCAGTTGAGTTAGGAGTGAGAATTATGCGGACATCCTGAAACCTTTAATTCGAGATCAAGTTAGGGAACCTAGTCTTGGATTCCCTAGTCAAGCGGTTTAGTGGCTAGATTAATGATTGCAAAAGATCAGTGTTGTTTTTGTGGTATGCATGTAAGAGTGGTCGATCAGGTAGGTTATGAAGCACTTGTGCTACAAGTTGTAGCATAAGTAAGGAAGCGGTTGTTGGTTATAGTATGGTACCAGTAAAGAGTTAAAGTGAGTGCAACGGTTGACTTAGTTAGGGTGAATAGCCTTCCTTCGTATATTGAATTCCATGCATTTTTGTTGTTAAACGCATTATACGAGATTCCTTCGTGTTAAAAAGCATGTACGTGTATGATATGTTTTCTTGTTTTGGGAAATGAGTGACGCGTACGAGCGTGTTTTCTTTAAAGTAAAAGACAAACTTGTTTTCATCATACGATAAAACTTTGAACTTAGTGATTTACGAATTATTTCACGTTTTTCTTGTGGAGAGAATCTTCGTTACGAAAATATGAAAGAACATCATTATTGCAAGGTTTGTTTTACAAACAAAATGAGTACTGACTCGTTATTTTCATGTAAACGAGTGTTGGAGTGACAGACCCACTTTGGGTAAGTAATTTCGTTCGAAAATTTTCCGGCCATACGCGAAAGGGTTTCATTGGAGACAATCGTAGTGTCAGCACCGATTTGGATGGACAGGGTTACGAATTATCGTAAGAGTGCCTGTGAGTGATCTTTGCGATCGTTGTGTTTTACTATTCATTTTGAGTAATGTTGTTTCATGCATACTCAAACTCGCTTTATACTTTTGCATCTATCGTGTTTCTTAAAAGCACGCAAAATGATTTCAATCGTTGTGTCATTATGCATGAAGGCTATGAACTCGCTAGGTCGGGGGGGGAGGATGTTACGATTTAAGCCAAGGAAAGGGCTTTGGGAGTTAAATTGCTAGTTGTATAAGATGTGGTCAAGTTATGACCATAGTGTTCCGTTAGAGTAAGTGGGTGAGTACCTGGAGTCTTGGGTAGTGAAGCTGGAATGTTGGTATGAGTGTAGTTTGAACTATTGTCGGGATATGTGAGAATAGTTTTAATCGCAGTAAAGTTGAAATGGCCAAAGTGTTTCTGTTGGTGGAATAGTAATCAGTAGCGTTACGTTACCTAATGTAATGTTTTCGGTTTCGAGTTGGAGTACTGAGATGGTTTGATAATTAGATCTTGCTAAGAAAGATCTTGTGTTTAGTCTCTCGAGGGAGAACGGTGGGGTATAAGTTGGTTATAAGGCGTAGGACGAAGTGGGTTATGTTAGGAATCCTAGATGGTCAGGAAAGAATGAAATCATCATGTAGTCCATTAATGTGGAGGTTTTGTCAGGAGATTGAAACGTGAGAGTGAACCCGTTGGGTGTGGGTGGATGAGGTCGTTGAATTGTGTAAATGGTATGGAATAGGAATACCTAGTGAAGGCATTGGGAGAACGGGAGATCACCGGTGTGAATGTAATGTCCATTGAGGCTTTGGATGATTAGCTTATGGGTAAGGTGTCTAGTACAGCGGAGATAAATTGCGAGGAGTTAACGAGGAGCGAGAACTGGTTCGGGAGTTAGGAGAAATAGATTCTTTCGAGAATCCTGATTCGTCGTGAGGCGACTGGGCAATTGCATGTCGATTATCGATGTCGAATCAGTGGCCGTTTGTTGGATAGTTGTCGGGAGGTTGGTATTGGAGAAGTAGCTATAGTGTGGCTATCTTGTTGAGTTTTCTTACAAAGAGGCAAGAAGTTGTTTGGAGAAAGGTAGGTATCCGACGTGACGTTTGACCACTTTGTGTGGGTGTACAAAAGTAAGAGATCGTGATTGCTTAAGTGATTTTCTTATGGGGTATGATGATCCATTTAAGAACGAAAAATTAGGGTAATCGAAACAGGTGTACCTTGAGTAATTGACCTTGTCAAGTGGTTCATTTAGACCCGGGAAGGGCAAAGTCGATTAACGTTTTGGCTTTGTTTGGTTTGGTGTTATGGGTGTCGTGAAGTAAGTAGTATCCTTTGTGTGTGTAAGGAAATCATGATAGCCTGATTGCAAAGTAGTCGTGTGGTGCGATAGTAGCATGAGGAAGTGGTAGCACTTGGAATCAAAGGAATGTGTAGGTCATAGATGTAATGTTGAATTGCTGTAATGTTGGAATAGTCAAAGGTAATGAGCATGCCTGGTTTAAGTGTGTGGTTTTGCGGGCGGTATACGTTAATACTAGGTTGAGATCAAGAGATTAAGTTGCGGTTGGTAACGAGATGACAGGAGAACCCTTGTCCTTTTCGATCCCATTGGATTTGGGTGAGTTTTCATGCTTCACTCGATTGTCGAGCAGGATAATGTACCCGTTAAGTTGTAGTGCTTCGTCGTGAAGTTTAGGCAAGAGCGTTGGAGTATTTCGTGGATGTAATGAATTAGAATGAGCGGGTCGGCGGTGTTGGAAAGTTAGGAACTCTTGGTAGTTCTTGGTGTTAAGTACCTCATGAGAACTTGGCTAAAGGTCTTGACTGATAAGTATGGAGAAGTTGTTCTGTTAGGCTGTAGCGGTGTGCGATGGAAAGTTTGTGTAAACATGAGAGAAGATGTTGACAGTATAGAAGATCAAGTATTGACAGACTCGCGGTAAGACGATGTCATGAGACGTTGATTGGGCGGACTATAGTTGAAGAACTGTTCTTTTTAAGGCATAAGATAAGGGATTGTTGTTATGTCTTGGTTAATGAGTTGAGAAAGCTAAGTTCATGCGATCGGTCTAAAAGTTGGTGCTTGTGGGTGAGTCATTCTTTTGAGGGATCTTTAATGTATCAGGTTAGGATGGGAACAGGTGGTCGAATGTGGTGCTCTAGTTGAGAGACCGTGGGTTTAGATGCGATATCGTCGAGGAGAATGTTTCACACGAGCGTGTTGACCAGTGTCCGATTAAGGGAGATAGTTAGAATGAGCTTGGTCACTCCTCCGTGTGAGAGGGCAAGTGAACGTTGGAGGCAGTTCCTAGTTAGTTGAACCATTCAGTGGATTTGAGCGAAGGACATGATTGTGTATAGAATGGAATTATGGCTTAGCGATTGTGGGGAGTTTGGATCGTTGATTTGTAACTGTTAAGGCACGTGTGATCGGTGATTTGAGGAAACGCAATTGTGCCAGGCGAACGCTATTTTGGTAGGAGGGCGTTCTTCCTTTGATGAATGTTATGTGGTGGTGAGAATGCGGTAACGTTATGAGAATGGTAGTGTGTAATGTCGACGAAAGGAGTGATAAGCCTCCGTTTAGAAATTCGGGTTATTGCGGTGTTAACTCGAGTAGAGTCGTATTCTATTAAAGAGAGTATTTTGGATGAGTAGTATGTTTGAACGAAGAGATTACAAGTGTATGGCTGGGCGTGCTGCAGACCCGAGAGTGTAGTGGTTGGCCTAGGGACGATGTCAAAGAATACTGTACGTTGTCGATGCTGATCGGGAGTGGATGGATAGGTGAATGGAACTAAGATGATTGGATTAGAAGGTTCGAGCATTGTCAATCTCAAGTCGGGAGAACAGTTGGATGGGAAAATATTCCCATGGTTTGGAGTAGTGTGTTTCAATAGGAGATTGAATTGGACTACATTGTAATGGAGTAGTGGCAGTTTTCGAAAGAACTGGGAATTATTGATTTGTTTAGAGGCACTCGGTGAAAATCTAGAGTGCTTTTGGTATGTCTTAACCCATGTTTGGGGAATGTTGGTTGGGAAGAAGTTTGGTGTAGCTTCGCAGTCAGTGTGAGCAATTGAGGCCGGATGGTTGAGAATTGGACAGACAAAGAAGTTAGTTTGGTAGGGATGTAGTGGTAACTTCCTAAGAAAATTTTGAGGCAACATGGGAACCCGAGATCGATATGAGGGCAAGGTACCCGCACCTTTTCAGTGATGAGATTCCGGGGACGGAATCCTGTTAAGGGGGAGGTGATGTAACATCCCATATTTCATCTCTTGTGGTATTTAGTGCAGAAATAAGAATTCTGGGGCTCTTTTGTAAAAACCTGAAAGTTATGTGGCTGGAGTGTGATAGAGAGAAGTTTATTAAGACAAAACCCTTCAAAAACCCTATTTCCATTTCTTGTTTTCGGCTGGAACTTCTCTAGAGAGGAAAGGAGCTCAAGTTCCACCATTGAAGGTTTGGAGAAGGTGGATCAGCTAGAGATTGAAGAAGTTGCTGCTAAGGTATAACTCCACCCACCTTTCTTTAAGTTTTGTGTCTAGAATGGGGTTTAGATGCATGTTCTTGATCCCAATCTCTTCTCATTTTTGTATTTTGAGATGAAATCTTGTGGAAGGGTGTGTTGGATGAATCCCTTGAGGAGTTTGAGAACTCTTGGTGATAGTTCACCTTTTCAAGGGAGGTTTATAAGTTTTGTTCATCCATTTTGGGTGTTGATTCTAAAATATTGTTTTAGGAGAGCTGAATCTGATTTGGGGAAGTTTGGGGATGAGAAATCTTTGAGTTTTGGGAAGAAATCTCGTGCAGGAAAATCTGTCCAGGGGTCCGCGCCGATGGCGGCGCCGATGGACTGGCGCCAGCATTGGCGCCAGTCGCTGTTTCTTGTTTTTCCGTTTTTGCTTCGTTGGTCGTTTGGGCTTGGGTTCGAGGCTTGGTTTAGGGGATTGTCTTAGGACATTATGGAAAGTGTTTTAGAGCATGATTGGGGAGTCTAATACCTCATTTGTTAACCCCAATTCAGGTGACCGTTTGGTGTTTAAGCGAGCTCCCAAGTAGTGAGTCGTTTAGCCGAGCATCAGGTGAGTTCCCTTATGCATTATTTCTATCTTTTAAAATGAAATGCGAAGAATTGATATGTCTGAAAATGAGTTACTTGTTTATCATGAATCTTATGTTTTCTTATGCATGAAAAGTGTTAGTTTGTAATGTGGAAGGAGGATATTCCTCGAGTAAGTTTAAAGCATGTTCTAAGTGTTTATGTTTGTGATAGAGTCGGGTTACACAGTGGAGGACCCCCGAGTTGCCGTCCCTGGCTTTGTAAGGTGATGAGTTGCCGTCCCTGTCTTTGTAAGGTGGTGAGTTGCCGTCCCTGGCTTTGTAAGGTGATGAGTTGCCGTGCCTGGCTTTGTAAGGTGTTATTGGTCCGTACCACTGTGTATACCCTTGTTTGAGCTCAAACTTGTCAAGTGTTATGTGTATGGAAAAGTGTTTTTTTTTAATGTTTTGCAGATACACTTTTAAGGAGGAAATTCACTAGACCTCATGGTCTAACCCTCGTTTTCAAAACTTAAAAACCATTTTCAGGAAAGGGTGACTTAGGTGCTTGTAGCAAGGGAAAGGAGAAGGCTTGAGACGGAGGTGCGAGATTAGAGACCGTCAAGTTCCAGTTTTTGTTTAGTTAGCATCTCGGTTGTATTTGCTTGAGGACCTTAATCAATGTAATTGATATTGGAGTTTATGATGTATTTGGGACCCTTATGGGCTTTTTGGCTATTGTTTTATGTTAAGCAGGCTTTGGGTTGTTACAACTATCGATTTTGGAGGAAGTTGGGATCAATACCTTACGTTGGCGGAGTTTTCCTACAACAACAACAACCTCCATTCCAGTATTGGCATGCCGCCGTACGAGATATTGTATGGTAGGAAGTGCAGGACGCCCATTTGCTGGGGCGACGTTGGTCAGCGAGTTTTGGGGGGCACTGATATTGTACTAAAGACGACCGAGATGATACAAATGGTGCGAGACCGTTTGGTTATTGCTCAGAGTCGGCAGAAGAGTTACGCCGACAAGAGACGATCAGACTTGGAGTTTCAAGTGGGGGATTTTGTTTTGCTGAAGGTTTCGCCCTGGAAAGGGGTGATTCGGTTCCGTAAACGGGGAAAGTTAGGACCCCGTTACATCGGGCCTTACAAGGTCATTGCGCGTGTGGGCAAGGTAGCTTATCGCTTAGAGCTATCGGACGAGCTGAGTTTGATCCACAACACTTTCCACGTGTCTCAGTTGCGGAAGTGTGTGGTGGATGAGTCTGCGGTGATTCCTCTTTAGGATATTCAGATCGACGAGCGGCTTAATTATGTGGAGAAGCCGATTGCCATTATTGAAAGGACGACGAGGGCCTCGCGTAACAAGGTAATTGGCTTGGTGAAAGTCCAGTGGCAACACCGCAAGGGTTCCGAGTGGACTTGGGAACCCGAGGCTGAGATGCGGGAGAACTATCCGGAGCTGTTTGCGGGCGTAGACTTCGAGGACGAAGTCTAATTCAAGCGGGGGAGAGTTGTAAAGCCTGTGTACCGGTATGGTTTTATTTTACGCATTTAAATTGTTTAATATCTTTTCTCTTAACGATGCTTTGTTAACGGGATTAGGCGGCAAGGACCTTAAATGTTAAAGGTTTGTGTTTTGGGGCTTAATGTGAAAAACTTTAACTCCAGGGGCTGTTTGTGTAATTTTTGGCGTGGGTTGCATGGGATCGGCCCATGAGAACCGACCCCCTCCCCCTTCCCTTTTGTGTTTCGTTTTTGTGTTCCACGCAACAAACCGCAAGCAAACAAACATCAAACCCTAATCGCCTTCCCTCCCTTTTTGCTGCCACCGCCAACCACCGCGAGACCATCAGCACAGCCGCCGCTAGCGGCTGCCAGCGAGAAGGAGAAGTGCAACGAGAGAGAGGAAGGAGCCGGCGAGTCGTGGGTTTTGCTACTGCGTTTTTCCCCGAGAGGTAAGACCTTAGTTCTTCTCGCTTCCTCTTTCTTTGTCGTCGAAACACCACCAAAACCACCACCGCCGACGCAGCCTTGGCTGCCGGCGGTGTGCGCCGTCTCCGTGCGCCACCAATCCGGTGGCTGTGACGGGTGAGGTTTAGAACGTGGGAGGGTGTGTGTGTGTGTATGGCCCGAGAGTCGGTAGGGAGATCGCCCCTTTGCATCGCCGTTTTCCTTTTATCGAATCACCACCATCGCCGGTGGTGGTTGCCGCCACCGCCAACCACCACTGCCGGAGGTGGCAGTGGGTGGTGCGAGGGTTGTCCAGCCCTAGTTGCAAAACCTAAGTCCCTAAACTCAATGTCGAAACCTTAACCCTATCGCGAAAGCCATATTCGATGTTATCATTTTATGTGAAAAATGCCTTTTCTGTCGTTGTTTTGTAAAATCCGTAGTTTAATCTAGGGAACTCGGATTGAGGTGAAACCAGTGCCCAAGTCTCCCAATTTGAGTCTATTATGTTTCTTATGTTTTGCAGAAAAATTAATAAGGCCTCTAGCTAGGGCCAATTTAGCATTTAGTAAAGACGAGACCGTTTAGGACCCATATCTGTAAAGATATTCTCATGTTTAAGAGAGTTGAAGAACACTACCAAAAAGAAAATCTTTTCTGGAAAAAATGTTACCAAAACAAAAGATGTTTAAAAAAAATTGAAGGGTTACAGTTGAAGAAAGATTCCAATTATTTGAAAAAAAAATCAAAAACCAAATTTTTTTTGAAGAACAATTGTAATACTTGAGCTTATATTCACCGTATCTTTTTGGGGAAATAAATATTTTTTGAGTTACACAAGGAACAATTGTAATACTTGAGCTTCGAAGGGTGGTTCAACGTATGATTTTGGGTTTGCTCTCTATAGACGTAGTTTATCGGTTGAAATCATAGGGTTTTTAACTTTAAGGTCCCACCCTCTAGGGAATTATTAGTTATTTTTGCCTCAAAAATTCACCAAATAACCGTTTTTTTACAAATTATAATGAATTAGATAGTAAATCCGTAAATGGATGGATTCCCTTTTTCTGATGTTTTTCAATAAGATAATAAGTCATGTTTCAATCGAAAAGCAATAGATTTTCTTCATAGACCATATTTTACCACAAAATCGAGTAAATGTTTTGGGACACAAAATCCTTAAGCTCATATTGAGTTGGTAATTTAAATTAAACACTTGAATCTAAACCCCTAAAATTTGATAGAAACAAGGGAAGCAAAGACAACCCCACAATTTTGTTGCCCAAAAAAACCCTTTAAATTTGAAGGTTTGGAGAGAGAAGGAGATGAAGAAATCCAGCTCCCTCTTTTCCTTCAAATTTCTTTGAATATGGGTAAAAGAAAGGGGGCTGTTTACTAGAAGGTTTTCCAAGAAGCATTTAATATTTTTAATTCAGGTGCTGATGCCTCCTCTAGATTCTTCCATTTTCTCTTCTTTACACCTGCCTTGTATGTATGTATATATATATATATATATATGAGTTTGTGGCATCCATCTATTGTTTATAACAATTCTAATTTTTGATCTGTGCTGTTTGGGGGAATTCTCTGTTGCGTTCATCATCTTGCAGAACAAGGTTAGATGATTTGCTTAATTTATATGAAAATAATTGTTTATGTTGATCGTTGTCAACATTTGGTACTTATGTTATCCTAGATCCAGAGTTTTCAATGGTTTAAAGTAAGTTATGGTGGAAAATTCTAGGGTTTGGATCCTAATTGTTCTTCTTTGTGTGCTTCATGTTTGAGAAATTTTGTTTGATTTCTGCTTTTATTTGTAATTCTTAGTTTCATCGTTCCTGTTAATCAGCATCAAATTTTCTTCTCAGATGAATCGAATTGATGATTTTTTTTTTGAATAATTCGTGGCAAATTATGACCGTAAGATATCAGATTAAATTCCAGTGACCACAATTGTTATGTAGTCTGCCTGAATTCGAACCCTGGCACCGCATCCCCAGGCCCTTAACCCCTTGTGGTTCGAATTCATAATTTTATTGAAACGTTTTTGGTTGATTTTGATAATTGCAGAAAATTTGTAGTGAAAGATAGAGAGAGAGATGGAGGAAGAGACAGGGTCAACAAGATATTGGTGCCATGAATGTTCTAGGGTCGTTGATCCGATCATGGAGGTCGAATCGATCAAATGTTCGTTATGTAATGGCGGATTCGTGGAGGAAGTCGACAGCATAAGAAGTGATCACCACCAGCAACAAGACGGTGGTTCCGACTCCGATCGTGCACTTTCGTTGTGGGCCCCAATCTTGCTTGGTATGATGAGCACACCCCATCGTCACCGTAGATTTAGACAACTTGGATCTGACGAAGAAGAAGACCGCCATGATTCTGACGATCACCACCACCGCCGACGCCAAGAAGGAGAGCCGGAGTTGGACCCTGAACTTGAGTCAATCAGGAGGCGGCGGAACTCCACCGCCATCCTCCATCTTCTTCAGGGCATCCGGGCCGGAATGGTATCTGAATCCGAGAACAACGCGGACACCGTCGGAGGAGAGAACAACAACAACAACCGGGAACATGATCATGAACGTGAACGCGTTATTCTTATCAATCCTTTTAATCAGACCATCATCATTCACGGTGGCGGCAGTGGCAATCCGTTTGATTCGTCTCAAAACCACCCATTCGGTTCATTCGGTGATTATTTTGTGGGACCGGGGTTGGAGCACCTCCTGCAGCATTTAGCGGAGAACGACCCAAACCGATACGGAACCCCACCGGCACAAAAGGAGGCGGTCGAGGCCATGCCGACTGTGACAATCGAAGAAAACTCGATTCAGTGTTCGGTTTGTTTGGAAGAATTCGAGATGGGAACCGAAGCTCGTGAAATGCCGTGTAAACATAGGTTTCATGGCGATTGTATCTTGCCATGGCTCGAGCTTCATTCTTCATGCCCGGTTTGCAGGTATCAGTTGCCGGCGGATGAGTCAAAGGTCAACCGAGAACAAGAAATGGCAAACAGTGGTGAATCGGGAAACGGGAGGAATAACGAAGAGAGACGATTTTCGGTATCTCTTCCTTGGCCTTTTAGTAGCTTGTTCTCATCGGGATCTAATACGGTGAATCTAAATTCGACATCAGGAGATTCGGAGTCATCACCACGAGTCCATGAAGCCGAGCGTAGCGACGATTGATGTAAGTTTTCGTTAGACGAAATCAAACAAACCAAGTAAATCTCTCAAGTAAATCATACAGGTACAGGTTTGGTTTCTTTTGAGTTATAAACGACTCTCGACTTATCTTCAATGGCTGCCATCTCTCTGTATCTTCGTCTCTAATCCTATCTTTCATTGTACGGCCTCAAAGTTCATATATATATATATATATATATAAATATTTTTTTTAATTTTTTGTATACATGTTGTTGATGGTTGAAATGTATTTGCTCCATCTAATTTATAAAACTTTTGACCATCGTTTTATACAACTACGAGTTATTCGATCAATATATACACATATTATATATGGGTTGGGTTCATGGAAGAGTAGGTAATAGTGGTTAGCCACACCAACATCCAAACTTGTGACTTACAGCATCATGACCACTTGAGTCTTTAGGTTGTAAGATACAAACCAAAGGGCCATCCAATAACAACCAAACAGTGGCATACTAATGCCTTACATGATCAAAAGAGTCAAAAGCAAATTAATTCTACCACCATCAAACAGTAGGTAGTATAGCCCCAAATTGTAGCAGCCCTCACACAACTCCCACCTGGCCACCTGCACCATTAATTTACACGGTCGTCTGCTTCGAGCGTTTGGTTGTCAATCCCTCCGGGTTTGCGAGCTATTGGTTCCATTCAAAATGTCTTCTACCGCTTCTCCACTCTAACCATTCGTAGCACTTGCGTTGGAACTCAAAGAGAAGATCCTCCAACCTGCTTTTTGAAAACCAAACGATTTCGGTGAGACCATATAAGATATAGGACGCAGCCTACCATTTCTCCCCAAAGACTTGGCCGGTTATTAGATCCAATAACATCGTTTAGATACTCGAATGTGTCGTCCGCTAACTTCCACCACCGCGCAATGCCTTTCCAAAGCTTGGATACTTCCTCGCACGACACCAATGCATGATCAATCGATTCAAGCTCCTTTCCGCACCTTGGGCATAAAATCGACGGAATATCCAAACCCATCCGGTCAAGGACCATCCTAGTTGGGAGTCTACCTAACCTCGCCCTCCAAAGAAAGATGTTAATTTTCTTTGGAATCAGTTTCGACCAACTAGTTTCAATGCTTTGCTCTCCTATATCGATCATACTATCTTCAATTATACCTTTGAACTCTTGAACCGAATATACCCCGTCCTCCCCAAGCAACCATTTATTTTGATCTCTAGAGTTCACCTTTGGGGACCAACTTTGGAGCATATCATTCAATCTATCCAACTCCCCTTGGATCCCTTCTCCACGCCCACTTCCACAACCAAGTATCACCCTCCCACATCCCTCTCTCATAGATCGTGGCCTCTTTATTTGATTCAAGATTTATCAACCTATTAAAGCACTTTCCCAATACTTCACTTCCTAGCCATCTATCCGACCAAAATTTTGTATCCCTTCCGTCCCCCACCTCTACCCCAAAGGAAGATGCAAAATCGAGACCCAACTTATCTAAATCTTTTCCTACTTTGATTATATTGACCCAAACCGACCCCCTACTCTTCTTTAAAATTCTCCCATCCTCCTTCAATCCACCTCCTTCCACCACCCTAGCCCAAAGTGCCCCTTTCTCACAAGTTAATCTCCACCACCATTTCCCCAATAACCCCCAATTTGAGGCTTGTAAACTTCCCACGTTAAGACCCCCATTTTTGAAACCCTTCATGACTTTTCCCCATTTTACCCAAGCGATCCCTTTGTTATTATTATTACCCCCACCCCCACCCCCACCCCAAAAGAACGAACTCCTCACTCTCTCAAGCTCGCTAACCACTCCTCTGGGGCACGAAATAGCGAGAAAAAAATATAGCGATAAGCTACCAAGAACGGATTTTATCAAAGTAAGTCTACCACCGATCGAGATCATTTTAGCCTTCCATGTCGCCAATTTGCTCTTCATCTTTGCCACCACTACCTTCCAAGTTTCGATTTTGTTCATATTCGCACCTACCGGGAGGCCGAAATACCAAGCTTGAATTTCTTCATCTTCTACCCCCACGCCGTAAAGTTTAGAAGCCCGATGCTTTGAAGAACCATTGTAGAATCGACATTAAATTTTTTAAATTTACCGTGCTCCAGTTGCCGAAAAAGATTGCATCATCGGCATATTGCAAGTGCGACAATTCCACCTCGTCTTTCCCAACTCTAACTCCTTCGAATAGCCCATTATCTTTTGCTTCCGTCATGATGATATTGAGACTCTCCGCCACCACTAGAAATAGGAATGGAGCTAGTGGATCTCCTTGTCTAAGACCTCTTTCCATGCGAAATTCCTTTGTTGGCGATCCGTTGACCAATACCGAGATAGTGGATGACATTAGGCACACTTTTATCCACTTACACCATTTTTCAAAATCCACTTTAAGTACCATCGCTTTCCTTTTTGATCTACGGAGTGCCTCCACCGCTTCATTTGCAATAAGTATTCCGTCAAGGATAGATCTACCCTTTAGGAATGCCGTTTGCGTATCGCCTATGATCCGACCCATCACTTTTGAGAGAATTTTATAATAAATCCCAATCAAACTAATTGGTCGAAACTCGTTTAGACCAATTGGGTTTTGGTTCTTCGGAATGAGAGTCAAGAAGGATGCATTACACCCTCCATTAGTCCTTGCCGTTTCCCCAAAGTAAGAGATTGCCTTCACGAGATTATCCTTGACAATGTGCCAAATTTTTTTGATGAAAGTAATTGTTATACCATCCGGGCCCGGTGATTTATTCTTTCGGCATGTTTTAATCGCTTCCCAAATTTCTTCTTCCGAGAAAGGTTTTTCCAACTCTTGGGCATCGAAAGGTTTTTGATTTTTTCACTCATAAGGCTCATGCCGACCTTCCTTTCCGCCAAATAGCCATTGTCTCCTAAATTGGTGTTCTAGTCAACATTTCTTTGGTTTTATCAAAATGTTGCTATCTCTGTAAGTAGTGACAACTTGTTAATTTAAGTGGAATTTAATTAATTATGTGCCTTTGAACTTTATGTTGAATTGAAATTAGAATAATAATGAATGATGATATATATCCACGACAATGATACACCCGACATACGATCGCTTGTAACTATGACAATTGACTAGTTTGATTAAGACGACAACCGTTACTTTTTATATTCGTTGTCGGTATCGCTTATAACCGAAAATCAATAACAAGATGTAACTGACAATCAAGGTTTAAAGACCTCATCAATTATGAACCTTAAAACGACGGTTACAAAGACAACAATATAAATATGAAGAAGCATTCATTTCAAAGGATACCAAACTTTCATAGCTCAATTGCTCTCAAAGAAACCTTTGATGTCGGGATTAATGTTCAATTTGTTATTCATGACTTAGCAACATTCTGCAATAACGACAATATAAATTAAGAATGACGTCCATAGTTCATTGATGATAACTACGTACTATCTTTCACAATTTTACCCTCCAAATTAATTGTCATTTGTTTTTCTTTTTGGTTATTGTCTTGACTCCAAGTTCGTAACCTTAATTTACCTTCACCATTTTTGGGGAATAAAGACAAACCATACAAACCGATCTGTTGGAATTAAAATATGTCTTTGGAAGTCAAGTCAATTTATAGATATATAAATAGAAATTCATGAAATATCCAAACCAAATTTTTTGCAAGATTGCCATAGTTCAAACGTGCCTCAAAATGCATAAAATGTTCGGTTTGTCAATAATAATAATACCAAAACCATCGCTATAGTTTATCGATATAATAATAATAATAATAAGTGCCAACAAAGACACAAAAAATACCCAAAAAACGAAATCAATCACTTGACCGTCACAATCTTGATGATCGATGAGGTTCCAATGCGATGTAGAGCCACCACAGCATCCCCATTCTTGCACAGCCCTTTCTCCTTGGCATGCTGCAACGAGAATTCAATCGCTTCTTCAGTAGACTCAGCGTGAGAAGCTCTCGCAGATCCTGCAATCAAAACCGGAATCAAACCCCTAAAGATTAGGCTATGCCTAGCCGGTGATTCATCGCTGCACGACCAATCAAAAGAATCCGTCTTGATTTCAGGAACCACCACCGACAGTATAGGCATGCCGGGCCTGTACTTAGCCACCAGTTTTGCGGTGCTGCCGCCACGGGTTAGAACCAATATCAGCCTGGCTTGGGATGAGATGGCGGTTCGAACAGCAGAAGAGGCCAAGCTTTCAAGTGGGCTCATGGGCACAGGTGCATTTGCAGCGATCCTTTTGAACACATCGGCATAATTTATTGTACTTTCTGCTTCCATGCAAATCTTGGCCATGGTTTGAACCGCGAGTTCTGGGTAAGCCCCGGCTGCGGTTTCGCCGCTAAGCATGACGCAGTCGGTGCCATCGAGGACTGCGTTGGCAACATCGGTGGCTTCGGCTCGAGTTGGCCTTGGAGACTTGATCATTGACTCCAACATTTGTGTGGCGGTCACAACTGGCTTTCCTTGTAAGTTGCACTTGTAGACCATGACTTTCTGAGCTAGAAATATTTTCTCAATTGGGATTTCCATCCCGAGATCACCACGCGCCACCATAAACGCGTCGGAGTTGGCCAGGATTTCATCAAAGTTGGCTACCCCTTCTTGATTCTCAACCTAACAAAAATAACAACAAACATCATTTATGGAAACCTTTTGGCCTTCACATTTATCAAGGTTTAATTCTTCAAAGAAACAAATAATAATATTTGATACAATCATTAATTATCTTGTATTAAATACATTATTGGCCTTCACATTTATGAAGGCTAAGACAATGGCATTAGTGGCTTAATGTCAGAGCCAGCCTTAACCATGGGAATCAATCACAATCTGGAGTCGGTGTATCTTTTATAAATAAAATGAATGTACATGTTTTGTTTCACATGTCAAACAATTTTATATGTTTTATATATATAAAGCAACATTATTGTACATATATATATATGTAAAATAATGTTGCTTTATATATATAAAACAGATAAAATTGTTTGACATGGGTCAGGTTTAGGGGAAAACCGAAGAACACTCTGTTAGCCCTTCATCCGGTCGATATGCACTTGTGCATACAAGTAATTTGTAATATGCACAAGTGCATACCCACCGGATGAAGGGCTATCTTCCTCAGTTTTTCATTTTTTTGAGGTGTTTTGCTGAACCTCCCTCTATATATGTAATATGTTTTAATATGAAACTGATTCTCAACTTTGATAAAACGCACCTTAGACATAAGAAGGATGGTTTTGGCATGTTCTCCGAGTAACTTGCGAACCTCGATCAGATCGGAACCTTTTCGGACAAACGAGAGAGCAATCATATCGATCTTATTAGGAACACCCCATTTCATGATATCTTCTTTATCTTTCTCCGTTAAAGTAGGGAGATCCACGACCACTCCAGGAAGATTAACGTTCTTTCTCTCACCCAGAACTGCAGTGTTCTCACAACGACAACGAACTAACCCATTTTCGGTATCACAAGAAAGAACAGTAAACGAAATGGTGCCGTCTGCACAGAGTATCACACTCTGCGGTTTTACGTCGTAAGCTAACTTCTTGTAGCTCATGCAAATCATCTTGTCGTCGCCTTTAATGGTGTAATCGGTGGAGATGGTGATCTCTTGACCTTGTTTTAGTTGTACCGGTTTGCCATCTTTCAGAAACCCGGTTCGAATCTCTGGTCCCTGAAATATAACAAACAAAATGAACGGTTTATATGCTTTATCTGTTCGCAAAAATAACAATATGTTATTTGGCGTATAAGTTTAATAAAATATCCAGAGTTGATTTAAATACCTAAAATGTCCTTTAATTAAATTCCTGTTATAAACTTGTAAACATTTCCATATTATATTGAACAAGAATATGTGAAATCTCCAAAAAAATTCATGTGATAATAGTCTTACAAAAAAATATTAGATTTATCCTTTACTTATTTATTAAGTGTTAATTTGAAGATATTCGTAGATTGTTTGTCTAATTCGTATTGAATACCATACAATATGTAAATGCTTATGATATCCAAGAATTACTGAAACAAACATATGTATATGTAATATGTATAGAATAAAACCAAACAATAGCCCCAAAATCAGCAAAGAAAAGCAAGAAGTGAAGAAACTTTAAATGCAGCAAACAAACAAATGAAACAGTTTATGTTGAGCAATCAGCAATCACCATCTGGCAGTGATTCTTGAAAGGAAACAACCATGAAGCATCAAGAGAACAAATGGACAAAATCAATTAACCCCACCAATAGGAAAAGCCCCACTTGTACAGTATTCAACATCTTGACAAACAAGCTAAAAAATAAAATAAAATTCAATGTTTTCCTTCATCGAAATTCAAAATCGTTGCTACTACAAAACAAACTGAATTGTTGTATGACGATGAATTTGCAACAGAAACCTAAACAATTTAGTCAAAATCGATATAAACCATTGACCTAAAAAAATGGAGAATCAGATTCGATTTTGAAAACAGACTATTAGGTCAAAGTAATCAAATCATGAAAACGGACGATCTATGCACAACAAGGAACTGTAGCTTTGACGTGAATCATACGCGAGAAACATTTGAAATTAATTTAACCAATTGATGGGTAAAAACGAATCGAAAACATACTTTAGTGTCGAGCATGACGGCACAGAGGATGCCGGTGTTATCCATGGCGGTCCGGAGATTATCGAGGGTTTCCTGATGATATTCAAAGGATCCATGTGAGAAATTGAATCGAGCAACATTCATCCCTGCCTTCAACAACTTCTCAACCATTGGAACCGAACGAGAAGCCGGTCCCAAAGTACACACGATCTTCGTCTTCGGCCTCTTGGTACCTACTTGTTGCAGGCTCTGATCAATCGTCATTTGATCCATTCTCTCTTCAATCCACGATCAAGTATCTGAGAGAGAAAAAAGGAAACCAAACGCAGATATTTGTGAAACAAGAGAAGGAATAGGCGGCTGAGGATGAATGAAGTGGGTTCTGTTTCTTGGTGATTTATACAAAAATGAATTGGAATATTTAATTTTTTGTTGAATATGAATTAAGATTTTGGAATGGTTTATATGCGATATGCGATATCTTAAACTTTCAATTTATGTCCTCTCTCTCTCTATATTGATTGATTTCTTTTTCTTCAAGTTTCGTCTTTTCAACCTTCCAGAAGCCACTTTTTAATTGACCTAATTTTGAACTTTAAATGCAAACAAAGAAAAACACCCACATTTAATATATATAATTATTTGATCTAAAAGATTATAAAACAGGGACGGGTATAAAAACTTTTTCATACGGTGACATCATATTTTTTCGTACGGTTTTTATCGACATGTGTATCTTTTTTACCAACGTTGAATATCGGTCGATGTGTTTTTAGTTAAATTTCGGCGTTTTGAGGTATTTTTAAACTTTTTGACTTGATTTTAGGGATTTTTAAGTTTTTTTTTTCGATTTTGAGAAACTTTTTCAGTATTTATGGTTGATTTCATGAGATTTTTTCGGTATTTTTTGTTGATTTCAAAAGTTTTTATCGGTTTCTTTGGTTGATTTCAAGAGTTTTCTTGGTTGATTACGAGGTACGATTGCACTTCCAAAAGAATACGACGGCACCTCCTAAAACGATGTTGTTGCACCTTCACGAAACCAAAAAAAATTACCTTTCGCCATATAAATAATACGGTGGCACGTGCCACCGTGTGCCCTTAGAGATCTGTCCATGGTTCAAATAAAAATGTTGAATGGTGTGAGACTGTGAGACTGTGAGAAGGTTAGAATGTGGTTAAATATATAATTATTTGAATTAAAAATTATAAAATAAAGTTCAGTTTAAATATATATATATATATATATATATAGGGATGAGATCAAGAGAGAACCATGAAAAAAGAAAGAACCGAATAACCCATCAAAGCCATTAAATTAAGATGATCCAATGGTTATAAATTAAAATGTAGTTATAACCAATTTTTTTAATAAAAAAAGTATTTACCCTCTGTTTTTTAAATTCAAAATTGGCGAAGTATGACATAAATTAAAGCCAAACAAATTATACCAAAAAATTCATCATTTTATTATGGTTCCAATCCTCGCCGCTCCACTCCCCTCTCTCGACTATCACTACATCCTTATTTGTTTCAAGATTCCAAAGTCGTTTGAACTTTTGGCTCAACAACTCCCTCGAGGCCCATCTATCTGACCACAACCGTGTTTCATTCCCACTCCCCACCTCAATCCCAAATGAAGAACTAAAATCAATTCCCAATTTCCCCAAGTATGTCCCAAGTTTTACTATCCCTCCCCATACCGACCTCCCTCCAAAGGACCAAACCGATCCCTCTTCTAGTCCCCCTTTCCGACCATATATGCTTCGAATTACTTTTGCCCAAAACAACCTCCTTTTCCCAGCCGAACCTCCACCACCACTTCCCAATTTGACACTTGTAGACTCCCCACGTTTAGGCCCCCGTTTTTGAAATCCCTCACCACTCTCTCCCATTTTACCCAAGAATCCCTCTATTAGTGTTTACCCCTTCCCCTCCCCCCCCCCCCCCCCAAAAGAACCGACTTCTAAGCCTCTCTAACTCTCTAATCACTCCACTCGGGGCTCGAAAAAGCGAGAAATAGTACAAAGTCAAACTACCGAGAACCGATTTCACCAATGTCAACCGACCACCGAACGACATCGTTTTAGCTTTCCAAGACGATAATTTGTTCTTCATCTTTTCCACCACAACTTTCCAATTGTCTAGTCTATTCATCGCCGCCCCTACCGGGAGGCCAAGATATGTAAATGGTAACTCTCCGCTTCCACAACCCAATTCATTGGCCCACACTTGGACTTCGTCCCTTTCGACTCCCCCACCAAAAATCTTTTACTCAAATTAATCAAAGACCCGATACCAAATAAAAACATTTCAAAATTCTCATAAGATTCTTAATATTTAGAGAGTTCCACTTACCGAAAAATATTGTGTCATCCGCGTATTGTAAATGTGAAACCTCCACTTCATCCTTCCCCACCGACACTCCTTTAAAAAGCCCATTGCCTCTAGCTTCCAACATTAGTACATTGAGGCTCTCCGCCACCACCAAAAAAAGGAATGGAGCTAACGGATCGCCTTGCCGAAGTCCTCTTTTCATTTTGAATTCTTTTGTCGGTGAACCGTTTACCAATATCGAGACCGACGCCGACTCTAAGCACGTTTTATCCATCTTCGCCATTTATTCCCAGATCCCATGGCTCCCAAAGTGTCAAGTAGGAATGACCACTCTACGCAATCGTAGGCCTTTTCAAAGTCTACTTTGAACACCAAACCTTTCCTTTTCGATCTTTTCAAATCCTCTACCACTTCGTTCGCTATAAGTACCCCATCAAGGATGTACCTTCCCTTTAGAAAGGTCGTTTGTGTATCCCCTATAAGCTTTCCCATGACCTTCTTCATCCTTTCCGCCAACGCCTCGGAAATAATTTTGTATAAAATTCCAATGAGACTAATTGGCCTAAACTCATTAAGCCCAATTGGATTCGGGTTTTTTGGAATAAGCATGATAAAAGAAGCGTTACATCCTTCACTAATCTCCATCGACTCCCAAAATTTCTCGATCGCCTTAATCAAATCCCCTTTTATGATGTCCCAAAACTTTTTTATAAAAGTGATCGTGATCCCATCCGGTCCCGACGATTTATTTTTTCCGCATCCCTTAACCGCCTCCAAGATCTCCACCTCCGAGAACGACTGTTCCAAATTGTCCGCTTCTACCTTAGTGATTTTTCTAAGCTTATCACTCTTTAATTTCGGCCCCATCTGCTTTTTCGACTCAAAATTTTCTTTGAAGAAATCAAAAGTTGCCTCTTTGATCTTTTTCAGGTCTTCGGTCCATTCCGCGCTAACGTTTAGTCCACGAATGCCATTGGTTCTTACTCTTTTTCGTATCGCCACATGAAACAACTTGGAATTTTCATCCCCCTCCTTAATCCACTTTAGTTTTGCCTTTTGCCTTGCCATGTCCAATTTTCGTTTTTCCGCCTCTAACCACTTCTTTCGCGCTTCTACCCATCTTTCTCGCTCCTCTTCGTCAAGGCTTCTATGATCTACAATTGCTTCTAATTTTTCAGCCTCTAATTTATTTCTTTCCAACTCCCCCTCCAAAGCCTTGTGTTTGTCGTTGCACCAACTTTTTTAAGTCGCCTTTACATTTTTTATTTTTTCAATCCAAACTCGATTCGGTATCCTTTATGTCACTTCCTTGCTCCAAGCCTCGCTTATGACCCCTTCCATGTTATCTTCTAGCCAAGTATCGAAGAGCTTAAACGGCTTCGGGCCGAAGTTCCGATTTGTATCGCTCAACATAATTGGGTAGTGGTCCGACCACCTCCTTTCCAAAGCTTTAACCCCCAAATTTTGCCAAATCCCACCGAACTCTATTGAAACTAGGAAACGGTCCAACTTACTGTACTTCTTCCCATCATCACTCACTCTAGTGTATTTTTGTCTACCCATCGGCACGTCCATCAACGAGCAATTTCGGATGAACTCGCTGAAATCCTCTACCCCTTTCCCGTTGGTTATCGAGTTGAGTCGTTCATGGTCTCCTCTAACCTCATTAAAATCTCCAAAAACGCACCATTTAACCTCCTCTTTTTTGCATAGGAGTTCAATCATATTCCATAATTCTTTTCTTTTTTGTTCTCTCGGTCCATACACATTCACAAAACCCACAAGATCGCTTACTCCTTCCCATTTGCCGACTGCCGCAACAAAATTCTTCTCCGTAATAAAAAATTCACAATTAAAGGTTGCTTTGTCCCAAAACCTCCAGGCTTCCGATTGTATAAAATCACAATCGTCAAAACCCCAAATGTTTGAAACCTGTGACTCGTTCCAAACTCCCTGTTTAGTTTCTTGGATGCCGAGCATACTTACCTTCTCCTTACGACAAAGCTCACGAATCCATCCCCTCTTTTCAATTGCTCCCAACCCCCTAATGTTTATAGATATTACATTCATCAAAGGACATAATTATCGAACCTATGCTCCTTACCGCTTCACTTCTTTCGCTCCCCCTTGTTTTGCCCTTCTTCTTTATTAACTACACCCCATGACAATCCCAATTTTGTTCCAAATTCTTCTAGACTTTCGGAGAAATCGGATTTTCTTGCATCCGAAGATTGCATATTTTGGACGCTACCCTCGCTTCCTATCCGAGTCTTCTTTTTAGACCTCTCCGCCTTTGTGTTTTTCGCATCCTTACCTGATTTTTTCGAGCCATTCTTTTGCGCGCTAGCCCTTGCCATTTTTTTATCATGTGGAAGCTTATCTTCCCTCTTCCTAGACCCCTTCCTTCCCCTTTTTTGATTTTATTAGATCAGCTCCTAGCCCCCGTTTGTCTTTCGCCTTTTCGTCGTTTGCCCACTCGTTTTCTCTTTTTTCATTCGTTCTTACAGATTTTCTTCCATTGGGATGCCTGCTTCCGAATTTGATTTTTGTTCCTGAGTCGAACCCGCATAAAAAAAATTCGAGCATGATCCTCCGATAGCTACCTGATTTTTGTTTGAGATTTCAGCCACCCTTGGGCCATGACCTTCCTTTTTTTTATTTATGGTATTGCTGGGCCCACTTATTGTTTTTTATTAAGCCCATTTCCACAATTTTGGTCCACATGTAAACCGCCAACTCCCAATGTATGAATTAGGGTTCAACGGTTGTTCACCTTCCCTCTGCCCCTCCAAGCCGTTGGAAAATGACTCTTCGACTCCCTCTGCCATTGCCGGTTCCTGAGTTTTTTTCCGGCAACCCTTCACCGTCGCCGTCCTCTAAATCCTTTCCATCATTTCTTCGCTGATCATTATCTGCACACCCTGTCATCCCGTTTTTACTTTCTCCTTCAAATGAGCTTTCCTCAACTCGCCAATCATCGTCTCCGGTATCGCCTTCCGATGGTATCGATGAGTTGTCTTCCTCACTATCTTCACTGTCTCTCCACTCCCCCATCCACGATTTTGGCAGAAGCACCTCCTCTTCCTCTACGATTCTTATTCTATAAAACAGATTATCGATTTTTATACTCCTAAGGACGTCAATCCGGGAGTTGATCGATGTTGCTACCATCACTCTTCCATATTCCAAGTCTTTACAATCCTCCCATGAGCAGTTTACAAGTTCTAGGACCTTTACCCCCATTTACTAGCTATCTTGCCAAAAATATCCAAGTTTGTTACATTGATTGTTACCCCATTTATTATTGTTTGTTACCCAAATGATGTATCGAATGATTTATGAAGCAAATGCGTTCATATCATTTGATCAACCCTATAACGAACGATTCGAGGGTGCAATTCATTAGAATAAATGAAGGATGGGATAAGGTTCAACTTGGTCAAGGTTAAATCTTATTTCACCAACGATAAGGAGTGTTTACATACTTGTAAAAAAAATATTCATAACCTAAAAGAAATGCTAAAATTATAAAGCGGAATTCAAACTCCTTTGCAGAGGTGAGACATATAGGACTAATGATAGTAACGTTTCATAAATGTCCGTCTTTATCATTATTGGTTATTTATACATATTTAAAACAAGTAATAGGTGCCAAGCTCACAAAGAGCTCAAACCCAAAGGAATTATGATTCTCACAGTTCACTACCATACTCAAACTCTCGACTCTTTGATATCATCCAAAACCAATTGTATTGTCTACGTCTCCATGGTGCAATTGTTTAAAGAATATATATTTTCTAACACTTAAAAATATTGTAATTTTAAATATTTAGGTCCCGGCAACCTCCTGTCTCTAAACTCCACGTCCCCTCTTTGTCTCACCAATAATTTGATGACAAGTAGGCATTTTTATTCTCTCAATGAGATGGTGATTGGTGGACAGGAAGGATTTTATCCCCGGCATCCACATACCAAGCAACCTTCATGCAGTTAAATGTATGATGTTTTAGAATCTACATTTCTTGGGTTTGCTATAGCCTATATGCATCCAAATTGAGAAGCACAGAGAAAGCTTTAACGTTTAAATAAATAAACTTCTTTCCACAATAATGATGATTAATGCATGAGCTACATGTTACTATAACAACTCTGTTTTGGATCTACTACCAATTTCTAGCTCTGGAAAAAGGAATACCTTGTTATAATAAGCCTCATGGAAGTCTTGTATTCATCCTATTTAGGGAAAAAAAAGGACAAATGGGTCACCCTTCATTGTTAACCTGCAAAAATAACTACCTTCATCAATCCCCTCCCAATGCTACTACCTTTTCTGATTTCCATTTTTCAGGTCCCAACCATACAAACTCATTCATTTGCTTCTCATTGATTTAGGATAGAAACGTACGTACTCTGAAGCAAGAGGGGTGATAGATAATCTAGAATATTCAAAGCTCGTCATGTTCTTCAGGTTGTTCCTTGTTCATTGCTTCTAGTTTCTCTTCTAGTTCCTGAAACATTCAGTAATCATCAGAAATTCCAACATAGGAAACAATAGATCCCCGCTAAATTGTCCCAGCAGAACATTCAAATCCCTGCCACCCTTCCCTAGGACACCGCAATTTACCTTTCCCATGATGGCCGTGGGATTGGTACTGTGGGGGCGGTGGTTTAGGGAGCAGTGTAAACCCTTTTTCCACAACAATAGGTCAAAAATGATGAAAGATTTGTACCTTGAGTCTTCCTTCTAGGCAAAGGGCTGGAGTAGTTAACAATGCCGCATATCTGCAATGAAAATAATCATTTTCAAAAGGTCTCATATTGTTGAGTGCATAGGAAGAGGAGAGAGAGAGAGAGAGAGAGAGAGAGAATATCTTACTCGCAACGACTTGGTTCGTCTATATCAGAAACTTCAACTTTCAATCCACATCTTAATCTGACCTGCGATATGATGAGAAAAAACCACATAAAAAATATATAGGACTTCTGGAGGGATATATTCTGTCTGTTTCAGATGAAACATATTTTCTTTCTCTAGTCCAAGAGATTCTTTTATCTTTTTCCTTTTCTTTGGTTCTTAACTGATATTGATTTCTTATTCATCCATTTCTAAACAGTAACTAATATAGTTTACAGAAGGTTGGATACGTTTATTTATACTTCATGACTGAATTAATACACAATGTATGACCTTAAAATTGACTAGGGAATATTATTTCTATAAATTTGTAACATCAAAGGTAAAATAACACGAAGGAGTTAGATACCGTTAAACTTCTATAAGGCCCATTCCAGCATTTGTCACCGGTTGAAAAGAGCATGACTCTGTATGACTCGTCAAATTTATCCCAATGCCTAACAGGTAAATGGAGAAAACCATACGGGTCAACCAGCAATCACGGAAAGCTTTCAAAAAGTTACAGGTAAATGAATTGCTCGTTGATCTACTCGTAATGCAAAGGTAGAACAATCTAGCGATAACTTTTGCTTCCTCGCTAACTTTCTTTTTCAGAATTTACATATTCGAGTTCAAGTGGAAAACTAATGGGAAACACCTACCCCAAATGAGTTGTCCTGTGGCCCTCCACTTGAGAGGCCTCCTTAAAAGGGCAGACCTTGTAAACATACCTGAAGTGATGAAAAGCAGAACAGAAGAAGTCCAGATTCAGGATAAGATGATTACGGAAAAGAAAAAAGAATTCTACAGGAAAAAACAAAACATCAACTGGACACAAGATAGAATAGAATGCGAAGTTTATAACTTGTTCTCTTTTATCTCAAAACATCGACCATATAATGAATAGAACTCCTTCTCTGGTCCTGCAATACCAAACATAGATCATTATAAATCAATATGAGCTCCATCCATAGAAGAAGGGATAATTTACTCTGTGTATAGTATTAAAAGAAAAGGATAAAACTAACCAAAGTCGTATCCTAGCTTCTTCGTTAAACTTGATATTCTTGATTGTATTTTAGATAACTTCCCACTGGCATCATCATATTCTTTTCGTACACTTTCAGACTCTAAAACACATACAAATAAACAACAATTCATGAAAATTCAGACATGTCTTTATATTCAAACGAACAAAGAACCTTGATTTCTACCAGATGTATCCACTGGAGTCTGAAAGGGGTTAACGGCCTGTAGAAACCTCCGGACAGTTTGTTGAATCTTCTTCAACCATGATGGGTTACTTGTGCCTTCCATATCTTAAGCATGTAAATTCCAAAAGCCACCATCAGCAAGTGATATAATATGAAGCTGTGGACAAATGAAAGTAAATTCATAAAGAACAGTTGTGCACCTGACATATCCATTTCATCATCTGATTCATATTTGTGTTCACTGGAATCATCATCATCAGCGTCATCACCCCCAACATCATCCATATGATCCTCAGTGTCATCCTCCTCATGGTGCTGATGGTCTTCCTCGGTTTCCGTATCATACCCACTGTCTTCCTCCTCATGTACATTATCAGATGTCTCATCATACTCATTATCATCATTGTTCCTAGAAGTACCTGCATCTTCATCTTGCTGATGCTCTGTTTTTTTCCCTGTCCAACGTGAACCAATGGCACGACCTAACTCTTCCCTTGATAGTGACTCAGCATTTTCAGATGCATCTTCTTCCTGAATAGACGATTGTGAATAAGGTTGAAGCCTTGCAGGGAAAAAGGAATGGCACAATATGAAATTGCTCATAGTGACCAACAAGGTACCTTACTTCCAGGCCCATGAGAAGGATCATGTTCATGTGCAACTTTAGAAGATTCTTCTTTCTTTTCAGCATGCTACTCAAAATGAGAGAAAATTCAGTACATGTGAATAATACACAAAAAATATCAGTGAAAGAATAACATGAATTTAACAATGACCTCTTCTATATTGTTAACAGATGCATCCGTGTCATCATCCTCGTCATCATCATCATCATGTGTCGAACTAACCCCAGGGTCAGTGGGGCCCTTGTTTAGATCCTAATAATAGAACTGGAGTGAGGGACTAGGAGAAATGGGATAGTAATGAACAAACAAGCATCAAAAAGGGAAATTTTTAGATATCATGATGCTTTGTTTCAAAAAAGGGAAATTCCTTGTACAGAACAACTCTAACCTGACCCAAAGGAGGGTGATCATGAATCCTTCCATCATCTTCAGCTTTAGTTTCTTTAGATTCTTGCTCCTGAACATTCACTTTTTCTTCAACTTTTTGTTCCTTTACTGTTGCTTCTTCAGCTTCCTTTTTCTGCTTCTCCTCTTCTTCTTTCTGAATGCGTTCTTTCTCCTGTGCCTTCTCTATTTGTTCCTTGCGCTCTAGAAAGGGGTGAAGAAATATATATATTAAAATAATATAACTTAAAACCCTCCAACACAAAACTAAAATATGTGAAAAACATATATCACTGCAGATAAACATGAATGGGGAAGCCAATCTAATAGTTGATTAAAGACAGATGATTTTGCATAAAGAAGTACCCTTAAGCTGCTGTACAAGCCCCTTAAGAATGTTCTCCTCATTCTTTAACCTAGATAACTCTGCCTCATCCTTCGCTACTAAAAGTTTTGCTTGTTCAACTTCATGCTTTCTAACAGTGACACCCTCCTGAAAGGTTGCTATCTTTTTCCTTAATCTATCTCGTGCTACCTTTCCAGCTTCCCAGCAGGTATTTTTGCACTTGATTTTACCATTATACTCGTCACTTCCATCACAGCAATCTGCTCAATAGAACCAGGTGAAATAAGGTTAGTTAATCATGACAATTACAATGCAAAGTAAGTTTTTGGCCATAATACAGAAGTGGGAGGATTGCACAACCATTGACTATTACAAAAAATTTGTTTCTACACACTCAATGGATATAGAAATACATAGCCAACGTAATCAACCAAGAGATAATAATGGCAGGCATATGATTTTAATAAGAATCAAAAGATAAGGTTTATTGGTTGATGATTGATTATGCTTGGTAGGTATCATTATTAGCTTTCGCAATATGTCCAGTCACCATGTCCGCATTAAAACAATATTAGAGATTTGTTTTACATTGATCTTGGGGAAATTGAATTTAGTTTGACGTAAAACGGACGAAATTTCAATCAGAGGATTGATTGTTCATCCGGAGATTATCCTCTATTCACAACATAAGACATTTGCATGATTCACATTTGTGGCATTGTAACAGCAACAGGAACTGAAACAAACACTTGTAAGGTGAATATAAAGAAAGAACACCGTAGAGGGTGATATAATGATTGTGGGAACCGTACATCTCCAATGCCCCTCAGCCATTATGTACCAAAAAAGCTGAAGCTGGTTTGTATTAATAATATGCATACATTTTTAAATCCTGATTAATCTATCAAACAAGCAAAGGGTTCATTAGACCACAAACTCCAATACGTTTTCAAGTACAGCAGAAGCGCCTGAAGAGGGGAAACCCATGCTATGATGGAGATGTCCAAATTATTATGGATAGACTACCAAACACCCATAACAAAACATGGAGAAAATCCCATATGACCCAAATGCCCAATTGTGTTTAATCCACAAAGTTACGAATAACACTTCGACAACAATATATTGTATCTCTTTTCCACTTGTGTGGTTGGGTCTATATTTGAAGCCTTTGAGTCGATAATAAAGTTCCCAAAATTGTATGATCCACATTTCAAATCACTTAATGAAATTCTATTTGTGTAGTTCTGTGGACTTCGGTGTATACTTATTGATCCAAAACTTATCAGTAGCCACATGAACAAAAGTATCTTTTTCTAGTGTCTGGTAAAGTCATCACAGGCGATCAATCAGACAAAACAATGTCCTCGTAATAATACAAGTACATTTTGGTATATCCATAACTAGAATTTTAAGTGAATCTACAGTTCATTGTTATTCATGATTCATAATATTAGACAGTATAGTGAATCTCAATTCATGAAATTAGTATTGTTTTCTCGATTTGATTCCCTATTCATAATTTCATATAAACTCCTGTAATTTGTGAAAAAGGGTAGACTTATATATTGTACTTCTAAGGATATAGGTCAAACATATAAACCTGCTTTTTAATTTCGGTTCAAATGCAAACTTGCTCATACCCAGAACCTTTATTTTGTTTGTTAATACAACAAAACGTTAATACCCAGAAACCCAGAATAAATGTTCATCATCCAAGATCCTATAAGAATATAAAAACAAATTCTGGACATTGGGGCACATAGTCTCATGAATTTAAAGTTATGTTAGTTAAATCTTGGTTTACTAGTTAACTTGCTTGTTTCGTGGAGTAAGTTCCAGTAGTCCAGACCTTCATTAAGGGGATTGGGACACACAGATGCCGAAGACTAAGACTAGCAAATTGCAAATGAATAGACAAAGGGGAAATGATGTTAAATTACACATTTATTTCATCTTGGTGGTCAGACCATCAGAAGGGTTGGAAACTTCAGGATTCTAGAAGAGGTTACTTACTTTTATGTGAGAAATAAATGTACGTCAAAAATCTAAGGTCTTCGACTTTTTGTGTGTGTGTGTCAGTGTGTGTGCATACAAAAGTGGGAGGAGGTGTTTTTATTTCATTTAAGTGAGTTGCTCAATTTTGATCTCAAAATCAATAATAGACTAACAGTATGATTTTTCCCATGCTTTCTTAATATATCCATCTACATGTTCCCCAGACTTAGATGACCCTTTTGACAAGATAAGCTTCAAGTTAATTAAAGAAGTGATTGCGAAAGTTCAAAGACTTTCGAAAATAATTCATTGCAATTGCAGGTAATATAAATACAATAAGAAGAGAGAGTGAGTGAAAAATTTACTTACCGCATATCCCATCATTAACCCTGGAAGAAAATATAGAAAGTGGAGTATGTCCTGCATTTCGACAATAGAATTTTCCAGTGGGACATGCTGACGTTCCTGCAATGCCAATAGTTGTACTAAGATGACCATACTAATGAAACATTACCAAGGCTGGTTTAAGATATATTTAGATTATACTTCAGAGGTCCTGTGGAAGTTGGAACAATTCATTTGCTCAAAAAGTACGTTAAATGAGACCTCCTACTACACTCTCTAACTGTAAGCAATAATCATCAACTATCAAGCATCTTCTTCTCACAGTAAAAAAAAGAACAGGAAAAAAAACACTAGTTAAACTAAAAACGAAATGTGATGATCATATGCATTCAAGAACTTGAACATGTGGCTACTAACTCAAGAACAGCAAGAAATAAAACTTGAGCAATGAGCAATTACAAATCTTTTTCAAGTTGTAAATTTCGTGATATAATTTATTTCTACCGAAGAATAGCTAGTAGACCTGGCTCGTCGGTGCCATCAGAACAATCACAAAAGTCGTCATTAAGTTGTGTCGTTGTGAATGTTTTAGATCCATCTTTGCATTTAATCGTTCCTGACGAAGATAAGCCCTTATAGTATTCCTCATCTGTTCAACAAAAGAAATAACATAACTGAAAATTTGATAATAACGAAACAATCATTCAATCACCAATCACGAACATCAGAGTAGAAATTGCACCTTGAGGAGCAACTCCGAGAAGGTTTTCCGATAGAACAACCGCCGATCTCAGAACCAACATCGAACAAAAGACGAACAGTAATTGTGTATGTATCTTCATTTTCATCTTCTATTACTAATTTAACTCGAAATTATGAATCGCAGCTCGAACTATACCACGCAATTCTCAGATCGTTTGCTCGTGCTTTTGAATCCCTAGCAGCGGTACCTACACAACACACTGCGATTGCAGTGGTGCGAAGCGAGAAGCCGACCGGGGTTTAACTTCAACCAGACTTGCACGACGTCGTTCCCGGTCGTCCCATCCCTTTTACTCCTAATATATTTATTTTCCTTTAATCACCTATTTTTGGCGATGTATCAATTTTTTGTTTTTATATACCATATGGTAATTTATTTGGTCTCTCATTGTAGGGGTCTTTGGGATTGCTTATTTTTTTGACTTATTTTTAAAAGTTTTTGTCAACTTATGTGGTGAGCAAAATAAGTTTTTCTAAAAATGTTTGGATTAGCTTATTGTGGTGTGGAAATATGATAAGCAAATAAGGACTTTTTTAGTATTTGGTAAATATTGCTTATTTATGTGAAATGACCAAAAAGAACATTCTTCTATATCCATTAACCTTGAACAAATTATTTTTACTAATTAATCAACCAATTTCAACCATAAAGTCATAGAAAACGATGAACTTTCATGATTCATGAACTTGTGAACAGATTTTATGTAACACCTCGAATTTCCATTATATTATATTTAATATGAATAGGGTCTATTTGTAATTTAGTCTAAGTTTGTGGACTAATTGTAAATGTAAACTCCAGGGTTGAAATTATATTTTGACTAAAGTTTAAGAAAGATTGTGAAATTAGAACTTGAAGGTCTAATTGGTCATTTCTTGTAAGTTGAGATTACTTAAAGTTTGGGTAAGTAATCTGATTTGAGAAAAAAATATCTCAAATAAAGGTTCTGGAGTCGGTCAAATACAGAGAGAAAGAAGAAGAGAAAGAGACGAGAAGAATTGGAACTGTGGTTGCTTGTGGTAAGAGTTTGAATCACATTACTTATTTTCTTAATCAGTTAGTAATATCAAGTTGGAATCATCGTTCAAATAGATTGTTGAATCAGAGAAGAGAGAATTGGATTTCTGGTTCAAAGCTTTTTACAGGTGAGTTCATCTCTTCATTTAAAATATTATCAGTTGAAATTGTATCAGGTTTTATATGCAATCTGTCTGAATGATTTGGTATAATTGTATTGAAACAAAAGCGATCAACAAACTGAATTTAGATGAGTTTTTTGAGCAAAATTTGACGTGAATCGAATAACCAGTATCGAAGTCCTGGTATAGGATCCAGAATTGGGGAGTTCCAAAATTGGGTTTAGGATCCGGAAATAGTGGGTTCCAGAATTGGGCTTTGGATCCGGAAATGATGGGTTTTGGAATTGCGTTTATGATCCGAAAATGGTGGGTTCCGGAATTGGGCTTAGGATCCGGAAAATGGTGAGTTCCGAAAATTGGGTTTAGATCCGGAATGATGATAGGATCCGGAATTAATCCGGAATGGTGATGAGATCCGGAGTTGATCCGGAATCTAATGCGATCCGGAATGGATCCGAAACTGACCCGGAACCGGAGATGATCCGGAATGGATCCGGTTTCGGTGGTGACCCGGAATGAGATCCGGTTTCTTTGGGATCCGGTTTCTTTGGAATCCTAACATGACCCGATTTTAGTTTCGGTCTCAATTGGGTCTTGGTTTCGGATAGTTCCGAACTTTGAGTTCGGAATACTTTTCCGAATATAGGTTTCTGGAGGGGGAACAATTGAGGATAAGGATACGTTAGGTTATCTAAAAATCCTTAGAATTGAGAATGTGTTACGAGATGTAGCGTGATATGTTTTTATACATATACGTTAGTAAGTGTAATGGATCTATAGGCACTGGTAGTAATTGTAACGAGGAATAGGCATAAAGTAATTTGAAATTCCCGTTGACCTGAAATGTGGAATATGCATAAAGTAAATTATAATTCTCATTTCGTAAAGGTGTTGTGAAATGAGGAATAGGCATAAAGTAAATTGTAATTCCTATTTCATAGTGTGACGTGAAACGTGGAATAGGCATAACGTAAATTGTAATTCCCGTTTACGTGGAAATGAGGAATAGGCATAAAGTAAATTGTAATTCCTGATTTCTATGGGAAGGTAAGAGATAGGCATAAAGTAAATTGTTATCTTTACTTCCACTCCAAGAAATAGGCATAAAGTAACTTGTAATTTCTTGGATATGAGCGATGATCTAGAATCTGTAATGATTCGTAGTAGGCTCTCGAATGTGATTATATGACTTTCTGGAGGTTAGTCATACTCATGGAATCGGGTACTTTCCCATCATCGCAAGATAAGTATGTGTACGGTAAGAATGGTGGCAAACCAGGTTTGGTTATATGCTTTGAATATCTGAGTTTCCAAAGCTGTTAATGTTTTAATTTGAAATTGGATGTTCTCACTAGGCGTAAGCCTAATCGTTTCAAATTAAATTTTCTTACCAGGTACGAGCTCGGGAAAGTAACGGGAAGAGGGACGAGTGTTTTGGTATACGACCTATGATGCTAAGTGGAGAAGATAGCTTATGCGAGGATACTTTTGATGAATAGCTTAGACAACCAATTTAATCTAATCGTAGTTGACAGGATTAGATTAATAGGTTGTTTGGAGAATTCGAAATGTATATATAAATCCTCATCATTAATTCTCTACTTATGTATAAAAGTTTGGATGTTTTTATGATTAACCTTGTAAGATCCCACATTGGTTGGGGAGGGGAAAAAATGTTGCCTTATAAGAGGGACTTGATACCTCCCCTATCAGACGCGTTTTAAAATCGTGAGTCCAGGTGTGTGGACAAAGCGGACAATATCTGGTACGGTTGCCCTGAGATGTTATAGATGGTATCAGAGCCAGGAACCGGACTGGTGTGCCAGCGAGGACGATGGGCTCCCAAGGGGGTGGATTACAAGAGCCCACATTGGTTGGGGAGGGGAACAAAGGTTGCCTTATAAGAGGGACTTGATACCTCCCCTATCAGACGCGTTTTAAAATCGTGAGTCCAGGTGTGTGGACAAAGCGGACAATATATGGTACGGTTGACCTAGGATGTTACAGATGGTATCAGAGCCGGGAACCGGACTGGTGTGCCAACGAGGACGCTGGGCTCCCAAAGGGGTGGATTGTAAGATCCCACATTGGTTGGGGAGGGGAACAAAGGTTGCCTTATAAGGGACTTGATACCTCCCCTATCAGACGCGTTTTAAAAATTAAAACCGTGAGTCCAGTTGTGTGGACAAAGCGTACAATATCTGGTACGGTTGCCCTGGGATGTTACAGATGGTATCAGAGCCGGTAACCGGACTGGTGTGCCAGCGAGGACGCTGGGCTCCTAAGGGGGTGGATTGTAAGATCCCACATTGTTAGTTGGGGAGGGGAACAAAGGTTGCCTTATAAGAGGGACTTGGTACCTCCCCTATCAGACGCGTTTTAAAATCGTGAGTCTAGGTGTGTGGACAAAGCGGACAATATCTGGTACGGTTGACCTGGGATGTTACAGATGGTATCAGAGCCGGGAACCGGACTGGTGTGCCAACGAGGAAGTTGGGCTCCCAAGGGGGTGGATTGTAAGATCTCACATTGGTTGGGGAGGGGAACAAAGGTTGCCTTATAAGAGGGACTTGATATCTCCCCTATCAGACGCATTTTAAAATCGTGAGTCCAGGTGTGTGGACAAAACGGACAATATCTGGTACGGTTGCCCTGGGATGTTACAGATGGTATCAGAGCCGGGAACCGTACTGGTGTGCCAGCGAGGACGTTGGGCTCCCAAGGGGGTGGATTGTAAGATCCCACATTGGTTGGGGAGTGGAACAAAGGTTGCCTTATAAGAGGGACTTGATACCTCCCCTATCAGACGCGTTTTAAAATCGTGAGTCCAGGTGTGTGGACAAAGCGGACAATATCTGGTACGGTTGACCTAGGATGTTACAGATGGTATCAGAGCCGGGAACCGGACTGGTGTGCCAGCGAGGACGTTGGGCTCCCAAGGGGGGTGAATTGTAAGATCCCACATTGGTTGGGGAGGGGAACAAAGGTTGCCTTATAAGAGGGACTTGATACCTCCCCTATCAAACGTGTTTTAAAACCGTGAGTCCAGGTGTGTGGACAAAGCGGACAATATCTTGTATGGTTGCCCTGGGATGTTACACAAACACCCCCTTAATATATAGAAGTATTATAATTAAATCTTCTCCGGTTAGAACAATTATAATGAGGTTTGGGTCTTTAGAGATCTTTCCTAAAAAATCACCGGTTCGAATCTTGTGAGAGTATTGGAGATTTTTTTGTTCTCTAAGGATGCGTTTAGTACGCAGACCGGATGGAACGGGACGGGACAAAAAAAATTAGTCACATGTTTGGTATGTCATGGGACAAAAATTAGATTTCATGGGACAAAACTTCATTTATTTAGTTCCAACAAAATAAGTAGAACAACCTTGGACTAAATGTAAGATTACATAATTACCCTTTTCTCTAAAACCTAAGGGTGCGTTTGATTCGCATAATGTTTTTTGATGGAATGAAATCTGTCAAAGGAAATGAAATTGAATGTTATCAGATTTGACCACCTGTTTGGTTGACATACATTGGAATGGAATATGTTAAAGGAATTGGAATTCGTCTGTTTGGTTCACATAATTTAGCTTCATAATGGGAATTAAATATTAGTAAATGACCAAAATACCCTTTTCGAAAGTTTGAACTGTAACACCCAGATTACACTAATGTCCATTTTACCGTTTAACCTCCAAAATAATCAAATTTTAAGACCACCAAAATATACGGGATATAATTTTTAATAAAATTCCAAAATGTCCACTTTAAATTGTAACGTTTTATCCAAAACATAAACCAACCCAGAAGTTTAAGATTTACAATCCAAAAGTTTACTTATAATCAACCGGGGACATATCTACCCGATAGAATACATACATATGTTTAACCACCAAAAGCAAGTACCAATATACCCAAAAGAGCTAAACAGACACTTGTATCAACACCCGGACTATGCTTCCTTATCTTTCCCTTTGTCTACAATCCTTTTTCCTGAAAAAAATTAATCAATAACGGGTAAGCTATAAAGCTTAGTGAGTTGTATATGAAGGTACATGGTTATAATGTTATATATGTATATATATAACTGAAGAATGAAACGAAAACTAAAAGCTATTATAACATTGAAGACTAACAACTCGGAGAATTCCATGGATACATCCCAAAAGACTTACCAAAATCATAAACATAACATATCAATATTAAAATCAATACATCATAAGTTCAACAACAACATACGCTCTTACCGACAAACTCAACAACGAAATGTTAATTGTTCCATATGAACACCTATCACATGGCTCAAGTATCGTATCACGTAAACATATCATGAATCAATTGTAAAATATCAAGAATAGTGCACCACTCCCACCTTCATCTACTGGGTACGTGCAGAATAGTACTCACACTCGTCTCCTAACACACGAGATACGTGAGTACAACGAACCGGTATGCCACACCCAACCTTCGTCTCCCTGGGATACGTGGACATACACCGCTTTCCAGCGTACCACACGAAGTAGTACCCGTATTCACGGTTTACCAAGAGATTTACAAAACAATTGCGGATCCGGACTCGACCGACATAGCGGAACGATTATACGGAATACAAACCGGAATCAGAGGGACGTAACATGTCACACCTTACGAAAACATGAAACACAACTAATGCAAACAAAAAATGCATATACATATGAGTAACACATAAACATATATTTCATATAAACTTACAGTGCACAAAATGGGTCAATCGAACGTCCACCCGAATGTCGTGTTCCAACTCCATAATCCAAGTATGTATGGCACTCCAAAAGCTTCTGTTAGGGCAGGTTTTAGAGTTGATTTAAAGTTCAAGGGTTGAATTGTAATAGTCTATTTTGAGCCTGATTAGTGAACGGGCCGTGGGCTTGTTAACCACGGGCCCATAGTATTTAATGTATGATTAACTTGGAAAAACAATCTAATCATCCTTTTACTTTCTAAACTCTTATTGTAAATTCTCTCTGAAAGTTAATGAAAGGGATGACAGTTGGAAATCATTGTTCTTATTGATTTATCATTACGATTTCTATATTGTTGCACGGATCTGGTTATAACAATTGGTATCAGAGCAGACGGACGGATTCGATTCAAAGCCTCTCTAGTGATTTCTGGTAAGATTTTGACTTTTCACGTATGTGTTCATCTTGAATTTTCGATATCTTGATTCTGGTAAAATTGCTCGTTTCTGTTTATTGGGTTGTGTTTGCATTATACTCATTAGTGTTTCTGAAAATTTTCACATTCCAATTCGATCGTTTGAGTAGTTAATTTTGCAAATCAATATCAAAAGTTTTGGTTGTGTTCTTCATCAAAGATTCGATTTTTTATCATCAAAACCTGTTGTTTTTGCATTGAAATCGATTGGATTAGTGTTACTTTTGTGTTTAGCATTGTTACTAATCTTCCAGGATCGATTTTGGGCAACCCTAATCAAAAATTCGATCGATTTGAGCAAACAGCCGATTTGTCCGGATAAACCAGCCGACGTTTCCGGATAACTTCAAGGTGTCCGGACGTTTGTGTGATTTCCATCCGGATAATTCCAATTCCATCTGGACTCCTCATTTTTCCGGGTAAGTTCTGCAATCCGGGTAAGTCACTATTCCTTATACTATCCGGGTAACATTTGTATCCGGAAACCCAGTCTTTCCGGACATATCTTATCCGGACAATCCATTGTACCCGGAAACTTCATTGTATCCAGACAACTCAAGTTATCCGGACACGGTAACTTCGTTTTATCCGGAAACATCTTGTTTCAGTTTTTCTATTCGGTAACTTAAGCCATCCGGTAACCTTGGTTATCCGGACATGTTAGTCCCAGATGGCTAAGCAAGTATTGTAGAAGGGGGGGGGGGTTGAATACAATACTCAAAATTTTCACAATTTTAATTCTTTTTATTGAAAAACTTTCAACAAGAATTACACAAAGAAACTTAAGATTGTTGCGGAAAAGAACAGATAAACTATTCTAACAATCTTGCACAAAGTATACAACAAAATAACTAAGAACACTGAGAGAAAAGCTATTGAGTTTTGAGGCTTAAAGGAAGATTTCTTGCACTGAGAGAATTCTTAAAAGCGTGTCTTTTGAAAGGTGATGCCTTCTCCTTTTATAGTGCCAAGGAGTGCCCAAGCATTAAATGCTTGGGACACTTGTCATCTTTCAACTTGCTGAGTATGTTGACTTCTGGAGAGATGAAAGGTCCTTGTCACTTCTTACTAGGTACAGACAGAATAGCTCATGCAGATAAAAACGGATTTTAACTGATTATGGATAAAGAGACAAACTGTCACTTTTATCTGCTAGAGGATATTGTCCCATAATAAATGATCTTCCCTTTAAGACTTTGGCACCGAAGGAGGTTTCACCGAAAATAGAAGAACTTCGGTAGAGAGAGATCGACCACCGAAAATGTAAGGAGGGCCACCGAAGTTGTTCAAGTAATTCGGTGTAGTGTCCACCGAATTTGTCAAGGCTCATCGGTGGAAGACGATCCCACCGAAACTGTTCAGGCAATTCGGTGGTGAGGTGGCCACCGAATCTGTCCAGGCAATTCGGTGGGAAGAGACCACCGAAACTGTCCAGGCAGTTCGGTGGAGATGACTTGTTTGTAAGTTGCCGAGAGTCTTCTATTTTCCACAAGTAGAGAGTCTTCAAGCTTGGTTTCGGTTGATCTTCGACTTCACCGAACATTTGATATCTTGTACAAGTCATTCAAAGAACCAAACTAAAATATTCTAAGTAGGAGTTTTAGGGAAAACATCGGTGAGTCAATTTCAAATCCTTGGTGACCCAACAATCTCCCCCTATTTGAATTTGAGCTCCTTTCTTAGAATATTCAAGAGTAACTGAAAAGTAAGTGCATTTTGACCCTTTTTACTCCTTTTGGGTTCTTTTCACATAGACCATTTTTTTTTTGTATGAGTATGTATACTATGTACAGTATTTACAGGTAACGAAAAGTAAAGTATGTACAGAAATAAAATTCAAAAAGAGATACTTGTATTAAGATAAGTTCTCGTACAATTTACAAAATGAGAAACTAACTTTTACAAGTACCAAATGGAGAGAACTTACTTCTTTGAGGTTTTGCGGCGCTTGATTTCATCCAGTAAGTTTCTATAGAACGGCTGAGCTTCGGGGATGTTCGGAAAGAGGTTGTGGATGCCTTCCAGAAAGATAGTATCAGCTAAGGGTATCTGGGCAAATCTGAAGAAGGCCCGACGACCGAGACCGTCGTTAAAGAACAATCCTGGTATTGGTGAGAGGCTTAAGGTTGTGGTAGGATAGGGGACCGAAGTGGGAATGATGAGGTTTAGATTGTTCACATTTGGAATTTTACCTTCCCTCGCCATTTCCTTGAAGACTGAGTCAGGTGGGTTTTTAACTTTGGGAAGGATGACTTTTTCTTTCAAGGATTGAAGTTTGGCTCTTTCATCGGTGGAGAGAGTGATGTTGTGTTTTCTTTTGAATTCTTTCATCTTTCCCATCAGTCCATCAATGTACTTGACAAAGATGTCTTTCTTTGGATTTGGACTCCTGACAAGGTGTTGAGAGATTTCATACCATTCTGAGAGACCGAAGAGTTGAAGATGACTTTCTTTCACACTTTTCATCGAACCATCTTCTCTGTCAATGATCAGCCTGATGTCTTCCGGGTTTGCTTTGGAGGTGGCAATCTTTACAGTTGAAATCGGTGACCTGTTGTTTCGGTGATGCATGGTCTTTTGTACCAGCTAATTTCATCATTCTTTTCTTTTTCTAGGGCACTCAGCACCGATTTTTGGATTTGAATGGCATCGGAGGATTTTTCTTTTGCAGCTTCTTCTTCAGCAGCTTTAAGGGATAGATCTCTGGATTTATCTAAGTTGATTTGAGCGATTTTTGCATCCTCAATTTCTTGAGGGGAGAGACCGAGTTCGGTGGAGATTATATGAGAAGCAGGCTTGAGTTTAAGAGATTCAGCATCTTTAGGTCGAGCCCCATATTTTGCCAACTCCTTTTTCTTCTTTTCTTCCTTAGCGAAATCTTCGGCCGAAAAGACTCTCTTGCCTTTGTCTTTGGAAGCTTTACTGGATTGCTCCCCCTCAGTTGATGCACCAAGTTCTAGTGCTTCGGTGGTACCTGTATGTATCGGTGAAGCAGAAGAGGATTTCGGTGAAGTGGTTTTCGGTGATGGTGGAGTGGTTTTCGGTGATGGTGGAGTGGTTTTCGGTGGTGGAGGAGTGGTTTTCGGTGGAGGCTTGTTACTGGAAGATTTCTTTATGGATGGTAATTTCGGTGGAGCGGAGGTTTTCTCCCCCTCAGGAACAGCCGGAATCTTAAAACCCATTTCAGAAAACACCTTATCAAACTTGGAGTGTAGAAATGCCAAAGTACCAGAGATTGTGTTGGGAACCATAGAGAAGTCACCCATATCCATTTCCCATTCTGACATTTCGGTGCTGGAGGCCTTGGAGAGGGACTCAACCTTAGAAGACAATGTAGTAAGAGAATCATTTATTGGTACAAGGGCATCGGTGATGGCATTGAGTAGCAATTGAGGTAACTTTGTCTCAAGGGTTGAGATTCGAGAGTTGGCCTGGGAGATCAGAGAGATCGTGGATTGAAGGAAAGTGGAAGGTCGGTCTTGGTGGGATGGGGTGTGACCACCGATTTCGGGGAACGAGCAGTGCCATCGAAGGGGATCCGCTTCGGGAAGCAGATGTCGTAAGTGAGGCGCGAGTTCGTCGGTGTAGAGGGTTCGGGGAGGTCGGGGAGGTGAGGGTGTTCGTTGTGGAGAGTGTTGCCTCGGCGAGGGAGGCTCGCTGTGATGTTCTTCGGGGGACGGGATGGTTCGGGGAGAACCAGTGTCCGCTAAAAGAAATGCAAAGAAATCATGTGGGGGTGAAGTCTGTGGGGGGGAACCCTGATTGGGTTGTGCAATCTCATCGATCATAAACTGATCGGGTGAAAGGCTGTGAAGTGAAAAATCAGAACCCTCGAGAGGAGAGACCTCGAGGTCATCTCCACCACCCAAAGAATCGAGTGGGGAGGTTCGTTGAGGGTTCTCCAAGTGTACAACTGAGGCCTTTTGAGAGGCAACAGAGGAGTTGGTGGGGTTTGAAACGGATACCCTTGGCCCGGAGGGATGAAGTTCAACAACCGGCGATTTTTGAGAATCGACAGTTGGATTCGTTGGTGGGGCCGATGGTTTCCGGGACCTCTTTGGAAGAGATCCCGAAGGGGAAGATGAGTGCCTCCGCTTATGAGAAGGGGTTTGAACCGGAGAAGCCTCCGAGGGAACTCTCGGTGACGAAGTTCGAGAAGCGGGTGCGGAGGTGTTGGTGGCCTTTTGTTGTTTCTTTTGAGTGCCACCCGACGTAACTCGGTAACGGGGAGTAGGGGCCACTACAGATGGAGGGTCCTCGGAAATTTCTAGGTGTTGAAAGCCGGGAATTTCCGCATCACCCCAATGTAGTTCGGGAGAAAGAGCAAAAGAGATCATACCTGGTCGTAGTGGGCGATCGGTGGCAAGTGGCTTAACGTTGAGAGTTTTGGTGCCTACACACGGAGAAGACCAGTCATAAGAGAAGCGCGGTAAAGGGGATTTGCGATCTGACTCCAATGCCTTAGAAAGTTTGTGCTGTATGATCATTGAGATGAAGCGTGGAAAGGCAACATAGCATTTCTTGGGAGTCTTGATGACCTCGACAAGCTCTGAGAAGAAATATTGGGCGAAGTCGACTTTTCTTTGGAAGATGAGGGCATGAGCGAGTTTGTTGACGTGTGAAGGCGATTGATCATGCCCACTAGTTTTGCGTGAGAGGCAATGGATAACGTGGGCAAAGAAGAAATTCCAAATGCCTCCCATTCTGCTGCGAAGAAGAGTACCGGGGCCTTTGGAGCTTTTGGAGGAGTCGTCGAGCACATAACCGGTGGTAAGAACGATGTCTTCATGTATGGTGTCCAAATGCATGTCTTCATAGTCGGAAAAGGCGTCGATCTTGAGAGCTAGACGAACATCATCGACCCCAAAAGTAAGGTCGTGATCACCGGCGTCGTTGGAAAGAATGGAGGCGTGAATGGCTTCGTTGGAGGGATCGTACACACATGTTAACCAAAATCTGCCAATGAGCATTTTACTCATCTTGGGGTTGCACGAAAAGGCATGAAGAAGAGGAGAGCGAGTGAGGAACTTTGCGACTATGGAGAACTCGGGATGAGCTGGATCTGGGTCGAAGCGGGCAACGTGATTGCATTGATTAAACTTAAGCTCCTCAAATCGTGTGGGAATAGGGTATCGAGAAGAAGCCATGAGAGGTTTTCGAGAGAGAGTTAAGGGGTTGCAGGTTTTGAAAAAGAGATGAGAGGGAAATATGCGAGGGTCATACATATATATAGAAGAGAGAAGGGTAACCTGATGATACTTTTTATGGGGAGGTGAGACAAGGCGGCTTAAAAGGAGGAGTGGGAAACGAGGAGTCGTGACACATAGCGGCTGACATGTGAAAGGTCTCCCATCACTGACACATTGGGAGTCGTAAACGATAAGAGAGCGGATCGGTGTAGGTTCGGTGGTGAATCGGTGGTATATCGGTGGTATATCGGTGGTATTTCGGTGTAGATAAAAGAAGGGTTTCACCGAAGTTGGAGAGTTCCACCGACATGAGACTTCGGTGGAAGAAGTCGCAGGTTTCCACCGATTTGAGATTTCGGGGGTAGATAAGTAGGGTTCCACCGATTACAGATTTCGGTGAAAGGGGTTGAAAGGTTCCACCGATATTCGATTTCGGTGGAAGAAGTCGAGGAGTTCCACCGATTTGAGATTTCGGTGTAAGAAAAGAAAATGAAGATGGTTGAGAGACACCTGTTTGTCCACCGATGAGAGATCGGTGGAGAGTTAGAAGTGGAGAAGAGAATGTCCATCGATGTGAGATCGGTGGAGCAGAAACACATGATTATTCTTGAAGGTTGCACATCCCAAGTTCACTTATGAGAAAGTTGAACCTGGTTTCATCAAGGGGTTTGGTGAATAGATCATCAAGTTGCAAATTGGTGGGAATAAAGTGCAGTTCAATGTCACTTTTGGAAATGTGGTCCCTGATGAAATGATATCGGATATCTATGTGTTTAGATCTGGAGTGGAGAACAGGATTGTTGGCAATAGCTATTGCACTGGAATTATCACACAGAATTGGGATTTTAGAAAAGAATTGATTGTAATCCCTGAGTTGATTTTTCATCCATAGGATCTGAGCACAACAACTTCCCGCAGCTACATATTCAGCCTCAGCAGTAGAGGTTGACACAGAGTTTTGTTTCTTGCTGGACCAACTTACCAATTTACCACCAAGGAGTTGGCAGCTTCCTGTAGTGCTTTTTCTATCAACCTGAGAGCCTGCAAAATCTGAATCTGAATACCCAATTAGTTCAAAACCTGAGTCTTTGGGATACCAAAGACCCAAGTGTAAGGTACCCTTGAGATACCGAAAAATCCGTTTTACAGCCTTTAAGTGTGATACTTTTGGATTTGCCTGATAACGGGCACAAAGACAAGTAGCAAACATAATGTCCGGTCTGCTAGCAGTTAAGTATAGAAGAGAACCAATCATGCCCCGATACAGGGTAACATCCACAGAAATACCGTTAGGATCGGCATTTAGTTTCAACGGTGGTGCCATGGGAGTTTTCATAGGAGAGCTATCTAAAAAATTAAATTTCTTCAGAAGGTCACGGATATATTTACTTTGATTTATAAAGATTCCTTCTGAAGTTTGTTTGACCTGAAGGCCCAAGAAAAATGTAAGCTCTCCCATCATGCTCATCTCATATTCACTCATCATGAGAGAAGCAAACTCATCACAAAGTGATTCATCAGTAGCACCAAAGATGATGTCATCAACATAGATTTGGACAAGAATGAGGTTACCTGAAGTTTCCTTGATGAAAAGAGTGTTGTCTATTTTACCTCTGGAGAATCCATGTTTTAGAAGGAAGTTGGCAAGAGTGTCATACCAAGCACGAGGAGCTTGCTTGAGACCATACAGTGCCTTGTCAAGTCTGTACACATAGTCTGGATGAGCTGGGTCTTCAAAGCCAGGAGGTTGTTTCACATAGACTTCCTCTGCAAGTTCCCCATTGAGGAAGGCACTTTTAACATCCATTTGAAAGACCCTAAAGTTTAGGTAGGCAGCATGAGCCAGAAAGATCCTTATAGCTTCAAGTCTTGCAACAGGGGCAAATGTTTCATCATAGTCAATGCCCTCTTCCTGTCTGTATCCTTGAGCTACTAATCGGGCCTTGTTTCTGATAACAGTACCATCTTCATCCATTTTGTTCCTGAAGATCCATTTGGTTCCAATGACTGTCTTCTTTCGAGGTCTGGGAACCAATCTCCAAACTTTGTTTCTCTCAAATTGAGAGAGCTCTTCTTGCATGGCCGAGATCCAGCAGGGATCTGCTAGAGCTTCATCAATCTTTTTGGGTTCAAGAAGAGAGAGAAAATTCACATAGAGACAAATATTTCCAACTCCTCTACGTGTTTGGACACCTGCTTGTTGATCACCAATGATTTGGTCAATAGGGTGATCCTTAGTCCATTTTGAGGCAGGGGGTAGAGGTGATGGAGTATATTGAGTGAGATAAGTCGAAGGAGTGGGATCAGAGGTTTGGTGGTAGGTAGGATTTTCGGTGGTGGGTGAAGGCTCATTTTCGGTGGGAGGAATGGTGTCGGTAGGCTGAGCAATTTCGGTATGAGGAGAAGAGGGTGACTCATTTTGGATACTTGAAGGAGATGGAATGGAAGGAGTGAGTTGAGTATCAATAGGATTAGACAAAGGAGCAGCACTGATGCATGATGATATCCATCTGTGCAAATCATCATCATCATTTGACAAAGATGAGGATCTAAGATCATCAAATTTGACATGGATAGACTCATCAATGCATTTTCTTCTGAGATTATACACCCTATAAGCTTTGAAGGATAAGGAATACCCAACAAAGATTCCCTCATCTGCTTTGGGATCAAACTTCCCAAGGTTTTCACGATCATTAAGAATGAAACACACACAGCCGAACACATGAAGGAATCCAATATTCGGTTTTCTGCCATGGAAGACTTCATATGGGGTTTTATCATGCCTTTTAGAAATCACAGACCTATTTTGGGTAAAGCAGGCAGTGTTAACAGCTTCAGCCCAAAAATAGGTAGGTAGATTTGATTCACTTAGCATCGATCTGGCAGCTTCACATAGAGTTCTATTTTTCCTTTCCACCACTCCATTTTGCTGTGGAGTACGGACAGCAGAAAAGTTCTGAGAAATTCCTTTCTCAGTGAAGAAGTCTTCAAGAGCACTGTTTCTGAATTCAGTGCCATTATCACTTCTTACTGATCGAACAAGTTGGCCATTTAGAACTTCATTTTTCTTGACGAAGTTGATGATTTCTTCAGTTGCATCACTTTTGTACCTGAGAAAATACACCCAAGTATATCTGGTAAATTCATCAACAATTACAAGAATGTACCTTTTACCTCCTAGACTTGGAGTGCTGACTGGTCCACATAGGTCCATGTGCAGCATCTGGAGAGGAAGAGTGATGGAAGAGCATTGCTTGGTCTTGAACGAAGTTTTGGTGAGTTTCCCTTTCTCACATGCATCACACAACTTTTCTTTGATAAAATTCAGTTTTGGCATGCCAGACACCAACTCTTTATTTGAAATTTTGTGGAGAGTTTTGAAGTTTAGATGAGAAAGACGTTTATGCCATAACCAGTTTCTTTTGGAAGAGTCATCTGACACGAAGCAGACATTTGATGAATTGTTGCTTAGTCCCATGTCAATGACATAGACATTATCCATCCTTTTTCCAGACAGCATCACGTTGAAGTTCTTGTCCACAACCGTACAGATACAAAGTTCAAAGATAACTTTATATCCAAGATCACACAGTTGACTAATACTAAGAAGATTATGCATGAGACCTTCAACAAATGCCACTTTATTGAAAGTGACTGATCCATTTGTGAGAGTTCCAAAGCCTTTGGTGTAGCCTTTAGAGTTATCACCAAAAGTGACAGATGGACCCTTTTCAGACACATAGTTGATGAGAAGAGATTTGTTTCCCGTCATGTGGCGTGAGCACCCACTGTCCAGATACCATATCTGATGGCGCTCAGAAACCTGCATGCACACAGATTAGTTCTTTGGTACCCATTTTGTAATGGGTCCTTTAGGATTAGAAGATGATGAGAGGTCCTTAGGTTTGGTTCTTTCGATTCTTTCCTTGGGACAGTCCTTAGCCATGTGAAAAGTGTCACCACAGTTATAACATTTTCTATAGATAAAGACCTTTTTAACATTTTGAACACTTTTCCTATTTTGGTTTTTCGCATTGGTTTTTAAAACTTTGTTATGGGGGAACAAAGCAGGAGGTTTGGACCCAAGAATTCCTTTGGCAGGGATGTTAGTTGGAGAGTTGGAGGATTCTGTGGGGTTTGGCCTTTTCAAAAGTACTGATCTTGGAATTTGAAGAAAGGAAGAGTTGCCATGAGAATTCTTTGAAGAGAACCTTTTGGGGTGGAAATCGGTCACAGAAACATCCACCGATTTCCCTTTGTCAGAAGCTGAAAAACCTCTTGGGTGAACTTGAGGTTCTCTTTTGGGAATCTTTGAGGGATTAGGTTCAGTATACTCATCAACGTGAATAGATCTTAACACTTCATGGAGAGGAATGGGAGAATCATTGGTGTTGACATCGGTGGGCTTTGATCTTTTCAACAGAATGACTTGCGAGGAGTTAGAGGATGATGCTTCAACAATGTTTAAACTTTTTGAGAGATCAAGGGTGAGTTTTGAAACTTCATCTGAGTCAGAGTTTTCGGAAGGTTGATTTGAGGATGCCTCTTTTGCTTTAATGAACATTCCATATTTTAGAGCTTCACCCAGATCTAAAGAGTTTAAGGATATGGAATTACAAGAACTTGAATCAGAGGCATCATCCCACACACTTGAGGAAGGAAGAGGTGTATGGGAAGAAGTTTCAGAAGAGACTTTGCCAAATCCTAGACCGATTTTGCTCTTTCCACTGATTTGACTTTGAAAGAGTTGTTCAAGATTTTTTGAAGAATCAGTCCATTTTCTCACCACCTCTTGCTCTCTTTTAAGTTTCTTAAACAGAGAGTTCTTTTCTTTTGAAATCACATGATTTATTGTTTTCAAGTCCTCAAGCTCATTTTTAATTTCCTCAAACCTTTTAAGCTTAGACATGCAAATTTCAAGTTCAGCTTTGAGCTCTTTCACTTGAGCAGATTTTCTATTCTTACTGTCTTTAACAGAATAAAAATCTTGAGTTAAGGATTCATAGGCATCAATCTTTTCTTTATCTGACATATTATTAAAAGGATGTACCTGAGCATAAGCCGTCGAGCACTCAGTCGACACGAGAGCCATTGGAGAGGTTGCCTTTTCAGAAACTTCCATTTATTCAGAGATAGCCATGAAACACCTATTTTGAGAGTCGCTTTCGGAGGTATCTTCATCATCCCAATCGTGAGTTTCTGCCATAAGACCCTTCCCTTTTCTTTCCAGACCTTCACTCCTTTCCTTCTCTTTCTTGTACTTGGATTTATATTTCTCCGCACGCTCCTGATGAAAAGAGGAATGGGACTCCTTTTTGGGAAAGGTTGATTTGAAAGTCATATTTTTGGATTTTTCCCTTTTTGAGGAGAGACCCTCAGAGAGTGGGTTTTTAGACTTGGAGATAGGCTTGCTCCTACACTCAGATGAAAAATGTCCTTTCTTGCCACAATTAAAACACTCCTCATTAGACTTATCAGAAGAAGTCTTAAAAGATGAGGTTTTTCTAAAAATTCTGGATTTGCTGAAAGGACGAAATTTATTTTTAGAACCAGCCATCATTGCCATTTCGTCTGACAATTGTTCAATCATAATATCCTCACCTTCATCATCAGCATCACTTAGATATGCCTCCGTTTGGTGGGTAGAATTTGATTGGTTGTCATTATCAGAGTCAGATGAAGGATAGGTGATTCTAGGGAGGTTTTGAGATTTTTTTGAAATTTTCACTGATAAGAGCTATGGAAGAGCTCTTTATGTCTTTTATGAAAGATTTCCTTTGAAGCTTGGTTTGCTCAAAATTGAAAAGAGTACCATACAGAACAGTTAAGGGCATGAACTCAAGATCCTTGGTAGTTTTGATGCAAGTACATATATTTTCCCAAAATTCTGGGAGACAATCCATGAATTTGCACAAGACTTCCTCATTGTCATAGATTCTGCCCAATAACTTAAGATCATTAAGAAGAGAGTTAAAACGGTTATAGAAGCTAGGAAGAGATTCTCCTTTTTCAAACGTGAAGAGCTCATACTTTCTTATAAGACCAATCTTTTTACACTTCTTAACTTCCTCTGTACCTTCGTACAGAACATATAGAGTGGTCCACATTTCTTTGGCAGTTTCAAAGTTCACCAAAGAGTGGTAGACCTCATCAGGAAGAGAGAGTGCAATAATAGCTCTTACTTTGGAGTCAAGAGAGACCAAACGTTTTTCCTCATCGGTAAACTTTTTGGGGTTTTTGAGAATATAACGACCAGTAGCACTGGATTTTTCTTCATCAGAATCACTAGAGATTTCTTTTTCAACAGTCTCTTTACCAGGCCTCTGCGTTTCATAGCGAGCCCAAACTCTGGGGATGATAGGTCCCTCTTTGAGAATGGTTGGATATCTAGTATCCACTCCTTCCATGAACAGCATCATGCGGCTTTTCCATAAAGAGAAGTTGTTAGCATTAAACTTAGGAGGTTTTGAGATGGACCCATTTTCAGCAAAGTTATTTTGAAAAGAGTTTTCAACAGTAGAAGAAGAGGCAGTCATCGCAGATCAAGTTTATGGAATTAAACTTTCTGCTCTGATACCACTTGTTAGTCCCAGATGGCTAAGCAAGTATTGTAGAAGGGGGGGGGGGTTGAATACAATACTCAAAATTTTCACAATTTTAATTCTTTTTATTGAAAAACTTTCAACAAGAATTACACAAAGAAACTTAAGATTGTTGCGGAAAAGAACAGATAAACTATTCTAACAATCTTGCACAAAGTATACAACAAAATAACTAAGAACACTGAGAGCAAAGCTATTGAGTTTTGAGGCTTAAAGGAAGATTTCTTGCACTGAGAGAATTCTTAAAAGCGTGTCTTTTGAAAGGTGATGCCTTCTCCTTTTATAGTGCCAAGGAGTGCCCAAGCATTAAATGCTTGGGACACTTGTCATCTTTCAACTTGCTGAGTATGTTGACTTCTGGAGAGATGAAAGGTCCTTGTCACTTCTTACTAGGTACAGACAGAATAGCTCATGCAGATAAAAACGGATTTTAACTGATTATGGATAAAGAGACAAACTGTTACTTTTATCTGCTAGAGGATATTGTCCCATAATAAATGATCTTCCCTTTAAGACTTTGGCACCGAAGGAGGTTTCACCGAAAATAGAAGAACTTCGGTAGAGAGAGATCGACCACCGAAAATGTAAGAGCATTTCGGTGGTGAGGAGGGCCACCGAAGTTGTTCAAGTAATTCGGTGTAGTGTCCACCGAATTTGTCAAGGCTCATCGGTGGAAGACGATCCCACCGAAACTGTTCAGGCAATTCGGTGGTGAGGTGGCCACCGAATCTGTCCAGGCAATTCGGTGGGAAGAGACCACCGAAACTGTCCAGGCAGTTCGGTGGAGATGACTTGTTTGTAAGTTGCCGAGAGTCTTCTATTTTCCACAAGTAGAGAGTCTTCAAGCTTGGTTTCGGTTGATCTTCGACTTCACCGAACATTTGATATCTTGTACAAGTCATTCAAAGAACCAAACTAAAATATTCTAAGTAGGAGTTTTAGGGAAAACATCGGTGAGTCAATTTCAAATCCTTGGTGACCCAACAGGACAACTCAAGTTATCCGGACTGTTTCTCTTACCCGGACACTTTTGTTCTTATTGATCTACTTGCATCAAATCTGATCCGGACACTTCCAGATCAGATCACTTATTTGGATTCCTATCCAGTAAGTTCTGTTTAGTCCAATCACTTGTAGAACCTGCGTTAGGACATCACTCTTAGTACCTTGCGTTAGGTTTACACTCTGAATCGATTAACCCGTCTGACGATCACTCCGTTGCAACCAAAGATGTCTACTTCTCGTGATGCTCTCGCAATTGGCACTGACACCAAGCCACTGTGTCTCTATCCGAACGAGTACAGCCAATGGCGAGATAGGTTTATGATCTTCATAGAGTCCAAGGACAACTATGAGTACATCAAGAGAGCTCTGGATAATGGCCCAGTTCCCAAACCAATGAAGGACATAGCTGCAACTTCAACTGCAGTAGCTCGACGTGAGGACAAGACTCTTGCTGAGATGACAGAATTTGAAAGAGGCATGATTGAAGGTGAAAAGCATGCAAAAAGATATCTGATTCAAGCTCTTCCTAATTCCATCTACACTGCCATAGATAGTTACAAAGAGACGGCTAAGGGCATGTGGGACCAAGTAGCCAGAATGATGTGTGGGAGCGTTGTAGGAAATCAGCTGAAGATAAATAGCGCGATAACCAAGTTCGATGGGTTCAAGCAGCGCAACGGTGAATCCCTCACCCAGACCTATGAACGATTTTGTCTACTCCTCAATGAACTGAACAAGAATAAAATCGTTCGTTCCAATACTGAGAACGCACTAAAGTTCCTCAACAACTTGCTACCTGAATGGAAAGTGTATGCTTCTCATGTCAAGCACAACAACTTGATAGAGAACATCAACATCAATGAACTGTATGAGACACTTCTCCAAGACGAAGATGAAGTGAATGAGCTTCTGGGAGAGAAGAAGAATGAGCCAAAACCATCTGCTGATTCTATTGCCCTCATGACTTCCAAACTAGGGAAATCTTCGGGCAGCCAATCCAGACGCGGTCCACAGCAAAGCTCCTCCGAGAGACGAGAAAGACGGTGATGCTGATGATGAAGTATCAGACTTAATGAAAGCTATTGCCCTTCTGACTAAATCCTTTCAACAACAACAGTTCTACAAGAAGCCATCTTCCAATAGTCAACGCTACTCCACTTCCTCCAATAAGCGTCATGACTATAAGGATCGGTATGAAGGAAAGAAGAAGGTAGAAGAGCAAGATAAATCTGAGAAGAAGGAGAAGACAGAGAAAGGTGACCGGAAGAAGAGAGATGAACATATGAAATGCTACAACTGCGGGAAACTCGGTCACTTCGCTAAAGACTGCCGTCAGCCTACAGTGAAGAACTCTCACTACTATGAGGCCAAGCTTGCACTGGCCAGACAGAAGGAGGTTGGGGAGGCAATGTTCGTTGAAAATGAGTACTGGCTAGGAAGATCTGATGATGAGGACGATTATGAAGGTGCTGATGCTTTCATGGGATATCAATCGTCTACGGATGAAGAAAAGGCAACAACAAATCAGGTATGTGATTCTTGTCTACAAAACTTCATACATCAACTGCAAACTATCACCGAAAAGGCAAACTCCCTCAAGGCCACAAATGAAGAAAAAAAGCTTAAAATTAGTTCAATACCTGAAAAGCTTAATGTTCAAATGAAATTAACTGAGAAGTATAAGTTTGAAAATGCTAACTTGACCATTAAATGCAAAAATCTGTCATTAGCACCTAAAGACTTAAGGGCCAAATTATCTGATCCCCAACGTCAGTTTGATCAGTGCTTGAATGAGAAAGAAGACATTACTTATCAATGTTCTTCTCTTCAAATTCAACACAAGGAGTATGTGGCTAAAATTCTAGATCTTGAAACCAAACTCCACAAAAGGGGTCAAACTGATCAAAGAATTTTTTTGAATAAACCCAAAGAGTTCACGTACTTTAACAAAGAATGGGGAATCGGATATGATAACCCACACTATTTGAAAAGGAAAGATATCAAGTTCCCACCTCTGTATGAATTTGCGTGTTATGGGTTAGATAAAAAGTATCCGGAGTACGCAATTCAATGGTCTGGTCCTCTTGAACCTGAAAAGGAAGAGGAAACCGAGGAACATAAGCGCACACACAAACGAGGAATTCAACTTCCATTTTGTTATGAACCTTTAAATTACTCGTATAAAAAGGACAAAAAGTACCTCTCCAATGACTACTTCGATCCCTACAAAGTTGCTACGCCCAAGGATTCCTCCAAAAAGGATGAGGACCAAGTAACTGCAACTAAGACTGAGATGGATGAGTTTAAACTCTATGTTCCCCCTCTCATCTTGGAAGCCAAGATAGTAGAATTGGAGGAGTCATTTGAGAAAGAAAGGTCAGTTTTTCAAATGGAAAAGCAAGCTTTAATTGAAAAACTTGAGAATCTACAACCGGTCAAAACCGAAGTTGTGTCTGATGAAGGACAGGAAATCCTTCGGTGTGAAATCAATCGACTTACATCACAACTGTCTGCTTTGGCAACAGAAAAGATGGAAGAGTATGCGAGAAATGGTCAGCTTCAAGAGCAAATTGACCAACTTCAATCTGAAAAGGAGATTTCACCCGAACTTTCCTCAAATTCATCTGACACGTCTTCGTGCAAAGCTTTCCTAGACAAGATTTCTAATTCACAAGACGGTCAAGATTCTCAAGACGAGAGCGTTTTAAGGAATTTGAACTCTGATTTTTCGTAGCTTCCGCACCAAATTCCCCAAAGCACACAAGCACAAAGTGTTCCTCGCCTTCCTCGACCGATCCAAGTCCTGTAATTCCGAATGTTGATTTTTCTGAATACATGAACTCCGAAAGCAATTCTGAGGAAGAGTATGAGTCGTTCCCCTTCGACAAACCTCTTCCAAGTCATACTGATTTTTTGTCACCAGTAGTAAAGCGACCGGTCAATTTTCTAAAGGGTGATAATTCTCAATCAAAGACTCCGGTTGTGATTAAGATTTCCAAAAATTCTTCAAATTCTCAAAACCAATCACAGCCGAAGCAAAAGACCGGTCAACCACCTGCTAAGATTCCTGTTTCCTCAAAGGTCACTGACCGCTCTGTCCTTGTTGTTTCGGATAACTCCAGTCACGCTAAACAAGCAAAACCAAAGTGGCCAGCCAAGGAATCTGTCGAGGAAGCTGCATCAAAGTCTTTCAATACTATGTCTTATCCTAGAATGAACAAAAACGATTGTGCTTGGAATCATAGGAATGATTTTATTAAAAGAGATGCTAATTTTCCGATGAAAATTTATTCCATTCCGCAATTGATTCAATTGTCGCATGATTGTTTATGTTGTTCTAGTTGTGGTTGGAATAACTTTGATGATATCAATAATAATGATTGGTTTGGGTCATACCACATATATAATCATACACCCAAACGCAAACCCCGTAAAAACAAAAAGAAACACCATTTACAACGGGGTTCCCAATCAGAGGTTAAACCGGCACCCAAGAGGCAACCTGCTACAAAACCAGTTCCTCCTAAAGGTGTAAATTCTACACCAAAGAGGAAACCTGTGCCTAAACCAGTTCCTACAAACGGTGTACAATCTACACCTAAGAGGAAAGTTGTGTCGAAGCAAGTTCCTCCGATAGGTGCCAAACATAACCCTCCGGGACCCAGGAAAATCTGGGTACCCAAGGTCCTCTAAACTTGTTTTGCAGGACGGTCATGTGTGATACTTAGACACTGGTTGCTCCACACACATGACCGGAAGGAGGGAGCTGCTCACGATCTACAAGGAATAATATTGTGAAGACGTGAGGTTTGTCTATACCTGAGCTTTCACGGACTACTCATGTGTTTAGGGGGAGCATGATCAGGTATCAGGTAAGTCACTCTATTGTTAAGGGGGAGCATCACACACAAGTTTTTCTTAACTGCTCAAAGTTTTTATGTGTGTGGATACTCCCGTGTGCATTTCACACTACGCGCACATTCTGAGGGGGAGCGACACAAGTTTTTTTTAAACGTTCTAAAGTTTTTTTGTGTGTCAGACTCTCCATTGCACAATTTTACACAAGTTGAGGGGGAGCAAAGCCATCTACATGCTCAGTTTGAGGGGGAACAGGGAATTTATTTATTTATTTTTTTTGAAAAATTCCAGTGTATCCGAACAGGTATCCGGAAACCCTATTTTTCCGGATAGGTTTCCGGACCGAGTCCTTATCCGGATTCCCTTCTATTATAATTTGTCCGGAATCCCTACTCTGTCCGGAAACTCACTTACTGTCCGAAAACCATTGCTGTCTGGACACCTTTAGTCCGGATAGTATGGTTTGTCCGGAAAGTCATGTATTCCATTACATTTTCCGGACACCCCTGCTCTAATCAGTCCAGTACCTGTTTTCCTACTGCCAATCCTCAATCTGTCTCCGATTGAACCACTTAAAGCAAAGGTACGCGCCGTCACTTGTTTATCCGCCTCAGTTTCTAACTTTGGGTCTTTTTACAGATATTCCATGGCGGATCAACAACCTCAATCCGAGGGGAAGAGTCACACTGTTTTTCTTACAAAGTCTAAATATTTTTTTCTTGTGTTGATATCACTCTCACTCCAAGGGGGAGCAAGTCAATCCCCATGTATGTTTTGAGGCGGAGCAGAATAATATCCGTGCTATGCATATGCCTGAAACCCTACCTGTGATAGCATATAGACGAGAGTTAGGGAATCCCATGGTCCAACCAGAGCCGGAGGGACCTTCCCCGGGACATAGAACATGTGAAAAGGAGGGTGTTAAGGTCGAACGCGAACCAAGAAAGATTGAGTCGTAAAGATAACGAGGCTCTTGAGCGAAACCAACCACGTCATATCCGGGTTGCCACATCTACTACCTCGTCTCATTTGTTGGGACAGGGTATTGAAGAAGCCTCCGTGAACCCAGCGGAGCAATTGCACGACCTCCATAGCCAGTCATTCGTCTCTCAAAAGACGGATGTTTCAGTCTCACACGGGGATATAGCACAACTTCCACTGGTCCCTCATTTGGAGGGTTCTGGTGTTGAAACAAGAGACCAGCCACCCCCGGTCTCGCCTTCATTTCGTGCACAATCGAGTCTAGCGCCATTCAACATTGAACATCCTTCGGCTAGGACACTTGAAGCGGAGCAACACCAAGTCGAGACTCTTCGTGACTCGACAGGAACCACCGTAGTGTCTTCACCTCTTGGTGGAACACAAGGATCGGCGGGAAATCCTACCACAGCTAACATCACGCCAACTGTAAACATAGGTGGCTCTACCCCTGTGGTAGACGCCTCAACGGGCAATCTAAGTGATCCCGATGTTACTTTACCCGACTTCGTGTCACCAGGGTCTTTGGACAACACCCTTAAGGCTGTCCGCCAGGATATGGAGCACCTTATTCAGGAACATGTAGCCGCTGAACTTGCCAAAGTGATGCGCATTATCAAAGGTAAAGGCCACCTCATCGAAGCCGAAACCGCCCCTGTACCTCCACCGATTCAACCGCAACCCATCTATTCGGTGGACACCCTGAAGACGATGCTATTGGCCCAACTACTCCAGGAATCAGATACAACCGCCTCTACTGAAGCAGACCTGATCTCAGTTCTCCAATCACAGGTCCCTGCTCCATCTTCATCTATTACCACTCGCTTAGACGCCATTGACTCGACTCTCAAGGACTACAACCTCGCGCTCACAACGCTGTCCGAGAGAGTCCGCTCACTCGAAGATACCTGCAAGAGTCAAGCAGGCGGCCTGAAGCGGAACCACGATGACCAGGATGATCCTGATCACCGTGAGGGGGAGAAACGACAACGTCTGACCGAGACCGCCTCCCTGATCCAGACTGAAGCTACAAATGTGGTTCATCAGGAACCCCTAACTGCGGCAGCCACAACAGAAGCACCAGAAGCCGAGTTGCCTTTAGCAGACATGGTTATAGACATGGAGATATCAGATGAAGAAGACCCGATGGTTGAAAAGCCCGAGGGTTCAACACAAGAACTGATTGATTTTGACTCATCAGACATACCGATTCTGGACATGATAGATCCAGATTGTGAAGCCAACCCGGAGACCGGAGATGCATGGTACGAAAAAGCCGCCAGTGCCGTAAATCTCCAGGTAAATTTGGTCTTCCCCACTGATGAGGATGACAACATTGATTATGATCAGTTCCTGCTCCAAAATTTGTATGGAACATCCCCCGTTCACTATGCTCAACCCGCCAGAACATCATCAACAAGACCCGAGTCTACTACTTCCGATCTTCCGACAACTCCTCTGCCTACGACAACTTCTGATCTTGCCCCCTCCTCAACAGCAACAAAACCGCTGGGAGAAGATCATGGTACTTATCCCTCATCTGGAAGAATCTTTAAAGAAGCTGTTCGTCCACAAGCTTCGCCCGATCGAGCCGACCTTCTGTCTGGGTATTTACAACTTTAGCCCAGAATTTCAACGCCGGTATATACTAGCAATGCATCGGTGTCTTCCAGTCAACCAAGTCAGAACCAAACTTCGGATCACAGAGGTAATCAATATTTATTCAAGACGCATTATGAGGATCGTCTACCCAGTTTTCATTGTTCGACGTGAAGATGGGAACGAATGGAAATTTTCAGAAGCTGACTTCAAGAACCTCCGACCGCTCGACTTTCTGGTTATTCTGAAAGACTTACGTTCAAGAACCATCCGACCGCTAGAGATTACAAAGGCTCTCGAAGTTGTTCGTCGATACCTGGTCCGCACCATCATGATGTCTTATCTAACGGACTTCCAAATGGCTATCGAGAACAAGGCGAAAAAGGTAAATCTGATCAAGCCGAATCAGGATGCCCCTAAGCTGAAGATGTATCCCGAGAACTCACTGCTTCTACAACCTGAATTTGGGATAGTCTACATCAACGAACAGAACGAAAAGAAGTTTCTGCGTTTCAGTCAGGTAGACAGATTTTGTGACGGCACGCTTCTAAAGGTCAGAGATGCTCTTCGAAAGAATATTCAGCACGAGTCTGAGAATCCAAGATATTCTTATGTTCCGAATCAGAATGAAACTATTGCTCGGAATGCCTTGGATATGATTGAAGATCGCATCGACTATCGCCGCGCCATCAGATTGTTCGAGATTCACTTCGCGCTGCGCAAAAGATATGTTTCAAACTGGCGCGAACTCGAACTTCAAATCAAAGGGGGATATTGTTAGGGCAGGTTTTAGAGTTGATTTAAAGTTCAAGGGTTGAATTGTAATAGTCTATTTTGAGCCTGATTAGTGAACGGTCCGTGGGCTTGTTAACCACAGGCCGATAGTATTTAATGTGTGATTATCTTGGAAAAACAATCTAATCATCCTTTTACTTTTTAAACTCTTATTGTAAATTCTCTCTAAAAGTTAATGAAAGGGATGACAGTTGGAAATCATTGTTCTTATTGATTTATCATTACGATTTCTATATTGTTGCACGGATCTGGTTATAACAGCTTCCAATTATACTCTTATGCTCCCTGGAGTATACACATTCAATTCCATAAGTATTTAATTACACTATCTCATTCTATTTCATTCCTTAGTTAGCTAATTCCATTCCAATTCTTTTGTACAGCCCCCTGTTCTAACACAATTTTAACCATCTTAAACTCAGAATTACAATCTGACTTATAAACAAGAAAAAAACTAGACTCTTTTATCTTTCAGACGCCACTGACCTCATGTCCGTTGGATTTTTCTTTGATTTTATACAAAATTTACAACACAGCAGCTACAAGCTGTCAAAATTCAGCCTGACAGCCCTGTACTAAGTGCACTTTTAGCACATCTTAAAGCTGTAATTAGGTTATAATGTATTCATATAAAATAAACTAGACATTCATACCTTTCGAACGCCACTGGAATCACTCTTATACGATTTTTCTACGATTTTATACAATTTTTCTAAAACAGTGTTGAACATAACTTTCAAACTTAAAAAAAATCACACATTTGACCAATTAAGTATCCAATTCCATTCCAATCCTAACCAAATTCAGATGTTAACTTAATTTTATCATTATCAAGGTAAAATCAACAATAAACCATGGTTCAATCACCCATTTCTACCAATTTCATCAAAATCCAACTTTGTATAGAAAAAGGTCAACTTGTTCTTAGTGAAAACTCACTTTTTCCTTCCATCTTCTTGCAAATCAACCATGGAATCAAGGAATTAACTAAAATATAATCATAATCTAAGTAGCATTTCATGATTTCTACACTTATCTTACACATGCATTAAGCTTATTTCACCCAAATTCCATCATAACTTCAAGAACAAGAACAAAGATGAGATTTACCTTCAAATTGTTGTTTAATCCTTCAAGATTGATGTTAATCTCCTTAGTATGAACTTAGATTTGATCTCAATTGATAAAAATCACACCTTAACTTTCACACACAAGTCAGTAGCTGAAATGGGGTGAAAATGGGTCTAAAATCGTGTTTTATTGACTAAAACCCGAGTTGGGTCGGGTTTGACCCGACTGGGTACCCATTTTGACCACTAAACACTAAAAATGGCATAACTTTTCGCTCGTAACTCCGTTTTCGATGAGGTTTTCGCCTACGCGTTCGTAATGAGATAATGTACAACTTCCAACTAAAATATTTCAGAAAAGACCTATCAATAACAGCAGTTTTACAAATTTATAACTTAGGCGTTAAGCTTTTCCTTTGCAAACCTATGAAACCCTATATATTTCTTAAGGATTTTGCTACAAGTCCTCATTAAAGCTTTATATTATCACATAATGCACCTTATTAAACATATATTACACATTAATACACATATAAATGCATTTGTTAAGCATATTAAAAAAAAACTGTATGTTACAATTACCTCCTCCTTTTGAAGATTTCGTCCTCGGAATCATCGTTGCTCAAATAAGGATGGATACTTCGCCATCATCTCATTTTTATTCTCCCACGTCCAATTCGGCCCTCGATGATGCTTCCATTTTACTAACACCAACTCAACAACTTTGTTCCGTAAATTAACCGTTCTCTCGTTTAGAATGGCTTCGGGTTCTTCAATGTATCGTAACCGCTCATCCACTTTTACCTCTGCTAAAGGTATTGTCTCTTCGTTTTTACCAAGACACTTCCGCAAATAACACACATGAAATACATCATGAATTCCTGTGAGTTCCTCCGGTAGCTCCAACTGGTAGGCTTGCTTTCCAATACGTTTCAAGATCTTGAACGGTCCAATAAAACGTGGACTGAGTTTACCTTGCTTCCCGAATCTCAACACCCCTTTCCACGGTGAAACTTTAAGCATAACCATGTCACCAACGGTAAATTCAATCGGTCTCCGGCATCGGTCAGCATAGGATTTCTGTCGATCTTGTGCGGCTTTCATCCTTTCCCGTATAACCTGGATTTTGTCATGAGTGATTTGTATCAATTCGGGACCGGCTAGCATATTTTCTCCCGTTTCTCGCCAACAAAGAGGCGTACGACACCTACGTCCATACAAAGCCTCGAAAGGAGCCACCCCAATCGTCGAGTGGTAGCTGTTGTTATATGAAAACTCAATCAGAGGTAAGTGAGTATCCCAACTTCCACCGAACTCTAGAACACAAGCACGTAACATATCTTCAAGAGTTTGGATCGTACGTTCGGATTGTCCGTCGGTCTGTGGATGATACGCGGTGCTGAGTGTGATCTGCGTCCCCAATTCGCGTTGTAGGGCGGACCAAAAGTTGGAAGTGAAACGAGAATCACGATCTGAGATTACCTTCAAAGGTACACCGTGTCGGGCAATAATCTCATCAATGTATAATTGTGCCCATCGATCCATCGAGTAGGATTCTCGAACAGGAAGAAAATGGGCGCTTTTCGTCAACCGGTCCACGATAACCCAAATGCTATCATGTTGTCGAGAAGTCTTCGGTAGTTTGGTCACAAGGTCCATAGTCAACTCCTCCCACTTCCATATAGGTATAGCGAGAGGCTGTAAACTCCCATACGGTTTCTGATGTTCTGCCTTTACCCGCAAACAAGTATCGCACTGCTCGACGAATCGATCGATATCACTCTTCATTCCCGGCCACCAATAATCCTCACGTAGATCATGGTACATCTTTGTACCTCCAGGATGAACGACTAACCTTGACTTATGTGCCTCCGTCAAAATAATCTCCCTCAAACCTCCAAGTCTTGGAACCCAAATTCGGGCCTTAAAGACTTTAAGACCACGACTATCTTCAGATAAGGAATCCATGTAACTAACCATGCGCTCCGATTTAACATGTTCTGGTTTCGAAGCTTCACTTTGCCATTTCTGAATATCATTTACGAGTTTAGACTCAATTGATACGTGAGAGATGGCATAGCAAATCGATCCTACGTACGTCTTTCGACTAAGAGCATCCGCCACTACGTTGGCTTTTCCTGGATGATATAGGATTTCACAGTCGTAGTCTTTGATGAGTTCCATGGCACGCTGTTGTCGCATATTCAAAGTCTGTTGATCGAAGATGTACTTCAGGCTCTTATGGTCAGTGTACAGTTGGCATTTTGTGCCATATAGATAATGACGCCACAGTTTAAGAGCAAATACGACCGCGGCCAACTCAAGATCATGAGTCGGGTAATTCCGTTCATATTCCTTCATTTGCCGTGAAGCATAAGCGATCACCTTTCCTCGTTGCATTAATACACAACCCAAGCCCAACTTTGATGCGTCGCTATATACCACGAAGTCATCATTACCCTCAGGTAAGGCAATAACTGGCGCATGTGTTAGACAATCTTTCAAAGTTTGAAATGCGTTTTGTTGAGCTTCGGCCCAAACAAATTTCACGTCTTTGCAGGTAAGAGAAGTAAGAGGTACGACAATCTTTGAGAAATCCCGTATGAACCGTCGGTAATAGCCCGCTAGACCGAGAAAACTTTGAACTTCAGATGCATTATTGGGTTGTTCCCATTTCTGTATCGCCTCGATCTTGGATGGATCCACAGAAACTCCATCACAAGAGATCGTATGTCCTAAGAATTGTACCCATCGGAGCCAAAACTCGCATTTTGAAAACTTAGCATACAACCGCTCCTTTCTCAATAATTCCAACATCTCTCGAAGATGTGTAGCATGATCAACTTTCGTTTTAAAGTACACCAATATGTCGTCAATAAAGACAATGACAGACTTATCGAGCATTGGATGACACACTCGATTCATTAAGTCCATGAATGTTGTCGGTGCATTCGTCAAACCAAACGGCATAACCAGAAATTCGTAGTGACCATATCGGGTACGAAAAGCTGTCTTGGGTACATCCTCCTCACGTACCTTTAACTGATGGTATCCCGATCTCAAGTCAATCTTGGAGAAGTAACTTGCTCCTTGAAGCTGGTCAAACAGATCGTCAATACACGGTAAAGGGTATTTATTCTTGATGGTTACCTTGTTCAGTTCCCGGTAACCTATGCACATCCGGAAGGAACCATCTTTCTTCTTCACGAATAAGACTGGGGCACCCCATGGTGAAGTGCTCGGTCGGATGAAACCCTTATCCAACAATTCCTGTAACTGGCTCATCATCTCTTTCATTTCATCCGGTGCGAGACGATAAGGTGTCTTAGCAATAGGGGCGGCACCGGGTACCATATCGATCCGGAACTCTACTTGCCTGTCCGGTGGTAGCCCAGTAAAATCATCGGGGAATATATCCGGATACTCGCATACGATTGGTACATCTTTCACCGTCTTTTTCGCTTCTTTCGACGCATCTAGAACATATGCCAGAAAAGAAGAACACCCCTTAGATAAATAACGTCGCGCTTTTAACATAGAGATTACCTTTATGTCACCAATTCTTCGTTCACCGTAAACGTATAAATAACCCCCGTCATCGATCGGTATCCGAATCATCCGCATAGAGCAAATAATATCAGCACGGTTTCTTGTTAGCCAATCCATCCCAATCACAACATCGAAGCCGCGAATATCCATCGGTATCAAATCAACTGAGAACTCGTGATCATCTAATACTAGAATACAATCCCTATACACTTTGTCAACTATAAGAGTGATACCATTAGCCATGTCAACAGTGAATGGTTTATGAAGTCTTGTAGGCACAGATCCAGTAATGACGTCGGGTTCATTACGAGCTTCTTCTGCAGTAATCTGAAATGCACGAGCTCTGGCTTTAGGTACCTCCTCCTTTTGAATGGAAGTACCAATAGTCACCGGTCGTTGTACAGATGCTTTACTTTCATCCCTTTTCATACGGGGGCAATCCCGTTGTCGATGACCCAAAACGCCACAAGAATAACATGCTTTTTCCCTTTGAGGACAATTCGTACGGACATGACCCGTCTCGCCACAACAGAAACATTTGACCGCAGACCGGTCAATATCACACCGACCGTGGTGTGTCTTGCCACATCTCCAGCAATCTTGTGGCATGTTCGACTGTAGACTAAAAGCCTGTGACGATGCTCGTGGAGTCGTCCGAGAATGAGCTCTCCTCATATTGGAGAAACGAGATGGTTGGTGAGCGGGTACTGAAGATGCTCCCTCAATACGTTGTTTCTTTGATGAGGGGATCGGATCATCATCACGTCTCGTCAAGTCATGCTCGCGTCGTCGAGCATATTCCACGGCTCTGTTAAAGTCAGAGATATCACGGTTTGCAACAAAGTCTCTGATCTCCCTTCGCAGTTCGTCTATGAAATGATCAATTCGATCGCGTTCCGATGTCAGGAATCGTAAGGCAAACCGTGCCTTCTGATTGAACTGTGTTTCATATTCAATCACTGACAAATTTCCCTGTTTAAGCTCCAAGAACTCCTTCTCCAGCCTTCTCTGTAAATCTGCCGGGCAATATTGATCATGAAATCGAGTCTTAAACGACTCCCACGTCATATTATCCCTCACATCCTCGCTCAGGGACTCGTATGTAGCATCCCACCAAGTTAAAGCCCGATCGGTGAACATAGCGGTCGCGTAGTTCACTTTATCCTCGTTCCAGACCCGTGTGATCCGGAACACCTTTTCGGTATTTTGTAGCCATTGAATTGCCTTCACAGGATCAGTGATTCCGTTGAATTCTGTGGCACCGCTGCTACGGAATGTTTTAAACGATACACGATCGGTTTTGGGCTTTGACGTAGCACCCGTGACCTTTTATTTTCCTTTGTCAGTTACTTGTTTCTCAACATCGTACTTTTGTTGTTCCATAGCTTGTTGTATGAATGTCGTGAGCCTTCTCATTAATCGCTCACCTCGAGGAGACAACGGCGTCTCATCGTCATCCAAGGGAAAATTTGGAGCATTCTCTCCAACATCGGGGTTTGATGGGGTGTGACTGGCAGCGTCGCCATCGGATATCGTACTGAAAAAAAAATTATAATGCAAAAAGTATTAAATAACATCCAATTCCTGGTCCCCTACCCAACCTGAGTCTCTCCTAGCGGTCCATATCCCGTATAATTATCACCTAGTTACTATACAACATCAATGCCTAGTTTAAGTCTAAGTACCACTTATTGATACCTAATTCACTTAAACTACTGCTCTGATACCATATTGTAACACCCAGATTACACTAATGTCCATTTTACCGTTTAACCTCCAAAATAATCAAATTTTAAGACCACCAAAATATACGGGATATAATTTTTAATAAAATTCTGAAATGTCCACTTTAAATTGTAACGTTTTATCGAAAACATAAACCAACCCAGAAGTTTAAGATTTACAATCCAAAAGTTTACTTATAATCAACCGGGGACATATCTACCCGATAGAATACATACATATATATAACCACCAAAAGCAAGTACCAATATACCCAAAAGAGCTAAACAGACACTTGTATCAACACCCGGACTATGCTTCCTTATCTTTCCCTTTGTCTACAATCCTTTTTCCTGAAAAAAATTAATCAATAACGGGTAAGCTATAAAGCTTAGTGAGTTGTATACGAAGGTACATGGTTATAATGTTATATATGTATATATATATAACTGAAGAATGAAACGAAAACTCAAAACTAAAAGCTATTATAACATTGAAGACTAACAACTCGGAGAATTCCATGGATACATCCCAAAAGACTTACCAAAATCATAAACATAACATATCAATATTAAAATCAATACATCATAAGTTCAACAACAACATACGCTCTTACCGACAAACTCAACAACGAAATGTCAATTGTTCCATATGAACACCTATCACATGGCTCAAGTATCGTATCACGTAAACATATCATGAATCAATTATAAAATATCAAGAATAGCGCACCACTCTCACCTTCATCTACTGGGTACGTGCAGAATTGTACTCACACTCGTCTCCTAACACACGAGATACGTGAGTACAACGAACCGGTATGCCACACCCAACCTCCGTCTCCCTGGGATACGTAGACATACACCGCTTTCCAGCGTACCACACGAAGTAGTGCCCGTATTCATGGTTTACCAAGAGATTTACAAAACAATTGCGGATCCGGACTCGACCGACATAGCGGAACGATTATACGGAATACAAACCGGAATCAGAGGGACTTACACATGTCACACCTTACGAAAACATGAAACACAACTAATGCAAACAAAAAATGCATATACATATGAGTAACACATAAACATGTATTTCATATAAACTCACAGTTCACAAAATGGGTCAACCGAACGTCCACCCGAATGTCGCGTTCCAACTCCATAATCCAAGTATGTATGTAATACCCCGGGTAATTTCGTTAGTTAAAAATATCGTTCCGTTAAATAAAGTTAATTATTTAATTAAGGTTTAGGATAAGTTGGGTTAATTTATAAGTTAAAGGCATTTTGTGTCATTATTGAGAAGTTCAAGGACCAAAGTGGAAAATATGGATTGATATTATCCCTTAAGGTTTCCAGATAATTTCATTCAACAAATATCCAGCAAAGTCAGTTTAGTGTGTGTGTGTGTGTGTGTGTTTTGAGAGAGCAAGAAGGAGAAAAGAAGAAAAGCTAGGTTAAGGCAAATTGGTGTGCTTGGAAGTGTATCTGAGGTATGTTCCTTTGTATTTTATGTTTGTAATTGCTATTAGAAGGTTTCTATCAGATTAGAATAGTTGAATTCACTGCTGGTATTGAATCAGTCGATTTCTGGGTAGAAAACACATGAACATACGAAGGTTTCCGGACACAATGAATGTGTCCGGGTAGATTCTTGGGTGGTGTCCAGTAGTTCCTTTTGTTAGTGTCCGGACGATTCATTTGATGGTTTCCGGATGATTTAGATACCGGATGGCATCCGGATTCCTTTGGTGTCCGGATTCCTTGTGTTGTCCGGATTAGTCTGTGTTGTCCGGATAAATTGTGTTGTCCGGATTCTTTTGTGGTTTCCGGAAATTTTGGTTGTTTGGTCATTTTTGAGGATAAAAGTTAGATAGATGTATCTGGAGTCCATAGCCTGCTAGTAAGTCTTATACATAAGTTGGTAAGGAGATATTTGTATGTAAATGGTTTTAGATTCTGAGAATTTTGGATAAAGGATCGGATAGCTCGGAGAAAGGCTTGGGCTTATATTTTGAAGCATTCAAGGTGAGTTTTACTTTTAAAACGTTTTCAACTCGGATACATATATATGTGATATATATATATATATATATATATATATATGAGATGGATATGTACGGATTAAGTTTATGATACATGATGTGATTATGTGTTTATATTGAGATGTATATGTGGTTGGAATGTGGTAACGTTTTTATAAAAGAAAATGTGATATATATATATATATATGGTTGGAATGTGATGAAAGGTTTTATAAATGACAATATGATATATTGAGATATATATTGTATTTATATGTGCATTACACTACACGAGAGCACTTGCCGAACTATGCCGGCGGATGTTTGCTGTAGTTGTTGTACAGCGGTGTTGTTGGCTCGCAACCAACTATTATGGCCATGGGGAATGAGGATGAGGAGTTGTGCACGATATACGAGTCTTATTTGGTATTTAATTATTTGTGGTATTTGTATATTTTATAAAAAGGATTTCTAAACTGACAGGGATTATCTCACTAGACCTTTAGGTCTAACCCTCATTTTCCTTTCAAAAATATGTATTCCAGGTCAAGGATCTTTTGTTAGCATAGGGAAGAATAAAGCATAGGAGGCGATTGCTAGCTGACGAAGATTAGGATATGTTTACATTTCTGCATTGTATAGTTTTGAGACTTTGGGACCGAATGTGAATTATCATGTATTTTGTTATGAAAGTAACGACGTTGTGTATGAAATGTTAATTGTTATATATTATGTATGTTATGGGATTTCCGGGTCGTTACAATGTATGGCACTCCAAAAGCTTCCAATTATACTCTTATGCTCCCTGGAGTATACACATTCAATTCCATAAGTATTTAATTACACTATCTCATTCTATTTCATTCCTTAGTTAGCTAATTCCATTCCAATTCTTTTGTACAGCCCCCTGTTCTAACACAATTTTAACCATCTTAAACTCAGAATTACAATCTGACTTATAAACAAGAAAGAAACTAGACTCTTTTATCTTTCAGACGCCACTGACCTCATGTCCGTTGGATTTTTCTTTGATTTTATACAAAACTTACAACACAGCAGCTACAACCTGTCAAAATTCAGCTTGACAGCCCTGTACTAAGTGCACTTTTAGCACATCTTAAAGCTGTAATTAGGTTATAATGTCTTCATATAAAATAAACTAGACATTCATATCTTTTGAACGCCATTGGAATCACTCTTATACGATTTTTCTACGATTTTATACAATTTTTCTAAAACAGTGTTGAACATAACTTTCAAACTCAAAAAAAATTACACATTTGACCAATTAAGTATCCAATTCCATTCCAATCCTAACCAAATTCAGAAGTTAACTTAATTTTATCATTATCAAGGTAAAATCAACAATAAACCATGGTTCATTCACCCATTTCTACCAATTTCATCAAAATCCAACTTTGTATAGAAAAAGGTCAACTTGTTATTAGTGAAAACTCACTTTTTCCTTCCATCTTCTTGCACATGGAATCAAGGAATTAACTAAAATATAATCATAATCTAAGCAGCATTTCATGATTTCTACATTTATCTTACACATGCATTAAGCTTATTTCACCCAAATTCCATCATAACTTCAAGAACAAGAACAAAGATGAGATTTACCTTCAAATTGTTGTTTAATCCTTCAAGATTGATGTTAATCTCCTTAGTATGAACTTAGATTTGATCTCAATTGATAAAAATCACACCTTAACTTTCACACACAAGTCAGTAGCTGAAATGGGGTGAAAATAGGTCTAAAATCGTGTTTTATTGACTAAAACCCGAGTTGGGTCGGGTTTGACCCGACTGGGTACCCATTTTGACCACTAAACACTAAAAATGGCATAACTTTTCGCTCGTAACTCCGTTTTCGATGAGGTTTTCGCCTACGCGTTCGTAACGAGATAATGTACAACTTCCAACTAAAATATTTCAGAAAAGACCTATCAATAATAGCAGTTTTACAAATTTGTAACTTAGGCGTTAAGCTTTTCCTTTGCAAACCTATGAAACCCTATATATTTCTTAAGGTTTTTGCTACAAGTCTTCATTAAAGCTTTATATTATCACATAATGCACCTTATTAAACATATATTACACATTAATACACATATAAATGCATTTGTTAAGCATATTAAAAAAACTGTATGTTACATGAAATATAGTTGACATTTGTTGCCTCTTTCCATTTTTATGCATTTGTTAAGCATATAAATGCATTTCCGCGTCACCAAATTCTGTTGCCTCTTTCCATTTTTATTATACGTCGTACGATTTGTCGCGAGATACATTTCTTTCGTTGTTAAAGCTCCACACCGACTTTAAATCTTCCTTTGGACGATTTTTAGCATTAACACCTATATACCCACGCTTCTCTCCAGGTACGATTTTGATTTCTCCATGTATGATTTGGATTTCTTCATTAGGTTTTCGATTTCTCTAGGTACCATCTCCATCATTTCGATTTATCAACCACTTATCGATTTTGATTTCTCTAGTATTTCGATTTTGATTTCTCTAGTGTCTCAATTTCTCCAGTATTTCGATTTAACTGCTTTGGTTTTAGAGTTCAATGGTCTTCGATTTCTAAGCTTCTTCGATTTCAATTTTCATGGTTCTTGGTTTGCAACAGATGGAAAGGAAGAAGTCAACTCGAGTTTGCAAGCAAGAGCAATATCAGAAGCCATGGTCACTTCTCCTAGTTGCACCTGAAAGAACACATATATACAATCGATCAATCGCATGAAAATGATAATTAGAAAAGGAAAAACAAAAACAAAAAAGTATTCAACATATCAGATACATATTTAGGGCATAATATGGTTTTAGATTATAAAATGTGAATGAATAAAATTTGACAAACTTCGTTCATCCACTCCACAATTTATTCAGTTTACAATTTCATGATTTATGCAGTGTAATAACCGAGTTTTATATTTTGAACGATAAATAAAATGTGTGGCAGAAGTTCAAAATTAGAAGTTTCGTGGTTCAAGTGAGAAATACGAATAAGTTGGTGGTTGGTTGTGGGAAGTATAAAAAGGTGTCAAACCCTAATAATTCTAATTATCTCATAATTTGTGTGTGCGGCTGAGGTGTGATTCAAGAAGATCAAAGGATTTCAGGGTTCTTCATAGATTGGTGTGTGAGGATTTCATCTTGCAAGGTAATTACCAAACTCCTTCTTCTTTGCTTTTAATTCTGAGGTCTTGAGTAGTAAATTTTGAGTCTGACATCCATCTTTTAGGAAGAAAAGGGGTTTGGTGTCTGGATGGTAACATCTTATTTTCATTTAATGTAAATTGGTAGGTTTGATGATTAATTAGTCAATTTCAGTGTTCGTTTATGGCTATTGTTTTATTCCAAGAATTTATTTCGATTGTTTAGTGGTCGCATCTGTTGAAAAGCTTATAGTTCAAAGTATTAATCCTGTACCGGAACTGAGTAGAACCGGAATTAGTAACTTGGGTCGAGGATCCGGAATTTAATTTTAATTGGATCCGAAATGGAACAACAGATCCGGAATTAATAAAAAATGAGATTTATAATCCTTTTTAAGACCAAGATCCGGAATGTTAAACTAGGATCCGGAATTCTTTTTAAAAATTAAGATCCGGAAAATGGCAATGGATCCGGAATTAGAGAAATAGATGAACCGGAACTTTGGGCTTGATTTAGTTTGTGGATCCGGAATTGGACCATTTTGTAACGTCCGGAATTAATAAAAGTTATGAATCCGGTATTGTTGTTGAGAGTTCTGGAATTATTTATCTTTTGGACCAAAAACCGGAAGGTGGGTTGTATCTTATGTGATCCGGTATTGAGTGGGCTTAGCCCAGTTCCGGAATGATTTGAACTGGATCCGGAAGTTCTCTTTTACTTGGGCTTAGTCTAGTGGACTGGTATTAAATAAAAAAGGATCCGATATATATATATATATATATATATATATATATATATATATATATATATATATATATATTAACGTGGGCCGAATCCGAAATTACTTAGTGATTGGGCCGAGTTCATACTTGGTCTTAAGATTTCGATGTGGACTTTAAATTAAGGTCTGGTAATATATTAATGATCCGATTTTATCATTAAAGGAAATCCATTAACTAGAAATTTGGGCTTAGTCTAAATAGGGACCCGGTATTAAATTTTTGAGATCCATTATTTAATTAAATCCGGAATTCATTAATTTAATTTAGAGTCCGAGACTTAGGATCCGGTATTTTTTCAGTAGAATCCAGTGTGTCTTACCCGGTATGTGTGATGGGTTTAATTTGTAGGTGCGTGTAGAGATGATTGGTGCGAGTAAGAACTTTTAAGCAGGACTCCAGGTGAGTCTTTCTAAACCTAAATTTTATACAAGTGTGTTTGATGGTTATTATCTAACTGCGTTCTTTTCAACTGTTTTTATTTCAAAACAAAGAACAAGTGTGTTTGATGGTTATTATCTAACGGTGTGCTTTTCAACTGCTTCTATTTCAAAGCGAAGATTAATTGTGTGACAATATGTGTGATTTAAATGTGTGTGACCATGCTCTGGCTTTGGTGTGAAATGGGGGTGTGTCCCATAATAATTATATATGAATTTGTTTCATATATGTGCGGTGTGCTCTATTGCGATGTTGCGGTGTGTGTGACTATAGCGTGTGTGCTCTATTGCGATGTCGCGGTGTGTGTGACTATAGCGTATGCCAGTAGCATGTGTCAATGTGTGTATATCATTTTAAGTGTGCTTGTTATGATTTGTATAAACTCTTTCATAACTGATTTATAAATTGCGATATTTTTGGTGTGAATTGGTGTGGAGGGAACTCACTAGACCTCATGGTCTAACCCCCGCTTTTCAAAACTAAAACCTTTTCAGGTAAGCAGGTAGTCGAAAGTTTGCTTAAAAGTTTGGCAAGGCGAGAGACGGAGGTTGCGTATAGAAGGATTAGAAGGCTTTTCCTTGTTATTTTGTAGTTATGATCTCAACTGTAGTTAGGGTTATTTCCGCAAACCCAGTCTGTAATCCTGATAGTGTGACTATGTTGAGCCGTTTTTGGCGTTTTAATTTAAAGATGTATCTTTTAGCAAGATAGTTTGGTGTGGGTTGTTACATGCAGTTTACAATTTCATGATTTCCATGGGTTGTGAATCAAGTTCCATTATTTACAGTTTACAATTTCATTATTTCCAGTGATTTCCATGGTTTGTGGATCATGATTTACAGTTTACAATTTTCATGATTTATAGTTTACAATTTATGTGGCTTTGTATATAAAATAACATTAAACAATTTAAGAGCGATTTGGTCATTTTAACAGTTTTGTCCTATCCTGCCCAACTTACCAAACGCAAAACAAACAATTAGTCTCGTGTTGTTCTAGTCGTACCAAACATAGGACAGACAATTAGTCTTATCCAGTCCAGTCTGCGTACCAAACGCTACCTAAGGTTCTTGAGATTAGTCAAGATGTGTGTAAACTTGTCCGAATATCCACTTGTAACAAAAGAAAAAAAATTATTATAATGAATACATTTTTAGAATTAAATCTAAATCTAAGATCTAACTAAAAAGGCGATAAGATTGGTTAAGGCATGGTTTGATTCTTTTAAGTTTGAATTTGTTTTATTTTGTTGGTGATGCCGGTGAAACCATCATGTCATTAAACTAAAAAAATCCAAGATGGATAGGATTGGCTAAGATATGTTTTGATCCTTTTAAGTTTGAATTAGTTTTATTTTGTTGGTGATGTTAGTGAAATCGTCATGTCATTTTGTGTAATTGGATTTATGTGAAAATAATGAAGTTGATAGCCAAGTTATAACACAGATTAGGAGGTATGGAATACAAATTCGTGTAAGCTAACTAGAACTTGATAATGTTGGATGACTTTACGCAATGAATTTCTAAGTGGCAGAGGGCAGTGCACTGGTCATGCGTTTTTTGTCATCAAAACTGCACGGGTCGTACTTGTCAACAAAAGGCATGCACAGATCGCGTTTTTTGTTTATAGTTGTATACGAGTCGTGCATTTTGGTTGGATGGTGTATCAATAGTTGGTCATTATTTTGGTCAGCTGGTGTATCAGTGGTTGGTCATTTGTGTCCATGAACACCGATGAGAGTACCTTAAAAGGTAGTGTTTCCATATGATGGGTCTATTGTAACACCCGTAGATTTAAGTAAGTTAAAATCTCGTTTTCCCTTTTGGAAAACATTGTGCCATCTTTAGTTTAAAATGATCATGAGGAGTCAAGTCACTCCTTTAAGTTTGACCCGTATCCACGATTTAGCGACGGCTCGAAAGATGAAAGTTTGGGCCCGAGGAACCTGTGCGACAACGACAGCAACAATGCTATGGGGCACTGTTGCGTGTCAAAGTCGTGGGGAAGGGGGATGCTACAGTACCATCTTGGCGATAGTGATCGGCGATAATGTCGGCGACAATGTCAGCGACAATGCCAAAGAGAGCTATGTAATCTTTCAAAAGACAAATCAAAAGACCTCGTTAATACCATGCATTTAAGTATTCAATCATCTTAAATTCAGTGAATTAAAGACATGACTTTAATTCATTAATCTATACTTATTTATTCTATTTATTCATTTCACTTAAAAGACATTTGACAACCTAATCTTTATTATAGGGCAAAAAAATGAAATGGACTTCTAAATGGTTCCTAAAGTAACTAGAATAAAAAAGAATGCTCAAATTGGATTTCCAAAACGATGCTTCTTGAAATGATTCTTTGGATTGACCCAAAATATGATAATCTTCAATAAAGTAGCTCTCTTTAAGCTCTGTGATTGGCCCACATTATTCTCTTCACCATTTAAGCCCGCTTTAGTCTTCATTAGCTCTAGTTACTTGAATACCAGCCATGATGGATCATATCACATTATTTGTTCAAACTCGCTAGACTTTTTGGCTTAACACTTGTTTGGTGTCGACATGTATTTCAGGTTCTAGCGGCGTGACCGCCAAGAAGAGCTATCCGGTCTAGAAGTGAGCTTGGGGAACCAATTTTGGGATGTCTATGTTAGAAGACGTTATTTTGTGATCGGATGACACCCATTTGTAATATTTTCTTGATAGAAATTAGATTAATAGGTTGTTAACTTTTGCAGTTAATTACAAACTTGTAATTAATCAGGTGCATTTAGGTTTCCTCTTTTTGGGAGAGCTCATGCCTTGACATTATTATATATCACTTTTTCGTTTTATGAAATTTTTTGTTTATCCCAATTTTTGGGGTGGTACATCTATCTCTGACAAAGGTTTTATTCTAATGGGTTTACCTATGATGAGTGATCAACTGATGGTTTGCCATTAATATGTTACATCTGTTGATGGTTTGCTACTGGTGAAGTCATCAGTTGATGAATCTTTAATTGATGGTTTTGCTACTGTTGTATTATCGACTGATGTGTTTTGCCACTAGCGGGGTTATCAACTGATGAGTTTTCAGTTGATGGTTTTCCCACTGATGAGTTATCAGTTGATGATTATTCCTTCAGTTCTATAATTGCTCTATTTTGTAATCGGTCACTACTTATTTTCAGCAATCATTGTCATTTAACTGACAAGGTTATAAATGGTGTGAGGTGCGGCGTGGCGGCGAGGGCAAACCTTGAGCCTTAGGAGCCACGTCGAAGCCATGGCGTCTTCAAGGCGTGACTTATAGCGTCAAATTTCTAGTTCATATGTAATATTATTTATAAAAATATATGTTTTGTAGTATTACTTAACGAGTCAATAATAGTAAGCAAGTAAAATTAGTTTATATATTAAAAACTTGCAAATAAGAAATTAAAAACGTAAAGAAAAAAATATCGCATCACGAAAACTGCGCATTAGGCCATGACATGCCATCATTGTTCTAAAAGGCTCGCTATGACAGCCGACATGGCGTGCCGTGACTCAAGACTTGTGTCTCACGCAACGTTATGCATGTGGCATGCCATGGCCTAATGTGCGGCCTTTTGTAACGCGATATTTGATATCTCTTTACATTTTTAATGTCTTATTTGTTAATTTTTAATATATAACCTAATTTAACTTGTTTATTATTATTGATACATCGATTAGTAGTACAAAACATATGTTTTTATATATAATAATATATATATGATATAGAGATTTGGCGCCATAACTCATGCCTTAATAAACGTCATAACCTCGCTGTGGCTCCTAAGGCTTGAGGCTTGGCCTCGCCGCCATGCCACGCCTCACGCCATTTAGAACATTGCATGCCATAGGCTTAACGTGACGTGAGACACAAGCCTCGTGTCATGGCGGCTGTGCGACGAGTTTTTTAGAACAATGTTAAAGTGGAGTTATCCTTAACATCAATATAGGACCGGTTACGATTCTTTAGGTTTAAAAAGGAACGATTTCAGCCAAAATCGTGACCGGAAACTTGAGATTATCCTCGAGTGAATTTCGTTACACCCAAACAGATTTTGGTCGAAATATCACTTAAGGAAAACAAGTTGTCATACGATCTCAAGTCTTATCCAAGTTTTATACTCATTATTTTCTCACTATACTCACAAATTTCCCCAACATATTTCTCATGTAAAAAATTAGACGTTCGGATAAGGATCGATAAAAAAGAGTTTTGAATATTCGGATGTCTCGACTTCCTTCCGCATAGATATCATGTGTAAAACCTTCGGTTTCATGTTGGTCCGAGTTTTCAACCTAAAAGGTTGGACTGGCTCTTTTTATTTGCTTGACTAGGTTGGGCTTAAAAATATCACACACCCGGACGAGATAATATACATATCTAGTAATCTAGCATAGACTACAGAGCAACAATATGCAATATTCGGTTTAAATCAATGTAGTTTTGTTGTTGTGGTTCAAGTATTTTATTTCTTTTATTGATTGTGTTGGTATAAGACTATCACCATCCACGATCCAATCCAACCCAATGTTTATTAAAAATTTAATTTTTCTCTCTTCCACCTACCCAATCTCTAATTCCAATTCAATCCCATATTTTTATGTTTTATCAGTGATCCAATCCAATCTTAAATATTTTTTTACAAAATATTAATTTTTAATATTTCATCATATCTATAATTTTTTTTATTATTTTTGCATATAAAAAATTAAATTTCTTAAACTATTTGTTACTTTAAAACATAATCTTAATTAAAAAACTTATAATTGAAAATAATTAAAACAAGTTACAAAGAGAAATACGGAATTACATAAAAAGAAATACGGAATTACATATCTAATTAAAAGACATAAATGACATAATTAAGTATTAGTGCCGAATTTTTGCCATATATGCTCAATCAAATCATTTTTTTAGAGCATTATGTGCCTCCCTGTCACGAAGTTGTTCTCTATTAGCCATATAAGTGGCTAGGTTTCCAATCCGTTCAGTAGGGAATGCAAACGGTTGACCATCATCTTCTGCATAGCTTTCGGGTTGTCGATTTGTGGGTATATCATTAAGAAATTCAGCTGGATCATAATAATGGAGGTATGTCTCTCGTTCGTCTTCAACTCTTCTTGTGCTGGTGACAGGCTTTCTTTGAACATCAGCACGCGCAACATTTTGTGGTCTTGAACGATTTGAAAATTCTCTTGATCAAAATTGATTTTCTTTTCATCACTTAAACTTCATTGTTCCTTGTAATCGTCAATGCACGAAGATTTTCATTAAAATCATTTGAAATCGAAGAAATTGTGATGCCTTACCTTTTCCTTTTTTTGGTTGCATCTCTGCCTGCAGGACATTGAATTGTTGAACCACTAGTTGGCGATTCTTGGTTGATATCGACAAAATCTCCTTCCTCCGTAGTTCTTGATCTTGTTGTGCTTTCACCACTTTCTTCATCACCCACTTCATATACCGAGCGAGAACGTGTTGTTTCATGATATAACTGTAAGTCCCACTAGGGATGTTTACACATAACTTCATTAAATACCTTCAGATCATTAAACTTTTTCCCAGTCGCCTCATAAATTTTGTGAGCTACGTTCTCTACATCCGTGTTACTCATTCCACTCTTTTTTTGACGGTATGCTTCTCTGTAAGCACCATCCCACTTGCTTGCATTTTCGTTAAGTCGAGACCAACGACCTTTCATTTGATTTTCGTTCCGGACACCAAGCCCTTCTGGATTTTCTGCTCGAGTTGCATCATAGTATTCTTTCACTCGTGACCACAACTTTCCTTTCTTTTGGTTTTTGCCACGAGTAGCATCTTCACTAACGAAGATCCATGCTGACATCAGAACCATATCTTCTCTCGTATCCCATGAATCGACTCTTGAACCCTTTTGCGAAGTTTGGACATTTTCAGGGATGCTAATGTGATTATCATAAGAAGGCAACTCAGGGTTTTCATATTGTGTGTTTGAGTAATTTTGAAGGTTATCAGGATATTCAGAACTCAAACAATAATTTGGGTAGTTTGGATCCATAACAGAAAATTGCAAAAAACAGAGTTTTCAAGATAAGAGAGTATTGAAATAGAGAGAAAGATTGGTGTGATGAAAATATGTCAATATTGGTCTCTATTTGTAGGAAATTGAAAAATATGAATTTTGATATATATATATTTTTAATTTTTTTTGTTAAACTTATTTTTTTATTAAGATAAGATTTATCTAAAAAAATCTACATAAACCAATCATATAATGCCATGTGTAAAATATTTAGTTAAAAAAAATAAAAAAAATGCACAATCCAAGATTGGATTGCGATTCAGATTGTGTTGACCGTATCCAATCAATTCATTTTATCTTTTCTTTTTATTAATCTATTTTGTCTTTTATTTCAAATGGATTGGATTGGATCACCATTGTGGGTAGTGTAAGTGTATCAAAAACTTTTTATTAAAATATACATTTCTCAATCATGTTTATTTTAATGGTGTCAAACATAACTCAACCTATTGTTTGTAATATTTCTGATAGAGTATTTAACGAAATATTATTGCAAAATTCCATCAATATGTTGGGTATATTATAAAAGTTGGATCAAAACAGTGATCATATTGAAGAAATGAAATCATCTCGGAAATGCATAAACTATTTCATGCTCTGTCAAATCCTTTGTACTTGTCATATTATAAATTTTGGAGGATGTTTTAACACATACGAGAGTGTAGCCCATATTTTAAAATTGATTGTGTTTTATTACATATGACTGCATACAAACTTTTATTAGAAGATCTTTGTTAGCCTTGTAGAATGTTGAAAGTCCATCCTCGACCCATCATGTTAGTGTATATATATATACATATAGCCACAAGTTTAAATGAGAAGTGCTAAATATATGAGAAGTAGAGAAGTAATCTTGCTCATTTATTCGGTCAAAAGTTGCGGTTGTTCCAAAAATAGAAGGACAATTTCGTAACTTTTACAAAAACACGGGACGAGTTCGTATATGAACTTGTGTGATTCACATATGAACTATCTATTCATATATGAACCTGTGTGATTCACATATGAACTCTTTTTAACTAATTCATATATGAATCTTGTGATTCATATATGAACCTTTGTGATTCATATATGAAACTAATTAACTATAGGTTCATATATGAATAAGTGAACCAATTAACTGATTCATATATGAACCTTTGTTTCATATATGAAACTAATTAACTGTAGGTTCATATATGAACTTTTTTTAACTAATTTTCATATGAACTAATTAACTGATTCATATATGAATTAGTTAAAAAGAGTTCATATGTGAATTACAAAGGTTCATATATGAACGTATAGTTCATATGTGAATCACATAGATTCATATATGAACTCGTCCCGCGTATTTTTTACAAAACTACCCCTCTATCTTGTGCAGACCATGCGAGAAATTATCCACTGCTTCTCGGTCAAAGCCGCCGATCTTGACCGAATGAATGACTAAGATCACTTCTTTACTTCTCATATATTTAACACTTCTCATTTGAACTTCTCCCTACATATATATATATATATATATATATATATATATATATATATATATATAGGGGGCCCTTCATGGGAGAACTGACTATTTTGTGGTAACTGTAAGAACCAATTTCAGCCACATATTAAGCAATAAATTAGGAAATTATTAGTTTTGGTAATTTTGTTTGAAATTTAAATAAAAGGACATTTTAGGTATTTTAAAAATCTTATCTCTCCTCTCTCATCTCCCCTCTCTCCTCTCTCCGGCGCACACCATCAATTAATCACGGTGTGATACCCAAAAAAACCAATAATCACAGTGTGATACCCAAAAAAATTTAACCGTAAGACATAAACCAACCATGAATCACGGTGTGATACCAGGAGACTTTCTTATTATAAGACAAAAACCAACAATGAATCACATTCAGAAGATTTTCTAAATATAAGGCACAACACGTACAACAGTGAATCACACTGTGATACCAACAGATTTTCTAGCTATAAGACACAAACTAACAATGAATCACACTGTGATACCAAAATAATTTCTAACAGTAAGGCACAAACCAACCATGTGATACCAAGATTGAGATCCTAAAATTAAAATCAACGAAAACTCGGGCTGTGATACATCGTGATACCCATCATAAAACAACAAAATAAATATTTTGCTACACATTGTGATACACTCTAAATACACATTTGTGATGCATAACGATATATAAACAAGAAAAGTCCTTTAAAACCTCATATATGAATCAAAAAAGTCTAAATTTTTTGGATTTAGGAAACCAAAAAACATAGAGAGGTAGGGTTTGGAAACCAGATCTGTACCGTGGTCATCATCTTTCAGATCTGAGATGTTAGAGAGAATGGAGTTGGTTCGGAAACATCCTAAACTAACAGCTTCGTTTCCCCTTCATCGACTTGTATCGCAAACGACAGATCTGTACCGGAAACATCCCCTTCTTCCCTGTTTATATCGTCAACTCCAAACTGATGAGACCGCCATATTCTTAGTCCCATCTATGTTAGAGACCTCCAAATCTCTAACCAAGAAGAAGAGGGTTAGGGTACGGTGTATCCTTCGTCCCCATCCATGTCGGTGACCTCCATATCTCTATCCAAGAAGAGGCTTACTGTATGAGAGTAAAGGGTGAAATTATGAGTAAAGTAAGATATGGGTGCGTAAGAGGGAAAGTATGAGAAAGGTGGGGAGAGAAAGGTGGGGTATTAGTCATTTATGAGCTGTTAGTTTTTTTATTACTAGAATACCCTTTATGATTATTTAAAAAATAATATAAAATTTCTTAAATGAGTGGTTTATATTGGATCTCATGGTTATCACAAACTATGCAGTTCTCATTTGATTAAGCCCCTATATATAGGGAATTTAATTAAAATACCCAAAGTTTGACTTTGACTTACCAAAATACCCATAAATCCCGCGATCGCGGGATAGGGCCACGTGTCCCGCTATTTTGGCCAAAACGTCCCGCGGCACCCCCCAACTATGCCCGCGGTGACAATTTTGGTCCCTCCCCGCGACTGACCCTGCGATGATCCCGCGACCAGACAAAAAAAAATGCAATTTTGGTCCTTTTGCACGAATCTTTGCATGCTTTTACTGTTTTTTCCCACAATTATTGTACTTTGAAGACCAATTTGTGGTTGAAATTCCTTGGCATGTTTGAGATTTCATCAATAAATATCAGTAATATGCAATCCATAATTCACACCCATTCCATCCTTCTTTCTTGCTTTCTTTGACTTGCTTTCTTTCTTCAGTAAACAAATGGCATCGTCATCTAACCCATCGTCTACACCTGAAATAATGTCACCTAAACTCCAAATCGCGATAGCAGAAAGGGAAAAGGAGATAGACCAACTGACAGAAGAGTGGAAACAGATGATGGCTGTAATAACCAGGTATGTTATTTATTTATTTTATAGTATTATTTTAGTTAATGTGGATTTGGGAAAATTTATAAGTTTAAGTTAGTTAAAAGTATTTTATGGAATTAGAAGTTAAGGGGTAAGTTTTAATTTTTATATAGAAGTTTAGGGATATGTTTTGCCAAATAGGGGAAGCTTAGGATTTGATTAGTCAAATTAACCAAACCCATACACCACCACCGCCTCATGTATTAGGAGAGGGTGAGGTGTATCCCTTACACACATTTTAGTATCTTGTGAGTGTGTGTGTGTGTGTTTTTCGGTTAAAGAGAAAAAGAGAGAGATAGAGCCGTAGAAAAGAAAGGAGAAGAAAGACAAGATTTTTGCTGGAATTAGAGGGTTCAACTTGTGAAGATTAAAGGTATGCTTCCTCATAATCTATCCTTTTGTTTAGATAAAGTTTTAGATAAGTTTGTAGATGGGTTTTGATGAAATATGGATGTTTTGGGAAATCTGAGTATATGACTAGGTTCTATTTATAGTCTTAAACATATCTGCAAAATATCAGAAACATTCATGGTTTAAAACTGTAAATTCTGGGTTTAGGATGAATTTAGTTAACTGAGATAATGATTCCATCATAGGTATCGCAACCTTGAGTTGCGACATTCATGAATATCGCAACCTTGGGTTGCGACAAGCTCTTGATATCGCAATGGTCAGTTGCGACTTGTGGTATATCGCAATAGTTGGTTGCGACATGATGTATATCGCAACAGTTGGTTGCGATATGCTATTGTGTCGCAGTAGTTAATTGCGACATGTGCAATGTGTTGCGACAAGGATTATCATTTTAGTTGGTTGCGATATGAGTCGAGGATTTTGGGATTTTAGAGTTTTTAGTCTTTAAAGAGATATCTGTATTTATTTGATTTCAGATTCTGTGAATTTGGGGTAAAAGATTGTAGTGCTTGAGAATAGCTTGAAAGGAGTTTGTGATACGCAATCAGGTGAGTTTTACTTTAAAAATGTTTTCAAAACTGGAATACATATATGTGGATTGAAAATATGATAAGTAGTGTGATTATGTGTATATGTATGAAGTATGATATATTGAGATGTATATTATATTTATACAAGTATACCACTACATGAGAGTACGTTGGCCGGGCTTAGGACCGGTGGAGTTGGCTGTACGGAGGGACAGCGGTGTTGGCTGTAATTTTCGTACAGCGGAGTTAATTTATTAGTTGGCTTGCAACTAACTAATATGGCCATGGAAAATGAGACAGGAAGTACACGATGCACGAGTCTTAATTGGTATTCATCTTTGGATTATGTATATGGTATTTGTGCAAAGGGTTTTAAAACTAACAAGGATTTTCTCACTTAGACCGCTAGGTCTAACCCTCATTTTGTTTTAAAATATGTATTCCAGGTCGTGGAGCAAATAAGAGCAAGTGATAGGACAATCTATGAATTTCTTTTGAGGATGTATGTTTTTGAAGATCCATGAAGTGTTTTGTATCTATCATACTAGTAGCTTATGTAAATTATAAGTCAAAAAGTTTGTACTGAATTTCTTATTGTAGTTATAAAGACTATGGGACCGTAAATGTTAAATGATGTATCTTTTGTAGTAAAGTTATGTTATGAAATATATGTCACTTGTGTGTATTTGGAAACCGGGTTGTTACATATGGTATCAGAGCCCTAGTTTAAGGGATTTAGGTATTCGGATCTATACCTAGACTTAAACTGCACGTGAAGTAGGATGTCCCTTATATTTTTCGAACCTTGGGATGTTAAATATAAAAGGTAGAAGGAACATCATGTAAGGTAATTTCAGGTTACATTTGGCCAGTGTAATTGTGATCTTACAGGTACATGTTTGAACTGGAATATCTTGTTATATGGGGTATGTGCTTATGTGTATATTAACCTTGTTTGAATCTACAGAATGGCAAGTGGTACTAGACAAACGAATCGGGAGGGAGGAGGAAATCCTAATAGAACGAATCCAACAGTTGGGACAAGGGGAAGAGGGGGAGAAAGAGGTAGAGGCAGAACAGGCGGCAGAGTTCAACCGCGAGGTGCAGAATTTGTTAAAAGAGACGACTTAGCGGCTGAAATGGGAAGATTACAGGCAAATATCCAAGCTATGTTCAACCGAACTCATAATACTGAAACGAAAATACTAGATCCTACTCATGAAGACGAGATGCCTATTACACCTACTGTCGTACCAGTGACGAAGAAGTATGATTATAAAATGTTCCTAAGTTGCAAACCTCCAACCTACTCAGGAGAAAGGGAACCAGTGAAAGCTATGAGGTGGCTGAAAGAAATAGAAGCTATATTCAAAACTAGTAAGTGTGCCGAAGAGGATAGAGTACTATATGGGACTGCAATGCTAAAACCCGATGCTCTATACTGGTGGGAAGCTCTTATTTCTTCTGGAGGATCTGACATATATTATACTTTCTCTTGGGAAGAATTCGTTATAGCTTTCAGGAAACAGTTTTGTCCCCAAGCAGCAGTTAAACAATTGGAAGGGGAGTTTATGAACTTACAGCAAGGGAATTTATCAGTTCGGGACTATACCGCTCGTTTTCTGGAAAAGTATCGTTTCGCGGAATACTCCGTTGCCACAGAGGCAATGAAGATTGAGAGGTTTATCTTTGGGTTGAATTCAGAAGTCAGAAGTCTGGTGATTGCTAAAGGACCAGAAACCTTCTCAGCCGCAGTAGACACCGCGGAAACCGTGGAACAAGATAAAGGGAGAAACGCTAGTGATAAAGGTATGGGAAAAAGAAAGTGGGAAGGACCACAATATGATCCAAAGAAGTCCAGGTTTCAAAGGTTTGATAACCGTCCGCCTTTCCGACCAGCGGAAAGACCTTGTCCGAAATGCAACCGTATCCACCAAGGAAATTGTCAAGTTGATCCTCGGGTTTGTTATAGGTGTGGGAAGACCGGACATGTTGCTAAAGACTGTCGAGTAACGCGGTTTTGTTTCTCATGTAATTCTCCGGATCACATTCAGTCTGATTGTCCGAGGGGAAGAGTACATCAAGGGGGTACGTCGGGGAGACCAGCGGGTGTTAGACCAGTAGTACAAAGGCCAGAGCAACCAAGAGCAAGGGGCCGTGCATTTCAGATGACAACACAAGAAGCGGAGGAAACTCCGGATGTGATTACAGGTACATTTCTAATAAACTCTACACGTGCTAAAGTGTTATTTGACTCCGGTGCAAACCGATCGTTCGTGTCTCCTTCTTTTGCTGCTTATATGCATTTAAAGCCTAAAGTGTTAGATCATGCTTTAATGGTAGATACTGCAAATGATAATCAAGTACCGGTTAAAGAGGTATTTGATAGCTGTGTTATAAATATAGATGGGTGTGGAGTGCCTATCCAGTTGTTTCCTATAGCTTTAATTGAATTTGATGTGGTAGTGGGAATGGATTGGTTAGCCGAGAATCAGGCTAGTATAGTTTGTGATAAGAAGTTGATCAATGTTGTCTTACCTGAAAAGGGACCGGTAGTGATTTATGGTGATCGTAGAAATCATCAGTCTTGCCTTATCTCTTTGATGAAAGCTCGTAAGTGTCTTAATAAAGGCTGCCCGAGTTACTTAGCTTATGTGATAGATACTAAGCTAGAGAAGAATAAGTTGGAAGATATTCATGTTGTTCGTGAATTTCCAGAAGTTTTCCCAGAAGACTTGAATAGTCTTCCGCCCGTTAGACACGTAGAGTTTGGTATAGATCTGATTCCTGGAGCTGCTCCTGTTGCCCGTGCACCGTATCGTCTGGCACCTCCAGAGATGAAAGAAATGATGACGCAACTGCATGATTTATCCGATAAAGGCTTCATCAGACCTAGTTCTTCACCGTGGGGAGCACCAGTCTTGTTTGTGAAAAAGAAGGATGGTTCGATGAGAATGTGTATTGATTACCGGGAACTGAATAAGCGCATGATCAAGAACAAGTATCCGCTTCCCAGAATTGATGATCTTTTCGATCAATTAGTTGGAGCTTGTTATTTCTCCAAGATTGATCTAAGATCTGTTATCATCAGCTGAAGGTTAAAGAAGAAGACGTTCTGAAAACTGCTTTTCGCACAAGGTACAGTCACTATGAATTCCTAGTGATGCCATTTGGACTGACGAACGCTCCAGCTGCTTTTATGGATCTAATGAACCGAGTATGTAAGCCATATCTCGATAAATTTGTTATTGTGTTTATCGATGATATCCTTATCTACTCCTGATCCAAAGAACAGCACGCACAACATCTTCGTTTAATTCTGGAATTGTTGAAGAAGGAACAGTTATACGCTAAGTTCTCTAAATGTGAATTCTGGCTACGGGAAGTTCAGTTTCTCGGACATGTAGTTTCCGAGAAAGGTATTCAAGTTGACCTGATGAAAGTGGAGGCAATTGAAAAGTGGGAACCGCCGAAAACGCCAACCGAAGTACGAAGTTTTCTGGGTTTAGCCGGTTACTATCGAAAGTTTATAAAAGATTTTTCTCGTATCGCTACGCCTCTCACTAAGCTGACCCGAAAGAATCTAAAGTTCGAATGGAAAGCAGAACAGGATGAAGCATTCCGAATATTGAAAGAGAAACTCTGTAGCGCGCCGATACTAGCATTACCTGAAGGTTCCGATGATTTTGTTGTTTACAGTGATGCTTCCAAACTGGGATTGGGTTGTGTACTAATGCAGCGTGGGAAGGTTATCACTTATGCTTCTCGTCAACTAAAGGATCATGAACGGCAGTATCCTACACACGACATGGAACTTGCAGCAGTTGTGTTCGCGCTAAAGATTTGGAGACACTATCTCTACGGTTCTAAATGTCAAATTTTCACTGATCATAAGAGTCTTCAACATCTTTTCGATCAGCGAGAATTAAATATGAGGCAAAGAAGATGGCTAGAACTGGTGAATGATTACGACTGTGAAATTCTTTATCATCCGGGAAAGGCGAATGTGGTAGTTGATGCACTGAGTCGTCAAGAGAGAAGTGGAACAATAAAGGCAATTGCATTACGAGCTGAACTTCTACCTAACATCTTTGACGAATTGAGGAAGTGTCAAGTGGAAGCTATCCCCGTCCATGGAAACTGCCAGGAACATCATACCCAAGTAAGGGCCCTTTAAATGGGCAGCGTCTATTACCAGGACACGACGCAGATTTGCCACAAATGTGCGGATCTGCAAAAACATAGGTGGTTTCCCTTTGTAAATGTTATAGTTTATAATGTGTAAACATATGACGTGTTAAAATACGTACCGCAGGTCCAAGGGCAGCGAAGCATATCTCAAACCGTCCATGTGAATCGGTCCTTATCTAGGTGACAGTACCTGGATTCTGCTGCTGCAAATTATATAAATATGCTGGGAGTCGTTCATACGACTCCTCGAACGTGCCTCTCACCAATAGCAGTGCCCTGCATCGCGCACACCAAGCTTGGTGGTAACCAATCGTGACGCCGAACTGCTGGTGTACATCGTCCATGATGTCCTTTGGACGCAATGACCTGCCAGCATCAAGAAATTTGCCTTTCAGTATCGCACCCAAAGTCCTTTTGGTGGCTTGTTTGTGGTTGGGATTCATTTGCGTCCTCGTACAAGTGTGTACGTCGTCCAACTTTCTAATAAGTAACGCCCATCCTTTCTCTCCCGCGGGCCTCGCGTACATTCTCTAATTACAGTTTTCTCTCGCACATTCAACTACGTATCTGCCTTTGTCGGATCTCGGCGTGACACTTTCGAAACCTTCTTCCATGAACTTAAGTCCGACCTGACTTGCCAAGTGATCATTCGGATCAAATATCTGACCTACTTCTAACCTTAAACTGCGATTATAAGGTGCAGGTTCGTAGGTTTGTGTATGGGTATTCTGGTTTGGAAGAATAGGGGGCATATCAAAATAGTCATTTAATTGACTAAATGATTTATTACTAGGGGTATATTCTTCGTGATCATCACTATCGGTATATGATCTGTCTATATCAGCATTACCCGTTTTGAAAACATAGGTTTCGTCATCAGCAACTCCAGCACAACGTCCTTCTTGTGGTTGTTGTTGCGTCTCCGGAACATAATCAGGAATACAGTCGTTAAGACCATATGCATGATCCAAATGAACTGTTGGGCCGTAGGAAGGCTGAAATTGAGAATCAGGCTGCTCCATTTGGAGGTTTTCGTCATCAGCGTCGTCATCACCGTCGTCGTCACCGTCGTCATCACCGTCGTCGTCACCTTCGTCATCGTCTTCGTTGCACACCGAGGATTCGGCATACACATAAAGTAATGGAGGTCTTTCTGATTCAGCTGCAAAGTGCATAAACCCAGAGATATCCCCATCGTTGCATAACTCCACAAATGACCCATCATCATTCTTGAACACTGACTTGCAAACAACCGAAGGGTCGATTTCACATTTTTTGCATGACGTATGCAACAAACTTCTGATAAGAAAAGTTTACTGTCAATTTTACACCATGCTTAGATTTATAAGCAAAATTCCACTCATTGTTTTCTTCCACCCATTCACCATCGTAACAGAAATATAGCCTAGCTTTTGCAACATATGAACTCATTTTTTCAGTGGTATCTCAAAAACAAAATACTGAAGAAAGCAAGAAAGCAAGAAAGAAGGATGGAATGAGTGTGAGTTATGGATTGCATTCTGCTGATATTTATGGATGAAATCTCATTGAGGAAGATGAATTGCAACCACAAATTGGTCTTCCAAGTACAATGATTCAACATTGATGAAACAAGCCAGTTAATTTCAACCACAATTTGGTCTTCCAAGTACAATAATTGTGGAAAAAAACAGTAAAAGCATGCAAAAATTCGTGCAAAAAAGACAAAAATTGTAATTTTTTGTCTGGGCGGGATCATCGCGGGGTCAGTCGCGAGGAGGGACGGAAATTGTCACCGCGGGCATAGTTGGGGGGTGCCGCAGGGTATTTTGGCCAAAATAGCGGGACATGTGTGTCCTATCCCGCGATCGCGGGATCCCTCGTGGGATTTATGGGTATTTTGGCAAATTCGAGAGAGAAATGAATATTTTAGCAAGTCAAAGTCAAACTTTGAGTATTTTAATTAAATTCCCATATATATATATATACTATAATGTTTTTGTCTTACTTATTTTAATAGAAAAATGAAAAAGTAAAAAGACAAATATATCACTCACCCGGGTGAAAATGGCTGTAAAAATACAATTACAAGGATACGAACTCTTACTTTTCAAAGAAAGGACAATTTATTACAAAGACCAAACCAAAGAGACGAAACATGTAATTTACTGGAATTATTTCATTTAAAGAATCCAATCCCGTAATTTACATATAGCAACGTGACTCATCCCTTTTGTTACCCTGCCACAAAACCCTATTAAAAAAGAATTCAAAAACCCCTGTTTTCTTATCCATACCTCTTCTTCTTCATCCATCCCCGTTCTTCAAAAATCTCCAACTACTTCAATGGACACAAGCTCCGTTCTAATTTCTGCACCGTCATCATGCTCATATATCTCCTTTTCATCATCTTCTAAACCTAAATTTAGTCCCAATTCTTCTCATTCTTCCTCGTTTACCTGTTATCCATTTGGGAAATGCATGCGGTGGAATTTCCCCCCGCCAACAACCACCGTGCTCTTCTCTGTACCTCAATCATCACTCTTCCGCACCTCCGCTCTTGCGGTCGGGGAGATCTTGGAGAAATCGACGTTGGAGGACTCTGTTTCGTCGTTGCCTAAAGAGTTTATGCCGAAAATCGATAAGAGTGGGAGGTTTTGTAGCCCTAGAGCCGCCAGAGAGCTTGCACTGTATGTCATTTTATACCTCAAGTAGATAATTAGATACCGTGATTTCAGTTAATTTTGAATTTTGTATATGTGTATTGGATTATATCCTCTAAGAGAGTAACTACGATACAGTCTGATTTGGGGGTGAAAATAGTATGGTACCATGTTTTTTTTTTCTCAATACCATGTACCAATCAATTAATTGGTATGCAAAAATTTATATGGTGTACCAACTATAACCGGTACCAACTTGTTCTTTCGGTTGGTACGGTTTTGTACCGTCTCAAAAGTTTACAAAGTTACAAAGCTATTGTCCGAAACATGTTATCCGTAAAACTTTTATTTGTAAAATAATAAAATGTCCGTGTTAAAGGTCTGGGTTTAGGGCCGTATAAAACCTTTAATACTTTACTGATTGTAAAATGACAAAATGTTAACTTACTAAATAATTAAATCTCTTAAAAAACAAGAGTTTATCTCATCATCCGATTCATAAATAATACCTTAATAATTAAATATGTTTCATCTCATTAATTCTTTATTTAATAAATAATTAAAAACAATATATATATATATATATATATATATATATTTTATAAGTAGGTACGGTATGGTATTACTGTACCACAATTTCCAATACCATGTACCAACCAAGTTTGTGAAGTTAGTACGGTAATACCAACCAATATAATTGGCACCAATTTAGTTGGTACCAATTGAATTGGTATGGTTGGTAATGAATTGGTTGGTTTTTCATTGTACAAATTTAACACCCTAGTCTGATTACCGATATAGTTGTATTTTTTGAAATAAATTTTATGTTGCTAAATGCTAGGTCAATCATATATGCTGCTTGTCTAGAAGGATCCGACCCCGTACGGCTGTTTGAGAGGCGAGTGAATGCCAGAAGAGGTGTCTATATACATATATCTTACAATATGTGCTTGATGTATTTAAGAATGAACATTCCTGGATATGCTTATAAGAGTTTACATGTCAGAAAGTAAAATTTGCTAATATTTACATGTCAGAAGCAGTTAAAATTTGCTAATATTTACATGTCAGAAGCAGTTAAGCATTAGAGAAATGAGGTTGATAGAATAGAAATATAGCTAAAAATGACAAAAGGTCTGTTTAGAACTTATAGGTGCTTATATGAATAATGTTGCCAATGTGTTTGCAAGCATTTGCTTTTGTGCTTATGTGTATGACTCTTTGGCAGTTCAAGAAAACAGAAATATTTTCATTAACTTGCTTAAGTTTTTTAGTCGATAGCAATTACAATGGGGCTGTTCCTGATTTTGTTTTTTCATCCAGAACTCTTTAAGCAAAAGGGATGTTCAAGTGCGTTTAACCAGACCCATGATCCATCTGCTTATAAGTAGTTTATGCCCGAAGGACATTTTTTATGAATCTTATCTAATTATATATCTTTGAATCTTACCATAAAGTATGTTTGGAAATTCAAGAAATAGGGTATGAGTTCGATAAAGAGACATTGATGGAATACAATCATATGAGCTTTGGAGGACCCCCTGTCAAAACCGAAACAACTGAAGAAGCTGATGAGCTTCTGCGATTAGATGAGAAGGCGTCTGAAGTTGGTAATGCATTTGACAGTTATTCACATTTCCTGCTTGTAGTATGGTATGTTCAAATAACAGGTCTTAAATAGACAAATTTCTGCAGCTCAATCTTTTTGAGACATCTACTTGTCTGCTGCCTCTCATATTTTTTTGCTTTACTTACAAGCCCTATTATCTTTCAAGTTAATTATCTTCTTACAACAAAATCATATCACATGATGACAGCCTTTTTTCTGTGATACAAATATTTGAAATAAGTTTAAATGTACGACAAAAGTAATCATTCAAATTCTCAGATTAAATCCACTCTGTCAGATCATCAGATAGGCTCAAGTGATTTTAGATTTCAAGGCTAATGTTGCATTTTTTCAAGAAAACTTGATTGCACACTGCCACAGCTCTTAAGGTTTGCGTAGATGTCAAACAAACCTTGCTAGTTGGTGACAGCATGCATCATTGTGTGTTATGTTGAAAGATAAATTTTTTGGCAGCTATTGGAGAAATAGACATAGTAGTCAAAAAACATGTCCAAATAAGGTTGTTGGTTGGCCTATATTTATGTAACATATGTGTTAAATTTCATTTGTAGTTTTGCTTGTTATGAGGATTATTAACATAACCAAGTCTTCTGCTTACATATACGTGAGCACAGAAAAAAGCCACCGCTAAGAATCGCTTCATTAAAACCCCATGGGGTTGGCCTAACAGTCAACGACTCGGTCTGGACCCTCATGCACATTAGGTGCAATCAAACTCATTTGAAGGCCACATCTGCTGGTTGGAAGACCTAAAGTTGGCTCTGACCATGTTGAGGGGATACTTTCCATGGACTTTTGGACTGGTTGGGCCAAAAGGGGCGAATACCATAGTTACCAAAAATATAAAGAATCACTTAAATTAATTTCTTGGTTTCGTCTCCTGTCCTTTGGAAAAAGTACAGATTAAAGAGTTTTTGGTGCTTCTAGTGAAGCCTCTCAGTTATGCCTTTGGTGGCATCAAATCTGATTGTGTTTACTAGGTTTTAGGTTTCAGGTTTTAGACTTGGTTTTGTTTTGAGGGTAAACTAGTAATTTCAAGATTATGCCTAGAGTACCATGTACTCAAACCTGACTGACCTCTACCCATAAAGTAGAGCAACTATTCCGTGAAAACCCTCATCTTGTGCAAAGTGTGCAAAAAAGTAGTCGGTTTCTTTGTATGCATGAAAATGCTCTTGCTCTATCTGGAACCGTGGGACTGAAATCAAGGCTCTTCCTGTATATTACTTCTGACAATTAGCAACTTAACATCAACTGCAAAATTCTTCAAATTGCTTTTGCTTTCATGGTAAACTCTCTTAACGATGTTTGACATAATTTCGGTCTTGTATCTCAGAGGCAGAAGTCCTTTCAGCCCCTCCAAATTTGGTGTACAGTAAATTAATCTTGCGGTAAGCATTCAACACTAGTAAAGAGTTAATAAAATGCTTTTCTGAGAGTAAAAGTTATGTATATTGTCTTCAAATGCAGCTTCACAAGGAAATTATTGGTGGCAGTAGCAGACAAGTGGGATGGTCATGTTCTGGTTATCGATAAAGTTGCTCCACAAAATTGGAAGGTTTGAAGCAAATGCTTGCTTGCTTTAATACTCTCTCTTTCCCAAAATACTTGTCCACTTTAAAAAATAAACATCTATTTTCCAATTCTACCTTGAACTATGAGACGGAGAATTTCATTGCTCCCTAAAATATTCATTTAGTTAAATTAAAAAGTGTAATAATGACATATTTCTATCCATATTGTCTGTGTTTTGAAACTTTTGTTCAGAATGAACCAGCAGGCAGAATCTTGGAGCTTTCAATTCTTCACTTGGCCATGTCTGAAATTGACGTGCTGGGAACACGTTATCAAATTGTGATTAACGAGGTGCGTTTCTACATACCCTTTTAAAATCTTGTCCTTTTGACATGCATATAGGAGTAGTTTTAAGTTTCAACCACAACACCCAACTTATCGAAAAACATTTGTGGGTATTTGTAAAGGCAGTAGATCTTGCAAAACGGTTTTGTGATGGATCAGCACCCCGAATAGTGAATGGCTGCCTCAGGACATTCATCAAGGATCTTAAAGGAAATAGTAATAGTGTGGCACCTGCACCTGATCTTGAAACCGAAAAGGAAATCATCTCAACCGACTCGTAAATTTACGTTTTCTGAATCTGTGACCCCCCACGTTCCTCTTCGGACTTGGTGAATACGAAAAGAGAGAGACTCAAGAAGGATGGCTTCATTGAGTTCATGCAAAAGATGCAGGATTTTGTGCACTTGTTGGCAGGTGGTGCTTGGAATACCAAGGGAAGACCACCTCTTTTGTGTATCTAAAAGGGTGTGGTGGATCTACTACTACATTTGCATGGTTATTAAAGTTAACAACATTTATATGAAAACATAATCCTGTATAATCCATGTATTATTATTGTCTTTAGCTTGGGATTGGAATTGGAATTGGACATTCCATTGTTAAAAATAACTTGCATTTGGCTTGAATTTAAGATGTATAATTTATGTCGTTTCACCTTATTCGGTTTTGTTAAGTACTAATTTCTTCAAGAATTTAGTTTGGATGAATCTATTAAATGGCATGCCTTGGTCTTGGTCAATTGGACGGTTCAGTGTAGATATGCACGAAAAGACCGAAGCCTTAAGCCAGGCTGGGAAAAAAAAGCCCGGGTGTAGCTAATCCAAACTTCCAAAGCCTAGGCCTAAAAGCCTGATTGGGTCCATTTTTTCGAAAGTCGGGGCTGAAAAGACCTATCGAGCCTATTTTTACATAAAAAGTCCAGTCTAGGCGTACAAAAGGCTTATTTTTGTTAACTAAAAATGGGCTTAGAAGATCAAGCCCAAAAAAGCTCGAGCCTTATGCATCTCTTTTCATGAGTTATATATTTACGACAGAAGCAAATCATAGAAAGTGAACCGAAGATTTAAACTGAACTCAACAAATGCATATCATCTTCCATCTTTAGTATAAGAACGATTCAACACAAGGCCTTCCATCTCTACTACTTATTGGTTCATCTTGGCACGGCTGCACATGGACGGATTGGGTTGGTCAGGTCGAAGATATTTGAACAACTCCATCCAATGTTTACTGTTTGAAATATACCAGTTAAACCCAAACAAAAGTACAACCCAATCCAACCTAAACCGTGCAGGTTGGGTTGAAACTTTGGTACGTCATTTTATAATCTAGCTAAGAAGCCGTTTACGAAACGCTTATCCGGGTAAGCGCTTATCAAATCACATTACCTTACCGGATGAATATGGCAAGTACCAAGAATCTTACCCGGTAAGAGCTAAGGCAAGGACCGAGAGTCTTACACGGTAAGTGATGATGATGACTCTTATCACGGTTAGCGCTTACCAGAAAATTTGTTGCATAAGATACCGTTTTGGTTGACTAATTTTTTTTCCGGCAAGTAAGTGATAGTGATGAACTTTACCGGTAAGCGCTTACCCAGATAAAATTTGGTAAACGACCCCTAAGTATTGTGTTTAAAACAAGTAAAATCAAAATGATAACATACCCGTAAGGCTAACAATTACATATTTGCATGACTTTTTAGTAAAGCTAACAATTACATAATCAACTATGTACTCTATTTCCTATGTGGTAATAGTGTGCAAGTATAATTACTCATGCCAACAAACTCAACATTTAAAAAAGCACAAGAACAAACGGACAATTTTGTGCATTTATAAACCCAAAACATGCAACAAATTCAAAGAAGGAGGTTGAAAGTTCACGAAAATAAGAAAAGTAAATTATAGTTGAAATTGTGATATAATGATGAATAGAGCTAATTATGGTTTGGTCTAATGTCTAATTCACATATTTTACGAATGACTTAATAATCATATTAAAGATTAAATCCATGGTAGAGAAAAGTATCGAGTTCATCGGTTAGGTTAATTCAGTTTGGATTGGCTAGGTTAGTCAGGTTTCTGTGCACCCCTATGTATTGACATCGATTGGGCATACAAGAAACAAGTAAAACAATGAGCATTGTAAATTATCAGAACGATAGTTGATAGTCAATATTCCAACTTTCCTGGAGGTCAATAGTTCCAACCTCATCACATATGATAATGTGTGTGAGTTTAATTATCGTATATAAATATTATTATATATTTAAAAAAAAATTGTAACTTGAAGTCTCGACGCTGGTGGTCTAGGACCATTCCTTTTACGGAAAGTTTTAAGGGCTTAGCATATGCATAACGACTAGCTCATCCTTCGACAATAAGTCTAAAGACTCGAGGCAAACCATTGCATTGGAAAGCAAATGTACATGGAAGGAAAACATGTATATCATTAAAAATCCTGATGTTTGAACATTTGAAAAAAAACCATGTAACTACAAAAGTCATCATTATACCAAATAGTCATTGGTTCGATATAGTCTAGATTGTTGTTAATAAACCTGTAAGAGTATTATTCCAATAGATAATTCTTCTATAGATTTCATTAATACTCAAGGTGACTAGTTTATTCTCATCTATATGATAGATTGGTCTCAACTTAGGAGGAAGAACCGGTAATAAACACAAAACCTTCCATTTCAGTTCTATATTTATTCGAATAAAATGCTTAGCCAATTTACCGATATAAACTTTGTTTGAAGCAAATGATTTATGTGTCACCAAAGATGAAACACATGAATTAGTTTTGGAGGAATAGAAACTTTTCCTCACACTCCTTTTCATCTTCATGTTGGTCAATAAATCTGATGGGTAAAACTTTAAACACATCATACATTAGAGATTAGACAAACCAACAGGCCTGATAGCTAAGTGGGCCTAGCCCTTTCTGGAGAGAGCCCATAGCAAAATAAATCAGCAGCCGCGGCAACCTAGGGTTTTCGAACACCCAATCCCCATTTTACATCTCTATATAACTCACAACAACTCTAACTCAACCAGGTGTGCAATCAAATGCCTTCATCCTTCTGTACTTTCAATCCATTTTTCAAATCCTCTCTTTTCAGTTCAAAATAAATATCTATCGTTTTGTTGCTTGTTTGAATCTGTTCAGTATTTATTTTTATGATCATGAAGCCTAATATTGCAATTCCTTGATCGTAGTCCCAATTACCGGTGGATTAAGGGATCTATCATTAGGCAATATGAAATGTTTCGATCACATATATTTTGAATTCTATATGTGGCTACCTTTAGCTCCGGTTCATCCTCTAGCAAGGTATTTCCGGTGACGAGGTAGATACATTCTTGCTTTCTTTATACCTATTTACACATATATATATATATACTGTTTGTTTTGTGGTGGTTGTTTGATAGAAAGTATTGAGTGATAATAATGAGGATGATGAAAGAAATCATTCGGATTCCCAATGATTTTCTCTTTACAATAGTTTTTATTTGAAGAGAAAGGTGATCTTAACATCTTCATTTCTGACTCATTGCGATGCTACTTGAAGCACAATTCTACAGATTTGTTTATCCTGATGCTAGTTTTATTTATGTTGGTTGATTTGGCCGGTGATGTAAGAAAGATATTTGCTACTCTTGATGGGATTTTCCCATTTGATGATTCTTATCCACCAAGATCGCTGAGGCCTCTTATTTTATTACTCCATCTAATTCATTTAAATAAGTTTAAAATTGTTTTGTTTTTATTTGCCAATCGATTTTATTAAAGTTTCAGCAACTTGAATAGTTGGTCTTCTATATTTAATTTCAAAACAATGGATGTGAAGCACGCAAATGAATTTGGGCTTTTCTCGCAGCGTAAAATGTAGTAAAATGGGATCTATGTTTGCATGTTCATGAATCAATATCTAGTTTGGATTCGATTAACACAAGGTGCACGAATTGGGAGGTTGAAGGAACATGATTAAAGGCGATTGTAGTTTGTAATGAATGCAGGCTAATTCTTTCGTATGTGAATTTGTAGTACCATTTATGTTGAAACAAAATCTTCTTTTGTATATTTACTTTGTAATGTCTCTTATTTCTAAGATTAGAGGTACGGTACCGATGGAAACATGGTGGTCAAAGGTAGTTCCAAAAAAGATCTCCATTTTCGTATGGAGATTGAGACTAGGCCGTATCCCATGTAGAGTATTTATTGACAATATGGGGATGGATATTCCATCCGTTCTTTGTCCTAGGTGCGAGAAGGAAGTGGAGTCGATTGACCACGCATTGGTCAAGTGTGAAGAGGTGCAAAAAATGTTGCAAGAGGTATTTCGATGGTGGAGTCTTGATAATTCAAGGTTTACCTCGCTTAATGATGTTTTAGTACATCCATTTTCTGCAGGTGGTATCGGATTCCAATCCAATTTTTGGACATATATGGTATGGTCATTCCTTTACCTTATTTGGGGACATCGGAACAAAATAGTTTTCAAAGGAGATTCAAAGCGGCTGAACGACAAGTTCCTGAAATTCCAAAGATCAAGCTTTGAATGGATTGAGAGACTAAGCGGTAACAGAAAAGTAGATTGGAAAGTTTGGCTTTCCGAACCGGATAGTTTGTTAAACGTATGATCGTGAGGTAGGAGGTGCAGTGCGGTGGGATTATCGCTCGGAGGTGAATTTGTTCGTGGAAGAGGGTCCTGTTGAGATAGTGAAACTGCTATATAAAAGAGGCTGATTGGTGAGTTTTTTTTGAAGCTGTTAGGAAAAGGCGTCGGTTTGGAGAATCCTTGTCTGGTTGGACTTATTTCAAGTGGTCGAGTCCAAGTTTGGGGTCCGTAATCAGGTTCAAGTCTGGTATCAAGGCAGTTGGTGGCTGGACAGTAGCCCAGTCCTGCTGCTTCGAGGAGGGCTGTCCCCATTAAGCCAGTTTGGCAGGCCGTGTGGATGCTCTGCCAGTTCTAGTTTAAATACTGCTGTTATTTGGTGTTACTAAGGGTAGTGCTCGTGCAGTGTCTCTGCTAATCTAGTTGTGGTCTTGTAGTGCTTGGTTGGAGTGTTGTCTGATTCCTTTTGTATATGTGTACAATTGTACAGTTGGTTATAAAGTTGCATGCCTTTCAAAAAAAATGTCTGTGAACCATCTCAAATATTATAGAATAACAATCAACCATCTCAAAATATAGAATAACAATACACTGGCATCAACATTAATTGTATGTGAACCATCTCAAATATTTTAAGAAATGTCCAATTATCTCTAATTTAATTTGTATTTTAATTGTGATTTGGATGAATATTGGCTTAGATGATTTTGGTATTGTTTCGTTTATGCATTTGATAGGTTTTAACATTGTTTGTTTATACCAATAGTATTCTCTCTTTTTAGATTGTATTTTCTTTATAAATCCTTCAATAATTTTAACTCCACGTTGCATTGCGGCGAGCATACAACTAGGTATGTGCCCGCACGCGACGGTGTAGTTTAACTTGGTTTTGTTTCTCTGATACAAGTAGCTCTTTTAATCTATTGTGGTATATGTTAGTGAAGTGAATGCTTTTATAAAGCACTATGTATATGATTGCAGAGGATTAATCTTTCTCAAGTTTCCTTGGTTTTAGTTAATGAATTTCTCTTTGTACTGCTTACAGTTAATGACTCCTTTTATGCTGCTTACAGCCAATCACATTTGTGTTTTTATATATTGGAACAACTCCTGAATACCTTTTACGATGTTACAAATCTCATTCCTTAGTGCAATAAGATAACTAACTGTTTATCTTGTGTGATTTGTTCAAGAGAAAGAATCATAAATTGCCATTTCTATGGAAGGTTATGTTTATTTCTATAACGTTTCCAGACTAAGGGTTGTTTACCCAATGCTTAGCTGGTAAGTTTACCGGTAATTAAGATCCGACACTTTCACTTGATTTGTTGGGTAAGATTTTAGTCCATTAAAATGACATTGTATGCAACAATTTATCCGGTAAGTGCTTCACTCTAGGGGAAAGCTCTCCTACGTTCTTGATGGTGATAATGTTAGGCATAGACCGAATAAAAATCCTGGGTTCTCACACCTGAAGATAGAACTGAGAATATTCATCATGTTGGGTTTGAACTCGCGATCGATGAACTTGTTTATTGGCTCGAACTAGATAATTTTCATATTTTTATTGTAGGATTTATGAACCTGACTCGAAAAAAGTGTATGCTCAAATGGCTCGGTTTGACTCTACTCTTAAGAATTTAGTCGATTTTTCCAACAAGCCAAGTTGAACATTGGTGTTATGAAGCTCAGCTCGTTAAAGTTGAACAAGTTTATTTTGTGTTCGAGATCGACTAGATTTATATACCATCCAATTTGCGATTAAAAAACCATATAGATTCATAAAATGAACATCGAGAAAAGGAAATAGAACAAAAAATGAAACATTATTGTCGTTGCAAGTTCTTGGTTTCGATTTCAAGATGCTTTGCGATGCATCGCGTTGCGGGTACATATGGGTTAGGTGTATTATGATTTACAATTGTAAGTGTGTATTTCTTTCATTACATTTATGTAAATGGATATTTTCAGCAATACATTTATGTAAATGGATATTTTCAGCAATACCTTATATTCTGTATTATTTATAAATGATTTTACTTTTTAGTTTATTCAAATAAAAAATTTGGATTCTATTTTATAAATTACAAGTTACAAAGTACAAACTACTAATGTATAAGTTGGTCTTTAAAATATAAGAACAACAAACTTTATGACTTTGAAAATCCCCTATCCAACAATTTCATTTTAAAATCTCAACTAATAACCATATTAACCTTTAATTTAAACCCCACACAAAACCATAAAATTAACACTAAAAAATACGGACAACTAAATACTCATGAAACATGATTATCATTGGGTTTAAAAAGCGATATATTCGCGCAACATCGCGTGCAAGTAAGATTATCGAAAATTGTCATCTTCACCCGATAAGCGCAAGATTGATAAGAAATAATACAAAGCAGGTAGCAAGATTGAGGATTTGAGAATTTGATTTCAGAATCGAATTGCGTCCCGCTGCATTGCACGGGTACAATGACTAGTCATAGATGATAAGTGTGTGAGTTTAATTGTCGTATATAAATATTATTATATACTTTTAATAAAATTATATACAAAAGGCATCATTATACCAAACGGTCATTGGCTCAATGGAATCTAGATTACCGATATTAAGGGGCTGTTTACTAGTTGATGACCAGGCTGACCCGGTCAGCAAATCTGACTCGGTCAGCAAATCTGACTCGGTCAGCAAATCTGACTCGGTCAGCGGTCAGCGTGTTTATCAAATCCCGAATCTGACCGAGATCCTGACCGAGATCTGACCGAACCAGCTTCAAAATTATGCTGACCCGAGTCAGTTTCTTTTTTTCCCATGGTTGCCCCCTTTTGTACCAGAAGAACAGTAATCAAAACACAAAATCAAACTATCAAACCCATGAAGAAATAATCATTTTCTCCCAGAAATACAAGTCTTTTTCTACTTCTTATCAACACCCAAATCTTGAAAAACTCATGTGAATGGATTCGTTTCTAATCTTGAAGAACAGTGATTAGGGTATCGAATTTCTTGAAAGAAAAAAAAAGAATTTTTTACGGGTTTATTTGGAATGGGTGGAAGAAAATGGCAAAGATCGAATTCAATCCCATTTGCAGTGTTTAATCTGTTATTCTTGTGGTTGGTTTCTGGTGAAGTTGATTTTTCAGAGAAAACTGACTTTTGGAGCTTAAGAACGCCATTTCTGATCCTTACAATATGCTTTCAAGCTGGAAACCTGCAAACCCTAATCACTGTTCTTGGTTTGGTGTCAAAAGTGATAAAGAATAAAAGGGAGTTTCTTGAAAGAGAGAGTAGGATGAAATGGGTTTGAAGTCTTTTGAATTACTGTACTACTCCAAAGACAAAGCCTTTATTTTTCTTTCTATAGAGTAGATTACTCTTGTAGTCCCTATAGTTAAATATTATATAAAAAGGAGTACATATCAATTATTTAAATATGATTTTTTTTTCATCCATTAAATGATTTGTAATAGAAATAATTACATTTAATTTAGCATATAATTATAAAAGGGTTAAAATGACCATTTTTTTGTCGGTAAGCACTTACCAAAAAATACTTGGTAAACACTCTTACCCGGACAACACTTACCGGGGACAACACTCTTATCTGGACAACACTTACCCGAAAAGAGTTGGTAAACGGCTCCTAAGTTTGTTGGAAGCGAATGATTCATGTGTCACCAAAGATGAAAAACATGAATAAATTTTGTCGTTTACCATAAAATAAATAAAGTAATCATTATTTGAGTTATAGAGCATCGCTAACAAATTCTCTAAAATGAAGACTTTGAGCAAAATTTTTGCTCCAAGAGATTCAATTAAAATTCTATTATATTACCACCAATAATTAAATGTTTATGCACGAAACATAATATTTTATTTTGTCCAAGGTTATAATCCAGACGTACACAACAACTGTGGCCACTGAGGTTTAATCAGGACTGATGTATTACAGTCATAACTTTGCAAGTGATTAGTCTAGACATAGTCTTGAACACCCTTCCAAAAAAAAACATAATATTTTATTACATATATAAATTATTTCTATTATATTCCCACCAAATTTTTTTACTTATTTTTCCTTTCGAAAAAACCAGAGAAGAATGGTGTTAACTGTTATCCGTTAAAAGTTAAAACACATAATATATCAGACAGACCAACAGGCCTGGTAGCTAAGTGGGCCTAGCCCTTTTGTGGAAGGAGCCCATAACGAAATAAATCCGCAGCCGCCGCAACCTAGGGTTTTCAACACCTCATTCTCATGTTCCATCTCTATATAACACACATCAACTCCAACACAACACAACCCAACCCAACCAGGTGTGCCTTCATCCTTGTTTACTTTCATTTGATTCAATCCATTTCAAACAGTTATCTATTTTTTTGTTGCTCGTTTGAATCTGTTCAGTATTTATTTGTATGATCATGAAGCCTAATATTGCAATTCCTTGATCGTAGTCCCAATTACCGGTGGATTAAGGGATCTATCATTAGGCGATATGAAATGTTTCGATCACATATATTTTGAATTCTATATGTGGCTACCTTTAGCTCCGGTTCATCCTCTAGCAAGGTATTTCCGGTGACGAGGTAGATACATTCTTGCTTTCTTTATACCTATTTACATATATATATATATATATATATATACTGTTTGTTTTGTGGTGGTTGTTTGATAGAAAGTATTGAGTGATAATAATGAGGATGATGAAAGAAATCATTCGGATTCCCAATGATTTTCTCTTTACAATAGTTTTTATTTGAAGAGAAAGGTGATCTTAACATCTTCATTTCTGACTCATTGCGATGCTACTTGAAGCACAATTCTACAGATTTGTTTATCCTGATGCTAGTTTTATTTATGTTGGTTGATTTGGCCGGTGATGTAAGAAAGATATTTGCTACTCTTGATGGGATTTTCCCATTTGATGATTCTTATCCACCAAGATCGCTGAGGCCTCTTATTTTATTACTCCATCTAATTCATTTAAATAAGTTTAAAATTGTTTGTTTCTATAACTCCTTGTTTAATTTCAAAACGTTGGATGTAAAGCACGCACATGAATTTGGGCTTTTCTTGCACCGTAAAATCAACTGTATATTTCCATTAATTGATGTTGAATATAGTAAAATGGAATCTGGGTTGGCATATTCATGATTGAGACAAGGTGGACGATTTGGGAGATTGAAGATTTTGAAGCTGAACATGGTTGTAGGCGATTGTAGTTTGTAATTTATTTCTTATCTGTCTTGTTTGCATTTGTTGATGTTGCCAAATTCTAAAATAAATGGTTCTGGCATCTTTTTCTTGTGTCGAATGGAGATTGTTACGCATTTTTATTGTTTGAACCAGGAAATGTAAAACCCTGTATGTAGATGAGGGTTAATATTCCAGTTTTTTGGAATTCTAATAGATTTCTAATGAATTCTATGCCAGATCTCTGATGTCTTAAAATACTTGGTAGTCTAAGCTGAATTTTCATCTTTGTCTAACTAACATGTTCCTAGCTGGACTTCTGATTAGCTTTAATTTGACTCGGACCTGATTGTATTATACTTTTAACCAGCATAAATTCCGATTCAACATCATTAAAAATTGTGTTTGAAATTGTGTTATAGTGTCTAGGACATACTATACCAAACACGAACTTTTCCAGCTAAACCTCATTTTTTCTGACAAACATCCTCCGTCTATTTAATGGTAAAAATTAAATGAAAAAAACAAATCTGTAATTTACTCATTTAATGGTAAAAATTTGTTTATTGCATTAGATAAAATGACCAAATGGATGAAACAAGTCCTAATAATTCACCGTGTCCTTGATTGCATCAAGTATCTGCACCCAATAAATATTTTTAACGTCAGCTTCACAACAACTCTTCAGCTGTAAAAAGTAAAATGAGCGAAAAGAAAGAAGCATCCTAACCTTGTTCTTTGTGGGCATGTAAAATGGCTCAAAAACAAGTGGGAATGGAGTATCTAAACCACACACTCTTGCTACAGGAGCTTCCAACTGCAATGCAATTCATCCATACTAAATGCTTATTATGCCAATATCGTTTTCAAGAAACAAACCAAATATAACCACTCATAATTTGAAACCAGTGAATGTATAGTCCAATTCTGATACCAAGTTATGACTTACCCTCAAGAAACAACGTTCAACAATTGACGCAGAGATCTCAGCACCAAATCCACCCGTAACCGGAGCTTCATGACTAATCTATACATACCATAACACAATGAGAAGCAAATTGCAGCTCAAGATTGCATCTTTTATAAAGATTATGAATGAATCTTGTACCAGCAGTCTTCCTGTTTTCCTCACTGAGGCTTCTACTGTCTCTTTGTCCCACGGTATTAAGGTTTTTAGATCTATAAGTTCACAAGAGATCCCCTCCTGCAAATTATACCACAATTCTTACATTTTTCTCCGAAGAGATTCATTTAATCTTCAACAATTTTAGTCAACACAAGTTTCTTGCCTTTTCAGCATCAACACAAGCTTGTTCCATGATGGAAAGCTGAGCTCCCCAGCCAACAAGGGTTATGTCACTACCTTCTCGAATAACCTAATTAACGTTCAACCAATTTGATCAAAATTAACCATTCATCAATGAGCAAAATAGGAAATTTAAAAAAACTTGTTATACCTCTGCCTCCGATAGAGGCAACGTGTAATCCCCTTCTGGGACCTCTTCTACAGCCAAGCGATATAGCCACTAAAATTCCAAAAAAGTTATAAGTAATCCAACAAGAAAATAAGTTGTCAATAGCTTGTACTTGAGCAGAGGAAAGCAATGACCTTTGGTTCGAAAAACACCACAGGATTTGGTTCGCGTATACTGGACAACAACAATCCTTTTGCTTGTTTTGGACTTCGAGGTATAACCACCTACGAAAGAACTTCATAAGAGAACCCAAAAAAAACTATTTATGGGTCCACAAATAGAACAATTTCAATACCTTGATACCCGGAACATGGCAAAAAAAAGCTTCAGGAGATTGTGAATGATAATGCCCCCCATGACCCACAGCTCCATAAGGTGCTCTTATAGTTAAACCTAGTCAGCCATAAATAAACATCATGATAATGACAAGGCTATAGAATTATTTGTATTGAATGAAAGTTTAAGTTACCTCCACAGTTGAATTCGTTACCACTTCGATATCTGAATTTAGCAGCTTCATTGACGATCTACAAGAAAGAAAATTGGTTAACTAAATGTTGATAGTGCAGATGTGATAAAAACTAGCATAGTGGAGATATTTGCCTGATCAAAAGCAGGAAAAATGTAATCTGCAAATTGAATTTCAGCAATGGCTCGATTCCCCTGTTCGAAAATAAGATAAGCATCAGCAACAAGTTTATGACAAGATGCACTGTTGACTGTTGGTACAAAATTTATAGGAACTTACCATTGCTGCCAGACCAATACCAAATCCAACAATCCCCTGTGGTAAAAAATACAGTAAATCTTACTACATAACTTGTATAGAATAAAAAAGATGTGAAAAGAAAGAACTTGAGTAACCATCTTTTTAGTTGGAGCAATTGTCATATCATATGTTTCTTGATTTATTTTAAGAAATTAAAGATTTGGTGTCGAATTTGGATAAGCCTAAAAAGTCAAATTGCGGCAGTTTTCTATGGATTTATATATTCAAGCATGCTTGATAGAATTACCTGTTCGCAGAGAGGGGTGTTGAAAACCCTGTGTTTACCAAATTGCTCAGCCAATCCCGTAGTGCAACGGAACACGCCACCAAAACCAACATCTTCCCCAAATATATAAGAACTGTGAAGTGATTGAACACATACTCAGCAAACATATATATGTTGCACCTTCTAGTAGATAGATTAGCAATAACAAAAATTCACTTTTCTCAACAATTCCTTTTGAGGACTCTAGAATCCAAATGTGCTCCCAAAACCAGCTAGAATTCGTATATAATCTTATAAATACTTGGTTAACTTTCAGACTCCATGATTGGAACTTGTACTGCCTAAATCTTACCCATCAAATATCATAGGTGCCTAGAAGTTCCAAAGTCCAAAATAAGCAGATTAATACCGAACCTATAAGTTTTTAATCTCCAAAAAATACCTAAAATTTGAATCTTATCATGTTAGACCTAAATGTGAACTTAGTTCCCTATTTATAACTTCACCAACGACATTCGTTACACGATTCCATATAAAATTACTTAAGAATTCACTTTAATTTTACAATTAAAAAGTAAGCGATCCGAATCTAGGGCAAATCATAGCTTTTTGATGTGGCCCACATGTGAAAAATCAAAATCAAAATCAAAATCAAAATAAGAATCAAGTAATGAGCAATAGTTCATGCAACAAATCTGGAAAAAAGGAAGTAGCAAAAAGTACCGAGGATCAGAATCCAAAGCTATCTGAAGTGCTTGATTGATTGCAGTGTAGAGGTTTATGGATTTCCCCGTTCCAGTAGGCGGTGGCTGAAGTTGAGCGTCAACTGAACCCAAAACGGCGGAAGACGAGGAGAATCCTCTGAGAGGATTGGTATGGTTGATGAATATGGAACCAAATCGCTTAAATTTTGTGAGATTGGTGGCCATGTTTATGTTTGTGTGTGTGTTTGATGAGTGATTGATGATAATATATGGGGTTATTTATCCGATTGGGGGTGCTAATGCTATGATTGCTAGAGTTGTAGAGGGGGAGTGGGGGGAAGTCAATGAAAGAAGCTCCTCATCATGAATATGATCGTCTCCAATATTCAACAATCGAGGCCATGTGTAATTACTAATTACTTGTCCTCATCCTCATCCTTTCCTACGAAACCATATCTTAACCAACTCGACCACAAGGGTGGTGGCGTGGTGGCAAGGGCTTGGGGATGTTGTGGAATATCCCATCCACCCCGGGTTCGAGGCCAGACGTCAGCATTCTGTGGCCAGGCTTAGTCTCAGACGGCCGCTTTGTATGTTTGTTTCCAAATTGTCAAGGATGTAGTCTAGGCAAAGCCTAGATGAACCTTATCAAAAAAAAAAAAAAAACTCGTTTAAAAGGTTACATTTTTTAATGTTTAATTCGATACGTATTTGTCTTCAAAAAAAAAATTTCGATACGTATTTGTTATTATATATTCAATTGACATTACAGAAAATGATGAATAGACCAATCACATAAGTTTGATAACGTGTCAATCGGATGGTTTTTGAGATGCTTATTTAATTTTTATTTGCAAAACATCTTATTTAATACTAAATGGGCGTTTGGTTCATTTTAAGAAATGGAAATGGAAATGCACAAGAATGAGAATAAGATTGAGTATTTCGTTGATGTTGTTTGGTTGAACTAATATAATTAATAAAAAAATGTTTTATATAATATTTTTAATACAAATATGTGAAGTCCAACATGAAAATAAAAATTATTTTCATTCAACATCGAGAAATGAATGGACGCATGAGAAAAGATGACTGAACGAGAATAAGATTTCTTTTCTCTCCAATTTGGTCAGGAATAGAAATTAATGGGTTTAGGGTAATGGACCCATTATATTATATCAAACCAAACATTAGTTTTTATTATCATTCCCATTCCTTACCTCTCAATACCCCCAATCAAATACCCCCTAAGACTTTAAGATGATAATTGTTGGGTTTTGATGCAATTTTGTAACCTTAACGCAGTGGAAAATCAGATAAAAACAGTTACAAAATATTTAGAAAACTTTTCTAAAATACAAAATCCAATCGGATCCATTGATGCATTTAATTAAATTATACCACGCCATAAGGTATTTAGAATTGTACCTTTTGAGATATGTTGTGGTTAAACGATCGGGACACTTAGAAGAAACCAACAAAAGTTTCCTCTAACGGTATCCACACACGAACATGTGAATTCCACCGAGTGCTAGCCCAAAAGAAACTCTATGCTAATATGTGTATGTGTTAGATCCAGAGGATTCAATCGACCCAAAACAACTGATTGGACGTCCTATTTATATAGTCAACAAATATAATTTATGTTTATCTGTAATTATTTGAATTCAAATAATTTGAATTCGAATAATTATCTGAATTTGAATAATTATATTTATCTAAACAAATAATGTTGATTATCCATATATCTAAACGGTGGAGTTCAGCTAAAAACGTGTTTTGAATTCAAATAAAAAATGTTGATTCTCGTTGCTACCCTTGACGTGATTCTCGTTTCTAGCGACTTCATTGACCTTAAAATATCCTATCATAAAGTGCCTAATGGTGCAATTTCACTTTCATTCACTTAAAAGGACGCTAGTTTGAGTCTAGGTATCCAAAAATCAACACCTAGTTCTCTCAAACTTAAGCTCTGATACCAACTTGTAACACCTTCGAATTAAGAAAGAACAACTAAATAAAATTTTCAATAACACAACCAAAAGAATAGAATTTCTTCCTATAAGCCAATGTGGGAAATACCTCAAATTAAAATCTATGGTTAACCTCAAACAAATTATAACCCAAGTCTTATTACAAATACTAAATCCACATCGGGTGTTACTTAACTCAAGTACAAATTGCTAATTCCCAAAAATGAATGCGGAAGACTTCACTTGATCAATTCACTTCCCGAGCACACTACTAGCACTCGACCCTTCGCAGTATCACTAGAACTACTCCCAACCTGAACCTGTTGCACATGCCGACAAATAAAAAGGTTAGGCTAACGCCTAGTGAGTTCAAGAGTTTACAACATGATTTAAATAATTTTTAGAATGAAAGATTGCAACTAAAATCATGATTTCCAAAAGAGTTTAGGATAAGGATATAAACGACTCATTTTCCAACGCACACGAAATCTATGAGGAAAGTTCCCAATATGTACATGGCGTTTTTCCAAAATGAATTCCAATCCAAACTCACTCAAAACGTGAATAAATCTATATTATGCAAAACCTTCAAATACGGATGATGACATAATACTCAACCCATAAATCATGGAAGAACAGATAAATTATCTGAATTTGAATAATTATATTTATCTAAACAAATAATGTTGATTATCCATATACCTGTTTAGCTTATTTTCTTTTTATTTTTAAGTTGGTTTTTTACTTGTTTTATATTAGTTGTGTACCTACACAATGCAGTGGGAATGAAATTTGAATAAATGTAAGTAGCCATACTGATCACAGATAAACATTTGAAACTTTGAACGACAACATATCATTTTTGGACACATAAACAAAAAATTGTTCAATTGAATCAAAGCTCCAACTTACATGTGGGTTGCATCATCTACATCAAAGCTACAACTTACACTAATCTCCACTATAATTAGTTTCTTATAATGTATGAGCCCGCGTCAATGTCAAAGTCAAACTACGTACACGAAGGATTCTAGTAGTCAAATGTCACACATGGTACTATCTAATACAATTTCATATACTTGAAGGGTGATACTGATTCTTTAAAAAGAAGAAAAGAAAAACAACATTTGGGTGATTCTTTGATACTTTAAAAGATGTAGATATGCAATATTAGATTGTACTTCTTAAAAATAAGTAAAAATGCTTAAATTGTTTGTACATATATATTATTTAGTAGTAATTAAGACTTGGGCCTAAATGTTTTATATAGTAAAAATAAGGGTGACAAAAAGAACATTGCAAACCTTTAGTTCATAAACAAGTTTCCCATAATTAACCTATCTTATACCCAAGGTATCTCCAAATGTTATAAGGAAATCTAGGTAAAAGCCAATAGACCTAATGCTTAATAATATGACATGTTAAAGGTTCAAAGATTATGGACAAAAGGTTAAAAACATAAGTCATATGACACGCAAAGAGAAAAAATTATAGAACAAGTTGATGAAAAGGTGAGCATATACATGCTATCATAATGTTGGATTGTTTTGTCCAATTAAAAACAACGTAATGCTTTCAAAATATGATATTTGCAATGTGTATAAGCCAGTATAGTTCAAAATTTCCTAATCTGTCAACATTGCAGGAACTTCTTTACCTTCGAAAACTATTTCTCAACTTCAGAAGTAAGTTTAAAAACTTCAGTTAGCTCTTCTTCAAGTTTGTGCATATCACTGTGGCAACTGATCTCCTCATATTTAGCTTCTTTAATATTGCTCTGTAGAACTCGATATTAAATCAGTCGTGGTTTTTGCAAGGCCATCTGCCTGCGACACGTCTAGTGTCTTTTTCTCCTTGTTTGCATATGCTTCTATCATCTTTTCTTCTGTCACCATGTTCTCCGACCTTTCTAAACTTTGAGGCAACAGTTGTTGGTCTTCTCAACATTTCGCTTCATACTTTGTGAAGGTTTCGGCCTTTAAGTTGGGGTCTTCACTCTTCAGTTATCATTTTTAGATCTCCAATATCTTTAATCGAACCTATAACACCCGTAATTTTCGGATAAGTACAATTTCGAATCAGTGTAAAAAAAGATCTTCTAAGATAAATATGAAAAATAGGATTTTAGGTTAAATCCTAGATTTTATGGTCTTGTTGGATGGCGAATTCAAATACGAACCCAACGGGCCTTTTCGGAGCGAAAACGAAGCAAAAACGAAGAAGTTATGGCCAAAACAACTTTCGGTACGACCTCGCATAAAGTGATCAGCGAAAGTGACACTTGTGTCACTCTCGCATGTCACTCTCGCCGGTTTTGTACCGAGAGCCATGGGACCACGACGAGAGTGCCCAGCGAAAGTGACACTTGTGTCACTCTCGCACGTCACTTTAGCCGTCGGGCACTTGGAGCATAAAAACGCGATTTTCACCCTTTCAACCCCATTTTTCATTTCCCACTTCTCCACCTTCATCCCTTTCTCTCCCAAACCGAAAACCCTAAGCCCCAAAGTCGATTTTAAGCCATTTAGCCACAAGATTCGAGATTTGCAAGTGATTTCTTCATCTACCATGTTTTGGGAAAACAAATCTTGAAACCCTTTCACTTCATCTTCTTCACCCAAAGCTTTCTAGGGTTTCATCCAACCTTTTGTCCATTTTGAAGAGTTGGAGCTTGTGGTGTTTTGTTGGTGATCTAGAGGTGCTTTGGTTGGTGGATTCAAGTTGTGGTTAACGTAATCTTATCTTATCTTCATCTATGGAAATTAAGGTTTTGGTATAAGTTGAGATCTTGATGTAAAAAAATGTTTTGGGAATGATTCTTTATGATTGGATGTGAATATTTATGGTTGGAAACTTATGGATCTAGGTTTTTGGAAGACTTGGCTTGGGGATTCAAGTTTCTTCAAAGAAGCTCAAGTTTAGGGAAAATCTAGATTTAGCCTAAATCTAGCAAGGTGAGTTCAAGCTGGTTTGTGAAAATGTTGTACATGCCAAAAATGTTATTTTCCAAGTATTTGTGTGTTTTACTTAAAATTATCAATTGTTGAGTTATTTGGTGAGTTTGACCTTTTGAAGTGTTTAACTTTATAAACTTTGTAAAACACCCATATTTGGGATTTTCAGATATTTTGATGAGTAGAAATCATAAATATGTTCTTAAATGATTTATTGCTCAAATGAAGTTTATTCAATGGTTTAAGCATGTTGGTGTAATTGATTTTATAAACCACTTGGGAAAAATGCACATTTTCGTGTCATGAGTCATTTTGGGAATTATGAGAGTATGAGTCCATTTGAGAAATCAATTGTCCTAATCTGTGACGAGTTTTGGGTTAATAATGACTTTGAGGTATACGTTTACCTAAGTGATGTTTAAATGTATTTTTATATTATGAGGACCGTTATTTATTGGTCTAATGGGTTTTGAGTACTTTGCTCGGTTTGACTTTTAAGGAGTCTTTGGGGACATCTTGTCCGATTTTGATGGCTCAATGTAGAGTCCTATTTATGGTTTGCATTTATTGCAACATATTGCATATTATTGTTATTTACATGCTCGCGTGCTTTAGTCATTCCTGTGGAGACATGTAATTTTAGACAGTGTTGCATTGGATCCATAGGCACGTAAGTCAGTCTTTATTTGACGGTCTACTGCGTGTTGCGGGATTTGACCGGGCCCCATGTTTTATGACCTTTACCTTTTTAAGGGTACACTAGGAGGGCTGAGTCCGGTTGAGCTATCATGATTGATGGGCGTTTATGACCTTAGCCATGTCGGGGCAATGCCATGGTTGTAACCCCGCTTGTGCCGAGCCTTTGGTGGTATTCATGGTAATATCCGCTAAGGTCAGTTGTCTCTTTAGGTGTGTCTTGAAATGAGTCGTAGGGACACTTGGGCTTTCATGTCGTGAAGTGTCATACGATTAACGTTGTATGAGTGACATACTTTTGTGTTCCTCCACTCTCAATGGATACGGGTCTCCCCCGTTGTCGGCCAACATTATTTTGGGATATTATAATGCCCTTGCTTTATGATCGTTGGTCTTGTGCGATTGACTGCAATTGACGACTTTAATATTGGAATTCCCTCTATGTATATTAAAGTTTGAATGAAGCATGTCACTTCCATATTTTTTGTATTTGGACTTCATTCCATTTTATGCTTATGTAAGTATTGGGTTTCGTATCACGTTTTCGGTGAAGTATTATACTTATATAGACTGTTCTTCCATGATTTATGGGTTGAGTATTATGTCATCATCCGTATTTGAAGGTTTTGCATAATATAGATTTATTCACGTTTTGAGTGAGTTTGGATTGGAATTCATTTTGGAAAAACGCCATGTACATTTTGGGAACTTTCCTCATAGATTTCGTGTGCGTTGGAAAATGAGTCGTTTATATCCTTATCCTAAACTCTTTTGGAAATCATGATTTTAGTTGCAATCTTTCATTCTAAAAATTATTTAAATCATGTTGTAAACTCTTGAACTCACTAGGCGTTAGCCTAACCTTTTTATTTGTCGGCATGTACAACAGGTTCAGGTTGGGAGTAGTTCTAGTGATAATGCGAAGGGTCGAGTGCTAGTAGTGTGCTCGGGAAGTGAATTGATCAAGTGAAGTCTTCCGCATTCATTTTTGGGAATTAGCAATTTGTACTTGAGTTAAGTAACACCCGATGTGGATTTAGTATTTGTAATAAGACTTGGGTTATAATTTGTTTGAGGTTAACCATAGATTTTAATTTGAGGTATTTCCCGCATTGGCTTATAGGAAGAAATTCTATTCTTTTGGTTGTGTTATTGAAAATTTTATTTAGTTGCTCTTTCTTAATTCGAAGGTGTTACAAGTTGGTATCAGAGCTTAAGTTTGAGAGAACTAGGTGTTGATTTTTGGATACCTAGACTCAAACTAGCGTCCTTTTAAGTGAATGAAAGTGAAATTGCACCATTAGGCACTTTATGATAGGATATTTTAAGGTCAATGAAGTCGCTAGAAACGAGAATCACGTCGAGGTTAGCAAGGATGATCATGTACGGTACGTTCATAATTGCACCTGGCGAGTGTTATGGTGAACCTACCAGTTACATGTGTATACTTGAACAACTTTGATGTGATGACCGTTGGGGTAGTGAAGGAGTTTCTAAGCGAGTAGCCGTTGGAAGGAGTTGCAATTGCCATTTGGAGTGACAGTAAGCATGGTAACTGCATTAAGTGGACCGTTTCGGGTCGGAATTGATGGTTGGATTAGAACCATAGGCTTATTGAATCGACCTTAATTCGAGGAGAAATCGTAAGGTTAATCGATGTAACTTCCACATTTGCCTTAAGATGTTTGAGCATCCGGATGACGATAGTGTAACCGGAGGAATCTGGAGGAGTGTGGTTTGAGACGTTGAGTGCCGACTAAATTCATGCACAAAATTTATTTTTAAAATAAATGCATCAGTTATTTCTTGTGTTTCAAATCCTCATTTGGATTTTGTTACAAAATCTCGGAAAAACGTTTAGCACGCACAAGATTTTAAATCATGGTTTTGAACATGCATGAAATTATTTTATTGCGGGGAATGGCAAACTCTGTCGGGATTTGCTCTATTTTGTTATTGTCCAACGTTACTTTCGGATACAATGATATCCATATTTTAATGTTGTGTAGGATGTTGGACAAGTAACTACGGCTTATGACTTTAACATTGGATCTTCTCCACATATGTTAAGGTTATGACGGAGAGTTACCTTCCATTATTTTATGTTGAGCTTTATTGGAAAATTTATTTAATGCGAGTTTTGCTGAAAAGTGTTGTTTATATTGTATTACAACAAAAAGAGAATTTTCAGAATTATGACATTTTAGTCGTGATTTTTGCCTTATACAAATTGGTTTGTGGAAGCGAAAAGTTGGACACCATTTGATTGATTGGATGCCTTTGAGTTTCATTGAGTTCTATGGAGTTTTGTTTTACGACGTTTTGTGTCGCGTGAGTGCAATTTTGTAATGTGCATACTTTATTTATTATGTGAGCTAATTTATGAGTTATATTGGGCATTTTGTCTCATGTGGATTTTGTTGAGAAATATTATTTATGTCGTAAGATGACCAAAATGAATGGTTTTTGGAACTTTGGTGTCGTGTAATTTCTCTTTTAAAGATTTGTGTTAGCACATTTCGTTGCGACTTGTTCAATGTACGAATTGATTTATACGTGGCGTGAGTAATGTATGAAAGAACATCCTGATAGCTATTCTTAACGATTTGCTTTATGCGCTTTCGGTTAATTGATTCTTTTATTATCATTTCACGCAAATGCATTATATTGATCTAGGGGTATGCATAACTTGGTAGCCACTAATTCTTGACACTTTGATAAATAAATCGTAATTGAAAGTGTTTTATTAATTTATTGCATAAATAGAAGTCATTTGGTTAAAATATGTTTTAGTATTGTGGGGATTATGCACGGTTTACGATACGGTACCTTTTGAAAATACGAATGTGTGAGTCGTTGGACTTTGGTCAATTTTGGCTTGATGAACATTTTGGAAATTGTAAACCTTTTCGTTTTGGAGAAAAGATGTATTTTGAGTATTTTGATGAGTAAGTTTTAAGTATTGATCTTTTAACGATTTATATCACGAGTGTAAATCTTTTGATATAAATGCACCGTGATGGGGGTTCTGGAAAATCATTTGTCTTAACCTAGAGTTGTGTGGAGTTATTTATGTTTTTTTGGGACGTTGAAGCGCATTGTTGTACGGCTAGAGATTTAAGTCGATTTAAACTATTTTATGTATCAACCAAATTGCATGCACGTATTATTCTCCTAAGTTTTGAGAAAACACATTAATGTGTGTGAGTCTTGTCAAAATGTTTCACTCCTATGCCATTATATGACTAAATGAGAAAATTTTGAAATTTGATTTGATGAATTTCATCTTTTGAAATTTCGTATGAACTATCTGTTGCATGTTAATTTATTTCAAGACAACTACTAGGAGAGTATTACAAGTTTGCATGCATATTATGATTTGATATTCCGTCACAATATTTTAGCCGATATCTTCAAATAATGAAAGCATGTTGTTATTTTGTTTTTAAACTTGGAACCGTCGCAAATCATTCTATATTTTGACCAAAGTGTACTTATGGATCGTTTCACCGTTTTTGTGAAATAAACTGACACGTGCAAAATTTGTTGGTGAATTTTGTTCCATGTCATTTTACGGTTAAAAAGGAAATTTTTGGAGTTGGATGTCGTTTAAACTCCTTTTTGAGGTACGTATAAACCTTTTGTTGCACACTATTTAAAGTAGGAAATTACTTTACGTGAATGAATCCAAGCTAGGACCGTGGCGATCCATTTCAAAAGAAAAGTTGTTTAGTATGTTTGTGTTTTGTTGATAACTTAAATTGTGATGAAATAGTTTTCAATATGATTTTCATACGTGGGACAAGTGTGTCCATTTTTGCACAACTACCGAGTAGGTAGTAGTAGATTTTGTGCGTACAATTAAATTGATATGAAAACCTTCGTGTTGAAAATTTATATAAAAGTTTCGATTGGCATATTTGTTAAGTATTTCACTTGAAAATCTTGAACTCATTAGAACCTTGGAAATGTTAAGTAACCCCGGTTAAGAGTAATTGTGTATAGAACTTCGACAGTGGAAGGTTGGGTATTCCAACGCATGATGGTACCGTAGGCCAAGTAGTATCGTTTGTAGAGTCGACGTACTTTTGTAACTGGAAGGTTAGACTCGCGATATCTTCTGTTAATGTTGGTGGTAACCGTTCTCTTCAGCAGACTTATTTTGGGTTTGTCAGTTTTTGCGTAAAGGACGTGTAGGACCCTTTAGACACATGTGGATAACCTTGGTTTTGTTGGGATGTTCGATGAATGGAACTCGTATGTGGAGTACTGCAGTGGTTTGAATCTTGGTGGTATGGTTTAGATGTCAACCTTGGATTTTGAGGCCATGAACCGTCAGTGTATTTGGAGTGTTGTAGTCCAATCTTAAAGGACAATCGTATCGCTTGTAGTGATTTTAAGAAGTTCAGATTGTGATAAGTGGACTTAGTAGGTAGACTTTCCTTGAATGGTAAAAGAATTTGCAGATTGGTAATGGGATGTATTCTTGGAGTTGTATAATCGTTGAGTCAGGGTCAAATGTCAATTCAGCAGCGAGACGGTTGGGTTTGGAGATTTTGTTGGTTTCGGTGGTAATCAAACCTCAGATTGGTTGGAGAAGAGATTTTAAAGCGTGTAGATCTGGACTGATTGGCAGTCGAGATCGGACGTTGAGGAAGTATGGATCACCTAAGGTTGGGAGATGGTCGGAGTCATTCGGATAGAGGCTACCCTAGTAAATTAAGCGTTCACTCGGGCAGAAGTGTAGTGTATCTAAAAGGACATTGATTGTGAGTATCGGCATGAAGTTGTCATGGCAGTTTTGGCGAGAAAAGATCCGAATTACAGTAGGAAACTGAAGGACATGGAAAGTGTTGAGTTCGATAACATTTGGGTGTTTGAGAGCTAGATTTCGAGGACGAAATCATCCTAAGGTTGGGAGGATTGTAACACCCGTAATTTTCGGATAAGTACAATTTCGAATCAGTGTAAAAATCGATCTTCTAAGATAAATATGAAAAATAGGATTTTGGGTTAAATCCTAGATTTTATGGTCTTGTTGGATGGGGAATTCAAATACGAACCCAACGTGCCTTTTCGGAGCAAAAACGAAGAAGTTATGGCCAAAACAACTTTCGGTACGACCTCTAAAGTGACCAGCGAAAGTGACACTTATGTCACTCTCGCCGGTTTTGTACCGAGAGCCATGGGACCACGGCGAGAGTGCCCAACGAAAGTGACACTTGTGTCACTCTCGCACGTCACTTAAGCCGTCGGGCACCTGGAGCATAAAAACGCGATTTTCACCCTTTCAACCCCATTTTTCATTTCCCACTTCTCCCCCCTTCATCCCTTTCTCTCCCAAACCGAAAACCTTAAGCCCCAAAGTCGATTTTGAGCCATTTAGCCACAAGATTCGAGATTTGCAAGTGATTTCTTCATCTACCATGTTTTGGGAAAACAAATCTTGAAACCCTTTCACTTCATCTTCTTCACCCAAAAGTTTCTAGGGTTTCATCCAACCTTTTGTCCATTTTGAAGAGTTGGAGCTTGTGGTGTTTTGTTGGTGATATAGAGGTGCTTTGGTTGGTGGATTCAAGTTGTGGTTAACGTAATCTTCTCTTATCTTCATCTATGGATGTTTAAATGTATTTTTATATTATGAGGACCGTTATTTATTGGTCTAATGGGTTTTGAGTACTTTGCTTGGTTTGACTTTTAAGGAGTCTTTGGGGACATCTTGTCCGATTTTGATGGCTCAATGTAGAGTCCTATTTATGGTTTGCATTTATTGCAACATATTCCATCTTATTGCATCTTATTGTTATTTACATGCTCGAGTGCTTTAGTCATTCCCGTGGAGACATGTAATTTTAGACTGTGTTGCATTGGATCCATAAGCACGTAAGTCAGTCTTTATTTGATGGTCTACTGCGTGTTGCGGGATTTGACCGGACCCCATATTTTATGACCTTTACCTTTTAAGGGTACACTAGGAGGGCTGAGTCCGGTTGAGCTATCATGATTGATGGGCGTTTATGACCTTCGCCATGTCGGGGCAATGCCATTGTTGTAACCCCGCTTGTGCCGAGCCTTTGGTGGTATTCATGGTAATATCCGCTAAGGTCAGCTGTCTCTTTGGGTGTGTCTTGAAATGAGTCGTAGGGACACTTGGGCTTTCATGTCGTGAAGTGTCATACGATTAACGTTCTTCCATGATTTATGGGTTGAGTATTATGTCATCATCCGTATTTGAAGGTTTTGCATAATATATATTTATTCACGTTTTGAGTGAGTTTGGATTGGAATTCATTTTGGAAAAACGCCATGTACATTTTGGGAACTTTCCTCATAAGATTTCGTGTGCGTTGGAAAATGAGTCGTTTACATCCTTATCCTCAACTCTTTTGGAAATCATGATTTTAGTTGCAATCTTTCATTCAACAAATTATTTAAATCATGTTGTAAACTTTTGAACTCACTAGGCGTTAGCCTAACCTTTTTATTTGTCGGCATGTGCAACGGTTCAGGTTGGGAGTAGTTCTAGTGATACCGCGAAGGGTCGAGTGCTAGTAGTGTGCTCGGGAAGTGAATTGATTAAGTGAAGTCTTCTGCATTCATTTTTGGGAATTAGCAATTTGTACTTGAGTTAAGTAACACCCGATGTGGATTTAGTCTTTGTAATAAGAATTGAGTTATAATTTGTTTGAGGTTAACCATAGATTTTAATTTGAGGTATTTCCCGCATTGGCTTATAGAAAGAAATTCTATTCTTTTGGTTGTGTTATTGAAAATTTTATTTAGTTGCTCTTTCTTAATTCGAAGGTGTTACAGAGCCTTTGACCTTAAAAAGTTAATTGGGACTTTAATTTAACCTTTTAATCTGTTCGATGAGAACTTTTATGAGTAAATTCTAGGAAAAAGTATCACTACTGAAAAGTATAATCTTTTAAAGTTAAATCTAAAGTAGCAAACCTCATCTATGGCTGGTGTCGTTTGATTAGGTACGCATCTAGCTTCTTTGTTGATGTTATCTTTGATGTTTTTGCTTCCTTTGGCTTTCTCAACTTCCAGAAGAACCTGTAAATTAGGGGATGATTTAATAAGCCAACTTAGGATAAGAATTATTCTAAACTAATATAAGAAAAAGTCACTTGTAGGACTGATTTTGTCCCTGGGCTCATCTACAATAACATCTTCCACTACCTCATTTCACTTTCTGTATTTTCGACACCAAAGTTATCTTGCCCTTCTTTCTCTACGAGTTCCAGATTCCTATCCATGTTGCTTATGTTGTTGCCCTCAACCTTTGTCTTATATATTTTCGATTGTAGTCACGACCCGCCAGCTCAACCCTGCCCATTTTACAAAAATACCCCTCGAAATCGCTCCACAAAAACAAGGAAAAGCAAACTTTTGGGTAGCATCCCCAATAACTTGTCGCGTGTTTTCGTAATTAAATGTCTACCGGAGTAACGGTTGTTCAAAGAAAAATCATACCGTCGACAATGGGATTTTTTTTAATAGATCTTCGTGGACGATAATCGGTATCTGTCGCCCCAAAAATAGGGATAACAAAAACTTCCATAAAACGGAGGAGCGGTATATAAATGTCATAGCATGAGCCTCCCAAGAAGGGGAACATTACAAATGCCTGTATAATTACAGTTGTAATTTAAAGGAAAGTAAATGACAACCAACTAATCTAGTTTCTAAAGTAGAAATAAGATTACAAAAAGGGTGTCAGCTCTAGACCAAATAAATCCTTCCAACAATGGCATCCCAAAAAGTGAATCCCCAAGCTCACACTCTCCCGACTAAGCCTTCTTAATGATGGCTTCGCTAGAACTTGAGATATACATCGACACCAAACAAGTGTTAGGCCAAAAAGCCTAGTGAGCTTGAACAAAAAAGATATATAAGAAATATATATATATATATATATATATATATATATATATATATATATATAGAGAGAGAGAGAGAGAGAGTAATCATTTATTTCCACAATCATATTTGTAGTCAATGGGGGAGACTCATAACACCAAGAAGTTCAACCCAAAGAGTCGAGATACCTTAGTGTCAACTACTAAGAGTGACACCAAAAGGCCCAACACATTCGGGGATACAACGAAGGCATTGCCCTAAATGACGGAGGTCTAGGGACATACCTGCAAGGTGGCGCCCAAGACTATGTCCTCCTAGTGAACCCTTAACCTGATTCATTCAAAAGCTCAATTTGGCCATAAGGCACATGTAACACTCGGATTTTTGGTACGTTTATTTTTCGGGTTTTATAAAAATAATTATCTTAGAGATAACTCTTAGATTAAATCTTGAATGATTTGTGTTTGGGTATTGTTGATCCCGATTTTACTCAACAATGATATAAATATCTATTAGTTCAAACAAATAATAATGCGGAAGCGTTTTAACGAACTAAAGAGATATTCTTAGGTAGGAAAACACACTGAATCAAATAAACAAAGTATAAATTAACACGGGATTAACTCAAAGATTCACTTTGTATTGATTAGGATAAGAACACCAAGAACACCGAAGGTATAATATGAATTCTGCTCTAAGGGTGTGTGTGTTGTGCAAAGTTAATAGAAGAGCCCAACATGAGCCTTCTATTTATACTAAACTACAGGGGACAAGCTTGAGACAAAAGGTACTAAGGGTACAAGACAACATCGTGAATCTGCAACAGGTACAACGTTAATGTAGTGCGCCGATTTCTGCTAAGGCTGTAACCCATCAGAGGTTGACACGTGGAGATGGCAGGACACGCCTTGTATGAATGATCTTTAGGATCTTCGTACAACAGAGGCACGTGAGAGGCACGAGTGTTTTTGTCTTGAACTTCAGATTATCAAAGTCTTCTAAGTCTTCAATACCACAGAGGCTCTGTCAAGTATGACAGAGGCTCTGTGGCCTTGTCCTCTGTGAATGTCTTCTGTAGAATCTTCACTTGGACCTTCTCTCGGTGTCTTGGCAGAGGCTCTGTTGATGTCTATACTTAACCTATTTTTCAATACATCTTTAATCATAAAGATTGGAGCTAACAATCTCCCCCTAAGTATTGAAAAATAAAAAATTGAAAAATGCATGGTTTTCTAGGCTAAGTACATGACATAAGGTATTTGACCTCTGTTGAAAGTTTACTCTTCATATATGGTTATGCCAGAGGCACTTACATTCGATTACAGTATGTGATATGAAAAGTAAGCAGAGGAAGGTTGAGGAAATCAGACTCTGGCATTTGGGAAATCGTTAAATTTCCAGTTGTCGATTCCTCCACTTTTGAGTTCATGATAGAATTTGATGCAGAGGTTTCTGAAGTTGATGACATAGTCGATAACTAGGGGTGCTCAAAAACCCGACCAACCCGATCAACCCAACCCAACCCGACGTGAAATAACCCAACCCGAAGCAACCCGATGTCCAATCGAGTTGTAAAATCATCAAACCGAATGTATTGGGTTGATATCGGGTTACGAAAATTTGAACCCAACCCAACCCGATGAACCCGACATATATATATATATATATATATATATATATATATATTCAATCTCGTATCCATCTCTATATAACTCCTTCACACACACACACACACACACACACACACACACACACACATATATATATATATATATATACTACATATATAAGCATTTAAGCAAAATGTCTTAAAGACAACACTTAATGCATTATGTACCACCATTTTATGCATAATGTTCAAAAAACTCTTAATTACAACTTCTTATGCATAAGATACAAGTCTCTGATGCAAAGATTTTAAAATCGGGGTTGCACGCTGCAGCCCATACCTATGTTGAGTTCCTCACAGTAGAGGCTGTACAGCCATACCACAACTCCCACCTTCACACGGAAAAATCAATAGGAAGATTTCACACGCCAAAACAACCATACTTCTCCTACCATACCTTCAATACTTCTTTTACCATACCGTACTTCTTCTTCTTCTTGCACGTCAGTTGGATATAAATCAAGAGCTTCAAAGATAAATCACTTCTCCATCTCCTGTACGGTTTTGATCGATTTCAAATTGAGGCTTGATTCTCCTGTTTCGTTGTTATCCGGGAAACACAAAGAACATCACTAATCAGGTAAATTGTATATGTTCTAGGGTTTCTAATCTCAAACTTCGATGCTCCAAATCGATACACTAGGTCCCAGACCTGGATTGGTCCTGCACATAATGTTTAGGGTTTCTAATCTCAAAATTTGTTTCCTGTTTCCTTGATTTTTCTTCTTTTTTGTTCAAGCATCACATCCTATGCTTTTCTCCTTTTCTTTCTCAAGTTATGCATCTATATTCTATGGTAAATATGCCATACAGATTTGAAGCTCGAGAATAATCTTTTGGATGGAGGCTTTACACAGCGACTGAAATTTTGTGATTTTGGCTACTAAAAGGTATAATCTATCCATAGTTATGATTATTTTGTAAACTAAATCCATATATAATTTGTAATTTTGGCTATTCAAAGGCTTTTTGAAGACACACACAGTATTATTATTTTGGTGATATGGAGCTGATTTTTGTGGTTTGTCATCATTTGAGATGCACTCCAAATGTTCAATATAATGTCTTGTTTTGTTGTTCAATATCATTTTAGATGCACTCCAAAGGTATAATCTATGTTTCTGTTGTGATTCAAGTCCCTATGTCAGAATCATTTCCATCTCTTTATTTTGCCATGGTAAGATCTCCATATCTCTTTAGATTAACCATGGTAAGATCTCCATATCTCTATTAAATATATCCGCGGATCTTTCCAACCATTTAAAATCACAATTCACAAGGTAAAAATTAAAACGTATGAGAAGTGTTGCAACTTTTTTTTATTATTTCTTTGTTTTCTTTATGATTTTAAGTAACTATTAAACATTAATTGTCTTTATGGTTTTAATGATACTTTATTGATTTTAATGTTTTTAGTCAAATTTGTTTCAAGTTTTCTTTTCCTTAAATTAGCATGTAAGTAATTTTCAAACGATGTTCCAACTGCTATTTAAACTTTTGGAAATTTAACTCTTGGCTTTTATAACTTTAGTGGCTTGTGAGTAGAGACATGGTATCACGTGAGAACAGTGCATCTTATCTCGGTGCATCTCATTCTAATGTTCGTCCATTTCTCATCCAACGGTTGATAACCACTTCTCATGAGTCTAGACTAATATGCAATAAGCTTACTTCTATATGCCACTGGTTTTGCATTCGAGCAGGGGGGAAGTTTACATTCAAGGACGAAAAATATATGGATTAATAAGTGATGAAGCCAAATAATGGGTAAGCTTTTTTAAACCCTTGTTAGTTGCCAGCTTGTGAAGCCAAATAAGAAGTACTTTAGGCTCAAATTGATCAGATTAAAGACAATAGGTTTGGTCAAATTTGTTGTATTTTAATTTGGTAGATTAAAATTAAACAGAGCCTCTGTCTTTTTGGGACAAAGGTAAGGTGCTTTATATATCTTTCAAATCTATGGCATATCGTGGTGATTTCTATATCTTTTGCTAAAAATCTCTTGCAAGAACCTCCGAAACAGCATCGATCGGTATATGTGCTCTCTCACCATAACGATTACTTGGAAGTTTGAGTTGTAATTTTCATTGCCAAAATTCTTTTCTGTTTTCTATTTTAAATACATTTTTCTATGGTTCTCTTGCATATCTATATTTAATTGCGGGTATTGATGCCATAATCTCTTAAGGTTTAAGTTCCTGAGGTGAAGAAAGAAGATATCTATTTCTTACTTCAAAGAATATGTGAAATAATAAAAGAAGATAGTAAGGGGGTGGAGAGGCTAGGACAACATGATGTGTCTGCAATCTTCATGAACTCTATATAGTTTGTTAGGTGAAACCCTGTATAACCTGTTTGGTTTTAGTAGTCTCTAATCACAGGTTGTTTCTTTCATTCGATTAGGCCATCTGCATATTTTGCAGATTTTTTTGTTGTCTTTTGGGCTTGTTTTGAAGGGTACTTGGGTTTTGCAAGTTAGATGTCGCTATATACAGATGCAGTTGCATTCACATGTTATTTCGAGGAATACAAATTGATGAAATTGTTGTTTGATGGGCATGCAATTATGGTATTGATAGTGTGCTTTGAAGGCCAAATGATCCTCCGATGATGGCTCAACTTGACTTTGACCGGGATGACTTGAGATTGAATGAATAATCCTCATGTTGCTTCTACGATTTCCATCGTGGTTCTCAGATTGTCCTTCACCTTTTGCATACTCAACTTGCTTATGAAGCTTGGTATAAAGTAACAGTGGCTAATAAGAAATTGTCTTGTTGTATATCATTGGTATAAGGTAACAGTAGCTAATAAGAAACTGTCTTGCTTTAATAACCTATTCTTGTATTTTGTCCCTGCTTTGCAGGTTATCAAATGGTTCACGACGACTGTTCAATTGTGCATTTTTCCCACCATAAGTTTGTACATAAACCTCATTACGTGTAGGATTTAATTAGAGAGCATTTAACTCAACTTTTATCAACCCTGTGAGAGTTGTGTATAATACATTTTTATCAACATTGCTGTTGTTTTGGTTGTACTTGATGGGAGGAAAAATGTGCAGGCTTGGCAACTTGTGATGGATCCTATTTTAATGAAAATTGAGGAATTTGGGAATGTAGATGGGAGCATCTGGAAGGCTTTAGTAGAGTTTCATGAACCTGCTGGTTTTCGTGATACTTTATACATAGTCCGCAAAAAATCAAATGAACCCCGTAAATCCCACGTAGAGTAGGATCTGAAACAATAATCCTTTTGCTATTACATGGAAATTCTTGCACGCACGAAAAAAAGTCATCGAGTTCAAGTTTGAGCTTGATTTGAGTTTGAGTTTAAAATTGGTTTGAGCTTTGAAAGATTTCGAGCTCGAGTTTGAGTTTAGAAAATTGCAATCGAGTTCGAGCTTAGTTTTTAACTACTCATGAGTTTCAAGTCAAGTTCGAGCTTAGTTTTTAACTACAGATCAATACCGTTCTTTACATGATAATTTTTATTGTATTTCAATTAGATACAAGTTTTGGATTTGAACTATAGAATTCAATTTGATGTTGATTGCTTTTTAATTACGAGGTGAAAACGTGGTTTGAAGTTAGTCTTTAAATATAGGAACAACTACAATCTTAATCTTGAATTTATATATATCATTTGATTTGTGAGTTAAGGCAAGGACCGAGAGTTCGAGAGTCTTACCCCAGTAAGTGATGGTAAAGACTCTTACCACGGTTAGCGCTTACTGGAAAAATTGTAGTGTAGGATACTGTTTTGGTGGACCAAAATCTTACCCGGTAAGTAAATTATATGTTTTTATAACATTAAATTGTTTTCTACCTATTCTCATGTTCTACATAATATGAAATTCTATTTGTAGAAAACCCTTATATATGCTTTCATGCTTATTTAATTCAGGTCCTCATTTGGGATATCGAAGCACAACCTAACTGTAATATTGTGGCTTTGGAGCTATAGTTATTAGTAATTGCTTGTTTCTTTTGGTAAAGACAAAGATCGACGATTGGCATAAATTTTCAGGAGTTGCATTCTTTTGTTTGTGGTGAAAAAAGGGAACTTACTACATAATAACATTATCCCATGTAAGAGCAATGAAGCTAACTGAAGGCAACAATTAGCTCTTTTATGTACTTGGTTTATAATTATTTTCGGCTTAAATCTTTGAGATCTTTGTTTCTTAGCGATTGAGGCTAGCAAAGGGATTCAAAGTTGTCTCCTGTATGATCCAAACTTTGATTTGTTGTGTTTTTAAGCAAACTCACTCAACCTCTTTGTCAACTAAGTTACATGTTCGAAGACTTTCCATTTTTTGTTTGCAATAAAAAATTCACATTGCTCACCCCGTGCATTGCACGGGCACACTGCTAGTATATATATATATATATATATATGCGAATTGAGAAAAATGGTTGATGTCGATATGTTTAAGATTTAAGAAATATGCAAATTGGAGACGTCAAACTATTTGATCATATTTGATTTAGACATTTTTATATATAGTATATAATTATTGTCTGAATTATCGGTTGTATTTTAAAGACATGTTTCCTTTGTTTTTATGTTTCTAGTTTTGATTATACCTTGTTTAAACACAACCCGATCAACCCGACCAACCCGAACGGGTTGGGTTGGGTTTTTTTCAAACCGCCAACACTGGGTTGATGTGTCGAAATGCCTTCAACCCGATCAACCTAACCCGTGAACACCCCTATCGATAACCTCTATTAATCTATCGGCTAGTGCTTGATCCATGAACTCTGTTCCTCTGTGCTCAATGAGATTGGCTCTGAACTCTATCAGAGAGCTTGTTGCATACTTCTGGAAGTCAACCTCTAGAAACAACCTTGACTTTCCAGCAGGATCTTGATAGACATACCCAATCCTTGGGAATGTGATGATAGAGTTTGGTCTGGCAGAGGAGGGGCAGTCATCTTCTGGTGGTGGGAGTCTTATTTGTTTTACTCCGAGGTCGAGTCCTACTTGAAAGTCAATCATGCTATACATCAGAAGCCTTTCGCCCATTGCTTTCTTGATCACCCGATATGCCCTATGTACTTCGAGTCTAGTGTTATAGTTCTGTCTGGCCCAGCTCAGAAGATCAGGCAAGTCGTAAGGGCTTAGGTTCCTTAGATCAGCATCTGAGAATTGGTTCTCGGTTCTGTCCATCCTTTTGACTTTGTAGATGTTGTAGTGGATCTGAGTGCCTTTTATGCTAGAAAGCTTGCAGTATATGACATTATCAATTTTAGAGGTTGAGTAGACTTGTTTGACATGTTTGGCTGATGTTTTGGTGAAGACATCTTCGAGCTCCTTCAGTAATTCAGGGTTCAGAATGGATGGTGGCAGAGGATCGTTGATAGCTCTGTTGTACAAGTACTTGTACACCACCTCTTCTATTTGTCGTGAAGGTGCAACAGGTGGAGGCATGGGCCTGTGTAGAGCATCCATTTTGCTTTTTATTTGGGCCACTCGATCCTCTGATGGCTTAGCCTTGGGATCTATTGTGATATTGGTTGACAGAGGAGTGAGTCCGTAAGCCCAGTCTTCTTCTTCTGGCTCAGGGGTGATATAGGCGTCGAAAGTACTCTTCATCAGTTTCTCTGTGGGTTGATGCTTCTGCTTTTTCTTCTCTAGTTCCTCTGTCACTATTTTCTTTCCTTTGTCTTTTGCCTTCGGCTTTTGTAGTTCTGCGTGCTGAGATTGGGTTGCCTCTGTTGTTTTTAACTTTAGAGTTTCTGAGGGCTTGAATGAGGGTGCTTCTGTAGTTTTTGTAGGGGTTGCCTCTGTTGGGTTTACAGAGGACTTGGGTGGTGATGTGGGTTTGGTTTGGGGTTTGGTTGGTGAGGCTTCTGTTGATTTGCTGAGATATTTTCGTTTATGAGCTAAGGTTTTGGTTCTGGGTTTGGTTTTGGGTTCTTCTGGTGCTTTAGGTTTGGGAGATGGAGTTTTTGTCTTTTCAGCTTCTGGTGTAGGGGATGGTTGTTTGGGTTCCTCTGGTGTTGGAGAAGGTAGTTTGTCTTCTTCAGAGGATGTGAGGATTTGTACATGTTCAGTTGGTTTGGGAGTTGGTGATGGTAGATCTTCTATGGTTATATGGGTTGTTTCCACAGAGGTGGGTGTGTCCTCTGTGGCTTGTTGTTGTTGTTGATCTTCAGTGGTTTCGGTACTTGGGTTTGGATTTGGATTTCTTCAGGGTTTGTTTCCACAGAGGTGGTTGTTGCCTCTATGGTCTTCTGTTGGGTTCCTCCATGGGTTTCAGTTGGGGGTGCTTGAGATATTGGTTCTGCTGATATTGGTGGTGCAGGTAAACCTCTGTTTGCAGCTTTGTCTTGTTTCCTATTCTCCCCCTCAGGATGACCTGATGATCCATCAGAATCATCATCAGAGTCATCCTGGCCCTTTTCTCTTGTACCATCTGCTCTGCAAGTTGTTTTTGGCATCTTTGGTTGAGAGGCACCTGCGGCTATCATTTTGGCACATAGATCATCGCAGATGCCAAGAAGGTAAGCGACCTGTGCTTCTGTGTTGAAGCGCAACTAGCCCACGCCGGCTCGAAAATCCTTGACATAGTTCGCGTTGGCAGCTGTGAAGGCTCTGATGAATTTGGTCATTTCATTTAGAACTCCTTGACCCAATTCTGTGAGTTGGGCTCTGGTGATATAGTTCAGTGGCTTTAGAGCTTTGGTTTGATCGAGAGTATGCTCTTGGACTTTATCCAGAGCCTTCTGAAGATCTTCGGTGGTTATGACGGGAGCAAAGGTTTGTGGGAGGTTCTTTTGTGTCTTTCTGGCCTTCTTTAGCTGCTTAGAGAGGTCGGCAATGGAGGTTTCTAGAGCAGAAGTGGAGGCCGGTTCAGCTTTAGCAGTGGTTGTTGCAGCAGGTGTGACTTTGGCCATGGCATTTTTCACCTCCGTGGACAGGTTGTCCACTTTGGTGGTCAGATCTGTGATTGCCCTTGTAGAAGAATCTGCAAAAGTATCAAAGGAGCTTTTCAAACCCTCTAATGAATTGGTCATAGAGGTGATAAGGGTTTGGAACTCACCCCTTGAGACGTATGGACCAGGTGTAACCTCTGGGTGAACGGATCTATCACCAGAGTGAGTCTCTGTTCCTGAGACGCCTTCTTTCGCTCCTGTTTGTACGTTAAGAGCGGAAGGACTTCCCTTCGATCCTAGAGCAGAGGCTTTTTGAGCTTCAGACTCTATGAAGGTTCTGTTAAGCACATTATCCTGAACCACTCCAGAGGTGGGTACAAGAGTATCCTTAAGTTGACTTGGGGACTTGTCTAGAGTCCCTTCGTCGTTGTGCTTTCTAAGCTCCTCTGAAGAGCTGTTCGGACCTACAAGTGTGTGCGTGTCAGAGGAAACGAATACCTCTGTTGGGATGTCTGAGGTGATCTGGGGCAACTGATCACGAACTGAAGGTGAGTCCTTTGGAGAGGACTCCCTTGGAATGGTTTCCCCGGTTATAAGTGGCACAGAGGTGGAAAGAGGTTCCTCTGTCCGGTTTGCTTGGGTTTGGATCGAGCTGTGTGGCTCTTTTTCAATGACACCTTCTGCCACTAGACTGGCGGTGTCAGAGATGTGGGTTGCACTGGGAGGGGGTTTTGGTTGTGTGCCTTTTCCAACTTTGGCATCTTTTTGGGTTTGACCCTCTGTTACACACCCAATCACTGGAGATTCTATCCTAGGTACTAAGGAGTCGTAGCATGGATGAGTTCCTAGTAGGCTCTGTACATGTGGATGCAGAACTTGGATATTGTCAGACATTTTGTCAACCTCCATATCAGAGATCACCTCTGAGATGACGATTGATGTTTTTGTGGTGGTATCCTTTGTAGCTTCCTCCTCTATCATGCAGCCTAGAATGGGGAATTCTAACCTAGATTGAACTTCTACCCATGTATCTTTAGTTTCAATCATTTCCTCTGTATTTTGTAGTTCTGTATCATAGCTCGGAGGAGAGGAAAACTGATCAGTGTGTTCTTTTGGGTCAGAGTCAACCTCTGGCACAGTAGAGTCTACTAGTGCTTGTTCAGAGTTGAACTCTGGTGTAGTTTCAACCGCTGGTATAGTAGATTCCGTTTGGACCTGTTCAGAGTTGAGCTCTGTGAGGGCATCTGCATTCCAACCAGAGGTGTCCAAGGTGTCTGCAAACTCATGTTGCTCGAGGAAGGCGGAGAAATCACCTTGGTCTGCATATTGTATAGGAGTGGGGGAAATCAGAGTTTGTTCAGCGGCTGCTTCTTCTATAGCGACTTCCTCTGTGATGGTTTGCAGAGGAGTCTTGGGTTTCTTAGCCTTTTTCCTCTTGGGCTTTGGGGCTCCCTCCTCTGAAGATTTAGTCTTACGTTTCTTCTTCTCTTTTGGAGGAGGGGGTGCAGAGGATGCGACTACCGTTTCTGGTGGAGGTTGGGTGATTTGTACAACACTTGAAGAGGTTCCCTCTGTAAGTTTCTTTGTTCTGGGAGCCTTTTTCTGTTTGGGGGAGTGGCTGCATTGGTCTTGGATACAGAGGAGATCATTTTTCTCCTCTGTGGTTTGATCTTGGCCAGCTTTTGCTCATGTTTGGCCACAGCTTCTGCAAGCTCTTCTAGGCTCATTTTTTCAACTACTACGGTTCCTAGAGGGGATTCCTAAACGCGGGGGTGTCACAGGACTCGGTTCCGGAGTCCCGTGAGCGCGTATGTAATCTAACCTAAGTTGTTCATCGGAGGCATATGACAGAAGTCTGGCTGTCAGAGGTCTGCAGATCGCATACCCCTCTGCGTGTGTTGTGGTAGCCATTCTGCCCAAAGGGTAAGTCTTCACTGTAGGCCCTTCCATTGGCCATTTGTTGATTTGTAGCAGAGGTTCCAGAATTATTCCGATGGTCCTCTGGAACTGTAGGGCAGGGAGATCTTGGACATTTGGGCCCTTTGCCTTCTGTGTTGAGATGCGTCGATCAATTGTGTTCACAAGCTCTTGCATCATCAGAGCTGCGAAGTCAAGGGGTAAGTCATAATAAACCCCGTACATAATGGCCTGGATTTGATGTGAGGTTTGATCTGGACTCCCCACCTTGCCTGTGAGGCATCTATTGAGAATTGAAAATAAGGTATTCCACAGAGGTGGGAATCGATTTCGTCTGAAGTCATTTCTCTTGTTCAAGTGGGTATTATAACCTAACATCTCCGCAAAGTCGCAGAGCTCTCTATCAGAGGGGATTTCAGCATACTCCTTAATCCCTAAAAGCCCTCTTGTGGGTAGATTGAATTCTAAGGATAGCATGGTTCTGTTAAATTTGAGCTCGATCTTTTCAGACTTATCGGGTTTTGAGATCCAACCTCTGACTTCCCTTGATTCTGCATCATAATAACAACACTGCCAGAACTGGTTCATGTATCTGGCAGGGATGCAAGTGACATTTTTGGATAGTAAGGTGTATAAGGGGTGGTTTTCAAGGATATTCAGTAAAATGGCATGTGCTTCCCCAAAGGCTGTTCTTGAGGGCACAAGGAAATGGTTGTTTGGTTTGAGGGGTAAGGAGTTCTCGAAGTGGTCATTTTCGATAAAGAACTGTAGGTAAGTGGTTGGAGTGAAATCTGCAGATTCATCCTGTTCATGTTCAGGATTTGTGTCCCTGGTTCTGTGTTGTGAGTGCTCGGAGTGAGCAGGGGATGTCGCCGGGGAGTTTCCGGTGGAAGCCATTACTTAAAATCTTGAAGAATTGGAGAAGAAAGATGAGTGTTGCAGGTATTTTTCTGTTCGTCGGAGGTAGTTCTTGAGAGTAAATCGTAAAGATTTAAGAAGAAGATGAAACGGGGTTATATAGTCGTGGGTGAAACGGATAGAATTCTACAGAAATAGGTGAATTTAATGAAATTTGGGGTCCGCACTCAAGTTTGCTACAGCTGTTACCACGCTCTGTACTGAAGTTTGACTGACACAACCAATAGAGGTGTGCCACGTCAGGGGTGGCAGAGCACGATTAGACGTCGTGCGCGGCCCATTAATGCTGAGCGCGTGGGCATCTCTATTTACCGATGTCTGTCACTGTAGTAAATAACCCGCATTTACAGAATCCCGTTTCTATGAATAAGTGTCAAATCAACAGAGGCTCTTTGGTGGAATGAGCTCTGTGATTTGAATCCTTCTTTTATTAGCTCTTTGCTTGCACCTTTACCAAAAACATTTAAAATCAATTGAAGTGATCGATAGAGTTTCCGTATAAAATTTTCAGTCACAGAGACTCTGGCTTACAGAGGCTCTGTTGGGCTCAGCAGAGGCTCTATGACATTAAATTTCAAATAACGGAAAGTTCATAAAACTTTTTGATCATCCAAAGTTTTGATTGTTTTAAACTGTGTTTTTAAGACATATTTGGAAATTTGTGTCCTAGAAAACTGTTTTGGAAAAAGGTTTTGTGCGATATATTCTCTCTTTGATTCTCCTTTGCTCGGCAAACTATCTGACTTCTGTGGATTTGGTTGACCACTACTCTTCTTTGGCTCCCCCTTGAATTAACAACTTCTGTGGGTTAATTCAAGATCTCCTTCTGCTCCCCCTTGACCTATGCTTGGATCAGATGAGATAAGTAATGCATAGAACATAGGTCAAACTCACCAGAGGTTATGTGAAGATCGTCAGAGGCTCTGAGCAATCTTACAGAAGCTCTGTTGGGTACAGAACTTTTGATGATAAAGAATTTACATACTGAAGAGTTTAAAAATATACATATTCACAAGAGGATCAAGTTTAACTTACAGAGGTATTAACTCATATTTATCATACCCAACTTATTTACCAAGAAAAGGAATCTTTTCTCATCAAGTGCCTTGGTGAATAAGTCCGCAAGCTGGTATTCAGTGGACACAAAGTACATCTCAATTGTGCCTTGTTCAACATGATGCTTCAGAAAGTGGTAACGGATATCGATATGCTTTGTTTTTTAGTGCTGTACAGGATTGGCAGAGATAGCTATGACACTTTTTGAATCACAGAGGATGGGTATCTTGTATATGGTGTGACCGTAGTCATTTAGCTGAGTTTTCATCCACAGAATTTGGGAGCAACAGCTAGCAGCAACAACATATTCAGCTTCTGCTGTAGATGTCGACACACAATTCTGCTTCTTTGAAGTCCAGCTGACTAGTTTACCACCCAGGAATTGACAACTCCCAGAGGTGCTTTTTCGGTCTAGCTTGCATCCTTCATAATCTGAATCTATGTATGCCTTAAGATCAAAGCCAAAGTTCTTCGGATACCAGAGCCCAAGATTTTTGGTTCCCTTAAGGTATCTGAAGATCCTCTCTACAGCAAGAAGGTGGGATTCCTTTGGGTTATCTTGATATCTTGCACAGAGGCATGTAGCATACATTATATCAGGTCTACTTGTTGTTAAGTATAGAAGGGACCCAATCATGCCTCTGTAGAGCTTGCACTCTACAGATTTACCACCTGGATCTGAGTGTAACTTATTTCCAGTGGACATGGGGGTCTTCATTGCAGAGGCATCAGAGAGCCTGAATTTTGAAAGAATGTCAGAGACATTTAGCTTGATTTATGAAAATTCCCTCTGATGATTGTTTGACTTGGAGTCCTAGGAAGAAGTTTAATTCTCCCATCATACTCATTTCAAACTCACTCTGCATGAGTTTTTCGAAATCTGTGCATTGTTTTGCATTTGTAGAACCAAAAATAATGTTGTCCACATAGATCTGTACAAGCAGAATCTCATCACCTTTTCTTTTGTAAAACAAAGTAGTATCGGTTGTACCTCTGTCAAAATCGTTATCGAGAAGAAATGTTGAAAGACGTTCGTACCATGCTCTTGGAGCCTGTTTCAGTCCATACAGAGCTTTGTCAAGATAATAGACGTAGTTTGGGTACTTGGCACTTTCAAACCCTGGTGGCTGCTGGACGTATACTTCTTCTTGGATTTGACCATTCAGAAAGGCATATTTTACATCCATTTGAAAAACTTTGAAACCTCTGTTGGCTACGAAGGCTAAGAAGATTCTTATTGCTTCGAGCCGTGCGACAGGGGCAAAAGTCTCATCGTAATCAATGCCTTCTGCTTGGCAATATCCCTTGGCCACCAATCTCGCTTTATTTCTAATGACCACCCCATCCTCATCTTTCTTGTTTCTGAAGACCCATTTAGTCCCTATTGCTTGTTTCCCTCGTGGCAGAGGAAATAGGGTCCATACCTTGTTTCTCTCAAACTGTAGAAGCTTTTCTTGCATTGCATCTACCCAGTTTGGATCATCTAGGGCTTCAGAGACACGTTTTGGATCGATCACACTGATAAAGTTTGTAAAGAAACAAAAGTTAGCAGTGGCTGATCTTGTCTTGACTTTCTCAGAAGGATCGCCAATGATTTGGCTCTGAGGATGGCTCATCGTCCACTTTGTTGTCCTTGGAAGATGGTCATTAGCATCATCTAGTTGAACCTCTGTGGTTGCACTTGTCGGTTCTGGTGCAACCTCTGTAGTTGATGGTACTTCTGTGCTTGAACTTGGTTCTTCAGCTTGTGGGAGTATTGGGATAAGAGTTGGAATTTGTTCCTCTGAGGATGTAGAGACTGAATCCTCGTTTTCCTCTGGTATTGGTTCCTCTGTTGTAGCTGGAGTTGGTATGTCCAGTGCCTCTGTGGTAGAATCTTTGCTTCTATCATCTTCTATTGGCTCCCCCTCAACGCGTGCATCTGCATGATTCACAGAAGAGGATGAAGTATTCAATGGACCAGTTAGAGATATACCTAACTCAGTCTGGTTGACAAAATATGTTTCTCCAGAGGCTCTGGGGACTCCGACAGAGGGATCAATATCATCGTGGAACATCTCTTCAAATAGCAGATTTAGTTCTGCTTCTCTTATAGGGGAGATGCCAGAGGATTCCTTTTTCAGGCCGAGTTCTGAACTGATTTGTTCAGAAGTCTTCTGAAAGAAGTCGTCAAAAGAGACATTGATGCTTTCCACAATGGTTCGAGACCGCAGAAGGTAAACTCTGTAGGCCTTTGACGTGGCAGAGTACCCAATGAACTTGCCTTCGTCTGCTTTCACATCAAACTTTCCTCTAGCTTCTTAGTCGTTCAGGACGAAGCACTTGCATCCAAATACATGGAAGAACTTGATGTCCGGTAGCCTTTGATTGATCAAGTGGTAAGGTGTCTTGATGTGCCTCTTTACTATGGTTGATCGATTTTGGGTATAGCAAGCGGTTGATACTGCTTTTGCCCAAAAAGAGATTGGTAATCCAGATGCTGTCAGCATAGTTCTTGCAGCCTCCACAAGCGTGCGGTTCTTTCGTTCAACCTCACCATTTTGTTGTAGGGTGCGTGCAACAGAGAAGTTCTGAGATATGCCTTCCTCTGTAAGATAAGCTTCAATGACAGAGTTTTTAAATTCTGTGCCATTGTCGCTTCTCAACTTTTGAATCCTGCACTCATACAGAACCTGGATTCTTTTCATTAGGTTTATCAGAATGTTTGGAACATCTGATTTCTTTCTGACAAATTCCACCCATGTATATCTCGAGTATTCAGCAATCAACATAAGTATGTACTTCTTACCACCAAGGCTCTGTGTAGCTATTGGACTGCAGAGGTCTACGTGGAGCATGTACAGAGGCCTTGGGCAGGACACATCAGTCTTGCCTTTATGGGAAGCTCTTTTGAGTTTACCCATTTCACAGGTAGAACACAAATGATCTTTACTGAATTTAACATTTGGCAGACCTTTGACTAAATCAAGTTTGACAAGCTTATCAAGAGTATGAAAGTTTAAGTGGCATAACCTGTTATGCCATAACCAGGCTTCTTCATTTTTACAGGCAACAAGGCAGAGCTTGTCCTTCTTGTTCTTGGCACTAAAGTTCATGCGGTATAAATCGCCTTTTCGCTCGGCTCGCAGAAGTTCGACTCTTGTGTCCTCACCTTGCAGAGAGCAGAAGGTTCTTTTGAACATGACGTCAAAACCCGTATCGCAAAGTTGGCTAACACTGAGTAGGTTGTGTTTAAGGCCATCCACATGTGCAACTTTGCAAACGGTTATGTTTTCCTTCTTGATGACTCCGTAGCCTTTTATATACCCCTTCTTGTTGTCTCCAAAGGTCACAGATCCTCCATCGAGTTTATCTTTGAAAGAGGATAGTAGACCTCTGCTGCCAGTCATGTGCTGCGAGCACCCGAAGTCAAGATACCAGATCGGCACATACTGCTTCTGTTACATAATTAGGGAGTTTTAGGTACCCATATCCAAATGGGTCCAGCTCTGTTAGGGGTCTTCAAGGTTGCCTTAGCATCCTTGGGTTTGGTTTTAGCTTCTGATGAAGAACCAGTTTGTTTCTTCTTACCCTTGAATTTAGCATTCCTTTTGGGTCTAGAGAGGAAACAGTGTGGACTAGAGAAGTGTTGATTCAATTGATGCATAAGTTCAAAACAATGACAATAATGAATATGTGAAGAAATTTGCTTGAACTTTTCATTAAAAACACTGAATAGGGGTACAGAGGCTTTATTATTACAATCTACCCTAGCATTTGACTTCCTATTATAAGAAGGCCTATGTAGACTAGATTGCAGTTTTGAAAATTCTCTTTTGGGAGTAGCCTTCTGTGGACCTCTTCCTCTGTGGTGAACTTCTGCAGGTTTCACTGTCACAGAAGAAAAAGATTTGTTATTTTCAACCCACTTACCCTTCTGTTGCCAAGTTAGTTTCTCTTTAAAATGCCTTAAGGGTTTTGTAGTTTTTGAACTTGTTGGATTTTGAGAAGACGTTACCTTTTGTTGTTTGATTTTCTCAAGCTCAAGAGAGGTTTTAGCTTGTACACACACGTTCAAAAAGTCTGGACATATAGGAATCCTTGTGGTTTTCTCCTTAGGAGGAATGGTTCTGTTAAGAACTTCAGAGGGAAGTTTAATTTCCTCTGAGCCACAAGGAACTATCTCTGACTTTATTGAGTCAGTCTCAGATTCGTCATAGGATGAATCGTCCTCATATACAGAGGTTGAGTCACTTAGATCTCTTTCGACAGAGGCTGGACTTTCTGAGCATGTGTCATACTCGCTTTCTTCCTTTTCTTTGAAACTATCTTCCAAGTCAACAGAAGTGTTTGTCAAGATTTCCTCAGAGAGTTTTTGTTCGACATAGGATGTATAGAGGTTCTCATAAAAATTGTTTTTGCCGATTTCCATTAACTCTTTTTCAGAAATATGTGTCAGTTTTTCTTCTGAAGAAGCAGGCACGAACTCAGGTGCCTCTGCCGATAGAGTCTTTTCAGAGTCTATTGTGCAGACAAAAGCAACCTGTGTCTGAGTCTCTGGGTCACTAAACTTGAAGATTCCTATCTGATCTTGAGTTTTCAGATATCTCTTAGGTTTAGATTCTCTTTTGACAGAGGCTGAGGGTGATACATCTGTGTTTTCAAACCACACATTTATCATCTTCAGAGGTTTCCTCTAGTGAGGTTCCCCAGAGACTTTTTGCCTTTTGCTAACAGAGAGTAGGTTTGGAAAACCAGGTTTTCTTGTACTTCCAATATGAAATAGAGAAGACAGGGACTTGTTTCTTTTGGTTCCAGTATATGGATCTATATCACAGAAGCCAATTCCCCTTCTTCCTATTTGTGTATTGACCTTTTCGTATACCTTCTGTGCATCTTGATATTTTTTAATTAAAAGGTCTCTTCTGAGTAGGTCTTGATGAAGGAATTCTCTTTCCTTTTGAAAATAGTGTTTGAGAGCAAGAATATTCATTATGTCGCTCTCAACATCCATAAGTTCTTTAGATTTAGCTTTTAAGGCAGAGTTGAGTTCTGGAATCTTTTCTTTTAAAGGATTTAGATGTTTATGCCAGTTAGTTTCAATCTCTTCCTTTTCTTTAAATTGCCTTTTCTTGAGTGAGAAGTCTGGCTTCTCTTTCAAAGAATGCAAGCATCTTCTGGATATTTTCACAAGTCCTTTTAAGTTCAGTGTGTTCAATAGTCAGTTTAAGCAAATCAGCTTCTGTTTCATTAGAGGAAGAGTCAGAAGTGGATACCTCACTGTCAGAGTCGGAGGAGCTGACCTCTGCCATCCCGCTGAATAGGGCGTTCTTCTTTTCGCCTTCGTTAGAGGATTAATCTGACTGCCAGTTATCTTGCTCCACCATGAGCGACTTCTGAGCATAATATTCTGCTTTCTTTTTGTAGAAAGTAGAGGTTTGCTCCTGCAGTTAGCAGCATAGTGGCCTGGCTTGCCACAATTGAAACAACCCTGGTTCTGGGGTGCATTCCCAGCTCTGTCGCCCGACCTCTGTTGGTCACCACCTCTGTCATTTGACCACTGTTGGTCATTACCATCTTCTCTTCCCTGATTCCTTGGCTCATACTTCCCTCCACGATCATCTCTCCCATTGCGTTCATATCCAGACTTCTTCCGGTATCCTCTACTGAATTCTCGGGTCAAAAGAGCTAAAGATTTAGCTATTGAGGCCATAGTTGCCTCCTCTTCTTCCACCAATTCCTCTTCTTCACTATCAACCACCAACACCTTCTTTTTCTTCTCTTTCTTCTCCTCCATAGACTTCTCCTTCTTTGGTTTCTCCTTAGCTTCTGTCGCCTTACCAACAAGTGCAAGAGGCACACTAGTTTGAGCTTTTGCATGTGTAATCTGAGGTTCTTGGGCTGCCAATGTTCCATAAAGATCTGACAGAGTCTAGGTGTCTAAGTACTGATTAGTTTGCAGAGACATAGACAGCTGGAGCCATTCTTCATTTAGGCTCTTTAGGAATATGACGTTGTTCTCCTCAGAGGTTTTGTGGATTCCAAACTTCTTACACTTGTTGATGAGAGAATTGAACCTGTCATAGGTTGACTGCAGAGACTCTGTTGGCAGATCTTTGAATGCGTAGTATTCGTTGATGCATTGGGCTCTGCGGTTCTTCTGAGTCTTAGCCCCTCCCTCCAATTGTTTCTCCAGTTCCTTCCATAGATCGTATCCAGATTCACACGCATCTAGGGATTGGAAGAGGTCATTGGGTATGGCCATTATCAGAAGTCTCTTGGTCTTCTGAGCAATTTCGTATTTCTCCCAGTCTGGGGCAGACCATTTATCCTTTGTCTTTGGTTTTTTGTGCTCGAGAATCTCGGGAGTATCATCTGTGGCAGGTACACGTGGTACTGTGACCATGGGAACGAAAGGAGGATTGTTGATATAGTGAACGAGTTCTTTGTCAGTACCCTCGATGAAGTGAATCATTCGTATCTTCCATTGAGGGTACTCATCTCTGAGTAGGGTGGGTGGCTTGGTTAAAGAACCAACGGTGAAGAAGTTGTTCGTGTTTGCCATTTTTAAAAGAAGTTTAAAAAGTACCAGAAAATAGAGTATGAACAACAAACGTTCAGATGATGGAATGGGTTTTTCTAAAAGAGCTTATAAGCTTAGAAACCTTGACCAATGCACTAAAATGGAGAGTTTTAACCGTAGAAACAGGTTCTGTAAGTTTACCAAAGTCGAACTGCTCGAGAATGGCAGAAAAACAAAGGTTGTTTGAAATAAACGAAGAACAGGTTAAAATCACTCCAAGTTTCTACCAAAAGAAGTTGAAAATCATTGTCAGAGAGGATCTCTTGATATAGAAGATCAAGGATGGCTCTGATACCAATTGTTGATCTCGATTTTACTCAACAATGATATAAATATCTATTAGTTCAAACAAATAATAGTGCGAAAGCGTTTTAACGAACTAAAGAGATATTCTTAGGTAGGAAAACACACTGAATCAAATATACAAAGTATAAATTAACACGAGATTAACTCAAAGATTCACTTTGTATTGATTAGGATAAGAACACCAAGAACACCGAAGGTATAATATGAATTCTGCTCTAAGGGTGTGTGTGTTGTGCAAAGTTAATAGAAGAGCTCAACATGAGCCTTCTATTTATACTAAACTACAGGGGACAAGCTTGAGACAAAAGGTACTAAGGGTACAAGACAACATCGTGAATCTGCAACAGGTACAACGTTAATGTAGTGCGCCGATTTTTGCTAAGGCTGTAACCCATCAGAGGTTGATACGTGGAGATGGCGGGACACGCCTTGTACGAATGATCTTCAGGATCTTCGTACAGCAGAGGCACGTGAGAGGCACGAGTGTTTTTGTCTTGAACTTCAGATTATCAAAGTCTTCTAAGTCTTCAATACCACAGAGGCTCTGTCAAGTATGACAGAGGCTCTGTGGCCTTGTCCTCTGTGAATGTCTTCTGTAGAATCTTCACTTGGACCTTCTCTCGGTGTCTTGGCAGAGGCTCTGTTGATGTCTATACTTAGCCTATTTTCAATACTTTTTTAATCATAAAGATTGGAGCTAACAGGTATATAGGTTTATAATTATATATATATATATATATATATATATATATATATATTGTTGGGTCATCAAAGATTTGAAAATGACCTGATCTCCTTACATACTTTGAAAAACATCTTTTATACTTAGAGAAATTTTAGATGGTTCTTTGTAATAGCTTAATTATACTGTCAATGTTCGGTGAAGTCAAAGATCAGCCGAAATCAAGAAGAAGGAAATCTACCAATGCGGATTGAAGATGGACTTCTCAACCCAAACTAAGTTGTCTCACCGATTGTCTCCATGAAAATCGGTGAGATCATCAAACAAGAGAATCCTCCCTTATCTCCTTGCCAAGAAAGCCTTCATCATAAGAAGTAAGTTTGGCTATCCCACCGATTGTCCCCATAAAAATTGGTAGGATCCTCAAAATTGGAGGATCCCCTCATAACATCCTTCCTAAGAAGACTCCCACCTATTTTGTCCAAGACAAATCGGTGGGATCCTCAAATAGGAGGATCCTCCCATGTGTCTTTGCTAAAAGGTTTTCTCATCAAAGAAGGAATGTCTGGGTATGGAAGAAAAAGGTTCATTTGTCCTTTTTCCCATTCTTAGATATTGTCTCCATCAAACCTTTCTAGTATTATAGGAAAAGACACATCAACTTTTGAGAGTCAAACCTGACCTTCAAATGAAAAAGTGACAAGCGTCCCATGCATCACATACTCTTGGCACTATATAAAGATGAAGACTTCTCCATGCAAAACTACACTTGAAACTCTTGAAGATTACTTTATGCTTAAGACACTCTGCTCCTTTCTCTCCTTAAACTTTATAGCTTTCAATCTTTGTGTTTTAGAAGTTGTTTAGTTTTCAGTATTACTTTGTGAAGATTGTTAGAATAGATTTTATCTGTTCTTTCCGCAACAATCTAATTGTTCTATGTGTTCTATGTGTAATTCTTGATTTGAATATTTTCAATAAAATAATTAATTAAAGTGAAAAAATTGTGTATTGTATTCACCCCCCCCCTTCTACAATACATGTTCTTGTTCTTGTAAGCCATCTGGGACTAACATATATATATATATATATACAAAAATACATAATTAACTCTCAACTACCCTCTCACCTACTCTCTTTCTCTTATCTAACTTTATCTCTTCTTTCTTTAATCTCTCTCACTCTTTCTTTTCTTCCTCCCTCACGTTTCTCTTCACCCCCACCAACTTATCCATCTTTTCTTTTATTTCTTCAAACATCAATGGTGGTTCTCTCCCATCTACACACTTTCCTTCAAACTACTTATCCCTCAAATATTATGGAGGATCTCCACTATTCTCTTAAGACTTGGAGCAATTTTATTGGAAGTCAAGCTCCACACTCTCAACTTTCTTCCCCATAGATTTATTTGGTTCCTAGGGTTTCCTAAAAACCCAAATGGTGAGTTCATCTTACCCCTTTTATAATAATTTCTACATACAATCAATACTCCATTGTGAATTCCAAATGGTTCCTTTTTCTTAAATTTTGGAAAAGTTAGGTAAAATTAGGGTTTTGGTTAAGAAAATTGAGATTGTAATAGAAGGAGTTTAAAGATTGATTCTAAGTACTTGGAATTGTTTGTATGTTTTGGGAACTTGTGGATCTAGGATTTGGAGGAATTTCTTGTAGATTCAAGTTTCTCCAAGGAAGCTCAAGATTGGGGTAAAATCTAGATTTAGCCTAAATCTAGCAAGGTAAGTTCAAGTTACTTTGTGAAAACTATGTACATGCCAAAATGGGTATTTTAAAAGTAATAATGTGTTTACTTGGTGTTTACCAATGTGTTGGGTATTTGTCAAAGTTTTCATATTTGGTAACTTTAGATTGATAAATATTATGAAATGCTCATATTTGGATTTTTAGATATTTTGACGAGTAAACCTCATAAATATGTTTTTGGTGATTTATTGTACAAATGGAGTCTTTTGATGATGAATGCATTTTCAGTATATTGGGTTTTATAAACTATTTGGAAAAATGCACGTTATTGTGTCATGAAGCATTTTAGAAATGTTAGGGTACGAATTTATTTGGAAACTGATTTGATTCAACTAACGATGAGACTTTGGGTTCATCACATTTTTGACACATGTGTTTGCATAAACACGGGTTAAATGCATTTTATTATTTGAAGACTGTTATTCGATGGTCAATTGAGTTTTTGAGTAATTTGGCTCAGCTTTGACTTAAAAGAGTCTTATGGACATTTGTCCGGTTTTAATAGCGCAATATGGGGCAACTTTTATGATTTGCATTTTATTGCATCTTATTTGAGAATTATATGTTTGAGTGCATTCGTCATTCATTTTGGATCATGTGATTTAGACTGTGTTGCATTGGATTCATAGGCACGTAAGTCAGTCTTTTGGTGATGGTCGATTGGGTATCTCGGGGTTGGACCTCGGGACCCATGTTTTATGACCTTTACTTTTCAAGGGTCCACTAGGAGGACTGAGTCCGGTTGTGCTATCATGATTGATGGACGTTTTATGACCCCTGCCATGTCGGGCAATGCCATAGTTGTACCCCGCTTGGATGGGCCTTTGGTGGTATTCATGTTAATATTCCGCTAAGGTCACCTGTCTCTTGGCTGTGTCTTGGAAATGAGTCGTAGGGACGCTTGGGCTTTTATGTCATGAAGTGTTATGCGATTAACGTTGTATGAGTGACATACTTTTGTGTTTCCTCCACCCTCAAAGGATACGGGTCTCCCCCGTTGTTGTCAAACATTATTTTCAGATATTGTAATATCCATGCTTTATTATCATTGGTCTCGTATGTGTAATTGCAGTTGATGGATTTAATACTGGATCCCCTCCACATGAATTAAGGCTTGAATGATGCACCTACTCCCATGTATTTGGTAATTGGATTTCTATCATATTTATGCTATGCGTGAGTATGGGGTTAGTTCCATGTTTTGGTATATTTCTATCTAAACGTTTATTTCAAAGGTGGGACTTTTGGAAAAGACATCACAATACATTCTAAACTGTTACTTATTGACAATCGTGATTTAAGAAATCTTTCTTCTGTTTTATTTATTGTATAGTGATAAAACTCTTGAACTCACTAGGCGTTAGCCTAACCCTTTTTATTTTTTGGCATGTGCATCAGGTTCTGGTTGGGGAATAGCGTTTGCTACACTGTGAAGAGTTTGAGTGCTAGTTGTGTGCTCGATGAACGTTTAGCTTGGTGAAGTCTTCCGCATTTATGTTTGGGAATAGCAACTTATAGTTGGGTTAAGTAACACCCGACCTTACTTAGTTTGGTGTGATTTAAGTTATTGATTGTTGGGTTAAATTTTTATGTTTTAAAAGTTGAGGTATTTCCATTGATGGTTTGGTACAAGGAAATTTATCGAAGTTTTTATTTAGTTGCTATTTCTAAATTTGAGGGTGTTACAAGTTGGGTTCAGAGCATAATTTTGAGAGATTTAGGTGTTGATTTTGGATACCTAGACTCAAACTAGCGTTCTTTTAAGTGGATGAGAGCGAATTTGCACCATTAAGCACTTTAAGATAGGATGTTTTGAGGTTGATGGAGTCTCTAGAAACGGGAGTCTCGTCTAGAGTAACAAGGATGATCATGTACGGTACATTCATAATTGCACCTGGCCAGTGTTATGGTGAACCTACAAGTTACATGTGAGTACTTGGACTACTTTGGTATGATGATCATTGGGGTAGCGAAGAAGTTTCTAAGCGAGTAACCGTTTGAAGAGGTTAATGATTTTAGTATTTGTCATTTGGAGCGACAATAGGCATGATGACTGCAATTAAGTGGACCGTTTCGGGTCGAAACTGTTGGTTGAATTAGAACCAATGTTCTAAAAAACTCTCCGCCCAGCCGCCATGGCACCAAGGCTTGTGTCTCACGCCACGTTAAGCTCGTGGCACGCCATGACATAATGCGCAGTTTTCGTAATGCGATATTTGATTTTTCTGTATGTTTTTAATGTCTTATTTGCAAGTTTTTTGATATATAACCTAATTTAACTTGCTTACTACTATTGGCTCATTGAATAACACTACAAAACATATGTTTTTATATATAATATTATATACGAATTAGAAATTTGACGCCATAAGTCACGCCTTGAAAACGCCATGGCTTCGCCACGGCTCCTAAGTCTTGAGGCTTGGTCTCGCCGCCACGCCACGCCTCACGCCATTTAGAACCTTGATTAGAACCATAGGCTTATGGAATCGACCATATTCGAGGAGAAATTGTAAGGTGAACCGATGAAATCTTTGCTGATTGTCTTAAGATATTTGAACATCCGGATGACGATAGTGTGACCGTAGGAATATGAGGAGTGTGCTTTTGAGACGTTGAGTGCTGACTAAATTCATGCACGAAATTTATTTTAAAAATAATAATAAATTGCATCAATTGTTTCTTGTGTTTCAAATTGTCATGTGGGTATATTATGAAATCTTGGAAAAACGTTTAGCCCACACACAAGATTTTAAACCATGATTTTAAACATGCATGAAATTATTTTATTGCAGGTGACTGCAAACTTTGTTGTTGGTTCCCGTTTTGTTTAAACAAGATTATCAGATCTATTAGTTCAAGTTTGAGTTTGATGCGGAAGCGTATTTGAATAACTAACAGATATGTTTGATAGATTTAGAACACAATATAAATAAACAGTGAACAGGAAATAATATCTCAAAGTTTACTGAATATATATATATATTAAGACCAAATTCAAGAACAGTGAGTAAGCAAAGCTTTAAAACAGATATGACTCTCAAGGTGTTTAAGCTGTGTGTTCTTGTGATGTTTTTCTCTCAAAGTGTTCGATTGATCGATCGATGGATTGATTAATTAATAGGAAGAACTCAACATGAGTCTTCCTTATATACTACTCTAAGGGGACCATAAAGCATATGCTACTATTCACAAAGGACGGTATGAATAGTTGGACAGATGACATGAACAGTTGGACGTGCTGTATTGCATTTAATGCAGCAGACGTCTATTATGTACTAAGCCCTATTGAATCCAACCAGAGTTTGACACGTTGCAGTTGGACAGGGCATGCTACCATGCAAGTTGATGAACAGGTCCTGTAACAGTAGCAAGATATTATAAATATCTTTCAAGTCTTTGTTGAAGACCGCAGAGGCTCTGTGAAGTGCCACAGAGGTTCTGCGGTTTGGTCCTTAGAAGAGCAGTCTTCACCGGATTCCGAGTCTTTGGTCTTCTTTGCGCGTATGGCAGAGCTTCTGTAGGGCGCCTCTTTAGCTTCTGTAGCTTCTTGACCTTGATCTCTCGGTAAGGTCGGCAGAGCCTCTGTAAGAGGCTTTCTTCACTTAGCCTATTTTTCACTACTTCTAAATACTTCTATGATTAGGAAGATTGAAGCTAACATTTGTCAAAACTTTCTTTGTTTCGTTGTTGTCCAACGCTACTTTCGGATACTGTGATATCCATGTTTTAAAGTTGTTTAGGGTCTTGGACAAGTAACTGCGATTTATGGCCTTAACATTGGATCTCCTCCACATATGTTATGGTTTTGGATGAAAGGTTACCTTCCATCATTTTGATGTTTGAGTTTTATTGAGAATTTTATTTCATGCAACTTTTATTGAGCAACGTTACTTTATGTCGTCTAGCAACAAAAATGGGAATTTTTGAATTTTTGATATTGTATGATTTCTCGGTTGAGTTTTGTGTTAATACATTTCATCACACATTATTTGGCGTACGAATCAATTTATACTTTTGGCGTGAGTAAGCGTATAAGAGTACCATGACAATTTATCTTAATGCTTTGTTTTGTGCATTTTCGGTTGTAGTTATCATCACTATTGGTTCACACATATGCATTATATTGATTATTGGTATGCAAGGCATTACAGCCACCACTTTTGGAATAAATATGCATATTGTCTATGCAGCTTGAAATTTGAAGTCAATCTAAAATATTTTATGTTACGACTAAATCAAATGCACATATCGTTTTGTTAAGTTTTGAGAAGATAAACTGCTGCATGTGGGCCTTGTTGGAAAATTTCATCCCACGTCATTTTATAGTTATATGAAAAAAATGGAACTCGATTACTTGAAGTTTCTCTTTTAAGTTTTGTATAAACAACCTGTTGCACACTATTTTAATGCATGAAAACTACTCGGCGTGCATGGCATAAGTAGATGCATGCTAGAACCATAATTGTTCATTTTAAAAGTTCACCTAGCATATTTTTGCGTCATCGTTATTAGCTTGATTTGTGATCAAGTAGTTTTCAGAAATGGTAGTAGATTTTTACACGTAAGAGTAATTATTATAAAGATTTTGCGTTGAAAATTCTTATAAATTTTGTTGGATCGACATGTTTGTTAAGTCCTGCACTTGAAACCTTGAACTCGTTAGCGCCTTAAATGTTAAGAAAACTCTCGTTAGGAGTGGTGACTCAAGGGGCCTTGGAAGTTGAAGTGTTGAGTAGTTCAACTTGTGATAGTATCGTAATCCGAGTGGTACCGCTTGTTAAGTCAGTGTACTTTTGATTTTGAGGTATTGGACTTATGAGTCATCCGACTATTAAGTAGTGATCTTTCCCAATTCAAGTAAATCTTTTGGCTAAGGCTTTGTGTGGTTGTTTGCACATAATTGGATAGGAATTGAGAGATCAGTTTATCAGACTTCATATTAAGTGTTAGTATTGTCCCTCTTGATTGACCTTCGGTAATTAAGGAAGTTTTGGAATTCGTCAATTGAGTTGTATAGTTTGGGATTCTAGTTCTAGTATCAATATGGTTCATATCTGTCAGTATGGTTCAAATCTGATTTCTACTCATTGTTGCTTCTTCCTTACTCCTACCGGTGGCCATTGATAAGGGATGACTCCTAGCATTATTTAATTGCTTTAACATCCCTCGTAGTCTTTTGTGTTGGTCCCGAAGGGCTATACAAGTTTGTAGAAGGGGGGGAGGTTGAATACAAACACACGTTTTTACTTTTCTAAATTGTTTATTGATAAATCAAGACAATTTACAACTTGTTGCGGAACAAGATTAAGGATAAACCTAATCTTAACAAGTCTTGAGAAACACTAAGTTTCTTGCACTAGAAAGAGTTAAAGAAATTACGAATAATAACTTAACAATAAGAAATAAGAAGATGATCCGAGCACACTTCAAAACTGAAGTAAGGATCTTCTTATATACTGCATGCATTTAATGCATGGCAGTATGGCTTTACACGTGGCAGCAGCTGAGTGGTTGCATGTCATTGACCTTTGTAGACAACCTTAGTAGCCGCATGGTGCACAATGTAGAATCAGAGTTGTTGTACGATTACAGACAAAAGGGATGTCCGTTCTGACAGTTCGTACGGAGACGTGCAAGGGAGGTAAGACAATAGTAACATGCTGGGAGACTTCATGATCAGCTTTCGTTGAGTCAGATCTTTATCAGCGAATGATAAAGTTCAGCGATTGCTGAAGTCTTCTACTTGATACTTCACGTTGAATGGATAGGTCTTGCTTCGCTGATATCCGCATCAGTTCATGAGTAGACTTGTCGCTGGTTCTTGAGCTTGATCTTCGACTTCAGCGTAGAACTTTGGTTGACGTGAAACTTGTCTTCAGGGATCATAAGTAAACAACTAACTTATCAGCGATCATCTCATAGACTGAACAGGTTCAGAGCTATATGATGATGAACAATGTTCGCTGAATATCTAATCTAAAGAGTGAGAGTTCCTATCAGCGGTACTGTAAAGTCTTAGTACTTATCAGCGATAGTGAAACTCTGATACATATTGTTTACTTACAATTTTCACTAAGTGTTTAAGAGAGGGTCATTATCAAATCACTGAGGGTTTGGATCAACAATCTCCCCCTATTTGATTATGACATAACAACAGAGAAAATTGCTATTTAATGAAAACATAAGGATAAAAAGAACTCATAAAATATTTGTCCCTTTTACTGTTTTCTGGGATCTTTTCTGTACTGATGGAGTAAAGTACATTCGCTGAAATTTTTCTTTAAACTTCGTAAAGATTACATAGGGAAGTGGAAAAATTACAAGTACAGCGAATAAAATTACAAGTACAAAAGATGTAGACAGATAAGGATAGAAAGAATTACAAGGTGATCCTATCCGTCAAAAGGTTCTTCCTTGATGAGAAGTTCATCGAGGGTCTTTGATGTGGGAATCATCCAGTCAGGGACATCTACTCCTTGATTCTTTTTGTTCAGAGCTTCTTCAAAAATCAAGGGCTTTAGGTGTCTAGCTTTAATGTCGCGTCTGACTTCACACCAGTATATGAGATCTCTGAGTTGTTCGATGGGAGTGATTGGAAGCTCAGAGATGCGTTGAAAGTGATGATTTCCTTGGTAGTCTAGAAAGAATATACCATAAGGATCACTTACAACTTTGCCAGGAATGAAAGTTTCTCCAGGTGGTAGGGAGGTGTCAAGCGCTGAGAGATCAGCATCAGGGCCAAGAACTTCAGCACGAGAGAAACCAATACCTGTTTCATTCCGTATAGGAGGACCTGAGTCTTTGACTTTCTTTTCCTTTGCAGATACTCTTCTTTGTTGAGGAGGAAGAAGAGTGGAAGGAGGAATATCCACAGCAGAAGAAACCAAGTCGATCTGAGTATTTAAAATTTTCTCGACATGGATCTTGAACTTTGAGCGCGATCCCTGAATGGCTAATTTCACTTCCAACCATTCAGAGAAACCAAACTTCTCTAAAGTAGTAGCATAGAAGGTTTGCTTGGTTTTGTCTTCTCTGAATACATCAATTTCAACAACAGGAACGTCAACGAACAGTCTTCCTCTGATGTTTACTTTGATGATTTTGGATGGTCGAGATCGATAAATCAGCATTTCTTTACACCATTTCAAAGTCGTATCAGATACTTTCGTCTTTTCTTCAACGATCCTTTGGGCATCATCCCATAGCTGACGTTGGACATCAATGGGAGTTCTTTTCAGCGCGGGGTCTTTCACCGATTGTTGGACAAGCTGGATGGCGAGTTCTCTGTCTTTTTCTTCAGTTTCCCTTCTTTCAGTGATTAACCTTTCAGCTCTGAGGTGATCCTGGTATTCCTTTTGTGAAAGTCTGAACTTTGGAGGAATAGAAGGAAGTTGATCACGCTTCAGGATGATTCGCTGATCTTCGAATCTCTTGATCATTTCATCTCTCTTTTCTTGATCCTCTTCACTCAACTTTTGAGGAGCCAAGGAAGGTCTGTTTTGGTGAGAGAGTAGCTGTTCTTCAGGTTCATCAGTCTCAGTGGTTAAATCCAAGACTGGGATTATTTCTTCAGCTCTTATGGCTGGGATTATCCCTGGTGTAGTCGAAGGAGCTTCAGCGGGATCCTCAAACAGGGGAGAGGATTGACAAACTGGCTTTTGAAGCAAGATCATCAGATTGTCTTCTACAACAAGGCCTTTGTTTTTGCCTTTGTCAGCTTCAGACGCTGCAGGCTTTGTCTTGGTCCGCTCCCCTGAAGGTTCGTTTATCAAAATCCCTTTGAGAGCTGTAGTCTTCTGAACAGGCTTGACGATAAAGGAGTCATCATCATCATCATCATCGTCATCATCATCATTCTTTGGAGAAGAATATGGTTCATCATCAGAGATGTCGACAACTTCATCGTCTTCAGCTTCGTCTTCATCAGATTCAACCTCGTCAGCGTAGGGTGAGGTTACATCAGCAGCAGCTTCAATGTTCTGCTCTTCGAGTTGCTCCCCCTCAGATACAGAGGAAGGTTTCTCGGTTCCCTCAGGGTTTTCAACTCCCTGAGGTTTTGAAGAAGTAGCATCAGCTTCAGTCTCAATACCCTTCCACTCAGCATGGGGAAGGTCTTCTTTATTTTTCTTCTCCCCCTCATCATTATGGGGAAGGTCTTCTTTAGGCTTCTCCCCCTCTTCCACATCATGGTTGGGGGAGGTAACGGACTTTTCAGCAGCAGCAGCAGCAATAGGATTACTGTCTTCTTGGCCAGTAATTCTTATGCAGTTTTCAATCGCTGCTACTCTGTCTTCTAGGCCAGTAATAGCAGGACTGATCTATTTGATATCATCTCGATCGGCCTGAGTGAAATGAGAAGTTGGGGTGTTCAGTCGATCGAGCACTTTCTGAACAATCTCTTTGACCGCAGAGACTTCAGTCTTGATCGTGGAAACTTAACTCTTAAGAGAACCAACCTCTGTCTTCAATGATGTGACTTCATTGGACAGAGAGGTGAAGTTTGTTGAGAGAGTGGTTGTGGCGGTTGAGTTTTCAGCAAGGGTGGTAGAAAATTTAGCAATGCTACCATCCACCTTCTCCATATCAGCTTTGGAGGCTTTCTTTTCGACCTCAGTGGTCAAAGTGTTCAAGTTCTCTCCAGCGTTTGTAACCGCTGAAGAGTTGGCAGTTAGAGTTTTGTTGAAAGACTCCATCTTTGTTTCCAGGGCCGTCAGGGAGGTGTTGATATCCCCCAAATTAGGACCTGAAAAAGTTATAAACTTATGAACAGAGGAAAGCTCAGAAGTTTGGGGTTGAGAGAGAGAAGTGTGTGAGATTTTGTGTATACCTGCAGGCGGGTTGGCGAAGTTGTCGAAACCTCGATGTCCTGAAAAAGTTTCGTAGTCGTCTTCAATATTTCCTAGACGACTGGAAGTACCTGCAGGTCCTGTGGTGTGTCCTATCATCCTCTGAAAATGTTCAGCAGTAGTGTCGCTGAGGATGACGGTTGTTGAGGAGAATAGGGGAATAGATTGAGTGACCAAAGAAGAGGTGAGAGGAATGGAGGATGAGAATGATGGTTGGGTGCGGGGTTCAGCGTTGGATCCGCTGAGAATCACTTCAGTCTGTAGAGAGGCTGAAGGAGGTGGGTTCATTTCCAAGTTTATAACTTCAGCGTTTAGAGACGCTGAAGCTGGGATGGAAGGGGTGGTTTGTTCAGCTGTGGCAGAGCGTACCACTGAACTTTCCATCAGCTCTTCAAGATGAGCTGAGGAGTCTTCAGCATGTAAATGCTGGGGGGTTGCTCCTTGGTTTTCTTGATTCTTTTGGAACCAAGTTGGGTAGTAGATTGTTTCCTTTTTCTAGAAGGAGTGGAGGTTGCAGCTGGGGTATCAGCGGTGGGGATTTCCACTGAATGAGCCGCAGAAGTAGAAGAAGGATGATTGAGAATAGATAAGAGAGTAGAGAGACGTACCTCGTTTGGCAGGGGCTTGAAGTCGAGCACCTTAGGGCCAACCTGAGAGAGTTTCAGGTCTCCTACTTTTGGGTAGTTATCCTTCAGGCCGGTTTGGAAGACGGCGCTGAGGAATCTTGGGTATGGAACCCATGATGGTCGATCAGCAAAATCTACTATGAGCGCAAGATCGTCGTAGATTATCGAGGCCCAGTCAACATGGAGATCCTTCAGCAATGCATAGCCCATGGCTTGCTGAGGTTGAGCAGCTTGATAGAGGAGCTACTCTTCGCTGTCATGCAGCTTATCAGGTGTGCGAAGATGAAGTTCATTTTGCTGGGCATCTTTGACTTCTTGATTGCAGTCAATTTATTCTCGGCTTTTTCATCTCTCCCTTGATCCCATACGTACTTCATTGCATCAAAGAATGCAATGAGTGTTTCTCTATCAGCATGTCTCTTGGGGTCAGGGAAAGGAACAAATGGTTTGTCTTTGGTGGCAACAGGGAGATTCAGTGCTTTCCGAATGATAGCAGGGTTGATTTTGATGGTGCCAAAATCAGTGTCACAGAGGATGGCATCAAGTAGTTTGGTAGGGTCTTTTGATGATGGTAGCTGAGTGTGTCTGGCGGTATACCAAAATTGAGATAATAGTAACTGATGGGCAGGGGGTGTTATGGTCAAGGCTGTAGAGAGGCAACAGGTTTTCAGAAAATTCACAGCGTCGTCTAGATGCTTGACTTGTTTCTTCGGAGGAAAATCGAACAGCGCATGGAGGTTGTTTGATTTTGTAAAAGGGACATCCTCAAGTTCGAACTTGACCTGAGGAGCCTTGGTGATTTCAAGTTCCTCAGCAACAGTAATGTTCTCAGCAGTTGGAATACCAGTAGAAGGAACAACCATCTCTGTAATCAGCTCAACCAAAGATCAACAAAACAAATAGTCTTAATATGGAAATATTTTCCAATAAGATGTTTTTGAATTTTGTCCATTTCATTCAGCCAAAAATCCCTTTGAGAAAGATTAGGGTTTTTCTTGTTTTGAGAAAGAGTTACAAAATGTAGAGATTATGTGTTTTCCAGTTTTCATTTGAAGAAGGAATTCTGGAAAAACATATGAAGAACAAGTTTACGAGTTTCGATATAAACTTGAAGAACAACCATGAAGGTTGTATTCATAAAATCATGAACAGAGAATGATTTCATTTTAAAAAAGTTCTTTTGTTTGATCTGTTAAAAGCAAAGAATAAGATCATAAACAAGTAATGTAGGTAAATAATAAGAGTATTAACCTGATTCGTCAAAGAAGAAGAAGATGAACAGTTTCTGAAAATTTTGAGAGCTCAAAATGCAACAGTAAATCTTTTTTCTTGCTTGGAGGAGAAGTTTTTTCGCGTAAAGAGAAAAATATAAACCCAAAATGGTTTATAGAGAGAGTAGAGAGAGAGAAAATCTTGAGCGGGAAAAGATTTTCATCATGACACGGACACATGTTTGCATTTGATTGGAAGGTAAACGAAACGTGCGATCGTGTGTCAGAAAAAGAACGTGTCAGGGCTTATCCATTGCGATGACGTCACAACTGTCCTTTCATATTTTAGGATGTCTCTGAGGTTTTGAAAGCTCAGGGACACTTTTGAAAATATGAAGCACTGAATAGAAATATCAGTGTTGGTTTAAAAATTTCAAAGTATCGCTGTTAAGGAAGAGATATTCAGCGATGCAAGATGTTTTGAAATCTGTGAGTTCTAGGTGAACGTCAGCGAGTAAGATCGAAAACATACCTAGTTATCAGCGAATCAGTTTGTTCAGAGAGTTGATGATAGAATGGGTTATACAAGTTGATTTTATCCTATCGCTGATCAAATGTGAACCGCTGAAGATTTTACTCTTCAAAGTTCAGCATTCCAAGCTCGCTGATGAGAAAGTTGAATCTTGTCTCATCAAGAGGTTTGGTGAACAGATCAGCTAACTGATAGTCAGTTGGGATAAAATGAAGTTCTATATCACCATTCATCACATGATCTCTGATAAAATGATACCTGATTTCGATGTGTTTTGTCTTTGAGTGTAGCACTGGATTGTTGGCTATAGCGATGGCACTTGTGCTGTCGCAATAGATTGGAATTTTCGAGAGCTGAAGGTCATAGTCTAGTAGTTGATTTCTCATCCACAAGACCTGAGAACAACAGCTTCCAGCGGCTACATACTCAGCTTCAGCAGTTGAGGTGGACACTGAGTTTTGCTTTTTACTTGTCCAACTCACCAGCTTTCCACCCAGGAGCTGACAGCCTCCTGTGGTGCTTTTCCTATCCAATTTGCAACCTGTAAAATCACTATCTGAATAGGCGATTAGATCAAACCCTGAGTCTTTGGGATACCAAAGACCTAGGTTCATAGTACCCTTAAGGTAACGAAAGATTCGCTTTATAGCGATCATATGAGATTCCTTAGGTTCAACTTGATATCGTGCACACAAACAGGTTGCGTACATAATATCGGGTCGGCTAGCTGTAAGATACAAGAGAGAGCCGATCATCCCACGGTACAGTGTGACATTAACAGGTATTCCATTTGAATCCTTGTCTAGTGTCAGCGGTGGTGCCATAGGGGTTTTCATAGCTGAACTCTGAGTTAAATCGAATTTCTTCAGCATATCTTTAACATACTTTCCCTGATTTATGAAAGTTCCTTTTTCATTTTGCTTTATCTGAAGACCAAGGAAATATGTTAGCTCACCCATCATGCTCATTTTATACTCTTCTTTTATTCTATCAGCGAAATGAGTACAAAGGTCAGGGTTAGTAGAACCAAATATAATGTCATCAACATATATCTGAACAAGAATAATATGACCTTTTACTTTCCTGAAGAATAGAGTCTTATCGATTTTACCACGCTCAAATTGTTCAATATGGAGATAAGTAGAGAGAGTGTCATACCATGCACGAGGAGCTTGCTTTAAGCCATAAAGTGCCTTATCCAGTTTATAAACATAACCTGGACGCTTAGGATCTGAGAATCCTGGAGGTTGTTCCACATAGACTTCTTCATTCAGCTTTCCATTTAGAAATGGTGACTTAACATCCATCTGATATACTTTGAAGTCTTTGTGTACAGCGTATGCTAAGAATAGACGAATAGATTCTAGTCTTGCTACTGGAGCAAATGTTTCGTCGTAATCTATGTCTTCCTCTTGTCTGTATCCCTGAGCAACAAGTCGGGCCTTGTTGCGGGTTACAGTTCCATGTTCGTCCAACTTGTTTCAATAGACCCATTTAGTGCCTATCACTGTTTTGTCAGTTGGTCTTCGAACAAGTTTCCAAACTGTGTTTCTTTCGAATTCAGTCAGCTCTTCTTGCATGACGCTGACCCAGTTTGGATCTTTGAGGGCATCATCTATTTTCTTTGGTTCAATCAGAAAAATAAAGTTAACAAATAAACAAATATTACCTGCACTTCGTCGAGTCTGAACACCGGTGTTTGGATCACCAAGAATTTGATCAATTGGGTGATTTACAGTCCATCGTTGAGCAGGAACATAAGTCGCTGACTCAAATTGAACTGGACGAGCTGAAGATGAAGCTTCAGCAACTTCTGGAATATCAGCCAAGAGAGGAGTAGGTGCAGATGTCATCTCATTCACTGATTGCTGAGAAGTAGATGGAATGTCTGAGATATTTGGTTCAGAAACAGGTATAGTGTTTAAAAGAACTGCTGAGACCCATGATGTTTCAGCTTTACTATTCTGCATATTTGGGATGATAGTAGGACTATCATCTTCAACTGTATGAGTATGAGGAGTGGAAATATTTTCTGAATCACCAAGATGAGAAAACATCCATTGATTCAGTTCTTCAGTATCAGCAGACGGTTTAGAGTTTGCTGAACGGGATTCGTCAAAAGTGACGTGAATAGTTTCTTCAACAGTTTATCTTCTTCGATTGAAGACTCTGAAGGTTTTGGAGATTGAAGAATATCCAAGAAAGATTCCATCATCAGCCTTAGGATCAAACTTTCCAAGGGCATCTCTGTTGTTCAGTATGAAACACTGACATCCAAAATTGTGAAGAAAGCTAATTGAAGGCTTTCTCCCATGAAAAAGTTCATAGGATGTTTTATTAAATCTTTTGACTATCAGCGACCTGTTTTGCGTAAAACAAGCAGTGTTGACAGCTTCTGCCCAAAACTGAGTAGGCAGGTGAGAATCGCTGAGCATTGAACGTGCAGCTTCAATAATAGTTCTATTTCTTCTTTCAGCGACTCCGTTTTGTTGCGGTGTTCTCACTGAAGAAAAGTTGTGAGAAATACCCTTACTCTCAAAGAAGGAATCAAGAGAACTGTTTTTGAATTCAGTCTCATGATCACTCCTTATTGAGCGAACTATCAAGTTGTTCAGGGTTTCCATTTTCCGAACAAAGGTGATGAGTTCTTCAGGGGTGTCACTCTTAGAACGGAGAAACATAACCCATGTATATCGAGAGAATTCATCAACTATGACCAGTGTATATTTCTTTCCAGCGATGGATTTTTTGTTAACAGGGCCAAACAAATCCATATGGAGAAGTTGTAGAGGAGATGATACTGAGGAAACTTGCTTTGACTTAAAGCTTGCTTTGGTCTGCTTGCCTTTCTCACACGCTGAACATAAGGATTATTTGGCGTATGAGTGCTGAGGTAGACCAGTGACTAACTCTTTTGAAGAAAGAGTGTTCAGTGTCTTGAAGTTTAGATGAGAGAGCCTCTTATGCCATAGCCAGTTGACATCATATGAGGCTTTTGAGAAGAAACAGGAGTTCTCAGTGGTTGTTGAGTCCATGTTTATTACATAAACATTTTCCAAACGATAACCGCTGAGAGCTATCTTCTCCTTTTTGTCAGCGACAAAGCAGGATTCCTTAGTAAAGATTACTTTATTATCCTTGTCACAAAGCTGACTGATGCTTAGAAGATTATGCTTCAGCCCTTCAACATATGCGACTCTTCTGAAGGTTGTTGTACCATTAGATAGTACACCAAACCCTCAGGTATGTCCTTTTCCATTTCCACCGAAAGTTACAGAGGGACCCTTCTCTTCTTTGTACTCAGTGAGCAGGTTCTTTATACCAGTCATGTGTCTAGAGCATCCGCTATCGAGATACCAGATACCCTTCTTAACCTGCATTACAAAGGAAGATTAATTTTTCTTGGGTACCCACTTAACCATGTGTACACACTTGTCAGTGGGGGTAGAAGAAGAGGTGGAAGGTTCAGCAGTCTTCGCAGCATTTGAAGATTTAGCTTTGTCAGTCTTCACTTTGGTTAATTTCTTAACCTCAGTGGTCTTCTTTGTCTTGGGGGCAATGATCTTCACCTTAGCTATCTTTTCAGCTTTGGTGGCTGTGGGGCACTTACTAGCAATATGATCAGTAAGTCCACAGTGATAACATTTCCTATAACTAAAAATAGTTCTAGGACCATTTGAATGTTGAGCTTTTGATTTTGAATTAGAAGGACCAGCACCAAGTAAGCTATTGGCTTTTGAAATAGGAGGAACATTCAGTTCTTCGAATTTTTTACCAAGAATTTCCACTTTGATTCTAGGAGTAGATCGCTGAATAGATCCACGCTGAATAAATCCAGAGATCTTATTCTTTGAATCAGAGGGATAAGTCACTGAAGCTTTAGAAGCGTCCAGCTTTGGTACAGAGGTACCCTTCTGAGGATTTTGGTTAAAAGCAATTCCTTTACCTTTGTTTTTAAAGACTAAGGTAGGTTTTGGATAAATAACTTTTTCTTTACCTTTAGAGGTTAAGGTAGAGATTTCCTCAGGGATAGGCGGTTTAGAAGAGGAACACTGAGAGGAGAAGTATCAGCGACTGAGGATACGAAAGTTCCAAATAAGAGCATGGAACGACCAGTGGTTGGTTCTAGAGTATCAGCTTTGTAACCAAGACCACGTTTATCACTCAGGGGTGTTAGACAACCTAAGGGGGGGGGGGGGGGGTAAGGTTGTATTTTAAATCTTTTACTTTCAAAAATTCTTTTATAAATAAATACAGTACAGAAACAGTATAAATAAATCAGAGTATAGAAATAATAAATAAACAACAATTATATAAACAGATATAATTTAAATGCACAGCGGAAATGTAAATAGATAAGGGAAAGAGAATACTTGACAACGATATTTTTAAAGTGGTTCACCAAACACAACGTTGGCTAGTCCACCTCGAGAAAATAACACTTCTCGGAGATCCAATACGAACGTGTTCTTTACGGTAGAAACACAAACCTTAATACAATAATATTGTCACGAATATCTCTACTCAGATGAGAGATTTATATGGATCACTCACTCTATTCAAACACTTACAAGAGGGTATAATTTTAATATGATAATCACTCTTGTAAAATATTAATCACTTGGATTTTTAGAGAGAGTTTGATCACTTGAGTTGTTTTGCTGATTCAACTAATCAAGAGATTTTAATCTGCTATCAACTCAAGATTTCTTGCTCAAAAATATTTTTATAAATTATAACTGATTGAGAGAAGAAACAGCAGAGTATTGATCAAATGCTGAGGAGGAAATTAATTGCTGGTTGGTTGTTTAATGCTGATGGAGAGGCTTGATATTTATACACTTGAGCTGCAACGGAAACTTCCTACGCAATCTGACATGTGAACAGTACGCGGTATACCGCGTTGCACACGGCGGTATACCGCCTGACAGTCGTACAAAGGGCAGTGGCGCTGGATTGCTTCTTTCGGCTGAAACACTCTTTTGCATTTAATATTTAGCAATTATGACACCCAATGCTTTAGATATATATATTATATATATATAAAAAGTAATGATGAGATCTAATAAAATAACATATATATATATATATATCATACGATTTATATATATTTAATATAGAAGAATATATGTATTATATATATATTTGATTCAAATATATTTATATAGATACGAAATATCCAAGTGATAAAATATTTTAGGGTGTTTATCATTATAAGATATACATAAATAATGATGACGTAAAACTTCCGTCTTGAACCCTTCAGATACAATCTTCGTGTTCTTCAAGAACTGCACACTTGGATTAAATTGTTAGATAAACAATAATGCGGTGTGTTTGTAATCATCAAAATAAATATATGAAATATATAGAGATGTGGTACACTTGCACCAACAATCTCCCCCTTTTTGATGATGACAAACACAACGCTAAACACGAGAGCATACTCGGTTTCTCTCCCCCTTTTGTCGAAGCAAAAAGGGTTTAAGAAAGTCGCTTATGCTCCCCCTCGAAAGATGCTCCCCCTCAAAATATGAAATATTTGAGAGTTAGTATTTTTAAGGGTTATACTCAAGCATGCCTAAACCAAGTCTTAATTTAAAGAACGCCTTCTTGTTTAGAGCTTTAGTAAAAATATCGGCCAAATTATCTTCCGAATCAACCTTTTCAAGCACGATTTGGCCTTTTTGAACATTATCTCGTAAAAAGTGATGTCTCAATTCAATATGTTTTGTACGAGAGTGTAAAACGGGATTTTTACTTAAGTTTATGGCACTTGAGTTATCACACATAATTGGAATTTTGGTTAGATGTACCTCAAAGTCGGTAAGTGTGTGTTTCATCCAAAGAACTTGAGCACATGCTCTTGCGGCGGCTACATATTCCGCTTCGGTGGTAGACAAAGCTACGGATTGTTGTTTCTTAGAGAACCAAGACACAAGTGAGAGACCTATAAAGGCACATACCCCACTAGTACTTTTTCGGTCAACAATAGATCCACCAAGATCGGAATCGGTGAAACACGTCACTTCTAACTCGGGTTTCTTTGCATACCATAAGCCAAGATTAGTAGTACCTCGTAAATATCGAAAGATACGCTTGACAGCTTCATAGTGAGTTTGTTTAGGTGAAGATTGAAAACGAGCACATAAACATACACTAAACATAATATCAGGTCTACTAGCAGTTAAATATAATAAGCTACCAATCATACCACGATAAATCTTTTCATTAAAATCGTTTCCCTCCTCGTCACTTGATAAATGCAAATTTGTGGTCATTGGAGTTTCAACGGGTTTGACATTTTCAAAGTTAAACTTTTTCAACATATCTTTACAATATTTAGATTGACTAATAAAAATACCAGTTTCACATTGTTTTATTTGCAATCCTAAGAAGTATTTTAACTCTCCCATCATGCTCATTTCAAACTCGCTTGTCATTTTCGCAGAAAATTCATTACACAGTTTTTCATTAGTGGAACCAAAAATAATATCATCAACATATACTTGCACAACTACAATATCATTTTGAACATATTTCACAAATAAAGTATTATCTATTTTACCCATAATATAACCACTAACAATTAGAAAGGTTTTTAATCTATCATACCACGCACGCGGAGCTTGCTTTAAACCGTAAAGCGCTTTTTTCAATTTATAAACATGTGTCGGGTTTTCAAAACTTTCAAAACCGGGAGGTTGAGAAACGTATACCTCCTCATTTATAATACCATTTAAGAAAGCACTTTTAACATCCATTTGAAATAATTTAAAATCTTTAGCATTTGCAAAAGCAAGAAGCATTCGAATAGACTCCAACCTTGCAACTGGTGCAAAGGTTTCGTCATAATCTATACCTTCTTGTTGACTATACCCCTTGGCAACTAAACGTGCCTTGTTTCGTGTGACTCCACCGTTCTCGTCTACCTTGTTACGGAAGACCCATCTTGTGCCAATAATGGTTTGACTACTAGGGCTAGGCACTAAGTCCCACACATCATTCCTAGTAAATTGGTTTAACTCTTCTTGCATGGCCAATATCCAATCCTCATCACCTAAAGCTTCATCTATGGTTTTAGGTTCTATGGTTGAGATAAAAGCATGGAAAGCACAATGGGTATGGATTTGTGATCTAGTTGTCCTTTGGTTTAGGTCACCTATAATTTGATCTACGGGATGGCCTCGAGCGGTTCTAAGATTAGGATCATCTACACCTTGTGGAATAAAACACAAAGGGGCATCACTAGATTCAATATTATTTGTGGAAGGTTGGGCACCTAAATCCAAGGTACTAAGTTGTTGGGCTAAGACATCTCCTTCACAAACATTGTCATTTGCTAAGGGTGCACTCGGTTTGGGAGGACTCTCGTCAAAGCTAACATTTAAGGATTCTTCTACTACCATGGTCTCCTTATTTAGGATTCTATAGGCTTTGCTATTCCAAGAGTAACCTAGGAACACTCCTTCATAGGCTTTAGGGTCAAATTTGGTTAAGTAGGATTTGGTGTTTAAAATGAAACATTTACAACCAAAAACTTTCAGGTGAGCTAAGGAAGGTTTTCTACCACGGTAAAGTTCATAGGGTGTCTTATTTAGGATACTTCTAATTAGGACACGGTTAAGCACATAGGTCGCGGTAGCAACGGCATCACACCAAAACTTTTGGGGAACTTGATGTTCGTTTAGCATAGTTCTACTCATTTCTTGCAACGTTCGATTTTTCCTTTCAACAACCCCGTTTGACTGAGGAGTTCGAGGAGCCGAAAAGTTATGAGTTATACCATGTTTATCACAAAAGGCACCAAATTGTACTTCATTATCGAATTCTCGTCCATGGTCCGTACGTATGGAAACAATCGTACAACCTTGTTGGTTTTGAATTCTTTTTCCTAAAATTTTAAACTTTTCGAAAGCCTCATTTTTATGTCTCAAAAATAAAGTCCAAGTATAACGGGAATAATCATCCACAATAACCAAAGTATAAAAATTTCCTCCAAAACTTTGAATAGCCATCGGGCCAAAAAGATCCATATGTAAAAGTTCTAAAACTCTTTGAGTAGAAATAACATTTTTTGATTTATGAGAAACGTGATGTTGTTTGCCGACACGACAAGCATCACAAAAATGATTATCAAACTTTAATTTTGGCAGGTCACTCACAAGCTCCTTATTTTTTAAGTTTTGCATTAATCTTAGATTAGCGTGACCTAAACGCCTATGCCATAAAGTAGAAACATCATTAATAGAAGATAAGCATACATTTTCAGATACAACAGTTTTACAAATATATAAATTTCCTTTTACAAAACCATTTAAAAGAACTTTGCCATTTTTTATGATTTTACAAGAATCTTCTTCGAAGACAACAGTTGTATTATTTTTACACAATTGGCGAACACTTAACAAATTAAAATGTAAATTATCAACATGGTTAACATTAAGAAATTGAACATTATTGCAAGAAACTGTACCTCTACCAATTATATTTCCTTTGGAGTTTCCTCCAAAAATTACCTGTCCACCATCACATGACTTATATGATGAAAAGAGATTACTGTTTCCGGTCATGTGACGTGTGCAACCACTATCAAGTATCCAGTCCATATCGAGGTCAATCTACAATAATAAAGATGTAACTTTTATGGTCCCCATTTCTCGTGGGTCCTTGACAATTAGTTTCAATGTCAACCAACATGCATATATATAAAGTCAAACAGAATATATATATATATATATAATACATTACACAATATTAATATATATATATAATACATATCAAGTCAAACAAAATATATATATAATATATTAAACACACAAAATATATATATATGTAATGCGTAGGTATATATATATATAAACAATATAAAAGTACATATACTATTATATTACTTATATATAATATATACAATAAATTATATTCAAACTATATATATAATATGTAACACATTTAAAGCCATAAACGCATACCACCGGGATTATCATTACTAAACATTCCTTTTGGAATCCATTTATTTACCATTTTAATTTTGCGATTATATTTATCATACACATAAAAACAAGTATTTATATTCGCATTATTATTAGGTTTAGAATATTTATCATGGTACATGCGAGCATACGGTTTTCTCGTATTATAATTTACATTATTTATTTTACGCACATACGGATGTTTTTGCACATATTGATTTCTTGTATTAACTTTAGGTGATTCATAAAATCTTTTGATGGGTTTACAAGAACATTTATCTTTGCACGTATCGGAACCAATACCTTTTCTACATTTTATACGGTTAGGCATATTAAGCATGTTAAGAACTTTTTTATTACTACTTTCAAAGGCTTTAGCTAACATGTTATCTTTTTCATATGAAGCACATTTAGCCTTTAAACATGTAATCTCATTCTCAAGTATATCACATTTTGTACAAATAATATTTTCATGTGATTTTTTATTTAAGCATGCAATTTCTTTATTTAAAGCATCACAAGATTTACAAAAATCTTTTTCTCCTAATTTAGTTTCTAATTTAGCAATTATATTTAAATCATTTTCAGATTTTTGTTTAACATTATTTATTTCCTTTTTACATGCATTTACAGTTTCTTTTAACATAGCAATTTCGTCTTTATAATTATTAGCAAGATTAGCCATTTTGTGAAATGATTCATATAATTCTTCAAGATTGTTTTCACTATCGCTATCATAATCACTATCGTAATTTGAATAAGAAGATTTTACCTCGTCGTCGCTTTCGGCCATAAGACAAATGGCTTGATAGTCATCTTCTTCTTCGCTTTCACTCCACGCGCCTCCAACGAAGGCTTTCTCCTTCTTCTTTTGGAATTTGTTCTTTTTGGGGCATTCGTTAGCGTAGTGGTCTTTATCACCACAAGAGTAACAATAACCTCTCTTTGGTTTTGCTTTTTCGTCTTCGCTCGAGTCGCCATTTTTCTTCACTTTATCTTCTCTTTTGTGGAAGTTGCGACTCCGGTTTTCACCGCCACGACGGTAGTTACCGTTTCTTTGAAATCTATTATTTTTAGAGAAATTTTTGTTAGTAAAAAATTTAGAGAAGTTTCTTACCAACATAGCGACTTCGTCGAGTTTATCGGATTGATCTTTTGAGGTGCTAGCTTCCTCCTTCTTCTTCTTGACATTCGGAGTTGAGGCATTAAGAGCGATCGACTTCTTTTTGACTTGCTCCCGATCTTTGTTTCTTTTGAGTGCAATTTCATGCACTTTAAGATTACCGATCAAGTCATCTATCTTCATTATGGAAAGGTCACGGGAGTCTTCTAAAGATGTTATCTTTTGCATCCACTCCGAAGGAAGGGCTCGTAGGATTTTCCTTATATAGTCCTCGTTAGGATAAGTGCGATCCAAACCTTTCAAAGTAGTCACAATAAGGTTAAATCTTTTAAACATTGAGTCAATTGACTCATCTTGTTTCATTTCGAACAGTTCATAATCGTGAACTAAAATATTTACTTTACTAGATTTAACTTCCGTGTTTCCACGATGAGTATTATTTAAACTTTCCCATATTTGATTTGCAGTTTTATATGTATATACTCTTTCAATTTCATCAGTTGTTAAAGCAGCATATAATATATTCTTAGCTTCAAAGTTTAAACAAAAATGAGTTTCATCAGAAGTAGTCCATTCATCTATAGGTTTATCAATAAAAACATCATCTTTCACAACGGTGGGTTTAAAATTCCCTTTTTCTATAATATTCCAAATCTTTTGATTTTTGCCACGCACGTGACATTCAAATAGCTCGGCCCAAATGCCAAACTTTTCAGTATCTATCAAGGGAGGTTTTGAAAACACAATATTAGTTTGTTGAGCCATTTAAAGGAATAAAAGAAATTTATGCAGAAATTTTTTGAAAGACCTGCTCTGATACCAAATGTTAGACAACCTAAGGGGGGGGGGGGGGGGTAAGGTTGTATTTTAAATCTTTTACTTTCAAAAATTCTTTTATAAATAAATACAGTACATAAACAGTATAAATAAATCAGAGTATAGAAATAATAAATAAACAACAATTATATAAACAGATATAATTTAAATGCACAGCGGAAATGTAAATAGATAAGGGAAAGAGAATACTTGACAACGATATTTTTAAAGTGGTTCACCAAACACAACGTTGGCTAGTCCACCTCGAGAAAATAACACTTCTCGGAGATCCAATACGAACGTGTTCTTTACGGTAGAAACACAAACCTTAATACAATAATATTGTCACGAATATCTCTACTCAGATGAGAGATTTATATGGATCACTCACTCTATTCAAACACTTACAAGAGGGTATAATTTTAATATGATAATCACTCTTGTAAAATATTAATCACTTGGATTTTTAGAGAGAGTTTGATCACTTGAGTTGTTTTGCTGATTCAACTAATCAAGAGATTTTAATCTGCTATCAACTCAAGATTTCTTGCTCAAAAATATTTTTATAAATTATAACTGATTGAGAGAAGAAACAGCAGAGTATTGATCAAATGCTGAGGAGGAAATTAATTGCTGGTTGGTTGTTTAATGCTGATGGAGAGGCTTGATATTTATACACTTGAGCTGCAACGGAAACTTCCTACGCAATCTGACATGTGAACAGTACGCGGTATACCGCGTTGCACACGGCGGTATACCGCCTGACAGTCGTACAAAGGGCAGTGGCGCTGGATTGCTTCTTTCGGCTGAAACACTCTTTTGCATTTAATATTTAGCAATTATGACACCCAATGCTTTAGATATATATATATTATATATATATAAAAAGTAATGATGAGATCTAATAAAATAACATATATATATATATATCATACGATTTATATATATTTAATATAGAAGAATATATGTATTATATATATATTTGATTCAAATATATTTATATAGATACGAAATATCCAAGTGATAAAATATTTTAGGGTGTTTATCATTATAAGATATACATAAATAATGATGACGTAAAACTTCCGTCTTGAACCCTTCAGATACAATCTTCGTGTTCTTCAAGAACTGCACACTTGGATTAAATTGTTAGATAAACAATAATGCGGTGTGTTTGTAATCATCAAAATAAATATATGAAATATATAGAGATGTGGTACACTTGCACCAACAAGGGGAATCTGAGACTTAATTATCTCAGTGATCTTTGTTGAGGAATTATACCATCCATCAACAGTAGCTTTTTCAGCTTTTAATGCAGCGATAGCTTCTTCACGCTCGATTTTGACTAGCTGATTTAGGTGAACTTGATCTTTAAAATCTTCTTCAATTTTAGAAAGATTTTCTATTTGAAGGTGACAGTTTTTAAGCTGTTCAGCGAGATCAAGGTTTTGATTTTCAACTACAGTTTTGCCATTCATGGCTTCATATAAACTTCTAGTCAATAGATCGATCTTTCGTAGACTATCAGCTTCATCAATATTTGCAATATTGGTAAAGAAGGAAGGTGATACCTGAGTTGCAGAGGTTGAAGTAGAGGGAATGTCAGAATTGTCTTCCTCATCTTCAAGTTTGGCCATGAGACATAGATTGGCTTCATCATCATCTTCAGAGTCAGATGATTCTTCTTCGTCAGAGGCAGCCTAATCATAGTCAGCCATTAGGCCTTTGCCTTTCTTCTTAAAGGTTTTCAGCTTTGCATACCTTTCTTTCAGCTTTTTATATTTTTCATCTCTATTCTTGGGAATAAAGTTTTTCTTGGGAAAAGCTGAGGGTCTAGAGACTTTCCTTGACCTGCACTCGCTAGCAAAATGTCCTATCTTTTCACAGTTATAACAAGTAGCAGTAGCCTTATCAACAGGGGTTGATGATCTTGGCTTGTCAGTAATAGCAAGAGGTTTATTCTTCTTGAAATTACTCTTTCTAGCAAATCTCCTGAACTTATTAGCCAGGAATGCCAGAGTTTCATCATTATCTGAAACGTCAGAGTCTGATGATCTTTCAGAGTTAGTTTCCAACTCAGTGACAGTATAAGTCGATCGCTGAGTGGAAGGTGACTCTGAGATTAAAGCAACATGGGTGCTTTTGGAATCTTTTACAAGATTCTTCTTAAGATGACTCGATTGCTCATGATTCAGCATCGTGCCATATAAGGTAGAAAGGGTCATTGATTTTAGATCCTTTGACAGCTTGAGACACATAGAATAACTGTCCCAGCTTTCAGGTAAACATTCTAAGAACTTTGTCAGTACTTGAAAGTTAGAATATTCCTTACCAATAGTTTTTAGATCTATTATTAAACAGTTAAAACGTAGGTGTACTTCAGAGAGAGTTTCATTCTTACCACAAATGAAGCTTTCATACTGTCTTACCAGGTTGATCTTTCGAGAGTCCTGGACTTCAGAAGTACCTTCATACTGAACACAGATTGTGTCCCACATAGCTTTTGAGGTTTTCAGGTTCATGACGGAATGGTAGACTTCGTCAGGAAGAGCCATGGAGAGTATGGATCTGGCTTTGGTGTCGATAGCCACTTTCTTCTTATCTTCATCAGTCCACATATGAATTTCCTTAGGAATCAGCCTTTCTGGAATAGCAGGTCTATTCTCAGCGGCTGGAACTGCAGCATCAATTCTTACAGGAATATATGGGCCATTTTCAAGATAATAAGGCATAGTAGGGTCTACACCTTCTAAGAAGAGAATCATCCTATTTTTCCATAGATTAAAATTATCTCTGGAGAATCTAGGGGGTTTTGCAAGAGAACCGTTGTCAATATAGTTTGTGTTTGTGTTGGTAGCCATTTTAAGAAATAGCTAGGAAGAGAAATCTTAGTATAGATCAGATCTTGTTTATGAGAATAAACAAACCCGCGCTGATACCACTTGTTGGTCCCAGAGGGCTATACAAGTTTGTAGAAGGGGGGGGGGGGGGGTTGAATACAAACACACGTTTTTACTTTTCTAAATTGTTTATTGATAAATCAAGACAATTTACAACTTGTTGCGGAACAAGATTAAGGATAAACCTAATCTTAACAAGTCTTGAGAAACACTAAGTTTCTTGCACTAGAAAGAGTTAAAGAAATTACGAATAATAACTTAACAATAAGAAATAAGAAGATGGTCCGAGCACACTTCAAAACTGAAGTAAGGATCTTCTTATATACTGCATGCATTTAATGCATGGCAGTATGGCTTTACACGCGGCAGCAGCTGAGTGGTTGCATGTCATTGACCTTTGTAGACAACCTTAGTAGCCGCATGGTGCACAGTGTAGAATCAGAGTTGTTGTACGATTACAGACAAAAGGGATGTCCGTTCTGACAGTTCGTACGGAGACGTGCAAGGGAGGTAAGACAATAGTAACATGCAGGGAGACTTCATGATCAGCTTTCGTTGAGTCAGATCTTTATCAGCGAATGATAAAGTTCAGCGATTGCTGAAGTCTTCTACTTGATACTTCACGTTGAATGGACAGGTCTTGCTTCGCTGATATCCGCATCAGTTCATGAGTAGACTTGTCGCTGGTTCTTGAGCTTGATTTTCGACTTCAGCGTAGAACTTTGGTTGACGTGAAACTTGTCTTCCGGGATCATAAGTAAACAACTAACTTATCAGCGATCATCTCATAGACTGAACAGGTTCAGAGCTATATGATGATGAACAGTGTTCGTTGAATATCTAATCTAAAGAGTGAGAGTTCCTATCAGCGGTACTGTAAAGTCTTAGTACTTATCAGCGATAGTGAAACTCTGATACATATTTTTTACTTACAATTTTCACTAAGTGTTTAAGAGAGGGTCATTATCAAATCACTGAGGGTTTGGATCAACATTTTGTAATTACTAGTTGTTTTCCTCCTCTATGTTATGGCTATGAAGCCTTGGTTTGTTCCGATTAAACGTAATGAATGTTAACTCCTCGTAATGAATCTTAACCTTCTATAATGAATGTTAACTTCTCGTAATGAATCTTAACATCTTGTAACGAATATTAACTTTTTGTAAGGTATAGTATTCATCTTCTCATATATTTCTTCAGCTTTTGAGGTCGATGACTCATTTGGGGTTTGGGGTGTCATCCGTGTTGAATCCATTGAGAAGTTTTGAATGCAAACAATGACTCTATAGATATTTGATTTTGGTAATTAGTGATCGATGATTGAAATCATCTTGCCCTGCTAAGAATTTAAGTTTTAAATGAACAATGTTGAGGTGTGCCTTGATATGAGTTATAGTACTTGTGTGTACTTCCCGTGAGTTCTAAGAAACATTGATATATAAGTGATAAATCTAATGAGCCAAGATTTTTGGTAACTAGTCGTTGATTTTTGATATCTTTTGACGTGCTAGCAATTTTATTTTGGATGATCAATGTTGGTTTGAGTTAGAGATTTGTGAAAAGATTGAATTTTGGATAACTTGCTTTCTGAAGAATGTTATGATGTGTTCTTGAATGGAACGTTCGGCCAACCTCAAGATTTATCGATTCAGGAACTTTGAGAACTCTCGTAATTGTCATGCATAGTATCAATTTGGAGTTGTTAGAAAATATAAGAGGGAATTGAACACTTAGGAAGTGGTTAACTGATGTTATAGACCATTTTCGAAGTAGCATAAGTCACTTAAGGTTGGGAGACAACCGAGACCGTATTATTGGAGATTGCTCAAGGAAGGTTCGATGTCTACACCTAATATTAATGTAATGTTTTGACATCGGAGGAACTTTGGGGTCGAACCGTTGAGAATCGAGAAATCCGTTGTGAGCGACATTCGAGTTATGGATTGGCAATAGATTTCGAGGACGAAATCATTCTAAGGTTGGGAGGATTGTAACACCCGGATTTTTGGTACGTTTATTTTTCGGGTTTTATAAAAATAATTATCTTAGAGATAACTCTTAGATTAAATCTTGAATGATTTGTGTTTGGGTATATAGGTTTATAATTATATGTATCAATATATATATATATATATATATATAAATACATAATTAACTCTCAACCACCCCCACACCTACTCTCTTTCACTTATCTAACTTTATCTCTTCTTTCTTTAATCTCTCTCACTCTTTCTTTTCTCCCTCCCTCACGTTTCTCTTCACCCCCACCAACTTATCCATCTTTTCTTTTATTTCTTCAAACATCAATGGTGGTTCTCTCCCATCTACACACTTTCCTTCAATCTACTTCTCCCTCAAATATTATGGAGGATCTCCACTATTCTCTCAAGACTTGGAGCAATTTTATTAGAAGTCAAGCTCCACACTCTCAACTTTCTTCCCCAAAGATTTATTTGGTTCCTAGGGTTTCCTAAAAACCCAAATGGTGAGTTCATCTTACCTCTTTTCTAATAATTTCTACATACAATCAATACTCCATTGTGAATTCCAAATGGTTCCTTTTTCTTAAATTTCGATTTGGTTTAATTTGGAAAAGTTAGGTAAAATTAGGGTTTTGGTCAAGAAAATTGAGATTTTAATAGAAGGAGTTTAAAGATTGTTTCTAAGTACTTAGGATTGTTTGTATGTTTTGGGAACTTGTGGATCTAGGATTTGGAGGAATTTCTTGTAGATTCAAGTTTCTGAAAGGAAGCTCAAGATTGGGGTAAAATCTAGATTTAACCTAAATCTAGCAAGGTGAGTTCAAGTTGCTTTGTGAAAACTATGTACATGCCAAAATGTGTATTTTTAAAGTAATAATGTGTTTTCTTGGTGTTTACCAATGTGTTGGGTATTTGTCAAAGTTTTCATATTTGGTAACTTGTAAATTGATAAATAATATGAAATGCTCATATTTGGATTTTTAGATATTTTGACGAGTAAACCTCATAAATATGTTTTTGGTGATTTATTGTACAAATGGAGTCCTTTGATGATTTATGCATTTTCAGTATATTGGGTTTTATAAACTATTTGGAAAAATGCACGTTATTGTGTCATGAAGCATTTTAGAAATGTAAGGGTACGAATTTATTTGGAAACTGATTTGATTCAACTAACGATGAGACTTTGGATTCATCACATTTTTGACACGTGTGTTTGCATAAACACGGGTTAAATGCATTTTGTTATTTGAAGACTGTTATTCGATGGTCAATTGAGTTTTTTAGTAATTTGGCTTGGCTATGACTTAAAAGAGTCTTATGGACATTTGTCCGGTTTTAATAGCTCAATATGGGGCACCTTTTATGATTTGCATTTTATTTCATCTTATTTGAGAATTATATGTTTGAGTACATTCGTCATTCATTTGGAATCATGTGATTTAGACTGTGTTGCATTGGATCCATAGGCACGTTTGTCAGTCTTTTGGTGATGGTCGATTGGGTATCTCGGGGTTGGACCTCGGGACCCATGTTTTATGACCTTTACTTTTCAAGGGTCCACTAGGAAGGCTGAGTCCGGTTGTGCTATCATGATTGATGGGCGTTACATGACCCCTGCCATGTCGGGCAATGCCATAGTTGTACCACGCTTGGATGGGCCTTTGGTGGTATTCATGTTAATATTCCGCTAAGGTCAGCTGTCTCTTGGGTGTGTCTTGGAAAGGAGTCGTAGGGACGCTTGGGCTTTTATGTCGTGAAGTGTCATGCGATTAACGTTGTATGGGTGGCATACTTTTGTGTTTCCTCCACCCTTAACGGATATGGGTCTCCCCCGTTGTTGTCAAACATTATTTTCAGATATTGTAATATCCATGCTTTATTATCATTGGTCTCGTATGAGTAACTGCAGTTGATGGCTTTAATACTGGATCCCCTCCACATGTATTAAGGCTTGAATGATGCACCTGCTCCCATGTATTTGGTAATTGGATTTCTATCCTATTTATGCTTTGCGTGAGTATGGGGTTAGTTCCATGTTTTGGTATATTTCTATCTAAACGTTTATTTCAAAGGTGGGACTTTTGGAAAAGACATCACTATACATTCTAAACTGTTACTTATTGACAATCGTGATTTAAGAAATATTTCTTTTGTTTTATTTATTGTATAGTGATAAAACTCTTGAACTCACTAGGCGTTAGCCTAACCCTTTTTGATTTTTGGCATGTGCATCAGGTTCTGGTTGGGGAATAGCGTTAGCTATACTGTGAAGAGTTTGAGTGCTAGTTGTGTGCTCGAGGAACGTTTAGCTTGGTGAAGTCTTCCGCATTTATGTTTGGGAATAGCAACTTATAGTTGGGTTAAGTAACACCCGACCTTACTTAGTTTGGTGTGATTTAAGTTATTGATTATTGGGTTAAATTTTTATGTTTTTAAAGTTGAGGTATTTCCATTGATGGTTTGGTACAAGGAAATTTATCGAAGTTTTTATTTAGTTGCTATTTCTAAATTTGAGGGTGTTACAAGTTGGTATCAGAGTATAAGTTTGAGAGATTTAGGTGTTGATTTTGGATACCTAGACTCAAACTAGCGTTCTTTTAAGTGGATGAGAGCGAATTTGCACCATTAAGCACTTTAAGATAGGATGTTTTGAGGTTGATGGAGTCACTAGAAACGGGAGTCTCGTCTAGAGTAACAAGGATGATCATGTACGGTACATTCATAATTGCACCTGGCCAGTGTTATGGTGAACCTACAAGTTACATGTGAGTACTTGGACTACTTTGGTATGATGATCGTTGGGGTAGCGAAGAAGTTTCTAAGCGAGTAACCGTTTGAAGAGGTTAATGATTTTAGTATTTGTCATTTGGAGCGACAATAGGCATGATGATTGCAATTAAGTGGACCGTTTCGGGTCGAAATTGTTGGTTGAATTAGAACCAATGTTCTAAAAAACTCGCCGCCCAGCCGCCATGGCGCGCCATGGCACCAAGGCTTGTGTCTCACACCACGTTAAGCTCGTGGCACGCCATGACATAATGCGCAGTTTTCGTATTGACAATCGTGATTTAAGAAATCTTTCTTCTGTTTTATTTATTGTATAGTGATAAAACTCTTGAACTCACTAGGCGTTAGCCTAACCCTTTTTATTTTTCGGCATGTGCATCAGGTTCCGGTTGGGGAATAGCGTTAGCTACACTGTGAAGAGTTTGAGTGCTAGTTGTGTGCTCGAGGAACGTTTAGCTTGGTGAAGTCTTCCGCATTTATGTTTGGGAATAGCAATTTATAGTTGGGTTAAGTAACACCCGACCTTACTTAGTTTGGTGAGATTTAAGTTATTGATTGTTGGGTTAAATTTTTATGTTTTTAAAGTTGAGTGTAACACCCGTAATTTCGGTAAGTAATTATCACCCGAACGTCTTGCAGCTTGAAAATGGTGGAAATTATGTTGGGGAGACATTGCTTAAAGTCCCCTAAGAGTATCAAGAGTTTTGGCGTTGAAAAAGTCGAGTTTCGGGGCTTGGTACGGGTCAAGCTACAATGACCAGCGACTATGACAGTGTCACAGTCGCATGGCATAGTCGCAAGGAAGGGACAACCTTCGGTACATCTTGTGCGACTATGACCAGCGACATTGCCCATGTCGTAGTCGCGGTGGCAATGTCGCGAAGGAGGAGCTCTGGCCGAAAATCAAACAGAAAGGTGGTAGTGGAGGGCGACTATGCCCGCGACATTGCCAAGGGCATAGTCGCGGTCGGGGTGTTGTTGCCTGTTTAAAATCCGATTTCTACCCATTTTCACTCTATTTCATTTCTCTCTTCTCCCACTCCACTCCCTCCTCTCCCAAACCGAAACCCTAAGCCCCAAAGTGGATTTTGAGCCACAACATTCAAGATTTCAAGTGGGTTTCTTCATATATCATGGTGTAGGAAACAAACCTTGAAACCCTTTTTCATTTCATCTCATCTTATCTTGAAGATTACTTGATTCTAGGGTTTCATCCAACCTTTTGTCCATTTTGAAGAGTTGGAGCTTGTGGGGTGTTGTTGGTGATCTAGAAGTGCTTTGGTTGGTGGATTCACGTTGTGATTAAGGTAACCTTCTCTTATCTTCACCTATGGAAATTAGGGTTTTGGTATATGTTGAGTTGTTGATGAAAATGTTTGGGGAAATGAAGTTGTATGGTTATATATGATTATTGATGGGTGGAAACTTATGGATCTAGGTTTTTGGAAGCTTTGGCTTGAAGATTCGAGTTTCTTCAAAGGAGCTCATTTGGTGAAAATCTAGATTTAGCCTAAATCTAGCAAGGTGAGTTCAAGTTGATTTGTGAAAACGTTGTACATGCCAAAATGTTTATTTTAAAGTATTTATGTGCTTTATACAAACTTATCTATTGATTGGGTAAATTGGTGGGTTTTGATTTAATCAAAGTGTTAAGCTTCATAAATCATGTAAAACACCCACATTTGGGGATTTTGAGTGGTTTATAAATAAATCACGAGTGAAAGTGATTTTGTTAATTTATTGCATAAGTGAAGGTTATTTGGTCAAAATAAACTTTTAGTGTTTGTTGTGATTATGCGATAATTATGATATGTTACATTTTGAAAATATGAACGTGTGAGTTGGAATTTTGGTCAATCTTGACCGTATGAATATTTTGGGAGTTGTAAACCTTTTATTTTGGGCCGATGGTCAATTGAGAAATTAAAAGGGTAAAGATTTTGGGTAACGATGTAGTTTGGTTTACGTAACCGTGTGAGCAACACGTATTTAGCCAAACGTTTATTTTGGCCTTTAAAGGCTTGATTTATACTCAAATGAGTCTTTCGAGTGTTTGCCGGTTTTAGTAGCTCGAGGTGGAGCTTTGGAGGTATTATGTGCTTAATTGCGTTTTATTTGAGTATGCGCCGGTGTGAGTGTTTGGTCTTATGTGTGAAGACCGTTTGATGGTTTTGCATTCGTAGTATCTTTTGGTCTAACGAACTATGGCGGGTTATATGCATTGTTGAAATATAAAAGATTGACGTATACGTACACACACCCATATACATATGCATATATGATTTGACTTAATTGGAAAAGTGGCGATGAAGGGGTCGTGAGATAATCATGCCTCGGAGCATGTGTTTACATGATGTGGGTTAGATGTACTTCATTTGCATGAGTTGATTTTGATAAACGATCATTAGATCTTTAGAGCGGATGGCTCGGATTTGGACTCTGTTAGGTCTTGAGGGCGTTGCTCGGTTTTGATAAGCTCGACGTGGGCTTGGGTTATGTTTTGCATGAATTGCATTGTCTTTGAGAATTACATGATTTGAATGCATTGGTTATTCTTTTGAGGTCATATATAAATGTCTAAGCCGAGTAAGCTTGTTTTGGATGGTGGGTTTCCAAGGTAAAGATCCAGCAGGATTAAACTTGGTGGTTTGGACTAAAGACCTAGTATGGTTGATGTTTAAGATGGACTAAAGACCTAGTATGGTTGATGTCTAAGATGGACTAAAGACCTAGTATGGTTGATGTCTAAGATTGACTAAAGACCTAGTTTGGTTGATGTCATGTGTGCCCATCCATGAAGTTTACTTGTGTTTATTAATTGTGGTTTAACTTGTGTTTACTCCACATTCGATGGAATCGGGTCTCCCCCGTCACCGAAGGGTGTTGTTTTGAGTGTTTTGTTTATCCATGTGTCGGCATCGTTCTATACGCGTAGGGATGGTTCTTCCCATGAATTATGAGTGACATTTTATACCTCATCCTTGGTTGGACGTTTTCGATTATTGGAGTTTTATTCGCAATAATGTTATATTGAGGTTTTAATAATTATTTACATCTTGAGTGAGTTTTGGATTTGAGTCTATTGCTAGAAAATGATTTTCATTGGAAGTTCTCGTCACGGAATTTGCGTGCGTTTGGAAAATTGGTGTTGGTGTACTTTACTCAAATCCTTTTTCGGAAAATCATGATTTACATTGAAACCTCTTACAAAATATTTGATCATGATGTAAACTCTTGAACTCACTAGGCGTTAGCCTAACCTTTTTATTTGTCGGCATGTGCAACAGGTTCAGGTTGGGAATAGCTTTAGCTACACTGTGAAGTGATGAGTGCTAGTAGAGTGCACGAAAAGTGAATTGCTTAGTGAAGTCTTCCGCATTTATTTGGGATTAGCAACTTGTATTGTGTCAGGTAACACCCGTATTGAGTTGTTAATTGTAGAAGTCGTGATGTTTAAATTTTGGTGTATTTTCAAGGATGGTTTGTAGGAAAGGATTTTATCCTATTTTGGTTATTTTATTGAAATTAAAGTTAGTTGCTCTTTCCAAATTTGAGGGTGTTACATTGAGGTATTTTCATTGATGGTTTGGTAGAAGAAAATTTATCGATGTTTTTATTTAGTTACTATTTCTAAATTTGAGGGTGTTACAGCACACGTAGATGTAAAATCCCAATACCAACGCCCTCATAGGTAACACATGGCTAAGAATTATATGTTACATAGGGCTCACACATAATATCACAAGGTACCAACTAGCCACTTGGGCACAAATTTAACACATATAGATACCCACAATTCCACATAGAGTCATCATATCCATTAAGTCAAGTAAATTAAGTCGAGCTTAACCAAGAACACACCTAACTATCATTTGAGCAATTATTTAGATCTTGAGTCAAAACCCTAACTTAACATTCCATGAAATTAAGTTATAAAACACCATTCCTCATCAATACATCATAAAACAACTCTAGACTTGGTAAAAGTAGTATTTTCCATCATCAAAACCATAAATACCCTCAAATAAGTCAAATACTCTTTTGTAAAAAACTAGGGTTTTCATGAGAACAAGTAGGAAGGCAAAATAACAAGTTATTGACATGTATCTAGATTGATAAAGGTTAAAACACTCACAATCTAGGTTTTTATAACAAAACCTAGAAAATGGTGGAAAACCCTAAAAGTTGAAGATGATGGATCTTGAGATGAGAAGCTTGGACATGCACTTGATCTTCAAAATAAATGCTCACAAATGATTCCTTGATGACCACTAAGTGTTTTTGACAAGATCTAGGCTTGCATTTATGAAGAGGGGGTTTTTATGGGAAGAAATCGCATTTAGTAGCAAGAAAAACGGGTAGGAGATGATGATAAATGAGCTGAAGTCGTGGGGGTATTTATACCCGGGTCGCACACACGGGCGATTGTGCCATGGGGCACTCTCGCTGGCACTCTCGTCGGCCCTCCCCAACTCTCAGTACAAAACACGGGGAAATGGCGAGCGATTGTGCCCAATGGCACTCTGGCGGGTCACTCTCGCACCCAGCCCAAAACTCGCGGTACAATCCCAGCGATTGTGCCCGGTGGCATCCTCGCCGGTCACTTTCGTACCAGATGTACCGAAAGTGAGCCACACCTCCAAAAATCTTGGTTTCCATGCATGCACGTTACTCTACTCATATATAAACGAATTAGCGATTATTTAGCACATAAACATCAAAGAAACCGGGAGACTTACCTATGGACGCAAAAGATTATATTACAAAAGGCGTTACGATATCTTCCCACTTTATTACTCGAAAGACGATATTGATTCATCTAGTATACTTGTTTTTTTGTTTCTATCTATCATATGTCTGAAGGTGTACAAAAGACATTATCAAATAAAAATTGATATTGTGTGTGAAAAAAATTGATTGAAACCCTATTCTTTTTATGAAACATGTTTTTGGCATTACACTAGTTTGTTGGAATAACTAGTTTGATAATAGACCCGAATCACACTAATTTCTTGGAATCGACTTGTTGATGTTAGCCCAATATCGCTACTTGTTTGGAATTGATTGGAATCAAGCTTCAAAATACTATTATCAAACTGATTTCTTTGGAGATTTGGTGTGAATCGTTTTTGGCGAGAGAGTAAGGTTTGGATTTGGGTTTCTAAACCAGGGTGAGATAATTTTAACAGGTCCGTGAAATTAGGCGCTTGGGTTATCGTTTCCTTATATGATAACTACACATGTTTGCAAATTGACAAGAATACCCTTGTGCATATGTGCTTCATATAACCTCAACCGTGTTTTTCATTTAATTATGAATTAAAAAATCAATTTAATCTTAACCATTGATTTTGATGATTAATGGTCCTGATTATTTAACAAGGTTAACACTAAATGATCGGTTAACAAAAGAAGGACACTCTATATATTTGTTAGACTTTTCACCCATGTTTGTTGGTGATGAATCATCACCAACTTGAGTGAAAATGTGAGGAAGTCTCTAACATTGTATTGATTTGCGTATATACCGCTAAGGATGATGATATTCTAGATTTCTTGTGAATCTCTAAAAAAGTGGACTAGGATAAAGGATTCAAACAACACTAAATACTTATGTCAACCAATCTGCTCAACACTTGTGGTTGAGTTACATCTAGTCAACTAATACTAGGAGGATAAAGGGTCCAAACCACACTAAATATCTGTAGTTGAATTGAATCTGTGTTTTGTAAATTGTTTTCTATCACATTCTTAAAATGTAAAAGATGATAAAAATCATTTGTAAAAGAATAGGGTTGTCCAACATCACATAAAAGCTTGAAACATATATAAATAACTTGTACAAAGTCCAATTAGACCTTCTCTATTAATTCCTTTAGTTCAATGTCAACCTATGTCGACTCAAGGATGGCTCACTTTGAATCAATTCTTATTATCTTTTGTAGCGTAATCAACTTCTTTCCACCCTCTCCATTTAATGACCTATTGAATTTTGCCTATATATGGTTATTCTAAACTGAATGGTTTGGTGCAGAATGATTAAGTGGTCAGAATGATTAAGGGACTGTTTATTTTTTTAAACCTCTTAATACCTCTAAAGTCTGAATCGGTCAGACGTTTTTACGTTCAGACTGTTTTTTTTTTCAGATTTCAGAGGCTCTTATGTCTTAAATACGTCTGAAATTAGAAGAGGTAACCTAATGTCTTATAACCTTTTAAAGTATCACCTCAGACCTCTTAAAAAACAAAAGCCACCTAAGAGGCTTTTATGATATAGTGCAAAATGAAACATGGTAGTTTGGTAATTGTTTAGAATGAAATCAGGGTGCTGAATGGTTAAGAGATACCCATGATGCTAAATCATTCAGATGGTTTTAGAACCATTGAAAGACATACATTTTCTTGCCAAACAGGATCTACCTCTTAGCGATTCAGAGGTTGTCCCTTAATATGTGATGATGGAAAGACCTCTCCAAATCCCGCCTACTTATAAATTAATACATGTTCTCTTTCTCCTAAAGAGCTATTTAATAAAAAGAACCATATCCTAATAACCATGAATTTAAGTGATTATATTTCCAATATGCCAAATAGATAAAACTGACAAAAAAATTATTTAGATATAAAACAATTAATCAAGCAGTTTAAAAATCCTCAAAAAGTGTTATTTAATCATTTACAACATTCTAAATCAGTTTATTTAAAGAAGCTAAACCATTATTTCAACGATAATTTTTGTTATCTTATTTAAATATTAACTATCTATGAAATTAGCAAAACAAACAAAAATACAATGAATAACAAACCCAACCCACAATCCCCACAAGAAACAATAGTTATCTATTCTATCTTATTAAAAGAATAAGGAGCGGTTATTTTCAAAACATCACTTTCTAAAAAACAGTTTTTCTAAGATATCAGTTATCCTCCGGTCTCTTCTCCATGACCTTTCCCCCGTCAGCCATAACTGTTTTTTTTGCCACGTTCCTCTCCTCTCCACCTCCTGAATTCTTCTTCTTCACCAATCCAAACCCTTAAAGGATCTTCCCATCAAGATTGGTTTGGAGGAGAAGACCGATGAGGAGATCCAGATTGAGAATGAAATCAGTCGGTTGTACTCCAGATTGGAATCGCTCAGACTCAATTTTCAAAAACAGGGAAGAACACTGGATGCAAACATCATCAACAACGACAGACAAACACTCTTGCCTCTCGATTTCTTTCTAAATCCACCGTATTGTCGTTGTGAAGACAGTCTCTGGGGGATTTCCAGGGTTCGAAGATGGGGGGGTTACACCCGAGAGGAGTTACCGCTCTTTCTCGTTCTGGTATCCACTTCTTCTTGCTTTACGGACACCATCTTTACTATTCAGGTAATATTCACCCTTCAAACCTTGCTAAAGACCCCCCAAACCCTGCCTTCAGGTAATAGTTGATGGATTTACCGCTCTTTCCCCTCATTTTTTTTCTAATTGATTCAGTATTTTATGAAATTGATCATTCAATAGGGTTCATTTGCATTTTAGAAAGATTTGTGAGCATCGTTAACACTGTTGTTTAAGATTTTAAGTATTTTGGTGCAGGGTTTAGCTGCAGGTCTTATGCTAAGCATATCTTTGTTTGCTAAGCATATCTTTGTTTGATTTGGCCCATAACGCTATAAATTCCATTGGTTTTCTAAAAGGAAATCTTTGGGTAAGTCGATACTTTCTGAATGCATTCAAAATATTGTTTGCATATTCCATCTTAATGGATGATTCTTTTATCTTATTTTTTGCAGGCATTAGCTTACACAATTTTCCCGAAGAAATGGTTGTTTTTCTTGGATCACTCAAGGTAAATACCTAAGTTGATTTGGATTTCGGAAATCCTTTTAGCATGAGCAAGGGATAAATAAAAATGTAATGAAATCCGCAAATTCATGCTCACTTTTATTGAAGAATTTTGTGTTTGTTGTTTCGAAATTTAAAAATCTCTAATTTAGGGTTCCCTTTTGCAGAAAAAGAAGCAACATCTGTTCTGGAACGAGAAATATATAGAAGAGCCCTAGCATAAGAGGTTGAGAAGAAAGTTGCAGGTGATCCATATTAGCAGATGTATGCTCTTTGTTCCATTTTAATTTGATGCATATAAACCCTTCCTTTAATTGTTTTTTTCTTCTTTACTTATCTGCATTTCAATTATACTCTTGGTATATACCAAAGTTTAAATTTATGTCTTTAATTTGACCTGATCATTTATATGGTTTTTCAGGTCTTTTAGAATATGTTCTCGTAAGATTTTTTATTATAATAAACTTGGCTTATTTCTTGTTGGTTACTTTCGAATTTGAGAGCAAGGTACATGTTATTCCTATTTAGATCCGATAAACTCTTCTGCATTCACCTTTCTGTTGCTTTGGCTAAGTAGCATTTGCTGGAGATTGTTATATTTCTGATATAGATCATTTTGTTAGACCTATAAAATAGGCCAAAACTCGAGCCAAGCTAAACTTTATTGTGTTTTTTAGTATAAAGTGTTTAACTGTTTATGCTCCCTAATCTTGACTTTCCAAGGTCAATCATAGGTCGTTTAGGTTCAAAATTGATAAATTTCAAGAAAAAATATTAGTAACTAGATATAACATTATGAAGGCTCGCTCACAGATAATGATTTAGGTTAATTTTGGTGGATCATTTAGGTCAATTTTGAATTTGAAGTGTAAGGTTTGACCTTAAAAGTATAAAGTCTAAACATATCCATTATTTTGTAACCAAAATGGTATTGGTATACGATATGGTAAACCTTTTTAATGATAGTTGGAAAGTAATTTCACATGGATACGCCTTTCATCATCTATTCATGGACAAGTTTATGCAGTATATGCTTATCAGATGTGGGGTAAACCCCTTACTTGGACTCAAGCAGCTAAAGTTTGCTAGATTCCTACTTTGATATGTAATTTAAGTTAACTACCCTAAATGTCTTGATATGTATATTTCTCTTGAAACTTGTAATTGTAATTAGAATTCTTGCTTACTGGTGTATATTTCTCCAGAAAAGTTGTGACGATGATCAAAACTTTTTATGTATTCTCTATCTTTCTGCTTTACTTGTACGGAAATGGATTTTGAGATGAATTTGAACAGGAATTGGCATGGTGTTAGGAAAAGGAAAGAAGAATCGTTGGAGTTTAAGCAAGTAATCGCAAAAGCAAAGCCAAACCGTGAGTTCTACTGCAAATTTGTTTCTTCTTTTATATAATATTTTTAATTTAGAAATCTCTGTTTAGTGATCTTGATGTTTTTTATTGGTTTTAGAAATTCTGAACGTAGACATTGGTTATATTTTATGTCCGACAAGTTTTCTGTGGAGACATTTCCAGTGAAATACTTTATGGAAGATATGTATGGGGGGAGTTCATTACGGACTACAACATCTCTTGGTGTTTAGAGATATGTGTTATTTGTTTGATAATACAAGGTAATCAACTATTCTTGTGGCAGGCAGTTCAAAATCACTTCAGCAGCAGAGCTGTCTGACCTTGGATGTTATCTTATTATGGCTTGTGGTTTGTTCTATATATTTCTATATATTTCTCCCGTTCCCAACCATATCCTTGTTATCTCTGCTTAATGTTATCATTATTCACTTCAAAGCTCCACCGGCGGCAAACAACTCTGTGTTGGGACACTTCCATCTCCATTGGCTTATGTAAACTTATCAGCATCAAGGTGGTAAAACTTCTGGGCTTTAGTTTTCTTGAAAAACCGATAGAAGGCATGTTACTGTTTTCTTATTTCTCAAAACCCTAACCCTTACTCTGTCACTCACATTTTCAATTTTGCTCTTTCTTTTCTTCGTTTCGGTCCGATCAGGAGACATAGGGGAAAATGCATCATCGTGCTTGATCGATTAGGGGAACTGATTAGGAATTTTCTGAAGAATAGTGCAAGTCAGCTAACTATATATGGGTAGGTTTGTTTTTTGATGCGTGCATACTTTTATGTTTTTGTTATAAACAAGATCGATTTCTCTTGCTTATTAGAGATGTCCTTTCTTTTTGTGTTTCAATGCTTGCAGCTTATTTTCCTTGCAAGAAGGTCTTAAAGAACGTGAACTATGTGTGTTTTTCGGAATAACCACTTCAACACAATGTTCAAGGTTGGTTGAGGTGCATTGTGTAGCTTAGCAATAACTTAATATATGTATTCTTGACTACCTTAAAAGTGCTATTTTTTGGATATTATCTAATGAACTTATTTGCAGTTTGAGGGTGAACTTTACCTTATAGCTACAGATCAAGGCTATATTAATCAACCTGATTTGGTATGGGAAAAGCTTAATGAGGTATAGTTTCTCCATGTTTGCTGCTGTGAGCTTTTAAGAATATCTAGCTAAATAAAATCATCTATTTGTTTTGATTGCTGAGAATCTGGAATTGAGACTGCTCGTATTGATTCCATCAAGCATGCAACCTGTTACTGCAAATGGAAATGTCAATTTGTGTTATTTAGATGTGCTTGATATGTGGTGTAAATATGATTTTGAGTGTTAGCTACTTAACATCATGCATAAGTGTTCATTGTTGAATAGCAATGGACTATGAGAATGACTGAACCGAGTCTTTGGTTCAAGGAAATCACATTGTTTACAAAATTAAGCTACATGTGTAGAACCAATTATGCATGTTGAAAACATAGATAAAAAAGAAGAATAAAAAGCTAATATTCCATAAAGGGAGTGACATCTCTTAAAATAAAAGATGACTCAACTGAGTCTTTGGTTCACGAAAATGACACTGTTTACGTAATTAAGCTACCTGTGCATAACCAAATTTTTATGTCTGAACTGAAATGAAAATGACACTGTTCACATTAATGGAATTTACAACTTTTGCATCAGTAATTTCTCCTCTCGCTCTAAGCTACCGGCTCCTGGATAATCGTTGCGTTTGAGTTTTCAGGTAAGATCTTATACCAAATTTTTAATAAAACAAAGATATAAGTGACTTTATAAACGCTTTTTAAGTCTATAATTATTTGTTGAATTGGGAAAATGGAGACATTGTGAAAACGCGAGTCTGTCCCTCCAGCAATTGAATGGGTTCTGGAATTTTTTAGTGTTGATGTCTTGTATGTTGCTGTTGTTATTGCTTGCTTTTCTATATATAGGTGTATAATGCCACAATCACATCTTCATTTCCCCTTACATGAAAAATTGAATTGAAATGCACTCGATGCATAAAACCGTAACGTTTATTTTCCATATGATGTAGGGACCAGAGGTGTACAAGTATCACCTCCAGTTAAATTTGAGTTGCCGAGACCAGTGCCTGCAATGTCATTGGATGACCGATACCGTACCGATATCCGATATTAGCAGCATAGGGATGAACTGAAACAAAAACAGACAACGTTGGATCAAAAGTGTTGATTGCGAAGGTTCATAAGGAAGAGATTATTTTTCAAAGTGAAACAAAGGTAAAACACTGGCTGCCGGATACTGTTGGGCCAGAAGAGTGAAATAGAAGGTTGTAACAGAGGCTTCAAATTCAGTATTTTCAAATTTTAGGAAAAAGCAAACAAAAGGAGAGAAAAATTCACACTTAGCAAGTGAGTGATCTTGGGCGAACCGTACCCTAGATGTGATTTAGTTGTGCATTTACATTTACGCAATTTGTCTGCATTTGCTCATTAGTGGTAGCTATCTGTATTGATAACAAAGGTTTTGCTTATATATGATCTAGGTTGGAGTTGGACTAGATTTCTATGCTAATACCCAGGGGATTAATACTCTAATTTATATATATTTCATGGAGGTAGCTATTGACTTATTAATGTCATGAAAATAGAGGTTGTTGGTTTAGTTTGTTGAAAGTGAATGATGACCTCAATGTTCCTCCTTTGAAGCCTTAATAAAACGAAGATCGGATGATGGACAATCAACTCTCACTAAAGCGAGCAAGGGGACAAAGGTCCTGCACATGGATGGACAATTCACGAGGCCACTATAATTCATTGGATCTTTTGCCGGAAGAAAAGAGTCGGCCATGGTAAAAGAAACTTTGGTTGGTTTATAGTTATGATGCTTTGTAATACTTGAACTCATGTAGAATCAAGACTTGTACTTTTAAACCAATGAATTTTATTAAATGGATTTGTTCTATTCTTTTGGTCTTACCGATTTTCTTAAGTTTAACGTTCCTTGACTTTGATAATTTATTTGGGATATACCGATCAACATAGTGTCGGCCCTAAGGAGCGGTTCCACTGAAATTTTTATTTTCCGCCGCATCGCGCGGGTATGTTACTAGTTTAATTTAAATGAACATATGGTTTTAATTCAAATTTATATGTTTAATTTACTGAAAAACATAAAAAAAGAAATCCAAATATACGGTGGCGTTTGTTTTTTTTAAGAGATGTTGAAGACTGAAGTCTGATTTCACTTCTGATTTTTAAGAGGTGGTGCTGAAATCTGAAATCTGAATCAATAAGACTGTTTGTTTTTGTAAACTGACAAATGTGTGAATATGTATACTACAAAACAGGGCAGCATTTCCGGCGGACTTATCCGCCGAAAAATCATATTTTCGGCGGATTTTTGGTGGATAAGGATGCCAGACAACCGGGCGCCGCAACTCAGATTTTTCGGCGGATTTTCGGCGGATATCGTTTTCGGCGGAAATGGGCCGCCGAAAATCCGTCGGAACAAAATAGGACCCGATTAGTCAAACTTTGATTAACAAAATAATTAGTTTTATCAGTTTCGGCGGACTAATCCGTTGGAATATTTTTCAAATTTTATTTATTTATTTCTTTAATTAAACAGAAAGAAAATATTTTCGGCGACTAGTGGATCACTGAAACCCCAATAGAATCCATTAACGACCATTTGGATCCAATAAACCCTTGTTGGATCCATTAACGACCATTTGGATCCAATAAACCCCTGTTAGATCCATTAAAACCTAAATTGATCCATAAACATATATGTATGCATGTGAAGCATGTGAATCGAGTGTATATACATGTGAACTCATACATGTGTGGTGCAAACATAAACTGCCATGATCAGTACTGGTGTTCCTGGAACTCTTGTTTGGGGTCATCATATGTTTACTGTGGGCTTAGACGTTATGTGAACCGAATGTATATACCCGTGTCTACTTCACCTTTGTGAACCGTTATGTGAACCGAATGTATATACTACGCATTTTAATTTGAAAACTGTGTATCCGCCGATATATTCTACAATAAAGTAAATTTGGTTTGATTTATCATTAAATATATTTAAATATATATAGGGAAAAGAAATCCGTCGGAAATCCGCCATTAACCATCTATTTTCCGGCGGGCATTAAAATTTTTATTTTCTTTTAAATTTATGGAAATTATTTCCGACGAACATAAAAATTACTTTTTTTAATTATTTCCGGCGGACATTTAAAACTGATTTTTTTAAATTTATGAAAATTATTTTCGGCGGACATAATTTTTTTAATTTGTGAAAATACTTTCCGACGGATATTAAAAAATTATTTTTTAAATTTATGGAAATTATTTCCGGCAGATTTTTTTTTCAATTTATGAAAATCATTTCCGGCGGATTTCTGACGGACCATAAAAAATTATTTTTTTTAATTTATAAAAAGTATTTTTTCGACGGATTTCCGACGGACCATAATTTAAAAAATAATTAATTAAGTTCCGCTGAAAATCCGCCGAAAATATTGATTAATTATCCATTATTTAATTAAAAAATAAGTAATTACGTATTAATTTTTGAAACCGCCGGAGATCCATCGGAAATCCGCCGGGAAATGGGGAGGTTTTTTTTAAATAAATATATATTATCGGCGGATTTCCGGTGGAAGTCAACGTAATTTGACTTTTTAGGGTCCGTCGGAAGTCTGCCGCTATATTTCCGACGGAAATTCCGGGTTGTTTAGTAGTGGTATAATTGTCTATTTTATCCCTAAAAAATTCAACTTAAATACGTCAATTGAACTGAGCATTGATGAACGAAGAACGGAAGGGAAATAAAACAAAAGAATGATGCTGACAGATTTGCGAGGTTGTGGAGTTTTAATCATATCTTAAGCACCGAAACGTCGATTTAAGCGATTCAATATGTTTTGAAAAGCCAACACACAAATCTACAATATTTTTCTATTTTGCAAATTCAGGGTGCATCTGGGCTAAAACCGACGTTGCAATCGAAAGAATGATGCTGGACAGAAGTAAGAGGTAATTAAGTATCTAGGTTATCACTTAATTATTCAGAGGACATTAAGTGTTAAGAGACTCTGAAAAGGAAGAAAAAACAAACAGTCTGAATTATCTTATGTCTGACCGAATCAGACATAAGTGACAATTAAGAGCTTATTTTGAAAAAACAAACACCATCTAAGTGTTTTGAAAGTTGTTCATGGATTTTTTTTCATAGTGAATTTTGAACTTTGAGCTTTAAAAAGTTTATAAGAATTAAACAAATTTTAGGCCTTTTATTATTGCAGATTTTTATTTTATAAACCATGGACATATTGATAATTGATAGTGAAAATTTTATAAAATGTGTAGGGAAAGAAAATTAATGCAATGGTCTTAAATGATTTATTTTAAACAACTCAAATTGTGGAGACTATTGCATTGGTTTGATCTGTTTCTTCCACCAATGTAAGGGTTTGAATCTTCCATCTTACTTGTTCTTTGGATATGTGTGAGCATTGCCAATCGCTACATTATTTTGCAAATGTCGGTCAAGCATTTTGTCGAACATTTGTGTTGCAAAAAAAATGAAAGAAATTACGATGATACTGTAATTCACATGAAAGCTGTGGAACACTGCAATGAAAAACTGACAATACAACAAGCCAATAGGATTTGAATTCAACGTTTTAGGGTTCAAATTCAACTGGAAGAAAACGGTAAAAAGGTTGACAGAAAAGTGGCGGGAAACGCAATATGCAAGCGAGGTTTGTCTAAGCACCGGCAAGAGATTGAGAAGAGTCATCTGTGATGGTAGTAAGAGTTGCAGTGTTAACGCATACGACTAGTGGACTCCTAACGGTATGTAACCCATCAGACCAAACAATTTCACCATAATCATATCTCCCTTGTGACACCTTTTGTGGTTTCAGAGTCAAATAGTACGATATTTCCTCTGTGAAATGTGAGAAAAACAAGATCCTTGGCCAAACTGTAATCTCCACTCCATGAGGACTAATAATTGTGGCAAAGTATATGGCTGTTTTCTTCGCACCCACATTTCGAACTGTTCTTTTGATAGTGACAATGGACTCAAGACTAGAAACTGTAATGGATGGATAATTCAGATTTGTGTTGGTCTTGAATTCTTTTGTGCAAATTACAGGACTTTCAGGTGGGAGACTGATGATTCTCTTGATTTGATCTTTGGTGTAGCCATTGTTGCAGAGGAAGAGAATGTAATCATCAGCTTTCATGTCGTAAACCAGGCCCGGATCCATTGCTTTTAGGGGGTTAAGGTGGCCAGCTCCTATATCAAATGGACTTGATTCTTCATTTGATCCCCCAGCTAATATTGTGTCATGATTCGTGTCCCTGTTGTAGGCTGTTGACATACATTTATTGTTTTTATTAATTCATTTTTTAATGTTTTCTTCGCCTTTCTTGAACGTTTAAAGAGGGTGAAGTAGAATTATCTTTTTTTGTTCAACAGATGGTGTTTATTAAGTACCTGTTGTCATTAGACCAGATCTAATGGCTGCTGGAGACCAGTTAGGATGCAATGATTTGAGGAGAGCAACCACTCCTGATACATGAGGGCATGACATCGATGTTCCTGACTCGAAATTCCATTCTACAGATCTTTTATCAATCTCTGTCGAAGTTGGAGATATTCCGGGAGGCCATGCTGCTAATATGCTGATTCCTGGAGCACTTATATCTGGCTGGTGAATCATACAAGTTCTTGTTAAATCTTCATTTTTCTGGTTATTTTATTATAACTGTTTTCCAGGGTTGGGTTCCGGTGAGAAGTTGAGGTTAACGTGAGAAGTGGTTATCAACCGTTGGATGAGAAATGGACGCACGTTAGGATGAGATGCCCGGATCAATTCCCTTCTAAGCCGCAATTCATGGGAGGGCATTTTAATCAAAGTGATCAATGGTTCAGATCCACTTCTCAAGTTAACCTCAACTTCTCACACGATCTTCGCCTTGTTTTCCATTGGTTATAATTTAGCAAAGAAAAACTGTTAAATATCAGAAGTGGATTAAAGTACCTTGAGAATATCAGGTGAAATCGAGCTTGGGCCTCTAGATGAAAAATCTGCAACAACAGGTGCCGGTGATCCTCTGATAGCTGTCTTACTTGGAAATATGTGCACCTTAACGAGGGTCGTCCTTCATTTTGCAAGAAATCAATTTGATTACTAGACAATAACTATCGACAAATACAATCATTCACACAATTACAAACTCTTACATGCTTTGAGACAGATAATGGTTAATTTTAGTGCCTTGAATCATGTCAATACGGATGGTGGGAATTATATCCACATCGACATATTGACGAGTAGGTGAGTCAACGAAGATCAAGGCTGTGGCATTTGCTATCCAAGCTGCTGCTTCTGCATCTTCAATCTTCACTTGTCCTTGGGTTGAGAAGCACAGAATCACTGTCCCCACAGCACTGTTGTTTCTCCATCTATTTATCCTGCATATCCTGTAAGTTCATTCACTTTTATTTTAGGACAGTTTTGTAGTATCATATAATCATCTGATCGTGGTCCTAGACCTCATCTTATCGTCATACGTTCTCTAACGTCCATTCTTTCGGTTAACTATTAGTCATCAACTTCGACATATAGATAGCTTCTTCACTAAAATATCAATATGTTGATTTGGCCTTGTGAAACAATACAATATGTATATATAGCTATATAGCTATATGTCTCCATGTATTTGTGTGTATGTATGTGCATATATATAATATATGGATATACTAGGTTCGAACCGTGTATTACACGGGGTAATTTAAAAAAATTAAATCATGCCAGAAAACTTATCTTACAGATATGAATGATCATCGAAAGTACGATGCTACTTTTCCAAGCTTTTTTCCCTTCAGAATTGTTTTTTTTTGCAGCTGGTTACAAAATGTCCTTGTTTTAGGCAGTTTTCACAAATATTGTTTTGCAAAAAATTAATAAATAATATGAATAAATATTAAGAATTTATAAAACAAAATTTATAATAGAACGTAAATGAAATAATGGAAAAGTACATAGTTAAAATATTAATAAAATAAGAACCACGTATCATAAATTACCAAATACTTCTTTATATACAACATTCTTTGTTATATTGCTAATTATACATTCATCATCTATAATTAATATTTTTAAACTTTGCCTACTTTTTACTCTAGATAAAGCAACATACAACTGACCATGGGTGAAGACTGGTTGTCTCAGAAACAAACCAACCTTCGATAATGACTATCCGTGGTTTTTATTTATGGTCATGGCAAAACATACAGCAATTGGAACTCATATTTTTGAAAAAGGTTCGAACTCATACTCCAAAAGTCAGTTGATAAGTGATATCTTTTTTTCCAAGTAATTAAATCTCTTATGATAATTCTAAGAGTGTTTCGTTGATAGAATGGAATTTGATTGAATTGTAATTCGTTGAAGGAATTCGACTTTGAAGTAAAAATTGATATGAAATTGCAAAAAGAAAATCAAGACAATTTAGTGATTATTTGTATCATATCTCATACTAATTTCAACAAATCACATACTAATCACGACACATTGGTTCGTATATATTTATGATATTTAATAATATAATTAAATCAAAAAATATTCAATATTTGGCTTATTTATGTTTATATGATAAGAGTCTAAAATGAAAAATATAAAAGTAAGATATTAAAAGTAAACTACATACCTAATTATAAGGGTAGTAAATGTAACGTATAAATTAAAAAAAAATTGAATTAAGGAGAGATTTAAGGATGAGTGAATGTGGGTGTGCTAATTGAACTTATAATGTAAATTGCGTCCAGATACATGTTTAGGCGGGAAAATACTGAAGTCGGCTCACCAGAAGACGACACGTGGCATGCTAGTTACTTGTTTATTATATGTATAGATGTATTAGGGAGGTTCAGGGGAAAATCTTAAAGAAAAGAAAAACTGAGGAACACCCTTGTAAACGTACTTCTGGATGGTATGCACATGTGCATAAAGGTAATTGAAGCTGTTTTTTGGTTTTTATGCACGCGTGCATGTAACAAATCTTGTATGTACAGGTGTATACCGTCCAGATGAATGGTTACCTGGGTGGCAGTGTGTTCCTCAGTTTTTCATTTGTTTACGGTTTTCCCCTAAACCCGAGCCTATGTATGTATGTGTACTCACAAATATACATACATATATATATAGAGGAAGGTTCAAACGAGGAGCGTACCTATTTACGAGAAACGCAGGGAGCGCCTTCCATGTACCGAATCACATGTGATCCACTACTCCCGAAAAAATCGGGTAGCAGGCGACCTGGTTCGCGAGTCGCGTGGAAGTCGCCCGGATCACATGTGATTTTAGGCGTGAATCACATGTGATCCACTACATGGGCGGAAGCCCCCCGATCAGGTGTGAATCACATGTGATTTTGTATGTGAATCACATGTGATTCAGTACATGGGCGGTGCTCCTCGCGTTTTCTTAAATTATTACGCTCCTCGTTTGAACCCGCCTCTCTATATATATATATATAGAGAGAGAGAGAGAGAGGGCACCCTCCAAGGAAATAACTGCGAGCTCCAACCAGATTTGCTTCTATATGTTTGGTATTAAAGCTTTCTCCCTGCACAGAACAAGTTAATGACAATTTTTATATGTTAATTTGTATTATGTATTTTCTTCTTCAATGTTGTTTTTTGCATAGTAAGTTCTATTTCTTGTTACTGTTACGTTAGGGATCATGTTTAGTATACATATATTCATTGAAAACCTTTATAAACATGCGCTTTATTGAAAATAAATGATAAAAGAAAGCAATTAAGTTAGTTACCTTGAAAGAGAGATTATTATCCAATAATATCCTTGTTGGAAAATTTCGATCAATAGATGAAGCACCAACGCATGTACTCCAAGGTGCAACGTTTTCGACTACAGATGGATCTGGTCCACTATTACCTGCCGAGAAAATAACACTAATGCCTTTCTGCATAGCATGGAAAGACCCTATTTCAGAACTCCCATGAAGCAGTGGTGGTGGTGAACCAAAAGAGGCCGATATCACATTAACTCCATCATGAATTGCTTCATCAAAGGCTGCTAGAATATCCGCTTCACTACACTTCCCTACCTCCCAACACACTTTATACACTGCTAACCTTGCTCTAGGTGCTCCTCCTCTAGCAGTGCCCTGTCCAAACCCATAAAAGCTCGCCATTTTAACCGTGGACCCCACTGCTGTGGAAGCTGTGTGGGTCCCATGGCCATTGGCGTCACGTGGTGATCGGTATTCTGGCGTTTCACTTGTATTCAGTGGGCCATATCTTTGCTCGTATCCCTTGAGGTAATAACGGGCCCCTATAAGCTTCAGGTTACAAGCTTTTTTAGGATTGAATTTTTCTCCACTAACACATTCTCCTCTCCAAGCTCTTGGAATTGGATGCATATTAGGCTCTTCATGGAAACTCTTAGATTCTGGCCAGATGCCTGTTTCATTATAATAATAATTATATAATTTACAAAAAAAAAACATATCCAACTTTATCATATATTTCCCCATGCTACATGTACGCCACGTTAAAAAAAATAGTGCCCGGCTTCTAGAAATTGATATCCATGTCATCCAGCTGTACATTATAGCGAAACCATTGAAGAATCAAAAAGTTCTTATTAAGGTTGATAACAGGAGCTATGTGTCTGCAATACCCGTATCAAATAAGCCAACAGTTGAGCTATCTCCATGAGTTAGTTGCAGTGGAGTTGCTTGATCAGCAGTGGGTTCTAAGTTAAGACCCATGAAATCCCAGCTTCTGGTTGTGTGCAACACCAGTATCTGGCTCTTAAATACTGATATCACTCGTTCCACGCCTGAAGTATTATTTATCTTTCATTAATTAATCATCAAAACACTTGATATTTCTAGATCTGCGAGATAAATCATAAAAAGTACTCTTTCACATACTGGCCAAGTCTGCTGCTTGTGTTGAATTCATATTTGCAGAAAAGCCCGAGAAACTATGTTTGTAGCTATACAGCATGGACTCCCTTGCATCTTCTTGGCTATGAGGAATAAATAGTAATAAGTATGATCAATGGTGGGAAAGTCTCGTTGGATGTTTAGTTTTGAGATGAAGAAACATAATGGGAAATAAAGGGGTTTGGAAAAGTCACCTTGGAAAGACACTGGAAAGGAGCTGAAGATGGTAATTTGAAGTGAGAATAGGATCGTGAATATCGTTGCGCCCTAAATAGACAATGTAAACCTGTGTAAGAAATAACAGAAAAACAAGAAGGCAGATGTGAGAATTGCATTAGAGAGGGGACCAATACACGAAAAAGTTAAAAGCACTTTTGGTGGTGAAGTTACATCTGAAGTGGATTGTGAGTGAAAAAAATAAAGTGATAAAATGAACAGGCCCAAAAAGGAGCGGTAAGCACTGCTCATCATCGCTCGTGATATGGAAAAACTACAACTCGAGTAAGGCTTATATACTGAAGTAAAAGGATGAATTGTTGATTCCTGGTATTTCGATAATACTCTGTATATGGACTAAAAAGGTCATTATGCATGATGCTTTTTAAAGATCTGGTGCTCATTGCTCACAGTATATGTAGGTTTCTAGTAGATATAGAGGACCATTCTATGGTACAAAGATACTTCCTTAACTTGAAAATGATTATGCTATTAACAGAATCATTGCTTAGCCAGACTCCTGCTCAACAAAAGTTGCGTATGTTACGGTTAATTGTCTTGCGTAGACTTGCAGGATTATTAACAAGGACTTGCAGTTTACGAAACACATCAAATTGGTAAACATTAAAGATTGAATGATTAAGCAGGATCACATGCTTGGTTAGTAGGTGTCTGATATCTGTCATAGCAAGTATAATTGCACCTCCATGCATCATAACTTGGATTGAAGTAAAGCAACTTTTTCTTTGATAAGAAAAAATTTTAAGTACAACTTTAAGCATATTTCTTCTACGGTAAAGTTGTATATAGACAGTCTACACTTGGTTCATTTAGTTATGGAGAAATTAAGTGGATGATAGTCTAATAATCATATATATTCTTAACAACATCAAAGTCTGCGAAACATTAAATTGGATGTTGATTTTTTCAAGCATAGAATTTATTTTTCATGTGTGCTAATTATGTGGGAAGTAAAGCTCATGGATAATTATCATTAAGACTATTGTAAGCAGTTACATAGAAGAATTGCTATATTTTCTGTTTCCAGAAATTGATGATGAATGGTGATTCTATAGGATTTCCATAAAGTTGTACCTTGCATGATCACATGTGAAAATATAGGAAGGAATTATGTTCCATAAAAAGTCTATTCTTTATGTGCTTGTTGCAGGACTAGTATAAAGTGGAGGTTGCAGCGGAAAGGAAAATGACAGCATCGGAACTGGGGTGATTATTCACCCAAGTTTCAGACCTAACAACTCTTTCTTGAGGGACCATCTGTTTACCAAAGAAAATGTTAACAAGAGTCAGAAGTAACCCATGAAAGTGAAAGGGGAAAAAGGTACTTCCTTTTAGTATGATTAGCATGAGAAAGAATTTGAAACTCTCTGTATTAACCAAATGATTTTCATTGAAAATTCAATCAAAACTTGCAGATTGTTTTGCATGCAGTTAATCTGTTATTCAGTGATTAATACTATTAATCTATAATATTGGTAACTTATGTAAAAGGCGTCAAGTATCATCATAATTCATATCAGACCTTTCTTTTATTATGATTAGATGATCAAATATGATTCTTAACACTTTTTGATACTCTGCATTTTCATATATGCCATGGCCATCCACTAGGCAGCATAATATGGAAGTGTTGACCAGGGAAGGCAGGAACTTTAGTGGATACATATTGTTATGTGGTCCTGAAATGATTAGATGGTACTATTGTTATAACTAAGACAAAGTAGCAAAAAAACTAAACAGGTTTGGCCCAGCCCAATAGACAGATAATATAGCTGTAAGAAACTTTAAGCCGTATCAGAAATGCTCTTTCACGGCCCTTTGAGGAAATAGACTAAGATTATGAAAACTATTAACCAAAAAAGTGTCATTGAGCCTGATCCACTATGGTTATCGCCTTATCGGGCTCTCTTATCATTAAGATAACCTAAAAGTAGAATTTGAGATTCGTTGCCCCTTTATCTCCGAGGAACAGAGACAAAAACATATACCAGTACTGTTTAAATCTACAAACAATATACAATCCGAAGATCTTTCATGCATTTCCTAGATTAAAATCTATCAAAGAGGCACTAAATCTTGTCTACTACTTTATGTTTTCAACGCACGCCACTTTAGAATAGATCATATTGTCCCTGGATAATCATACCTATATATATGTATGGTATAATTGATTGGTTGAATACGATTTCCGTGAAAACGTGTCACAACTTACTTTCTTCTTATCAAGCATGAGAGTGATTGTCACCATTCACATAATCATCATCATGGTACATAATTTCTTTGGTTGCTCAATGTCAACCACACACCAAATAACCCTGTACAAATTACATTACCATGATATTTCATAATTTTTATGTTGGTCAATTATATTGGCAATACTAACAAAAAGATGTGTTTGATCATTCTCATATGAGCATGGGTTCTATACTTCTATAAAGTTGCAGATGCCTTAAGGTGCACTTCGAAATGAACTAATTTAATGATAGCATGTGGCCTTTCCATGTAGATTATCATTGTTATTTTGGTAATGCTAGCACTTTAGATGTATATGATGACTTTAAGGAGCAAATGATTATCTTTTCCTCTAATTTTATAAGCTAACTTATGTAACACTTTAAATATATCATTAAAACTCAGGTACCTAATTAAATAGCCCAGACTTTTGGAATCTATACATATAATAAATAAGTAACTACATTGCCACGTGTGGTGAGCCGGCTTTATTGTTTTCCCGCTTAAACATGTATCTGGACGCCTTTACATTATAGGTTCAATTAACACACTCACATTCACTTCTCCTTAAATCCCTCCTTAATTAAATTTTTAATATTTACACCTTACATTTACTACCCTTATAATTACCTATGTAGTTTACTTTTAATCCCTTACTTTTTTTATTTTTCATTTTAGACTCTTATCATATAAACATAAATAATGTATATGAACTAAAATGCATTAAAAAAATATTTTTATTTTTTACAAATTATATCATTGTAATCGTTTCGTCAATACCTTCGAAATAAGCCCAATATTGAATATTTTTTGATACATACGTACATATCCATACTTATAATAAATTCAAAAAAAATCTCCATCGTGTATTACTATCCCAAAAATACGGTATATCAAAAAACTCCCAAACTTTATTTCAAACTAAAGTTAAAGTTAATGTTAAAAAAATCTCCACCGTGTATAGTAATCTAATTAATGTTAATTATTCATTTCTAATTCCAAAAAATTTAGCCTTATTTTATCCTAAAAATAAACTTATTTTACCCATAATAAGTGTATATCATTAGATACATACGTGCATATCCATACTTATAATAAATTAAAAAAAATCCGTAATCCAAAAAATACGGGATTTACTTCTAAGTTTAAATTCAAATTATTGATATATTTTCATTTTTTTTAAATTCAATTTTATTATAGAGTTAACTTCATTTTGACTAATTAATGTTAATTATTCATTTCTATATGAACTAAAATGCATTAAAACATTTCTATTTTTTTACAAATTATACCATTGTAATTGTTTCGTCAATACCTTCGAAATAAGCCCAATAGTAATCCCAAAAATACGGTATAAACTTCTAAGTTTAAATTCAAATTATTGATATAGTTTCATTTTTAAATTCAATTTTATTCTAGATTTAACTTCATTTTGACTAATTAATGATATAGTTTCATTTCTAATTCAAAAAACCTTACCTTTATTTTATCCCAAAAATAAACTTATTATACCCATAATAAGCGTATATATTTAGATACATACGTGCATATCCATACTTATAATAAATTCAAAAAAAAAATATGTAATCCAAAAAATACGGGATTTACTCTAAGTTTAAATTCAAATTATTGATATAGTTTCATTTTTTTAAATTCAATTTTATTATAGAGTTAACTTCATTTTGACTAATTAATGTTAATTATTCATTTCTAATTCAAAAAAATTTACCCTTATTTTATCCCAAAAATAAACTTATATAATCGTATATATCCAATTATGCCTTCGTTAATCTTAATTATCATTTATTATATGTATAGATTATTATAACTAAATATTAATTTTTTAAATTTAATTATTATTAATTAATTAATGTTAATTAATATTAATTGAAATTATTAATCTAAATTTTAATTATATATTGAACTTATTTTAATCGTATATATCCTAACATTAAACTTATTTTACGCATAATATATACATATAATAAATGAGTAACTAGCATGCCACGTGTCGTCTTCTTGTGAGCCGACTTCAGTATTTTCTCGCCTAAACATGTATCTGGACGCAGTTTACATTATAAGTTCAATTAGCACACCCACATTCACTCCTCCTTAAATCTCTCCTTAATTCAATTTTTTTAGTTTATACGTTACATTTACTACCCTTATAATTAGGTATGTAGTTTACTTGTAATCCCTTACATTTTTATTTTTAATTTTAGACACTTATCATATAAACATAAATAATGTATATGAACTAAAATGCATTAAAAACATTTCTATTTTTTACAAATTATACCATTGTAATCGTTTCGTCAATACCTTCGAAATGAGCTTAATATTGAATATTTTTGGATTTAATTATGTTATTAAATATTATAAATATTACGAATTAATGTATCGTGATTAGTATGTGATTTGTTGAAATTAGTATGGATTTGATACAAATAATCACTAATTTGTCGTGATTTTTTTTTGCAATTTCATATCAATTTTTACTTCAAACTCGAATTCATTCGACGAATTACAATTCTATCAAATTTCATTCTGTCAACGAAACATTTAATTACTTGGAAAAAAATATCACTTATCAACTGACTTTTGGATTATGAGTTCGAACCTTTTTCAAAAATATAAATATGCAATTATTGTATATTCGTTTGATAAATTCATTTAGTAGCGACATTTATAATAGGTATCAAACTTAATAGACATATTTTTATCTTCAAAATAATATTCCCTATTTGTGGAATTTTTGTTTTCTTTTTATCAATTATTTTATGTGTCACAAAATTAATTATTCAACGACTATTAAACATCAAATAATTAACTTAAACACAAATTTGATCGTCGCGCAACGGGCGAGCCAAAGACTAGTAAATAATAGAAAAAAAACTACAAGGCATACATATCAACAGCATGACGTCTGAATTACCAGTTTACCACCAACTTGAATATTGTTATCTTCTTCACAATGGCATTATGATAATGATCCAATATTTGCACATACTATACTATACAACACTAACACTACAGCCTAATCAAGATTTATCTCATGCCCCAGTATTTTTAGCTATTAGATGTCCCCAGATTTAGGTCATTTCATTTCAAGTTAGAAGTTAAGTATATTACTTCTATGTTTCATGTTGAACAAGTAAAACAAAAGAAATCTTGTTGCAAATGAGATTTGAATTTATTCAATGGAAGTACAATTGGTACAGGCATAAAGTACAATCCTTTTATGCAATATGGGAATGCCTCGCGATAACACTGACTGGAAATACAAGGTGTGAATCTTCATTTCCAATTCTGATTTGCTTTGGCCTATGCTGTACTGCTTTTTGTTGGGCATAAATTAAATGCACGTGATATATATTTGACTAGTAAATTAAGTTAATTGGTAGGTAATATAGTTGCAAAACTTGCAAGTTATAAAGCTTTGGTAAAATAGGTAGTGTAATTGATGCACTATTGAGGGAATGTATGTGAATAGATTTGAAAAAGAGTCAGGCGCAGGCTAATAAAAGGAAGGTTTTGAGGAGGATAGATAAGGACTGATGGCTATTAAAATGCTCCAGGGCGCACTAACTCACAGGTCCAAACAATAAAAAGAAACAGCACACACACCACAATTTTGAAATCAAAACAAAGCAACATGATGCCTATGGAAAACAGCCCCCACCACTTGTACACTCCACTCCATCATTACCATCAAGAAAGATGGTTGGTTCCCACAAGAAATTTGCCCACAAACCTCTACTCTACAACGCTTTTAATCAAAAAACTTTCTTGGGTTTTCTCTCTTGCCAATAAAAGATTCAATCTTTGAAGACTACGCCTGATCTTTTCCTCTTTTTTTTAATGGGTTATTTTTCTTGTTTATGTCACTAGTAATCGTGTTCCTCGTGGTTGAGTAAAAAGAAAGGTTATTTTTTTTTTGTTGGGTGTATGATGGGTAGCTGCTGGTGTAAGTGGAAACCCTCCATATACAGAGTCTCATCCAACACAAAATCAGGTGGGTTTTTTCTGATAAACTTGTTAGTTTTAATCTCTTTATTTGGATAGGATTCATATTCTACAACTGGGTTTTTTTGTAACATACAGTTTGACGCAAAGCTCAGGTAGGTTTCCTTTTCTTATTCTATGTGAATATGGATGAATTCTTTTACTGGGTTTTGGTTAACATGCAATCTTAGAGATGGGTACTTCAGTATTTGGTGTTGCTTTGTGAAAAACGACAATAAAACCTAGGGATTATGATACTCTGTTTTTTCGTCCTTTTTTTGCTTTGTTGCTTTGAGATTCATGTTTCGAGGTATGTTCCTGATTTACTGCTTGTATTAAGAACGAGAAAAGGTGGCCTTTCTGAATATGCTTTATTCTAAGGAAATAAGTTATATGTTTTTTCTTTATAATTTTCTTTTTGCCTTTTACCTCCTTTGCTGGTTTCTTTGCTAGTATGTTCTCGCCTTGCATGTTGGTTTAGTTTTGGTAGTTGTTACTGATGACAGAGTACCTATTGAACAGAAATAAAACAATATCACCCTTCCAACCTTTTCTCTTGGTCTGATGGCCTCACTTTCATCCTCTTCCGATTTCCCTTTGGGTATATGTTGCAACTTAAAAAGAAGGCAATTTCTCCTTGTATGACTTTAGTTAATTTTTTCTGATGGCACATCAATAATACTTTTTTTTAAAGGGCATCTTAGGCTTTGCCTAGACTAATCAGCCCTGAGATAATTTCTCAGTGGCCACAAGTTGCCAACGCCTGGATTCGAACCCGGGGTAGATGGGTTTCTAAGCCACATCCCCCCAAGGCCTTAACCAGTACGCCACAAGCCTTGTGGTTGGCACATCAATAATACTACTGATATGCTTACCAACTCAGTTATATTCTGATGGCTGTTGGAGCCTTGGAGGGGTATCAAGCCAATGTTTCTGATTAAATTGTTGTATTCCCTTCATATATACAAACTTAGAGGCATATGGAGTCGACATTTATCTTAACACTTGCTTAATTTGTTAGAAAATAGGGTGATTGAAATAAAAATATGCAGAAAATCAATGATCATAACGTGAAAGGATCACTATCCTTAGGATATTATTAGCCCCCACTATCAAGCAGGAACGGACCCAGGAATTTTTTCATACGGTGGCATCATATTTTTTTCATACGGTTTTTATCGACGTGTTTTCGTTTTTTACCAACGTTCAATATCGTCCGATGTGTTTTTAGCCTAATTCCACCGTTTCGAGGAATTTTTAAAAGTTTTTTTACTTGATTTCGAGGGATATTTAAGTTTTTTTTTATCAATTTCGAGAGACTTTTTCGTTTTTTTTTTGGTTGATTTCAAGAGTTTTTTTTAGTTTCTTGGTTGATTATGAGATACGATTGCACTTCTAAAATGATATGGTTGCACCTTTCACAAAACTAATTTTTTTTATCTTACGGCGGAGAAACAATACGGTAGCACGTGTCACCAATGGCACCTCTTGAGGTCCGTCCCTGATACACCCCCAGGAACTATCTAATCTTGAAGATATGTTCAACAACTAAACATATCCTTCAAGAACATTTCTGCAGATTTTCATGAAGAGAAAGGGAGAGAATTAAGAGATATAAACCATGGAAAGATGACACATATATATAGGTTTGTATGTATAACTGATATAGATAAGGTCAACAAATTTTAAACTTTATCCAAAATCGAATTATCTTGAAAAATCCTGTAAAAAACGGTCAGAAAGACGTCAACAGTGGCTTAGGCGACTTTCTGGCGGGTTAAGTCGCATAGAGGTCGCTTAGACACTGTGTTTGACGCACAGCAGTAGCCTAGGCGAGTTTCCTGCGACTTAAGTCGCATGAAACCTGCATTACACACTGTCTTCAAGCACTAAAAATCTGATTTTATAGATGTGTAAAATACACACAACGCCAAATTACCGTTAAATGTATGTGTAAAATCCACACAAGAAGGTCAAATTCTCCTTGGTTCATTTGATCTCTTAAATAACTATATAGGTTGTTTAAAGATTATAAACTAAGAAAGAGTTATCCCTCTTCCAATGTGGGCCTAGTGATAGCCTGATAGGCCTAAAATGCATATATATATATATATATATATATATATATATATATATATATATATATATATATAGCTCACTTATTCAAGTAAGATTCCACTATTCTTTCTATGTGGGACAAATCTCACTGTGAAGACTATATATAACATAATTGTCCTCATGAATTCATCTCCGTTTATGCAGAGTTGCCCAAGGTTGAAGATACAGTGGCCAAAAGAAAGCAGGAAGAAAGTAGGCTGCCATCAAATCCTGAAGAAGTAGAAGATCTGCGTCGTAGTTCCGCTACTAATCCATTAATTGTGTTCACATTTGACGAACTAAGAAAAATCACCGGTAACTTTAGACAAGACCACATGCTGGGTGGAGGGGGATTTGGTAGTGTTTACAAAGGCTTCCTTGATGATTTAGAAGGCACGATTTCGTCTACACCAGTAGCCGTTAAGGTTCACGATGGGGATAACAGTTATCAAGGCCATAGAGAATGGCTGGTGATTATAACTCCTCTCTCTCTCTCTATATATATATATAGGGTTGGGTTTCGGTGAGAAGTGGTTATCAACCGTTAGGATGAGAATTGGACAAACATTAGGATGAGATGCACCGGATCAATTCCCTTTTAAGCCGCAATTCATGGGAGGGTATTTGATTAAAAGTTATCAATGGCTTAAAAATACTTCTCACACTTCTCACCAAAAATAGCACTTCTCACATGATCCCATGCCTATATACATATATATAGATGTATGCATACTTTCAGTAAAGTGGTTTCGGTCAATTTCCAATTAATCATCAGTCTTGTGTGCTTCGTAGGCTGAAGTCATATTTTTGGGGCAGCTCTCTCATCCAAATTTAGTGAAACTGATTGGTTACTGCTGCGAAGACGAGCATAGAGTTCTTATATACGAGTATATGGCACGTGGAAGCGTCGAGAATAATTTATTTTCGAGTAAGAATTCTGTGATCCTGCTTGCAAATGTAGTCACTGCATAATTCTTTCATTATTCCCCTGTTTCCAAGGAGGTATAGGTTGACCTCTTAGGTTCAGAAAAAAAAAAACGAATTCTTCTAATATGCAAGAGAAATTTTAATGACTACATTGAAGTACTCCATAGCAAATATTTTAGGCGGAAAATTAATGTAGTTGCATATGGTTTAGTATCTTTAAATGGTATTTTGTTGCAGGGGTGTTACTTCCTCTTCCATGGTCAACTAGAATGAAGATTGCTTTTGGTGCTGCAAAAGGGCTTGCCTTCCTTCATGATGCAGAAAAACCTGTCATCTATCGTGATTTCAAAACTTCAAATATTTTACTAGACCCGGTTAGTCCACAAACTCATAGCATTACATCATCTTGCTACTTTTTGTTGATAATTCAATTAGCATAATAATAATTTGAAGTCTATTGATAAATATTAGGCACTTAATTAGGCCATATAACATGTTTGTTTTGTGGATTCACCATTTATATGTTGCGAGGAGATGAAGATGCTTGTCGGTAACATTTACTAGAAGTGATTAGTCAAAATTACCAAACCAAAACAGTATATTCCACGGAAAAAAATTTGTTGTCCCAAAATTTCATGTCTCATTCCTGTCCCACCAATGAAATTAAGACACATCAGATTTTATATATTTTTAATTGTATTTAATTCAAGTTCATATTCTTTCTCCGATGACGTGTATTCATGTGAATGGTGGACATGAATGGGACTTGATAATTTAGGACATGAGATTTTTAATTCATATTCCACCTGGAAATGGGATTTGGGGAGGATAAGATATACGCAGACATGACATCTATTGAAAGAGTAGAGCGATTGGTTAGTGAAGATTGGGCCCACAAATTGATAGGTATAGAGTTAAGGAAAATAGCTTATACGATTGAATTATTGACAACTTAGGTTTTGTGGACCGAAGGGTCATTTTTGTCATTTTAGTTGTCTTGACTTGCTATTACGCTGTGTTCAGGACTACAATGCAAAACTTTCCGACTTTGGCCTAGCTAAAGATGGACCCGTTGGTGATAAATCTCATGTTTCTACTCGCATAATGGGAACATATGGGTATGCAGCACCAGAGTATATCATGACAGGTTTGTAACACTAACTCATTAAGCTTGAGTTGATTCCATCCTTACTAATGAAATATAGCACTCGTTTTAGGCCATTTGACTCCAAGAAGCGATGTTTATAGCTATGGTATCGTTCTTCTTGAACTTCTAACCGGAAGAAAATCATTGGACAAATCTAGACCACCCCGAGAACAGAACCTTGCTGATTGGGCTCTCCCGTTGCTTAAAGAAAAGAAGAAGTTGCTAGACATTGCTGACCCTCGGCTAGGAGATTATCCGGTTAAAGGGTTCCACAAGGCGGCCATGTTGGCTTACCATTGCTTGAACCGTAATCCTAAAGCCAGACCACTTATGCGCGATATAGTAGATTCATTGGAGCCGCTGCAGATTGCGCCCGAGGTTTTGTCGGAGGGAACGAGAACTACGTTGACTCTGGTTGCTGATAAATGAACATGTAGTAAAGATGCATACTGTTTTTCAAACTACTTTTTTTTCATCTATTCTTTTTTAAGCTTAACATCCAACCTTGATCATGGGCAGTTTCTGCATCATAGGGTATATGGTAAAAATGAAGATATGTTTGAAAAGGGTGTAATGTTACTAGTCCTGAAAAAGTTCATTAATGTAATGCTTTTTTATTTTTATGTATATACACATAATAATGTATATGTTCTCTAAACTAGGGATGTAAGATGGCCAAATCGGTCCCGATTCTTGATTTCCTATTTGTAACCGGTCCCGACCAAAAACCATGGCCCGGTCTCTATGTTTGTAACCTGTCCCATTTTTTTCCCCAAAAAAGAATTTGAACGTTAAAAATCTTGTTTGAAGATTTCTCTTTTTTGTGCAATATCTTATTGAGATACACTTTAAAAGCTCTAATTGGGTTTTGTTTTGAAAAGAAATGATTGCATCACGATCGTGCTTCGGCCAAGCCATCACCCGATTAGGAGAACAATCCTATCATTAAACTTTCGACCGTTACAGAAAACATTAATACAAAACGAAATGAAAGGCTGAAAAACACCGTAACATTTCGGACAAGATAAAAAACGAAAGTGTCTCGTAGTCAAGTGAGCCGCTTCGTTAGCTTGTCTATCCACCGCATGGATCGAGATAATCTCCCGACGAACCTGAACTTCCCGATGAAAGGCAAGGCCCCGGCAGTTCCAACTGGAGGCGATCAATGAATTGATTCCTCTTCTTTTTTGCAAAATCACAGCCTGAAGGTAAGGAGAAACAGTGGGAAGGTGCCACCTTTCTATGACGATTTCCTCCTTTTTGAAAGTGGATATGGTCCACTTTACTTTCTTGATTTTTCCTATCTGCTGATCTTGCCAAGTAACCGAAATGAAATTATTTTTCTTACTTTGGTTGAAGGGGTATCGGAATTTCCAACGTTTATGGTATTTCTACATTTTTGCTACCCTTAACGTTACCATGTACTCTCCAGAGGCTTTGACAATTTCACCATAGGCGTCGTCGTAAAAGTCGTGGAGTTTGGTGGAATTGGGTTATTTAAATACACTTTAAAGATATTTTATTAAATCTTTTTTATACAAAAATGTTATAGATGTTTTTATAATTACGATTTTTGAGATTTAGTATTGGAACACTTGCAAAAACTTGAAAAACGTTAAAAAAAACAAGTTTGTGGTAAAAACTTGAAAATCTTGTAAAATATTGAAAATTTTGATATGTAATTTATAAAAACTTAACTTAAAAAATCAGGACAATGTATAACCGTCAACCAGTCCTGGTCCTAGTGCCACAACCGGTCCCGAGTCTTGCTAGACCATAACTTTTCATTAAAATTGTAACATGATCGCCTAAATCGATCCTTACCGGTCCTGGTCCTACGTCGCTTCAGGGTCGGGCCGAGCCCATTTTGACCATCTCTAAGTGTGGTAATTGGCCGAAGCGTATGGGGTCGTGCATGGCCATTGGGTCTGACCAATTAGGCTAGGTGCTTGGCTTGGAGTGGGACTAGGTACGAGAAGTTCTGAAGTGGGTGTTTGGTTGGGAGTATTGATAGATAAGGAATGCGAATAATAGGTCCATTATCACAAACCTATCAATTTCTACTCCGGACCAAATTTAGGAAAATGGAAATTTTATCCATATTCTCATTTCCATTTTATTCCTATTCTTTAAAACTAGTTGGCTACCTGCGCAATGCGGCGGGATGCCAAACATTTTTGTAAATTGAGAGTATGAACTTTATGATCTTTATAAACTTTAAAGTTCATAATGGTTGATTGAGCAAAAAGTTTTTGTTGTTATTAGATTATTGAAATTCATAATTAACCAAAAAACCAAAATTCATATTTAAACAAAATGGAAATATAATCATCTTTATAATATAAATCGATACCTACAAAATTAATACGCTAAGGTATCACTTGAAGCATCCATATGAAGACATGCCCTGTAAGAAAAGTTTTATGATTATAATATATACAAATAGTTGTAAAAAATGTGTAATAACAACTCATACCTTGTTAGTCGCGTAAGACTTCCTGATACACCACGTTTGATGCGTAGACTCCAACATGATTGAATTTTTTGGCAAGCTTTACTAATACCTTTGTATTTTCGCATGATGTGTTGGTGATTTTAGTGTCATCAATCATTTTGGTGTAATTGTGATTTAATTGAGATCGATTAAGACGATAAGGCAAACATACGTAAGTTAGGAGGTGCGGAGTGCACACTTACAAGTTTCCATTATCATCTTAGATCGCCTTAAAGCGGTGTCGAAGTTCGAAAAGACTAGAATTTTCTTTGAGGGCTGTCGCTGAAAAGCTGAAAGCTGTCGCTGAAAAGCTGAAAGTTGTCGCTGAAAGCTATCGGCTGTCGCTAATAAGTGCTGTCAATTTTGATCTTATCCATAAGCGGTTGTAACTGTTTTGTAACCGCTTGTAACCGTCGATTTCTTTCTATAAATATGTGATCGAGAATTTGGATAACGAAATATATAGTTCTCATATCATAGCCTTTGGTGTGAGAAAATCTTAAGAATTATCCCAATACAAAGTTCGTGTACCCAAGGCTTATAGGATCGAATTGTTGTATTCGGAAAGTGCATTTCCGACACGATTCTTAAGATTATCCGGTCTCAACATCATCATACAATTACAAAAGTTCTAACATTCGAATACAACAATTTCTGTTTGATTAACGATGGCAAATCGAGAGGAATCCGTTCGTGATATGACTTCGAAATTCGGCAAACTAGATGTAAAGCCCGTGTCCCGATTGGATTTTATATTGCGTACTTTTATTATTTTATCATTTACGTTAAATGAACTTGTTAGCGGGATTAATGAGAAGGACCAAATATGTTAATTCTTAAGCTAAGTTGGTTTTAGGCAAGTCGTTGAAGTTTGAGGGGCTATTCTTGACTTTAACCCAAAGTGGGCATGGGTTTCGGCCCATGCATTGAGAGGACCGAAGTTTGTAATTCTTTTTGGTGTTTAGGTCTCGTACCTTGCTGCTCACACAACTCATTTGTCATCTCTTTCTCGTCCATTCTCACGGCACAATAAGAAACCTTAACCCCTCCAACTCTCGGCCGTAACTCCCTTCTTTGTTGCCGCCGATCGCAACCCCTCACCACAACCAGCACCGCTGCTGTCCGGAGAGAGCGAGAGAGAAAGAGAGAGAGAGAGATCAGCGAGAGGGAGAGATCAGCAGAGAGAGAGAGAGAGACGATCGGAAGGGGTCGAGTTGTCGTCGTGGTCTCGTTGTCATCGCCAAGGTAAGGTTCCGTTCTTCCATTCTTTCATTCTTTGTCGTCGCCGCCGCCAGCGACCACCGCTGCCGGAGATGGCAGTGGGTGGTGCCGGGTGTTGTTCAGTTTTCGTTAACCCGTAATAGCTAAACCCGAAACCTTAATCACGTTACCGTTTATAAAATCGTTATTTTATGAAAATTAAAGTGTGCTGTCCAGTTTTCATGTAACCATAACTTTTCCGTCGTAACTCCCTTTGAGCCGAAACTGGCGCCCACGGTTCAAGTTCAGGATCGAGCACGTTTTTCGTGTTTTAGCGGAAAACTGGTTCGGTCTCTAGCTGGGCGAAAAAGTGGTCGCAAGTTCGGTGTTTCGTCATTTTATGTGAAAATTAGTTTTCTGTCCAGTTCGTATTTCGGCCATAACTTTCTCGTCGTAACTCGGTTTGAGGCGATTCTGGTGTCCACGGTTCACATTCTGTGTCGGGCACGTTTTTCGTGTTTTAGCGAAAGGCTGGTTCGGCCCCTAGCTAGGCGGAAAACTTCTGTTTTTACAGCAGATCGGTAAACCGACAGAGTTGTAATCTGCCACTATTTTGTCATGGTCGTAACTTTTCCTCGTAGCTCGGATTGGGGTGAAATCGGTGCCAAAAGTTCCCTTTTTGAGTCTAGAAACTTTTCTGTGTTTTGTGCAAAACCCAGTTCGGGACGTAGCATGGGTCGATTGTCGTTTTATACTGAAAGGTGCTGAATTTCGCTGTTCCGGAAACTGTTTTTGTAAAATCCGTAGTAAATTGTAGAAAAATCGTTAGGAGGCGTATTATATGTCCTTGGAACCCTAACTCAGAGTACCTTCTGGTCATGAAATAATATTGGGAATTTACTGGGTTTAAAGGGGTCGAAATAGGTCCCGAACAGACCTGTTTGGTGAGACCGTAAAATAGTTTTAGTGACGGTTTAAGCGTGTGTCGTGTCGTAGGGTCCGGGTCTCGTATTGACACGTTTTAATATGCATTTAGGTGCTGGGAAGTGACCGTAATTGTGAAGCTTGAATTGTGTTGTTAAGCTGGGCGCGCATTCGAGGTGAGTTCTCTCACTGTGTAGTTAGGGGTTGTATGCATGTCATAATAGTTTGTATGTACTATTGTCTTTGTGGTGTGAACTAGTTGTTTGTGGTGTGTAATATTTTATTGGTTTGAATGCTTGGTATAAATGTGTTACATTACAATTCGGTGGGACCGAGGCCTCGATGGTACTGAGGTGTTGGTTACATTACAATTCGGTGGGACCGAGGCCTCGATGGTACTGAGGTGTTGGTTACATTACAATTCGGTGGGACCGAGGCCTCGATGGTACTGAGGTGTTGGTTACATTATAATTCGGTGGGACCGAGGCCTCGATGGTACTGAGGTGTTGGATACATTGCAATTCGGTGGGACCGAGGCCTCGATGGTACTGAGGTGTTGGATACATTACAATTCGGTGGGACCGAGGCCTCGATGGTACTGAGGTGTTGGATACATAATTACTTGTAGATGTTTACTCGTTTCATGTAACTGTGATGTTGTTGCTTATGTGCGGATAGGGGTGATGTGTATATAATTCCTATCTGCGCATGTGTTGGAATTCACTAAGCTTCGTGCTTACCCTTTCCCAATAAACTGTGGTTTCAGGTCCGAGCGGCTTCAAGGCGTGACAAGTACACACTGGCGCGCGAGGAGAGCTGGTTGTTTTATGGTTTATTTTAATTAAACGTTTATTCCGCTGGTTTTTATTATAAAGATATTAGATATGAGTTTGCAAACGAAACGTTGGGATTCATTTAATGAGTTGTTATAAATGAATTGTTTATTTAAAAATTTAAATTTGCGTGTAATTTTTGGGACGTTACAACTTGGTATCAGAGCACAGCTTGAGTGAATCAAACGCACCTCGGTGTGTTTGGTCTCAAGTTGCGGCTGGGAAATTTTCAAATTCTTTATTAAATCTTTTTGGAAACAAAAGAAAAAGTAAAGACCCGTTCGAGGAACGGTGATCGGAGGCACAGTGTGTACAGTCAGCCGGAGCCAAAGGGGAAAGGTACAATACTTAGTGTGTTATTGCTTTCTAGATCATAAAGTATGCATGCTAGATTGCCTGTTGTGGACACTATGCTGTATGTTGAACTGCTTGCTATTAGGAATTTATGCTAATTATGATAGGTTACTAAGTGGATGCCCTCTAGGCTGTATGCAGTAAGAGATTTATAGCCTTAGAATATTCGATTTAGTTCTATTGCGCAGCTCTTGTTTGAGTCCAACCGTTCTAGGATAGAGTCTTGTATTCGACTGTCTATTTATTTCGCACTGCATATAATCGGGTATTCGCGAGGTCACTCGTCATAATTAGTAGGGATTCGGTAGTAGCAAGGGTAGTGGGATAAGAGGAAATTCCTAGGGAGCTAGGAAGGGTGGATGTATATATATGCTGATGCGGGCATATGGTTTATTATATATATATATAATTGTTGTTGTATGATCGGGGTGACCGATGGATTATTATGTATACAATTGTGGTTGTCTGATCGGGGAGACCGATGGTTTTATATATACAGTAGTTGTATGAGTTTGCCTGTTTAGGATATGTTCTTGAACTGGCATGTGTGGATTAATTGTATTATGTGTATAGTTTCGGCGAGAAACTACTTGGACCCTTGGGATGGGACTCGGAATGAGTGATGATAGGTGTGGAAGGTAGTAGTAGAGCTCCTACTACCGGAAGCACAGGATCAATGCTCGAGTCGGGGAAGTCACGAGGAATCCAAGGAGTTGGGCACGAGTGTTGTTAGTGTGCGTTGTTATGTGCTAATAACGCGTTGTATTATCTACCCTGAATAGCCGTCACGAGGAGAGACAAATATAGTAGATCCACTGGTACATGTGTGTACTTGGCTTGCTTTGATGGGATGATCGTTGGGGTAGTGTCGAAGGCTCTAAACTGGCAGTCGTTGGAATAGAAAGACGATTATAGTATTAGTCACTTGGAGTGACGATAAGGATGATATTTGTTGTAAGCAGATCTTTTCGAACCAAGATGGAAGATTGTGCTAGAGTCATAGGCTTATAGAGCCGACTTTGATTTGAGGAAAAATCGTAGGGATTATTTGACGTAATTTTCCATCTTGCCCTAAGAGGCTTAAATGTCCGGAGGACGATAGTGGATTGGAAAGGTAGAGAGGAGCATGAGTCGAGACGTTGAATGTCGACTGAGTCGTGCACGAAGTTATTTTGAAAATAAGATTGCATTAACAAATTCTTGTGTTTCAAATCTTTGTATGGACGGTGTTTTGGAATTTTGGGAACTGCTCAGCACACGCACAAGATTTTGAAATATGGTTTTGGAAGTGTATGAAATCGTTTTACCACGGGAGTGCAAACCTTGTTAGAATTGGTCTCATTTTCGTTATTTTTCCAACGGTTCTTTCGGGTACGATGTTATCCGTGTTTTGTGGTGGTTAAGATGTTGGGTAAGTGACTACGGATTGAGACTCTAACATTGGAACTCCTCCACATGTGTTAGAGTTGAGACGAAAAGTTACATTCCACGATGTCTGTATAAAGGCTATTTTGGTGATTTGATTAAAATGAGCTTGGAATTCTAGTGTCGCTTAACTTTTCGTTCGAGAGTTTATATTACTAAGTGTTTTATTGCAAATAGTTCAGTATGTGGATTGATTCATGCGTGACATAAGTGATGCATGGAGAAATTTTGGTAACATTTCATAAGGAGTTGTTTAGTGCGCTTTTTAGTCAGCTAAAGGTTTTATTGACATTTCCATAAAAATGCGATTTATCGACTTAGGGGTATGCATACTGGGGTAACCTTTGTTCTCGACATTTTGATAAACGAGTCGTGCATGAAAATGTTTTAGTTCTTTTTTTGTCGAAATGAAAGACCATTTGATCCAAAGAATGTTTTAATGTTGTAAACATCATGCATACGATTACAATGTGTTATATTTTGGAAATATAAATGCGTAGATTTTTGACATTCGGTTAATTTAGAATTACCGTTCATTTTTTTTGGGAAATTAAAAACTTTTGCTTTGGAGGAAACGAGTATTTTGAGCATTTTCGATAAATACATTTTTAAACTATAATGTTTTGACATTATATGTCCCAAGTACGAAACTTGAGAAAGTGTTACAAGCTTGCATGCTTGCCCCCAGTTTGAGATTTTATGAGGTTTTAGTCGATATTTCCAATTGATAGAAGCGGATTGGTTTCTGTCTTCAAGTTTGAAACTTACACGAGACAGTTGTGTTTTAACAAAAATATAATTGTAAACCGTGTCATCGTATTGTGTGATTAGCTGACGCGCGAAAATTTGTGGAGAACCATGTGCCACGTCATTTTATGATTAAAAAGAAGAATTTTGAATCAAATGTCGTGAAACTTATTTTGAATTATGTGCACACCTTTGTCGCACCCTGTTTAAGGTCAAGCGGTTACTTTAAGAGCACGTCATGAGTCAATCCATACTGGAATCGAGGCGGTTCATTTTAAAGAAATTATTTATTACGCTTGCTTTTTTGTGAGTAAACTGAACTGCAATGGAACGATTTTCAACATGTTTATCCTATGTGGGACGAGCGTGTCCAGTTTTGCGTAACTATCGATCAGGTAATAGTAGTTTTATTACATACGATCTTTTTGAAGATGAAAATCCTGATGTTGAAAATATTTTGTAAATGATTTTGTAAACCATTTGGGGAAATGTGCTTTTAAGTGTCATGTGTCATTTCGAGAATTTTCAGGGTGTGAGTCCTTTTGGAAAACTCTTTTGTTTAACCCGTGTTGAGTCTGGGACTAAGGTTGATTTCAGAGTATTGCTTGCTTAGACTTTTGTTTAAACGCATTTTCCGACCTATGGGTCTAGCAAGCGTGGAGCATTTTGCTCGGTTTTGACTTGGAGTTAGTCATGGGCCAATTGCCCGGTTTTAATGGCTCGATGTGGAGTCTAGTTGATGAGTTGTTTTTGTCGCACCGTTTGGCATTCTTTGCACGTTGAGTATTTACATGTTTGGGTGAGTGAGTCAATCCGGAATAGGCATGTTGTTGGTAGGCTGTTTGCTTTGGATCCTTAGACACGTTAGTCAGTCGTTGGTAATGGTCGGTTGGGTATCTCGGGGTGGGACCCCGGTATTCATGTGTTTTAACCTAGACTTTCCAGTAGGTACTAGGAGGATATAGTTGTGGGCACTTACCTGGGAGGTAGTTCCGGTGTGCTGGGTCTTGAGGCGTTACCTGGGAAGTAGACGTCAAGGTGTATCCTCGATACGGTGTGACTTGGCTTCGTAGAGCAAGTGTGGATGATACGTCGACGGTGGAAGGTAAGTATTCCACGCGCGTTAGTACTGTAGGCCGAATAGTATCGGTTAAGGGATTGATGCCCTTTGTTATTAAGAGAATAAATGCGCATCAACCATTTCGAGGTAGGTGGTATATTTAGGTGTCGACTTTTGGGCTTGAGGCCAAACACCTTTAGTATAGTCGGAGAGTTGTAGCCGATGTTAAGATAATCATGGTGATGGTAGTAGTAACCCTGAAATGATCACTTGTGATGAATGGTTGTGGTGGAATGATCTACGTGTGTGTCAGTGATTTGGTAGTGGGGGATATCTATTTGTGTTAGTGTCTAGGATAATACCACGCTTATTTGAGTTACTGAAATCGGTTGGACCGATGTTCGGCGGGTGGCCGATGTTTGTTATTGTGATCGGTTGGACCGATGTTCGGCGGGTGGCCGATGTTCGTTATTGTGATCGGTTGGACCGATGTTCGGCGGGTGGCCGATGTTTGTTATTGTGATCGGTTGGACCGATGTTCGGCGGGTGGCCGATGTTTGTTATTGCAATCGGTTGGACCGATGTTCGGCAGGTGGTCGATGTTTTGTTGATATGAGTTATTGAAAATCTTCGGAATCTATTAGAATTCATGGTAGTTAATCGACAGTTAAGGGTAGGGATGGTCGTAGTCGAGTATCAAATAGGGTATTCTGTGAGTAGCTTTAGAATGGTTAGAGCTGGAGATTTGACTCGGGATGTATGGAATATCTAAGGTTGGGGGACAACCGTAGTCGCTTGGCTAGGAATGAATTCAAGTGTCGGGGTGTTCTGCCGATCATAATCCCAATGTATTAGAAAGTGTACGTTAGTAAGAATAGTATTCGAGAAGTTTAGTAGGGGTTTCAAGTGGACTTAGAACCTGAGGTTGAGATGAGAGAGAACTTTCCGGAGCTATTCGTAGGCAGAGACTTCGAGGACGAAGTCTAATCTTAGTGGGGGAGAGTTGTAAAGCCCGTGTCCCGATTGGATTTTATATTGCGTACTTTTATTATTTTATCATTTACGTTAAATGAACTTGTTAGCGGGATTAATGAGAAGGACCAAATATGTTAATTCTTAAGCTAAGTTGGTTTTAGGCAAGTCGTTGAAGTTTGAGGGGCTATTCTTGACTTTAACCCAAAGTGGGCATGGGTTTCGGCCCATGCATTGAGAGGACCGAAGTTTGTAATTCTTTTTGGTGTTTAGGTCTCGTACCTTGCTGCTCACACAACTCATTTGTCATCTCTTTCTCGTCCATTCTCACGGCACAATAAGAAACCTTAACCCCTCCAACTCTCGGCCGTAACTCCCTTCTTTGTTGCCGCCGATCGCAACCCCTCACCACAACCAGCGCCGCTGCTGGCCGGAGAGAGCGAGAGAGAGAGAGAGAGAGAGAGAGATCAGCGAGAGGGAGAGATCAGCAGAGAGAGAGAGAGAGACGATCGGAAGGGGTCGAGTTGTCGTCGTGGTCTCGTTGTCATCGCCAAGGTAAGGTTCCGTTCTTCCATTCTTTCATTCTTTGTCGTCGCCGCCGCCAGCGACCACCGCTGCCGGAGATGGCAGTGGGTGGTGCCGGGTGTTGTTCAGTTTTCGTTAACCCGTAATAGCTAAACCCGAAACCTTAATCACGTTACCGTTTATAAAATCGTTATTTTATGAAAATTAAAGTGTGCTGTCCAGTTTTCATGTAACCATAACTTTTCCGTCGTAACTCCCTTTGAGCCGAAACTGGCGCCCACGGTTCAAGTTCAGGATCGAGCACGTTTTTCGTGTTTTAGCGGAAAACTGGTTCGGTCTCTAGCTGGGCGAAAAAGTGGTCGCAAGTTCGGTGTTTCGTCATTTTATGTGAAAATTAGTTTTCTGTCCAGTTCGTATTTCGGCCATAACTTTCTCGTCGTAACTCGGTTTGAGGCGATTCTGGTGTCCACGGTTCACATTCTGTGTCGGGCACGTTTTTCGTGTTTTAGCGAAAGGCTGGTTCGGCCCCTAGCTAGGCGGAAAACTTCTGTTTTTACAGCAGATCGGTAAACCGACAGAGTTGTAATCTGCCACTATTTTGTCATGGTCGTAACTTTTCCTCGTAGCTCGGATTGGGGTGAAATCGGTGCCAAAAGTTCCCTTTTTGAGTCTAGAAACTTTTCTGTGTTTTGTGCAAAACCCAGTTCGGGACGTAGCATGGGTCGATTTGTCGTTTTATACTGAAAGGTGCTGAATTTCGCTGTTCCGGAAACTGTTTTTGTAAAATCCGTAGTAAATTGTAGAAAAATCGTTAGGAGGCGTATTATATGTCCTTGGAACCCTAACTCAGAGTACCTTCTGGTCATGAAATAATATTGGGAATTTACTGGGTTTAAAGGGGTCGAAATAGGTCCCGAACAGACCTGTTTGGTGAGACCGTAAAATAGTTTTAGTGACGGTTTAAGCGTGTGTCGTTTCGTAGGGTCCGGGTCTCGTATTGACACGTTTTAATATGCATTTAGGTGCTGGGAAGTGACCGTAATTGTGAAGCTTGAATTGTGTTGTTAAGCTGGGCGCGCATTCGAGGTGAGTTCTCTCACTGTGTAGTTAGGGGTTGTATGCATGTCATAATAGTTTGTATGTACTATTGTCTTTGTGGTGTGAACTAGTTGTTTGTGGTGTGTAATATTTTATTGGTTTGAATGCTTGGTATAAATGTGTTACATTACAATTCGGTGGGACCGAGGCCTCGATGGTACTGAGGTGTTGGTTACATTACAATTCGGTGGGACAATTCGGTGGGACCGAGGCCTCGATGGTACTGAGGTGTTGGTTACATTACAATTCGGTGGGACCGAGGCCTCGATGGTACTGAGGTGTTGGTTACATTATAATTCGGTGGGACCGAGGCCTCGATGGTACTGAGGTGTTGGATACATTGCAATTCGGTGGGACCGAGGCCTCGATGGTACTGAGGTGTTGGATACATTACAATTCGGTGGGACCGAGGCCTCGATGGTACTGAGGTGTTGGATACATAATTACTTGTAGATGTTTACTCGTTTTATGTAACTGTGATGTTGTTGCTTATGTGCGGATAGGGGTGATGTGTATATAATTCCTATCTGCGCATGTGTTGGAATTCACTAAGCTTCGTGCTTACCCCTTCCCAATAAACTGTGGTTTCAGGTCCGAGCGGCTTCAAGGCGTGACAAGTACACACTGGCGCGCGAGGAGAGCTGGTTGTTTTATGGTTTATTTTAATTAAACGTTTATTCCGCTGGTTTTTATTATAAAGATATTAGATATGAGTTTGCAAACGAAACGTTGGGATTCATTTAATGAGTTGTTATAAATGAATTGTTTATTTAAAAATTTAAATTTGCGTGTAATTTTTGGGACGTTACACTAGAGAAGTTTCTAGGAAACGATTTTAGTCGATGGCAAAAGAAGATGCATTTTCTTCTCACCACTTTGAAGGTTGCGTATGTTCTTAGCACCCCCCATGCCGGAGATCGGTGAAGATTCACCTTTGGAGGCAATCCGACGTAAAAACAAATGGGAGAACGACGACTACATATGTCGTGGGCATATTCTTAACGGTATGTATGATGCTTTATTTGATGTTTACCAAAATGTAGAATCATCAAAAGAATTGTGGGATGTCTTGGAATCGAAATACATGGCCGAGGATGCTTCGAGTAAGAAGTTCCTTGTAAGTAATTTTAATAATTACAAGATGATCGATTCCAGGCCCGTAATGGAGCAATACAACGAATTGCTCCGGATCCTTGGTCAATATACTCAACACCATATGCATATGGATGAATCCATATCGGTGTCGAGCATAATTGACAAGTTGCCACCATCATGGAAAGACTTCAAACACACACTTAAACACAAAAAGGAAGAACTTTCTTTGGTGCAACTTGGGAGCCACATACGTATTGAGGAATCACTACGTGTGCAAGAAAGTGGTAAGACCAAGGATAAGGATATCCCAAGTTCATCCAATGTCAACATGGTTGAGGAGCGTAAGAACACGACCAAGAAGAAATTCGACAAAGGTAAAAAACGGATGTTCGACAATCCCAAACATGGACCCAACAAAAAGTAAAAAATGACTTGTTGGATCTGTGGTCGAACAGGACATTTCAAACGAGATTGTCGAGTTGGTAAAGGTAACAAGAATGGAGCGAGTACGAGTGGTGCGGGACAAGGGTCGAACGACCAACCCCCAAATCAAGGTCAAAACTCGATCATTTCTAATAATTCAAGTAAGAATTATGTACCACTAATTTCCTATGCATTTTATGTACAGGATGATAATATTGCGTGGTGGGTAGACTCGGGTGCCACGAGTCACATGTGCAAGGATCGAAGATGGTTCAAGACGTTCGAACCGGTGGAAGATGGATCGGTCTTGCATATGGGCAACGAGTCTAGTGCTCCAATCTTGGGTCGTGGTTGTGTGGATTTGAAGTTTAGCTCTGGGAATTTGTTGAAATTAAACAATGTTTTATTTGTACCTAATATCCGGAAGAATCTAGTCTCCGGAAGTGTGTTGAACAAATTAGGTTTTAAACAAGTATATGAAAGCGATAAGTATGTACTATCGCGGTGTGGTATGTTTATTGGATTTGGTTACTACAATTCTGGGATGTTTATGTTAAATGTAATAAATGAATTTGGTTGTGAAAATTCTGTTTGCATGGTATATAATAGCAATTTGTCCTTTCTTTGGCATGCTAGACTTGGACACGTGCATTACAAAAGAATGCATGAAATGTCCAAGGATGGCATGATACATTCCTTTAATTTAAATTTGGAAAAGTGTAAGACTTGCATGCTTACAAAAATCACACGTCAACCTTTCCCTAAAATTAAAAGATCATCTATGGTTTTGGATTTAATCCATAGTGATCTGTGTGACTTGCATGCGACTCCTTCACTTGGAAATAAAAAGTATTTTGCTACATTTATAGACGACGCTTCGAGATTTTGTTATATTTTTCTACTCCATTCGAAAGACGAAGTTTTAGAAAAATTTAAGATTTATAAAACCGAAGTGGAATTGCAGCAAAATATTTTAATTAAAAAGTTGAGAACCGATAGAGGCGGTGAATACTTTGATCCTCTATATTTCCAATCTGTTGGAATTATACACGAGACCACGGCACCGTATACACCTCAACAAAATGGTGTTGCGGAACGAAAAAATCGAGTTTTAAAAGAAATGGTTAACTCGATGTTATCCTACTCCGGTCTTAGTGACGGATTTTGGGGTGAAGCCATGTTGACGGCTTGCTATGTTTTGAACCGGGTACCAAACAAAAGGAGTAAGGATACTCCTTATGAACTTTGGTTCAAGAAGAAACCAAACTTAAATTATTTACGAGTTTGGGGTTGCCGAGCTATGGTAAGGTTAACGGATCCCAAAAGAAAAACTTTGGGAGAAAGAGGAATCGATTGTATATTCATCGGATATGCCGAGCATTCAAAGGCATATCGGTTCTATGTTATTGAACCCAACGACTCTATTTCGGTTAACACCGTTATAGAATCAAGGGATGCAATATTCGATGAGAATCGATTCACCTCGATTCCAAGACCGAAAGATGTGATTCCAAGTACGAGTGGAATCAAAGATAGTGGAAAAGAAAAGGAAATTTCTTTGGAAATTCCCGAACCTCGAAGAAGTAAACGAGGAAGGATTGAGAAATCTTTTGGTTCCGACTTTCAACTATACTTAGTTGAAGGTTCACGAGATGAAATTGAATCTCAATATGCTTATTGTTATAGCATAGAGGAAGATCCAAGAACCTATGATGAGGCTATGAAGTCTCAAGACGTCGCCTTTTGGAAAGAGGCAATAAATGATGAGATGGAGTCTATCATGGGGAATAACACATGGGTGTTGGCCGACTTACCACCGGGTTGCAAACCTTTGGGTTGCAAGTGGATTTTCAAGAAGAAAATGAAAGTCGATGGTACCATCGATAAGTTTAAAGCCTGGTTGGTAATTCAAGGATTTCGGCAAAAAGAAGGTATTGATTATTTCGATACCTATGCACCGGTCGCTCGAATTTCCACCATTCGATTATTAATAGCGTTGGCAGCTATTAATAATTTGGTAATTCACCAAATGGATGTCAAGACGGCATTTCTTAATGGTGATTTAAAGGAGGAGGTTTACATGAAGCATCCAGAAGGCTTTGAGATGTCGGGGAATGAACATAAAGTATGTAAATTAATTAAATCACTTTATGGTTTGAAGCAAGCCCCAAAACAGTGGCATCAAAAGTTTGATGAAGTGGTTTTGTCTAATGGTTTTCATTTAAACCAATCGGACAAATGTGTGTATAGAAAATTTGACGATTCCGGTAGAGGCGTCATAATTTGTTTATATGTTGACGACATGTAAATCTTTGGCACGGACCAAAGACAAGTCGACTTGACAAAATAATTTTTGTCATCCCAATTCTCGATGAAAGATTTGGGGGAGGCCGAAGTTATCCTCGGGATAAGGATTAAACGTGAGAACAAAGGTTTGGCCATAACGCAATCTCACTATGTCGAGAAAGTGTTAAAGAAGTTTAATATGTTAAATTGTTCGCCCGTGAGTACTCCGATGGATCCAAGTGAAAAGCTTATGCCTAACGAGGGTGAAGCCGTTTCACAATTAGAATACTCTAAGGCAATCGGGTGCTTGATGTATGCCATGACAAGTACTCGTCCGGACATTGCCTATGCCGTTGGTAGGTTGAGTCGGTTTACTAGTAGACCGAGTACTCATCATTGGCAAGCGGTAAGAAGGGTATTCAAATATTTAAAGGGAACCATGAGTTATGGTATAACATATATTGGGTTTCCTTCGGTGATCGAAGGCTACACGGATGCGAGTTGGATATCCAATGTAGAGGATCATTCTTCTACTAGTGGATGGGCATTCTTGCTCGGTGGAGGCGCCATCTCTTGGGCCTCAAAGAAACAAACTTGCATCACAAATTCCACCATGGAATCTGAATTTGTAGCTTTGGCAGCCGCCGGTAAAGAGGCAGAGTGGCTAAAGAATTTAATTTACGAGATTCCTTTGTGGCCGAAGCCGATATCACCTATATGTATTCATTGTGATAGTGCTGCAACTTTGGCTAAGGCATATAGCCAAATATATAATGGAAAGTCGAGGCACTTGGGAGTGAGACATAGCATGGTTAGAGAATTAATCATGCATGGGGTGATATCCGTAGAGTTCGTTAGAACTCATAACAATTTAGCCGACCACTTAACAAAGGCATTGGCTAGGGACTTAGTGCACAAGTCCGTGATCGGGATGGGTTTAAAGTCCATATAGATCTTTATTAATAAGATACCCAATTCCCCTTTAATATAACGTTAAAGGTTGAATTCAATGTGGAAGGCTTATTAATAAAATTGAAGCACATAATATTATCATCCCAAGGTATGTGCTTAGACCTGCAAGTGTTGTAAGGCTGAAAATTTTATTTCTTAATGATTCTTTTGAAAAATTGCATATGCAGGTGCAAGATATAAAAGAATCACCTAAGTGGACGTGAAGTGTGGCCGCTTCAAGAAAGTTTTCGACTTGGCTTTCTATACGTTCATGAATGGATAAGGACACAAGGCCTTTACAAATGTGTCAAGTTGTGTTATCTAGATTTGTACGAACATATGTGTATATTATCTTCATGTATTCAAATGGGTTGAAGGGTTCAATTCTTAGAACACCCCGATTCTCGAATATTTGGAATGTGTAATATACTAAAATGAAAATTCAATCTTCGTGACATTTTCATTTATGCGTGTGTTTGAATTTTGCATATTTATAGTACGTTGTAAATCAAAGGATTACACTAAAATGGGGGAGGAATGTTGGTGATTTTAGTGTCATCAATCATTTTGGTGTAATTGTGATTTAATTGAGATCGATTAAGACGATAAGGCAAACATACGTAAGTTAGGAGGTACGGAGTGCACACTTACAAGTTTCCATTATCATCTTAGATCGCCTTAAAGCGGTGTCGAAGTTCGAAAAGACTAGAATTTTCTTTGAGGGCTGTCGCTGAAAAGCTGAAAGTTGTCGCTGAAAGCTATCGGCTGTCGCTAATAAGTGCTGTCAATTTTGATCTTATCCATAAGCGGTTGTAACTGTTTTGTAACCGCTTGTAACCGCTTGTAACCGTCGATTTCTTTCTATAAATATGTGATCGAGAATTTGGATAACGAAATATATAGTTCTCATATCATAGCCTTTGGTGTGAGAAAATCTTAAGAATTATCCCAATACAAAGTTCGTGAACCCAAGGCTTATAGGGTCGAATTGTTGTATTCGGAAAGTGCATTTCCGACACGATTCTTAAGATTATCCGGTCTCAACATCATCATACAATTACAAAAGGTCTAACATGATGTCCCTCTTGACAACGCCACGTAAAGTTGGCCGTGAGAGAATACTGATTATGGTAGATATACACCCACATTAGGAATGGTTTGTCATTGAGCTTTGTTGATTGTCATAGAAAAGCTAAGTCGGGCTAGGAACTGTTTTCTCTTCAATTTGAAGGGGAACATGTTATCTTCAGATGGACAAAGAGGAATTCTCGGCAAAAATACCCTCTTTCCAACATGCTGGTCTACAGCTATTTCTGCGTCGATTACGTTGTGCTGAAACCCTCTACATATCAATCTGGTGTCGTTACATAATCCATTAGAGGGATCGATATTCTTTAATAGTATTATGGGGCACCCAATTTTGAGTCGGAGGTAATGAGGGGGCAAACCACTAACAGTTAGCGAGTTTAAGAACTCCATTGGATAAAAGTTATTCCTGTCATCTTCTGCTTCATCAAAACTGTAGTAAACCTTTTCATCTCCGTAGAACTATCAATCAACTGATCATTAATCTCATCGACATTCTCATTTTTTGTTGATAATATAGCCCTCAAAATGATATAATCTGAATCGGCTCCATTGATTTGCAAAGATGGAAATATTGCGTCAATCAAATCATTCTTCGATTTAGCTTTATCGGTTTAGGGAATGGCCATGCCATCAGGTATGCGTATAAAGCTTTCTTCTATTTCTTCCTTATCTCCATCACTTACTCGTAATAGAAAATCTGAAAACCATGGATCAGTTCGTGCTCTCATATTAAGAGTTAACCGTATCTTTTTTATTGAAGACCAAAGAGGTGACATTCGTAGGCTTGAATCTACAATTTGTGCTCGTGTTCCACGTCTCACAACTGGTAAGACATGTCTAAAATCACCACCCATAACCATTATCTTGCCATCGAATGGAAGTTTCACCCCTGTGATATCGTGCGTTGTTTGATCAAGCGCCTCTACCGCTTGCCTCTTAGCCATCGACGCTTCATCCCAAATTATTATTTTTGCATCCCGTAGTAATTGAGTAGTCCCACTTTGTTTTTTTATGTTGCACATTGAGTTGATATCAAGATTGAGAGGAATCTTAAATCGGGAATGAGTCGTTCTCCCCCAGGCATATTATTAGCTGCAACACCTAAAGAGGCGGTGGCAAGTGCAATGAGACCACGAGAACAGATGTTGGCTAGCAATGCTTTGTACAAAAATGTTTTCCAGTCCCCCGGGACCATCTATGAAGAACACGCCCGAACAATCACTGTCTACGTGTTTCATGATCTCATCGTATGCGTATCTTTGGTCGAAATTAAGGGAGTCTCTGGCACGTAAGTGTTCGTCTTCCACAACTATGGAGTATTCCTCTTCTACCTCACGAAAACTTCAAAATTGTAAAGTGACATCTGCATTTATCTTTCGGAGATCGAAATCTTCAAGATTTTTACCCATCGATTGTAGAAAGGTTGTGATGTCAGTTAGAACCATATTCCGAACTCGGTCTTCACTTTCGCATTGTCGTCTATAATCTTCTGAAAGTGAATCGTAATGGTCATCCCACAACTTGCGAACATCTCCTGGCTCACAATAAATTAGTATTTTCACAAATAGCCTCCTAAGAGCATTAGGAAACTGAAACAAGGAAGCCTCTGCAAGACATTGTGATAAGTTGTCATCTGTCTCTATTAAGCCTCTCTCAAGTGTTGCTTTTCGAAACGTAGGGTGTAATATGCCATTGACTGTGTATAGATCCTCAAAAGATGTAGGCCAGCTAATATGAGACAAAAGTAGGCGTAGGTAGTATCGTTCTCCTTCGGCGGGATTAGCATAAACCAAGTGCCCTATCATTGATCCAAGGCTTTGTCTCGTATTTCAACAACGTATTTTCGCATTCCATGTGTAGTGTTTAGGAAAGTCTTTATACAAATATTGTCTCTCACTCTCGTCCTCATTGTTTCTGTCGAAAAATGCAATCAACATTGTTCGTTTACCTCTCTCTCTCTCTAGCAACAATATATGTCATTATATCATCATCTAAAAACCTAACCATCTGCTTATTAGGGAGATGAACCTGCAAAGCCATCACATGAGGCTGAACTTGAGAAAGTGCAAAGCTATAAATCTGCCACATTGCCTCTGAAGGTGAGACATAACGCGCATCTTGATACCTTTGAATCTCATTAATAACACCTTGTCCTTCGTCTGGATCGATATGCATAACTTGTTTATCATGACCCTTGTAAATATATTTGAATAGATATTTCACAGATGTAATACTCGAGCAAGCCTCAACATTAATTTGACAGTTGAACATCATTAACAACTTTGGGTTATACGGGACGACCCATCTATTGTCCAGTGTATTTCCCTGTACATTCACCTCCCTTCCAAGATTTCTTCTTCGATACAACAGATATGAGTTCTCAGTTTGTTCTGTCTTGTCATTGAAATGCCTAGGGTATCTGAAACGACATTTTTCGGTTCACCTTGCATGCAAGTACAGGATGGTTGTAAATGACCACAAAGATCGTGCATCATGTGTTGGGCAACCAACTGGTGCATTTGAGGATACTTTGTCTGATCTTGAATTTCAGCACATACAACTGGTGCATTTGAGGATACTTTGTCTGATCTGGAATTTCAGCACATACAATCTTGTCATAATGATCTGGATTGGTCATCTTGCCCTCAGGACCCATTATAAGGAGGAATGTGCATGTGGCAAACTACGCTTCTGAAACTCAATGACATAAACATATGCCCTGACAGTGCCAAGGATGTTCTTTTGGAAGAGTTGGTCCTTGAGATCCTCTAATTTGGCACGAAAAATTCTTGCAACAAGGTCTGGTCGATCTGATGTTGTTTGACCGGTTGATAGCTCATTAATGATTTCAGGCCACTTTGGATTGCACGTTATTTTTAGGAATATATTGGGTTTCCCGTCGTCTTAAACTAAAGCTATGGCATCCAAAAGTTGTGTTCGCATGTCACACGGGCCTCCTAAAACTTGCAGGCAGCACAACTCGTTGTCCAACTCTACTTGGTTGAACCTCATCGACATTAATGCATCCACAATGCCTTGGTATAAATCTGCTCTTATTTTGGTTTGGTTAAATTCACAAAAACGAAAACGTGAAGTCTCGATCTTGATGTAGGTATCTACCACAAATTGTTGTAGTAATCTTCCCCCCAATAGAATCACATTAGCATTTTCACAGATCTGGAACTTGTAACAATAGTATTCCCGCATTGTACAGTAATCCGACCTCGTGCCGCATTAGTCTATGTGTAATGTTTTGAAACATTTAAATAGATGATATCTACATTTTCAAAATTATTTATTTTAAAACTTGCGATGAAATTTGTACCTTCTGCATCTTCCTCCATGATTTCGTTATCATCACCAACTTCATTTATGGACACTCCATGTCTTGGAATTCTATTATGCCACTCGGACTCACTGTTGGGAAAGAACAAAGGATATGACAAGGGATCGTAACAACCCAGGTGGGCTTGGATTTCTTGGCTATAGTTAGACCTCCCGTACACAATAATACTTCTCCTATATGCAGTGATGTTGTCATTGCCTTCAACCCAAATTCCAGCAACCTACATAATGACATAATAGACTATAGTGTATAAAAGCAAGGTAAAAGCACTTAAGATAAAAGCAAACATTTGTATTCAAACCTCAGATGTAGTCGGTCGGTTGTACCCTCTGGTAGAGTTCCACCGATGCATTCAAAGTGACTCTATAGTTGTCAAGCGGTCCTAGTTCTGCAAGGCTTCGAGATGTTCTCACGTATGGATTCGTAGCAAGAACACGCGTCAAAATTTCAATGATACTTTTATCAAGATTGGTCCATTGGAGTCTATGTTCAAACTCAGACTCAGCATCGTAAAAATATAGCTGTAAATACCTAGGTTGTCCATCCCTCAAAACTAACTGATCAATATTGTGATATATTCCTCCATGTGCACGAAAAGTATATACCCCAAATTTCATATTATTCACTGTCTCTTCCAAAGTCACACCCATTGATGTGAAAGAAAAGTTTGTGTTGTATGCACGTATGTTGTGCCTGAACATTTCGCCCAATCGAGATTTTGATGTGAATAGATTGTATAACTCTTGGGGAATGGGAGAGTATGCTAATCTTGTCTTCCCACTCATGCAACAAAAACCATCGGACTCAAATTTGAATCGTTTTGCTCTGCAATGAGTACATGCAAGTTGTTCCTTCAAAATGCGACGTTCCTTAGGTATACCCTTGTAAATATAATCGTATGGATCTTTCTCATCATGTTTTTTTCTTATTGCGTAGATAATAATCTCTATTATAAGTTCTCCTCCTCTCAGCAAGAACTAATTCATCAAGAACTTGTGTTTCACACGATGTAGTATGTTCTTGCAATGTAGATTGACTACTTCCTTCGCCATTAGCTAGTTGTCGCCTTTTGTTAATCTCCTTTTTTCGTGCATAGTATTCTCAATTGTACTGTTTTCGTTTTTCTATAACAAAATGAATTTTAATGATACGCTTAGACATAAATATTATGTGATTATTTCCATAGACTAAACATGCATTTTTGTAAATCTACATCAACTTGGGAGACATCACTATTTTCATGGCTTCTCATTTTTTGTTCTGCATAATACTTTGTATTCTGATTTCTCCATTTTTCTGCAACGGTATTTTAATGAAAATTGCATAATCTATACTATATAGAAAATCAACCAAATTGCAAATCATAGAAATTAAATATTGAAGAAAATAATCAAAAAGAAGAAAAAACATTTTGTTAGGTTTTAGTAATATATAAGCATAGATGATGCATTTTTATGTTGTACACATACCTGTATTCATATCTATATCAACTTGTATAACATCATTGTCACCTTCCTTGTTTACAATCATCATTTGACACTGTAAATTTACATAAAAATAATATACAATTTAACAATTTCATGCTACATTGTAATTAAATATCATTAGAGTTATTGGTATGTTAAATATTTGATTGTTAAATATTAATTTAACAATCAACACAAAATCAGACGCAAATATGTCTAACAACAAAAGCCATAAAATTATCCAAAAACCACAAATATGTCCAATGACAACCAATAACCTTATAATTATCCAAAAATACCAATCATCCTAAATACGACAAATTCCAAAAATTATCCAAAAACCACACATATGTGATAAGTCTAAGTACGGCAAATACCAAAAACTAATAACATGTGTTCACCCAAAAAGACTATCGCCAAACATTATCACAACATATGCAAATAAAACATAACGGTCTTACTTAGCCCATCTTTTTCTTTGCTTAACCCTAATGATATCCGCTTCCGGCATCCTTGGTTCAATGTGGATCCGACTTAACTCCGTAAAATGCAAAATATTCACTGAAAAAATTATAAATATTAAGTTAATATATTTGAGAAATTGGTAGCTAAATATCGTGTATCCAAAATATGGGCACAATAATTCCACAATGAAGGCACAAGTATATACCGACAAAGGGAACGCTACAAGTAATAAAGTGGTAAAGTACTAAGATCGTATCCATAGGGATTAGACTTCAAAGTTCCGAGTCCTAAGTCGAGAATACACCGATTTCAATGAGAGAAGAAGAAAATATATTTTGAGCGAGTTTTGGGTTCTAACAACAAAAACTAAACAAGTAATTAAAAATGAGTATGGGAGTAAGTTTTCCTTAAGACATTCGTAGGAACAATATGGTCAGTCACTTCGTGACACAAGTCATCTATAAAAAGCCCGATCTCTCGAAAGTGGCTAATTATAGACCGTGCCCACCAATGCCCACATAGTGTCCACTATAACTAAATCTTGATCTTGCCGATTTTAACCAAGTATGACTCAGAAATCAAAGTTCCATCAGTATGAAGATTTACTCCCAAATCTCTTTGGAATACTCGACCGACAATTGAACATTAGTAAATCATACAAAACCCGCCTCTCGACGTGGTCCGCAAAGACTTTTTCAAATCTTTGTGCATCACTTAAGCCGTATTTCGGATCCGCCCCTCTCGAGGTCTAAGATCTAATATTAACACATCAAAGTGATCAGCTTATCTGCATTGAGTGAAGTCTCGACTCAAGTGACCAATCTCAAGAGCTAGTAACAACGGCCACACCCAAGTGTGGCCTACTAGTCTCAAGTTAGGCTCACACCCACACCTATGAAGGTGCTTAGCTCATAATAATGGACATAATGTAAGAAAGGAAATACTTGTTAACTACTTGCATTAAGATAAAGATAGAAATAAAGTACAAACTTAGACGGAAAGTAAATGCGGAAATTAAGTGCAAGAAAGTTAAAGACTATAAGTTAAACTACAACTAAGATAACAAAATGCAAAGATAGAACTACCATTTTGGAGCTCCCTTCAAAGCTTCCCCAAGGTCTCTATTTATAGTGAAAATCATCAACCTTGCGCAAATCTTCAAAATCCCTTGAACTAAGCATGGCCAAGCAATTGATGGATCCAAGGGCAAGGATGTAATTCGTTCTCAGCATAGTACAAACATTAAATATCAGCCAAACATTCACCACCAGATGACTTAACCACGGTTAGCATTTTACCACTTGAGTCTGCGAATGCCCAATGTGGGCAAAAGTGTCCCCACTCTACGAACAGAGACGTTTTTAACCCAAAAACGATGCGTTTAACCATAAAAACATTCTCAACAACTCCAAATGAAAATAAAATAATAAAAGGAAGAAACAGGAACAAATAAAAAGGAAAAACTACTCAAATGGAAGAAAAACACACACAAATGGAATGTAAATAACGCTCAAAATGAGAGTTAGTAGAAATCATGGTTTAGAAAAAAATATATGAATTTAACTTATTACGTACTTGATTTCAAGTGGATGAGTTTAAGTCGAGATGTGAATATTATAGCCTTTTCTTTGATAGCACGGGCTATCATAACGGGACGAAAATATGGTGTGTCGTACAACTTCATCTTGATCATAACATGGCCTCTGTTCATAATTTAACATTTTAAAAGTTTCTAAATCGTTAGCTAAATATATATCTAAGATTTAGTATAGATAATTGTAATAATTAATGCACTTACGTCGCATCTTGTAGAAAAATTCACATGCACCCACTTGATATATATGATTAAAACGTCGATAAGTGATCCGTCCTCCGGCGATGATTTTGCCAACAACGTCTGAACAATATTATTTATTATTTTTTTTCAAATATCAAATAAAATTATGCTTGAAAAAAATTCAAAATATAAGTGTAATTGTAATTAGACTATTTAAAATTATCAATTAGTACTTTGTGAGTCGACTTATCTTCCGCAACCGTTTTAATTGATGGGACCAAAGGATAGAATACAAGTCCATTTGCAATATTAGTCGGGTACGAAATAAGCCTTGCATTATGCTTGATACGAATCACCCAATCATCATGGACAAAAGCGTATCGTTGGTAGGCCGGGAGGTTGAAGTAGAACTGTTCAACTTGAAAATAATGCAACAAAAACACACCACCCTCCAAAATGTAATGTCTATATGACGCTAATAAACTGTGGGGGGTGATTGCTACCATTTTCTGTCTCTATTATAGGATGACAATATTAATTAAAGAATATACAAATATAGTAATTTATAAAATTTAGTTTAAGTATTTGTAACTTACATTTTTATCTAGTAATATTAAAAGTAACCTCTTCTCTATCATATCATTCCAAATATAGTGTACCCGAACAATAGTTAGGTTCCACCAAGTATAACATTTATTGAGTGGTGCAAAATCTTCAACGGTCCAATGACAATCCATTTTCTACAATTTTTTCTTTAAAATTGTGTCAAATTATGTAGAACAAAGGTAGTGAAATAAGGTAAACAAAAAAGGCTTTAGAAGGATACAGACTTATAATGATGAAATAGAAATCAAAACCAAAAATCGATTGCATGTGAAGAAACCAAAAATCGATTGTAGAAATCGATTTTGAAACCCTAAACCAAAAATGAACTCTCAACCAAAAATCAAACCGAAGAAGGGTTGCAGAAATCGATTTTGAAACCTTAAACCAAAAATGAACTCTAAACCAAAAATCAAACAGAAGAAGGGTTTCAAAATCGAAACCCAAAATCGAAGCTTACTAATCAAATGAATTCGATTTTGAAACTTACTAACCATATGAATTCTTTTCAGGAAAATGAATTCAACTAAACCAAAAATCGAACAGAAGAAGGGTGAACCAAAATTGAAGGGTGTAAGTCTTGAGAAGAAATCGTACCTGAGAAGAAGGTGTGTGTGATTGAATCCCTGAGAAGAAAAGTGGTTGAAGAAAGTGACTGAATTCATTGAATCTTGCAGGGTTATAATTGGAGGAGTCTTGGAGGGCAGATGAAAGTGAAGAGTCTCATCGAGAAGGAACAGGTTTGCAGAAGTTTTTAAGAGTCTAAAATGATAAAATGATTAGGTTTATGGTTTCAAAAATAGAAGATTAGGTTTATCACTCTTAAAATTAAGTAAACATGCTTTAAATGGTGGTACATAATGCTTAAAATGTTGTTTTTAAGAGTTTGGAGGTTATATGCTTTATAAAATAGTATAGATATAGATTAACTAAACATCTCCTCACGAGTTTGACATTTAAACCAACTTCAATGGTAACATTTAGAAACCCATTATGAATTGATTTTTTTTTGCCACATTTAGTCACTTGATAATTGGTATTTTTGGGCAATATCTCGAGTAAATGGAAGTATTAACAAATAAATATTTGCGATTTTGAATTATACATGTAACACCCGGATTTTAGTAGGTATATTTTGAGGTTTTAAATGCATCTTTGACTTTAGAATAAATCCTAAGCGATATCTTAAAGTTGTTAAGTTTGGTGCTAAAAAGTTTTCTAACATTTCTTCACGGCCATAAACCGGGGCAAACTGACAGTACTTTAAGATCCGAAATTTTTGGGGTTTTCTTCATTCTACTCTGTCTTTCCCGTTTCAACTCCGTTTTGGACGATTTTGGATGTTATAGTCTCGACTTTTGAAGCTTTTTAAGAAGATATCTAAGAGGATTAAAAGCTACTTGGTGGATTCAATAACATCCCAAATATTAGGTAAATAAATAGTCATGAAAAGAAAAGTAAAAAAGGAAATAAAACAAATTGGTTTTGTTTTATTAGGAAAAAAACAGTGTGAAGAAAGATGTTTAGAGGGGTTAAATATGACATTCAATATAAATATAATAAAGGAATAAAATTAAAATTAAAATTAATATATATATATAGAGCGTAACAATTTACGAGAAACGCGAGGAGCACCGCCCATGTACAAAATCACATATGATTCACATACAAAATCATATGTGATTAAAATTCGGACCCGCGCGGTTTATCCTGCGGTTTGCAAAGCGCGCGGTTTGTCCCGCGGTTTGTACTGTGAATCACATGTGATTTTATACATGGGCGGTGCTCCTCGCGTTTTCTTAAATTGTTACGCTCCTCGTTTGAACCCGTCTCTCTCTCTCTCTCTCTCTCTCTCTCTCTCTCTCTCTATATATATATATATATATATATATATATATATATATATATATATATATATATATATATATATATATATATATATATATATATATATATATATATATATATATATATATATATATATATATATATATAGGGCCCTTCTTTTGTTAACCCCCAAATTAGTGTTAACCTTATTAACTAGTCTCAACCAATAGGAATCAAGTTTGATGTTTGGTTTTTCTACCCTATTCACGGTTTATTCATGGGCATATTTGGAAGAACAAGTTTTTTATTATTTCAAGTAAGTTTACATTCCACATTTTACGCCATCTAATCTTGGTAGTTATGATTTTATATTTTTTTAATATTAATGATAATCTTCATAATCTTTTCTCTTAATCTTATCATATCATTCATATTCTTTCCACGTTTTTACTGGTTCAATCATAATCGATCATGAATTCTACTCAAGAAGAAAGTGGTGTTTCAATGTTTCCGTCTTTCGTTTCTAATCAGAATGATTATTCCAACGATATCGAAGAACAAACTTTGGTGAAGGATAGTGTTCAACCTGTTGATGGTGTTCTTACGCAGATTAGTACCTATGTGCAGACCCGCAGTGTTGAAGATTTTGATTTTGAGAATGTTGATGATTGTAACCCGACATCGTGCAGTAACGTTGAAGAGCCGATCAACGATGAAGATTCTGTAGGTTCGTTTTTTTATATTTTAATTTTAATTATTGGTTTTGTTAGGCGTTCTGAGATAGGGATTCTGTAGGGTTTCGCGATATGGTGTTCGCTTTTGTTAATTATTACGTGTGGTTTATTTTCATGTGCATATATGCAATGTATGTTTGGTTTACGGGTTTTATTTGGGTTTGTATGATGATGATGATGGAATTATAAATCTTCATATTAATCTATTTTTTGTAAATTTTTTAATATTTTTAATTTATTACATTAACTTGTATTATGTGACGTAAAGCATTTTGTTGGTCCCGAAGGGCTATACAAGTTTGTAGAAGGGGGGGGGGGATGAATACAAACACTAAGATTTTAATTTTCTAAATTGTTTATTGATAAATCATTAACAATTTACAGCTTGTTGCGAAAACAAGATTAAAGATAAACCTAAATCTAAACAAGTTGGAACACTAAGTTTCTTGCACTAAGAAAGAGAAGGAAGTTAGTAATAATAACCTATCTCAAGATAAGAAGGATGAACTTGTCCAGAGTTAGCAAGTTACTTCAAAATGAAGTGAGTTCATCTTCTTATATACTGCATGCATTTAATGCAATGCAGTTTACACTTTACACGTGGCAGCAGCTGATTGGTTGCATGTCATTGACCTTTGTTGACAACCTTAGTAGCCGCATGTTTGAACAGTGTAGTATCAGAGTGGTTGTACGATTTCAGACAATAAGGAGGTTCTTTTTCTGACATATCGTACGGTGTCGTGCAAGGGTGGTTAAGACAAAAGTACTTTGTACGGAGAACTTCATGATCAGCTTTTCGTTGATTCAGCGATCTATCATTCTGTTGGTCCCGAAGGCCTATACAAGTTTGTAGAAGGGGGGGTTGAATACAAACACACAGATTTTACTTTTCTAAATTGTTTATTGATAAATCATTAACAATTTACAGCTTGTTGCGGAAACAAGATTAAGGATAACCTAAATCTAAACAAGTTGGAACACTAAGGTTTTTTGCACTAAGAGAGATAAGGAAATTACTAATAATAACCTATCTTGAGATAAGAGATTGAACTTGTCCAGAGTTAGCAAGTTACTTCAAATGAAGTGGGTTCATCTCTTTATATATTGCATGCATTTAATGCAAGTCAGTATACACTTTACACGTGTCATCAACTGGTTGGTTGCATGTCATTGACCTTTGTTGACAACCTTTGTAGCCGCATGGATGAACAGTGTAGTATCAGATTGGTTGTACGATTTCAGACATTCGGAGGTTCTTTTCTGACATTTCGTACGGAGTCGTGCAAGGGTGGTTAAGACAAAAGTACTTTGTACGGAGGACTTTATGATCAGCTTTCGTTGATTCAGAACATTATCATTATCTATTCAGCGAATGATAAAGTTCAGCGATAGCTGAAGTCTTGTACTTGATACTTCACGTTGAGTGGACAAATCTGAGTCTTCGCTGATCCGCATCAGTTCATTAGGAAACTTGTCGCTGGTTCTTGAGCTTGATCTTCGACTTCAACGTAGAACCTTTGTTGACGTGAAACTTGTCTTCAGGGATCATAAGTAAACAACTAACTTATCAGCGATCTTCATAATGATTGAACAGACTCAGAGCATTAATGGTGAACAGTGTTTGCTGAATGTTTAATTTAAAGAGCGAGAGTTCCTATCAGCGGTACTGTAAGATCTTAGTACTTATCAGCGATAGTGAAACTCTGATACATATTGTTTACTTACAATTTTCACTAAGTATAAAAGAGAGAGTCATTATCAAATCACTGAGGGTTTGGATCAACAATCTCCCCCTATTTGATTATGACATAGCAACAAAGAAAATTGCTATTTAATGAAAACATAAGGATAAAAAGAACTCATCAAATATTTGTCCCTTTTACTGTTTTCTGGGATCTTTTCAGTACTGATGGAGTAAAGTACATTCGCTGAAATCTTTCTTTAAAATTTTGAATCAGGTTACAAAGAGAAATGGAAATATTACAAGTACAAGCGAAATAAATTACAAGTACAAAAGAATAACTGATACAATAGAGAAATAGGCGATCATATCAGTTTGTAAAGGGTTCTTCCTTAATGAGAAGTTCATCAAGGGTCATTGATGTGGTGGGAATCATCCAGTCAGGAACGGTTACACCTTGTTTTCTTTTGATCAGCGCTTCTTCAAAAATCAAAGGTTTCAGATGTCGTGCCTGAGGGTCATTCCTGAAGTCACACCAGTAGATGAGATCTCTCAGCTGTTCGATGGGAGTGATGTGAAGTTCAGAGATGCGTTGAAAATGCTCTCCACCATCGTAGTCATGGAAAAATATCCCGTAGGGTTCGCTTATGACTTTGCCAGGGATGAAAGTCTCACCAGGAGGAAGAGATGTGTCAAGCATGGAAAGATCAGGATCAGGACCAAGGACTTCAGCACATGAAAAACCAATACCTGTTTCATTTCGTATGACAGGGGCATCAATTGAAGATATAGATTTCTTCTTCGCTGAGGCCTTTCTTTTCTGATTTTCGAGAGGAGGAGGAGGAGGAGGAATATCCACACAAGAGTAGACTAAGTCGATTTGTTTGTTGATCAGCTTTTCAACATGTTCCTTGTACTTCGACTTGGACTTCTGGATGGCTAACCTGATCTCCAACCATTCAGAGATACCGTACTTCGTTATGGCTTCAGCATAGAATTTTTCGTACTTCTTATCTTCTCTGAATATCTCGACTTCAGCGATTGAAACAAGGGGTGTTCTTCCAGAGATTAATACCTTGTTGATTTTGGCAGGAGAGAGTCTGTAGTTGACCTTTTCTTTGCACCAGGCTAAAGTTGACTGTGACACAGTTCTCTTTTCTTCAGTTATCTTCTTGGCGTTTTCCCAGAGCTGACGTTGAACATCAATGGGAACTCTTTTCAGCTTGGGGTCTTTTATTGATCGTTTAGAAAGCTGGATGGCGTATTCTCTGTCCTTTTCTTCAGCTTCCTTTCTTTCAGCGATTAATCTTTCAGCTCTAAGGTGATCCTTGTATTCCTTTTTGGAAATTCTGAACTTTGGAGGAACTGAAGGAAGTTGATCATGCCTCAGAATGATTCGCTGATCCTCGAATTGCTTTATTATCTCTTCTCTTCTTTTCTGATCCTCTTCACTTAGCTTTTGAGGAGCTAAGGAAGGTCTGTGTCTGTGCGAGAGTAACTGTTCTTCTGGTTCATCAGTCTCAGAGTTCAAATCTAAGACTGGGATTATTTCTTCAGCAGCACTGGTATTATTGGTGAAGTCGCAGTTGTAGAACCTTCAGCGATATCCTCAAACAGGGGAGAGGACTAGCTGAAACACAGCGATCTTACAAGTAAGAACTTGGGTAGAATCAGAGAGAGAAAATTTGTTCAAGTGTATAGGCTTGGGTAGTAGAACTGATAGTGTATGATAGAGGAGGGATGGAGTGAGAGATGTTTAGTACCTGACAAACCGGCTTTTCAAGCAAGATCGTCAGATTGTCATCTTCAGCGACGCTTTTGCCTTTGCCTTTCTCAGCTCCAGAGGCTGAGGGCTTTGTCTTTGTCCGCTCCCCTGAAGGTTCATTTATCGAGATTCCCTTAAGAACTTTGATCCTCGGAGCAGGTTTGACGATAAAGAAGTCATCGTCATCTTCGTCATCATCATCATCATTCTTTGGAGAAGATGATGGTTCATTATCAGGGATGTCGACGGCTTCATCATCTTCTGCTTCGGATTCGGTTTTATCAGCTTCTTCTTCGAGTTGCTCCCCCTCAGATACAGAGGCGAGCTTCTCTCAGGGTTTTCATCTCCCTGAGGTCCAGCGGTGGTTTCTTCAGCATCCTTCTTCTCTCCCCTGATAGATTCATCATGGAAAAGGTCTTCAGCGCTCTTGGAGAGATCTTCAGCGCTCTTCTCCCCCTCTTTCTCATGATGAGTGGGGGAGGAATGGGTTGACTCAGCAGCGTTGGTAGGTTCTCTGTCTTCTTGGCCAGAGATACCTATACAAACTTCAATCTTTGCTATTCTGTCTTGAAGGCCAGAATTAGCAGGATTGATCTTTTCCAGCTCAGTGCGATCCTCCGCTGTGAAATTGTCAGATGCAGGGACAGGAGCAGGGGCAGGAGCAGGAGTATTTGCTTTGTGTAGCAGCTGCTTGATCATCGTTTTCATCGAACTAACATCGGTCTTTACAGAGCCTAAGTCAGTCTTAACGGTAGACATATCTCCCTCTAGTTGTCCAACCGATGTCTTCAGCGTTGTGACCTCGCTGGACATGGATGAAACTGAATTTTTGAGAGAGGTGTAGTCTGTGTAGATGTCAGCGAGCACCTTGGCGAAGTCGCTGAGAGTTTTATCAACCTGCTTCATGTCATCTTGTAAAGCCCGTGTCCCGATATACTTTTTTTTTCTATTTAGTTATAATGTTTTTTTAGCGACTCTTTTAACGGGGTTAGGTGTCAAAGACCTAAAACGTTTTATATGTGGGGTTATATGGTCGTTTGCTAAATCCTAAGATAGGAGGGAAAGTTTGGATAAATCTCATAAACCCAGGGACCAAATGTGGCAACAAGTGAAAGTCTTAAGCATTGTGTTATGTTGATGTCGTGGTTGAAAGAAAAGAAAAAAAAAACTACACTCTCTCCCTCTCGTTTTCTGTTTCACGCAAACAACACAACAAAAACCCTACACCTCTCGTTTTTCTTCGTCACCGCCGAAACCCACCCCCCCTACTGCTGCCGCTGCGTTTCCACCGGAACTACCACCAGCACCGCCGCTGGTTCTTGCCGGCGACGAGGGTGCTGCGGAAGAGAGAGAGACTGCCGTGTAGAGAGAGAGAGACTGTCGTGAAGAGAGAGAGTTCGCCGGAGAGAGAGAGAGAGACGCCGGGAAGAGGAGGAGCGCCGTCGTTTGCTGCCTGAAACGGGGAGAAGGAGGAGTCGCATCGAGGTAGTTGTTCGTTTTCCTTTCCGTTGTCTTTTTGTATTGCTTCGTCGCGAGAATACCGTAAACCACCACCACCACCGCCGCAGCCATGGCTGCCGGCGGTGTGGCCGCCGCCGTGCGCCGCCACGTGGACAGCAGCGGATATGCGCATGTGGGTGTGTGTGTGTGGGTGTGTGTGTGGGACGGGATAGGGTAGTCGGGTTGTTCCGTTCTCGTTATCGACAAAGTCGTAAACCTCAATTGTCGCCGCCGCCGCCGCAAACCACCGCCGCCGGAGGTGGCAGTGGGTGGTGCTGGCTACGGTCCAGACCAGATTACCTAAAACCTGAACCTTATTAGCTAAACTGTAACCCGAATCGATTAACCTTGAACCGTTTTATAAATCGTCATTTTATGTGGAAAATATGAATCTGTCACTGTTTTGCGACGGCCATAACTTTTCCGTCGTAGCTAGGATTGAGGCGAATCCGGTTCCCACAGTTCACATTCTGTGCCGGGCACACTTTTTGTGTTTTAGCGGAAGTCTGGTTCGGCTTCTAACTAGGTGTAAAATGGCTGTTTACACAGCAGGTCTGCACATGACAGTTTCGTGTCCTGTTTTTAGAAAATTCATAGTAAATTGTAGAAAAATCTTTCGAGCGCGTGGGATATGTCCCTGGAACCCTAAGACATAAAACTAACTGATTATGGAATAATAATTCTGGGTTGATGAGTTTAAGAGGGGCTAAACAGGTCCCGAACAGACCTGTAACTCTTAGAGTAAAAGCTGAAAAAATGTGTTTTTAAAGTTAGTAGTCGTGGCCTTGGTTTGGGACGTCACTTTGACAATTGTTAACGCTTATTTAGGTGGAAAAAGGTGAACTGGTGTTGGCCGGTTCGTGTTGCGGTTGAGGTCATAAGCTTTGCGTTTGAGGTGAGTTCTCTCACTATATAGGATGAGAATTATATTTGTGTTGCTATAGTTCGAGTGTGTTGATTATGATTGTTTGTTGATATTATTGTGGTGTGGAATATATATATTTGTGTGTATATATTGAACTGTGATTGATGTACTTCTTGATGGATGTTCCAAGAGGTATATGCGTTTGTATAATGAGTTGTGATTATATCTTCTTGAGGGTTGTTCCAAGAAGTATAAGGCCACTTCTTGATGGTTGTTCCAAGGAGGAGGTGTATTGGTATAATGAGTTGTGATTATATCTTCTTGAGGGTTGTTCCAAGAAGTATAAGGCCACTTCTTGATGGTTGTTCCAAGGAGTAGGTGTATTGGTATAATGTGTTGTGATTATGTCTTCTTGATGGTGGTTCCAAGAAGCATAAGGATTATTATTAATCGTGTTATATTTTCTTGATGGATGTTCCAAGAAATTTATGTGCTGGTATGTTTAAGGGTGATGCTGATATGATTGCGATCCTATGTAAGGATTGAATTCACTAAGCTTCGTGCTTACCCCTTCCCAATGTCTTATGTTTTCAGGTGAGAGTAGCAGTCGGGCATGACGGTACACACGGGCGCAAGGCGATGATTGTTTAAATTGATTTTTACTAAATGGGGATTGAATTATATAACTTTTCCGCTGCTTAAACTTTGTTGACGGTTTTAAATAACGACGTTTATTCTTCTTGTAATGGGATTTGTTAACTTTTGGTTGATTATAATGAAATGTATTACTTTTTAAATTTTTTAAATTCCTTGTAATTTTTGGGACGTTACAACTTGGTATCAGAGCACAGCTTGAGTGAATCAGACACATCTCGGTGTGTTTGGTCTCAAGTTGCGGCTATGAAGTTTTAAACTCTTTTACTAAAATCTTTGGGAATAAAGGAAAAAGGAAAACCCGTTTGGGAAACGGTGATTGAGGGCGCAGTGTGTACAGTCAGCCGACGCTAAGTGGGAAGGTACAATACTTAGTGTATTTATCGCTTTCTAGATCATAGAGTATGTATGCTAGATTGCCTATGTGTTTACACTGTACTGTATGATGATTGCTTGCTAATAGGAATCAATACTAGTTATAGTAGGTTGTTAAGTGAAGGCCCTATAGGTTGTATGCAGTAAGGATCATATAGCCTTAGAATATTTGATTTAGTTCTATTGCGCAGCTCTTGTTTGAGTCCAACCGTTCTAGGATAGAATCTTGTATTCGAATGTCTATTTGATTCACGCTGCATGCGACTGGGTATTCGTGAGGCAACTCGTTATGGCTAATAGGGATTCCGTGGTAGCAAGGGTAGTGGGATGAAATGAAATTCCTAGTGAGCTGGGAAGAGTGTTTACATATGAGTATGTATGCTAGATTGCTTTCTAGAACATAGGAGTATGCGTGCTGGATTGTTTGGTGCTTATTACACTGTACTGCATGTTTGTTGTTTGCTAATTGGAGTTCATGCTAGCCTTGATAAGTTGTTAAGTGAATGCACTATAGGTTGTATGCGGTAGGAACCAAATAGCCTTAGAATGTCGGATTTAGTTCTATTGCGCAGCTCTTGTTTGAGTCCAACCATTGTAGGATAGAATCTTATATTCGAATGTCTATCTGGTTTTCACTGTATACGACTGTGCGTTTGTGAGGCGACTCGTCAGTACTAGTCGGGATTCCGTCCTAGCAAGGGTATTGGAATGAGATGAAACTCCTAGGAAGCTAGGAAGAGCGTTTGCATATGCTGGTACGGGCATATGGGGGTATTTGTCGGCAAGTCAGTACTTGGGCACTTCGGGATGGGACTCGAAACGAGTAAGGATAGGTGTGGAAGGTAGTAGTAGAGCTCCTACTATCTGAAGCACAGGATCCGTGCTCGGGTCGGGGAAAGTCACGGGGAATCCGAGGAGTTGAGCATGAGCGTAGATAGCAGGATTTATTGTGTGCTATTTGTGCGTTGTATTCTCTACCCCGAATATCCATCACAAGGAGGAACAACAATAGTGAACCTACTAGGACAGGTGTGTACTTGATTTGCTTGAGGAGATGATCGTTGGGGTAGTGATGAAGGTTCTAAACTAGTAGTCGTTGGAATAGAAGGACGATTCTAGTATTAATCACTTGGAGTGACGATAAGGATGGGGTTTGTTTTAATTAGGCCATTTCGGGTCAAGATTGATGATTGTGCTAGAATCATAGGCTTATAGAGCCGACTTTGAATTGAGGAAAAACCGTAAGGATTATTGGACGTAATTTCCCAACTTGCCTAAGAGGTGTAAATGTCCGGATGACGATTGTGGACCGGAGAGATTTGGAGGTGTACGAGTCGAGACGTCGAATGCCGACTGAGTCATGCACAAAGTTTATTTTGAAAATAAATTGCATTAACTAATTCTTGTGTATCCAATCCTTTTATGGATTGTGTTTTGGAATTTTGGGAAAATGTTCAGCACACACAAGATCTCGAATTATGGTTTTGAAAGTAGATGAAATCATTTTATCACGGGAGTTGCAAACTTTGTTAGAATTTGTTTCATTTCGTAATTTTCCAACGGTTCCTTCGGGTAAGATGATATCCGTGTTTTGTGGTGTTTAAAATGTTGGGAAAGTGACTACGGCTCGTGACTTTAACATTGGAACTTCTCCACATATGTTAGAGTTGAGACGGAAAGTTACATTCCACGATGTCTGCATAAAACTTTTCTGGTGATTTGTTTAAAATGAGTTTGTTAAACAATGTTGTTTATGGTTTTACCGTGGAAAGAGATTTTTGGGATTTTGGCGTCTCATACCGGATTTTTGCTTTTAACAATTTGACTTTGGGGGCACAACGTTTGGTACTATTTTTTTTACTTAGAGTCATTGAGGTTCATGAAGTTTGTGTCACTAAGTATTTTGTTGCAAATAGTTCAGTGTATGGATTGATGTATGCGTGTCTTAAGTGGTGCACGGAAGAATATTTTGGTAACATTTCATAACGAGTTATTTGGTGCGCTTTTAGTCAGTTAAATGTTTTATTATCATTTCCATGAAAATGCGCTTTATCGACTTAGGGGTATGCATACCTGGATAACCTTTGTTCGAAATGTTAAGGAAATGCTTTGTGATGACGATTTTTAGAAAATTCCTTATGGAAGTGTTACCAGTTTGCATGCCTACCCCGATTTAAGGTTTTATGATAATTAGGTCAATATTTTCAAATGATGGAAACGAATTAGTTTTGTCTTTAAACTTGAAACTTACTCAAGTTATTTTGGGTTTTGACTGAGGTGTAATTAAGAAGCGTTTCCTTGTTTTGTATAATAAACTAACGCGCGCAAATTTTTGATTGGTAACTTTGTTCCATACCTTTTGGATGGTCAGAAAATAATTTTGAGTAAATCGCCGTTTGGGCTTCTTTTGAAGTACGTGTGAAATGCGCTTTTCAGTATTATGTGTCATTTGGAGAATTTTTAAGGGTGTGAGTCCTTTTGGAAAACTCTTTTGTTTAACCCGTGTTGAGTTTGGGACTAATGTTGATTTTAGAGTATTGCTTGCTTAAACTTTATTTAAATGCGTTTTGACCGACTTATAGGTCTAGCAAGCGTGGAGCATGTTGCTCGGTTTTGACTTTGAGATAGTCATGGGTCAATTGCTCGGTTTTAATGGCTCGATGGGGAGTCTTGTTGATGGGTTGTTTTGTTGCACAGTTTTGCATTTATTGCACGTTGAGTATTTACATGTTTGGGTGAGTGAGTCATTCCGGGATAGGCATGTTGTTGGTAGACTGTTGCATTGGATCCTTGGTCACGTCAGTCAGTCGTTGGTAATGGTCGGTTAGGTATCTCGAGGTGGGACCCCGGTATTCATGTGTTATGACCTTGACTTTCCAGTAGGCACTAGGAGAATATAGTCTTGAGCACTTACCTGGGAGGTAGTTCCGATGTGTCAGGCCTGAGACGTACCTGGGAGGTAGACGTTAAGGTGTATCTTGATACGGTGTAACTAGGCTTCGTAGAGCGAGTGTGGAGGATAAGTAGACGGTGGAAGGTTGGGTATTCCACGCGTGTTGGTACTGTAGGCCGAATAGTATCGGTTAAGGGAATGATGCCCTTTGTAATTAAGAGCATAAATGCGCAGTAACCTTTTTGAGGTAAGTAGTATATTTAGGTGTCGACTTTTGGGCTTGAGGCCAAACACCTTTAGTGTAATCGGGGAATTGTAGTCGATTTTAAGGTAATTATGGTGATGATAGTAGTAACCCTGAGATGCTTTCTTGTGATGAATGGTTATGGTGGAATGACCTTCGTGGGTGATTATAAATTTACTGGTTTGATGATTCGTGTGAGATAAAATTCGGGAGTCTAGTAGAACTCGTGGAAGATAATCGACAGTTAATGATAGGAACGATCGAATTCGAGTATCCTGTAGGGTATATTGGTGAGCAACTTTAGAATGGTTAGAGCTTGAAATTTGAATCGGGAGGCATGGAATATCTAAGGTTGGGAGAACAACCGAAGACGTTTGACTAGGAATGGACCCAGTCGTTGGAGTGTTCTCCCGATCATAATTCCGGTGTTATTGAAAGAGTTTTATTGGTAAGAAAAGTTTTCGAGCAATTTTAGGCGGTGTGAGAAATTTAGATTCCAGTTAGTGAGGGTCCAGTGGAAGCACCGAAAGGGTTCCGAGCGGACTTGGGAGCCTAAGGATGAGATGCGGGAGAACCATCTAGAGCTATTCACGGGCATAGACTTCGAGGACGAAGTCTAATTCAAGTGGGGGAGAGTTGTAAAGCCCGTGTACCGATATACTTTTTTTTTCTATTTAGTTATAATGTTTTTTTTAGCGAATCTTTTAACGGGGTTAGGTGTCAAAGACCTAAAACGTTTTATATGTGGGGTTATATGGTCGTTTGCTAAATCCTAAGATAGGAGGGAAAGTTTGGATAAATCTCATAAACCCAGGGACCAAATGTGGCAACAAGTGAAAGTCTTAAGCATTGTGTTATGTTGATGTCGTGGTTGAAAGAAAAGAAAACAAAAAAAACTACACTCTCTCCCTCTCGTTTTCTGTTTCACGCAAACAACACAACAAAAACCCTACACCTCTCGTTTTTCTTCGTCACCGCCGAAACCCACCCCCGTGCTGCTGCCGCTGCGTTTCCACCGGAACTACCACCAGCACCGCCGCTGGTTCTTGCCGGCGACGAGGGTGCTGCGGAAGAGAGAGAGAGAAAGACTGCCGTGTAGAGAGAGAGAGACTGTCGTGAAGAGAGAGAGTTCGCCGGAGGGAGAGAGAGACGTCGGGAAGAGGAGGAGCGCCGTCGTTTGCAGCCGGAAACGGGGAGAAGGAGGAGTCGCATCGAGGTAGTTGTTCGTTTTCCTTTCCGTTGTCTTTTTGTATTGCTTCGTCGCGAGAATACCGTAAACCGCCACCACCACCGCCGCAGCCATGGCTGCCAGCGGTGTGGCCGCCGCCGTGCGCCGCCGCGTGGACAGCAGCGGGTATGCGCGTGTGGCTGTGTGTGTGTGGGTGTGTGTGTGGGACGAGATAGGGTAGTCGGGTTGTTCCGTTCTCGTTATCGACAAAGTCGTAAACCTCAATTGTCGCCGCCGCCGGAGGTGGCAGTGGGTGGTGCTGGCTACGGTCCAGACCAGATTACCTAAAACCTGAACCTTATTAGCTAAACCGTAACCCGAATCGATTAACCTTGAACCGTTTTATAAATCGTCATTTTATGTGGAAAATATGAATCTGTCACTGTTTTGCGACGACCATAACTTTTCCGTCGTAGCTCGGATTGAGGCGAATCCGGTGCCCACGGTTCACATTCTGTGCCGGGCACACTTTTCGTGTTTTAGCGGAAGTCTGGTTCGGCCTTTAACTAGGTATAAAACGGATGTTTACACAGCAGGTCTGCACATGACAGTTTCGTGTCCTGTTTTTAGAAAATTCATAGTAAATTGTAGAAAAATTGTTAGAGCGCGTGGGATATGTCCCTGGAACCCTAAGACATAAAACTAACGGATTATGGAATAATAATTCTGGGTTGATGAGTTTAAGAGGGGCTAAACAGGTCCCGAACAGACCTGTAACTCTTAGAGTAAAAGCTGGAAAAATGTGTTTTTAAAGTTAGTAGTCGTGGCCTTGGTTTGGGACGTCACTTTGACAATTGTTAACGCTTATTTAGGTGGAAAAAGGTGAACTGGTGTTGGCCGGTTCGTGTTGCGGTTGAGGTCATAAGCTTTGCGTTTGAGGTGAGTTCTCTCACTATATAGGATGGGAATTATATTTGTGTTGCTATAGTTCGAGTGTGTTGATTATGATTGTTTGTTGATATTATTGTGGTGTGGAATATATATATTTGTGTGTATATATTGAACTGTGATTGATGTACTTCTTGATGGATGTTCCAAGAGGTATATGCGTTTGTATAATGAGTTGTGATTATATCTTCTTGAGGGTTGTTCCAAGAAGTATAAGGCCACTTCTTGATGGTTGTTCCAAGGAGTAGGTGTATTGGTATAATGAGTTGTGATTATATCTTCTTGAGGGTTGTTCCAAGAAGTATAAGGCCACTACTTGATGGTTGTTCCAAGGAGTAGGTGTATTGGTATAATGTGTTGTGATTATGTCTTCTTGATGGTGGTTCCAAGGAGCATAAGGATTATTATTAATCGTGTTATATTTTCTTGATGGATGTTCCAAGAAATTTATGTGCTGGTATGTTTAAGGGTGATGCTGATATGATTGCGATCCTATGTAAGGATTGAATTCACTAAGCTTCGTGCTTACCCCTTCCCAATGTCTTATGTTTTCAGGTGAGAGTAGCAGTCGGGCATGACGGTACACACGGGCGCAAGGCGATGATTGTTTAAATTGATTTTTAGTAAATGGGGATTGAATTATATAACTTTTCCGCTGCTTAAACTTTGTTGACGGTTTTAAATAACGACGTTTATTCTTCTTGTAATGGGATTTGTTAACTTTTGGTTGATTATAATGAAATGTATTACTTTTAAAAAAATTTAAATTCCTTGTAATTTTTGGGACGTTACAACTTGGTATCAGAGCACAGCTTGAGTGAATCAGACACATCTCGGTGTGTTTGGTCTCAAGTTGCGGCTATGAAGTTTTAAACTCTTTTACTAAAATCTTTGGGAATAAAGGAAAAAGGAAAACCCGTTTGGGAAACGGTGATTGAGGGCGCAGTGTGTACAGTCAGTCGACGCTAAGTGGGAAGGTATAGTACTTAGTGTATTTATCGCTTTCTAGATCATAGAGTATGCATGCTAGATTGCCTATGTGTTTACACTGTACTGTATGATGATTGCTTGCTAGTAGGAATCAATACTAGTTATAGTAGGTTGTTAAGTGAAGGCCCTATAGGTTGTATGCAGTAAGGATCATATAGCCTTAGAATATTTGATTTAGTTCTATTGCGCAGCTCTTGTTTGAGTCCAACCGTTCTAGGATAGAATCTTGTATTCGAATGTCTATTTGATTCACGATGCATGCGACTGGGTATTCGCGAGGCAACTCGTTATGGCTAATAGGGATTCCGTGGTAGCAAGGGTAGTGGGATGAAATGAAATTCCTAGTGAGATGGGAAGAGTGTTTACATATGAGTATGTATGCTAGATTGCTTTCTAGAACATAGGAGTATGCGTGCTGGATTGTTTGGTGCTTATTACACTGTACTGCATGTTTGTTGTTTGCTAATAGGAGTTCATGCTAGCCTTGATAAGTTGTAAAGTGAATGCACTATAGGTTGTATGCGGTAGGAACCAAATAGCCTTAGAATGTCGGATTTTGTTCTATTGTGCAGCTCTTGTTTGAGTCCAACCGTTGTAGGATAGAATCTTATATTCGAATGTCTATCTGGTTTTCACTGTATACGACTGTGCATTTGCGAGGCGACTCGTCAGGACTAGTGGGGATTCCGTCCTAGCAAGGGTATTGGAATGAGATGAAACTCCTAGGGAGCTAGGAAGAGCGTTTTCATATGCTGGTACGGGCATATGGGGGTATTTTTCGGCAAGTCACTACTTGGGCACTTCGGGATGGGACTCGAAACGAGTAAGGATAGGTGTGGAAGGTAGTAGTAGAGCTCCTACTATCTGAAGTACAGGATCCGTGCTCGGGTCGGGGAAAGTCACGGGGAATCCGAGGAGTTGAGCGTGAGCGTAGATAGCAGGATTTATTGTGTGCTATTTGTGCGTTGTATTCTCTACCCCGAATAGCCATCACAAGGAGGAACAACAATAGTGAACCTACTAGGACAGGTGTATACTTGATTTGCTTGAGGAGATGATCGTTGGGGTAGTGATGAAGGTTCTAAACTAGTAGTCGTTGGAATAGAAGGACGATTCTAGTATTAATCACTTGGAGTGACGATAAGGATGAGGTTTGTTTTAAGTAGGCCATTTCGGGTCAAGATTGATGATTGTGCTAGAATCATAGGCTTATAGAGCCGACTTTGAATTGAGGAAAAACCGTAAGGATTATTGGACGTAATTTCCCAACTTGCCTAAGAGGTGTAAATGTCCGGATGACGATTGTGGACCGGAGAGATTTGGAGGGGTACGAGTCGAGACGTCGAATGCCGACTGAGTCATGCACAAAGTTTATTTTGAAAATAAATTGCATTAACTAATTCTTGTGTATCCAATCCTTTTATGGATTGTGTTTTGGAATTTTGGGAAAATGTTCAGCACACACAAGATCTCGAATTATGGTTTTGAAAGTAGATGAAATCGTTTTATCACGGGAGTTGCAAAATTTGTTAGAATTTGTTTCATTTCGTAATTTTCCAACGGTTCTTTCGGGTAAGATGATATCCGTGTTTTGTGGTGTTTAAAATGTTGGGCAAGTGACTACGGCTCGTGACTTTAACATTGGAACTTCTCCACATATGTTAGAGTTGAGACGGAAAGTTACATTCCACGATGTCTGCATAAAACTTTTCTGGTGATTTGTTTAAAATGAGTTTGTTAAACAATGTTGTTTATGGTTTTACCGTGGAAAGAGATTTTTGGGATTTTGGCGTCTCATACCGGATTTTTGCTTTTAACAATTTGACTTTGGGGGCACAACGTTTGGTACTATTTTTTTTTACTTAGAGTCATTGAGGTTCATGAAGTTTGTGTCACTAAGTATTTTGTTGCAAATAGTTCAGTGTATGGATTGATGTATGCGTGTCTTAAGTGGTGCACGGAAGAATATTTTGGTAACATTTCATAACGAGTTATTTGGTGCACTTTTAGTCAGTTAAATGTTTTATTATCATTTCCATGAAAATGCGCTTTATCGACTTAGGGGTATGCATACCTGGATAACCTTTGTTTGAAATGTTAAGGAAATGATTTGTGATGACGATTTTTAGAAAATTCCTTATGGAAGTGTTACCAATTTTCATGCCTACCCCGATTTAAGGTTTTATGATAATTAGGTCGATATTTTCAAATGATGGAAACGAATTAGTTGTCTTTAAACTTGAAACTTACTCAAGTTATTTTGGGTTTTGACTGACGTGTAATTAAGAATCATTTCCTTGTTTTGTATAATAAACTAACGCGCGCAAATTTTTGATTGGTAACTTTGTTCCATACCTTTTGGATGGTCAGAAAATAATTTTGAGTAAATCGCCGTTTGGGCTTCTTTTGAAGTACGTGTGAAAATTGTTGCACACCGTTTAAATTGAGCAGTACCTTGCGTGCATGTCATGAGTCAATCCATACCCGAACCGTGGTGGTTTGTTTTAAAGAAATTATTTAGTGCGCTTTGCGTTTTGTGAGTAAACTGAACTGCAATGGAATGATTTTCAACGTGATTTTCCTATGTGGGACGAGCGTGTCCATTTTTGCACAACTACCGACCTGGTGATAGTAGTTTTATTGCATACGATCTTTTTGAGATGAAAAATCTTGACGTTGAAAATATTTTGTAAATGATGTTGTAAACATTTTGGGAAATGCGCTTTTCAGTATTATGTGTCATTTGGAGAATTTTTAAGGGTGTGAGTCCTTTTGGAAAACTCTTTTGTTTAACCCGTGTTGAGTTTGGGACTAATGTTGATTTTAGAGTATTGCTTGCTTAAACTTTATTTAAATGCGTTTTGACCGACTTATAGGTCTAGCAAGCGTGGAGCATGTTGCTCGGTTTTGACTTTGAGATAGTCATGGGTCAATTGCTCGGTTTTAATGGCTCGATGGGGAGTCTTGTTGATGGGTTTTTTTGTTGCACAGTTTTGCATTTATTGCACGTTGAGTATTTACATGTTTGGGTGGGTGAGTCATTCCGGGATAGGCATGTTGTTGGTAGACTGTTGCATTGGATCCTTGGTCACGTCAGTCAGTCGTTGGTAATGGTCGGTTAGGTATCTCGAGGTGGGACCCCGGTATTCATGTGTTATGACCTTGACTTTCCAGTAGGCACTAGGAGGATATAGTCTTGAGCACTTACCTGGGAGGTAGCTCCGATGTGTCGGGCCTGAGACGTACCTGGGAGGTAGACGTTAAGGTGTATCTTGATACGGTGTAACTAGGCTTCGTAGAGCGAGTGTGGAGGATAAGTAGACGGTGGAAGGTTGGGTATTCCACGCGTGTTGGTACTGTAGGCCGAATAGTATCGGTTAAGGGAATGATGCCCTTTGTAATTAAGAGCATAAATGCGCAGTAACCTTTTTGAGGTAAGTAATATATTTAGGTGTCGACTTTTGGGCTTGAGGCCAAACACCTTTAGTGTAATCGGGGAATTGTAGTCGATTTTAAGGTAATTATGGTGATGATAGTAGTAACCCTGAGATGCTTTCTTGTGATGAATGGTTATGGTGGAATGACCTTCGTGGGTGATTATAAATTTACTGGTTTGATGATTCATGTGAGATAAAATTCGGGAGTCTAGTAGAACTCGTGGAAGATAATCGACAGTTAATGATAGGAACGATCGGATTCGAGTATCCTGTAGGGTATATTGGTGAGCAACTTTAGAATGGTTAGAGCTTGAAATTTGAATCGGGAGGCATGGAATATCTAAGGTTGGGAGAACAACCGAAGACGTTTGACTAGGAATGGACCCAGTCGTTGGAGTGTTCTCCCGATCATAATTCCGGTGTTATTGAAAGAGTTTTATTGGTAAGAAAAGTTTTCGAGCAATTTTAGGCGGTGTGAGAAATTTAGATTCCAGTTAGTGAGGGTCCAGTGGAAGCACCGAAAGGGTTCCGAGCGGACTTGGGAACCTAAGGTTGAGATGCGGGAGAACCATCTAGAGCTATTCACGGGCATAGACTTCGAGGACGAAGTCTAATTCAAGTGGGGGAGAGTTGTAAAGCCCGTGTCCCGATATACTTTTTTTTCTATTTAGTTATAATGTTTTTTTTAGCGAATCTTTTAACGGGGTTAGGTGTCAAAGACCTAAAACGTTTTATATGTGGGGTTATATGGTCGTTTGCTAAATCCTAAGATAGGAGGGAAAGTTTGGATAAATCTCATAAACCCAGGGACCAAATGTGGCAACAAGTGAAAGTCTTAAGCATTGTGTTATGTTGATGTCGTGGTTGAAAGAAAAGAAAACAAAAAAAAAACTACACTCTCTCCCTCTCGTTTTCTGTTTCACGCAAACAACACAACAAAAACCCTACACCTCTCGTTTTTCTTCGTCACTGGCGAAACTCACCCCCCGTGCTGCTGCCGCTGCGTTTCCACCGGAACTACCACCAGCACCGCCGCTGGTTCTTGCCGGCGACGAGGGTGCTGCGGAAGAGAGAGAGAGAGAGACTGCCGTGTAGAGAGAGAGAGAGACTGTCGTGAAGAGAGAGAATTCGCCGGAGGGAGAGAGAGACGCCGGGAAGAGGAGGAGTGCCGTCGTTTGCTGCCGGAAACGGGGAGAAGGAGGAGTCGCATCGAGGTAGTTGTTCGTTTTCCTTTCCGTTGTCTTTTTGTATTGCTTCGTCGCGAGAATACCGTAAACCGCCACCACCACCGCCGCAGCCATGGCTGCCGGCGGTGTGGCCGCCGCGTGGACAGCAGCGGGTATGCGCGTGTGGCTGTGTGTGTGGGACGGGATAGGGTAGTCGGGTTGTTCCGTTCTCGTTATCGACAAAGTCGTAAACCTCAATTGTCGCCGCCGCCGCCGCAAACCACCGCCGCCGGAGGTGGCAGTGGGTGGTGCTGGCTACGGTCCAGACCAGATTACCTAAAACCTGAACCTTATTAGCTAAACCGTAACCCGAATCGATTAACCTTGAACCGTTTTATAAATCGTCATTTTATGTGGAAAATATGAATCTGTCACTGTTTTGCAACGGCCATAACTTTTCCGTCGTAGCTCGGATTGAGGCGAATCCGGTGCCCACGGTTCACATTCTGTGCCGGGCACACTTTTCATGTTTTAGCGGAAGTCTGGTTCGGCCTCTAACTAGGTGTAAAACGGCTGTTTACACAGCAGGTCTGCACATGACAGTTTCGTGTCCTGTTTTTAGAAAATTCATAGTAAATTGTAGAAAAATCGTTAGAGCGCGTGGGATATGTCCCTGGAACCCTAAGACATAAAACTAACTGATTATGGAATAATAATTCTGGGTTGATGAGTTTAAGAGGGGCTAAACAGGTCCCGAACAGACCTGTAACTCTTAGAGTAAAAGCTGGAAAAATGTGTTTTTAAAGTTAGTAGTCGTGGCCTTGGTTTGGGACGTCACTTTGACAATTGTTAACGCTTATTTAGGTGGAAAAAGGTGAACTGGTGTTGGCCGGTTCGTGTTGCGGTTGAGGTCATAAGCTTTGCGTTTGAGGTGAGTTCTCTCACTATATAGGATGAGAATTATATTTGTGTTGCTATAGTTCGAGTGTGTTGATTATGATTGTTTGTTGATATTATTGTGGTGTGGAATATATATATATTTGTGTCTATATATTGAACTGTGATTGATGTACTTCTTGATGGATGTTCCAAGAGGTATATGCGTTTGTATAATGAGTTGTGATTATATCTTCTTGAGGGTTGTTCCAAGAAGTATAAGGCCACTTCTTGATGGTTGTTCCAAGGAGTAGGTGTATTGGTATAATGAGTTGTGATTATATCTTCTTGAGGGTTGTTCCAAGAAGTATAAGGCCACTTCTTGATGGTTGTTCCAAGGAGTAGGTGTATTGGTATAATGTGTTGTGATTATGTCTTCTTGATGGTGGTTCCAAGGAGCATAAGGATTATTATTAATCGTGTTATATTTTCTTGATGGATATTCCAAGAAATTTATGTGCTGGTATGTTTAAGGGTGATGCTGATATGATTGCGATCCTATGTAAGGATTGAATTCACTAAGCTTCGTGTTTACCCCTTCCCAATGTCTTATGTTTTCAGGTGAGAGTAGCAGTCGGGCATGACGGTACACACGGGCGCAAGGCGATGATTGTTTAAATTGATTTTTAGTAAATGGGGATTGAATTATATAACTTTTCCGTTGCTTAAACTTTGTTGACGGTTTTAAATAACGACGTTTATTCTTCTTGTAATGGGATTTGTTAACTTTTGGTTGATTATAATGAAATGTATTACTTTTAAAAAATTTTAAATTCCTTGTAATTTTTGGGACGTTACACATCTGTGGAAGCCTTCTTCTCCACCACCGTTGTTAGCTTTGTAAGATTCTCTCCAGCGTTTGTTACAGTTGTAGAGTTATTTGAAAGAGTAGTGGTGAGACCTGTCAGCTTTGTCTCCACAGACTTCAGAGAGGCGTTGATGTCTCCTAAATTAGGACCTGTAACATATAAGAACTTGTGAACATAGAAAAGCTCAGAAGTTTGGGGTTTAGTGACAGTGTTTATGGGTTGGTGTGTACCTGCAGGAGGATTGATGAACTCGTCAAAATTACGGGTTCCTGAAAAATGTTCCATGTCATCTTCAAAAGTGCCCATGGATTGTCCTGCAGGTCCTGTCTTCATCATTTCTGGAGTATCAGCTTTAGTTTCCGTAGAAATGATGGCAGCTCCAGCGCAATCTGGAGGAGAGACCAAATGAGTAGAGGGAGGAGCGAAGGATAAGAATGGGGGTTGGGTTCTGAGTTCAGCGTTGGATTCGCTGACAATCACTTCATCAGTCTTTTGAGAGACTGAAGGAGGTTGGGTAGGTTCCAAGTTTGTAACCTCAGCGTTTAGAGACGCTGAAGTTGGGATGGAATGGATGGGTTGTTCAGGTGTGGCAGAGCGTACCACTGAACGTTCCTTCAGCTCTGCAGAAAGAGCTGAGGAGTCTTCAGCATGAGATTGCTGGGGTTGCTCCTTTGTTTTCTTGATCCTTTTAGAACCAAGTGGGGTAGATGAATGTTTCCTTTTCTTAGAAGGAGAGGATTTTGTGGCCAGGGTATCAGCGATGGGTATTGTCGCTGAAGGAGCCACAGAATTAGAAGAAGAAGGGTTGAGAAGAGTTAAAAGGGTAGAAAGACGTACCTCATTTTCAACTGGTTTGAAGTCAAGTACCTTAGGGCCAACCTGAGAGAGTTTCAGGTCACCCTCTTGCGGTGACTGTCCTTCAGGCCATATTGGAAGATGGCGCTGATGAATCGGGGGTAAGGAACCCATGGTGGTCTGTCAGCGGCAGAGTCTACTCTTTGCACCAAGTCATCATAGATAAGAGATGCCCAGTCAATGTGTAGACCTTTCAGCAGAGCGTATCCCATTGCTTGCTGAGGTTGAGCGGCTTGGTCAGAGGAGCCGGTCTTTGCAGTCATGCAGCTGATTAGGTGAGCGAAGATGAAGTTCATCTCGCTGGCCATTTTCGACTTCTTTAGCAGGGTCAGCTTCTTCTCGTGCTTCTTGTCTCTGCCAATTTCCCATACATAGCCCATTGCATCGAAAAATGCAATAAGAGCTTCTTTGTCAGCGAGTTTCTTATGGTCAGGGAAAGGAACAAAAGGCTTTTCTTTTGTAGCGTTGGGAAAGTTCAGAGCTTTGCGAATGATGGCAGGTGTGATCTTTATCGTGCCATACTCAGTATCGCTGAGGATACAATCAATTGTTTTGGAGGGATCTTTGGCGGATGGTAACTGAGAATGTCTGGCAGTGTACCAGAACTGGGATAGTAGTAGCTGACTTGCAGGAGGTGAGATGGTCAGGGCTATTGAAATGCAGTAGTTCTTTAGGAAATTCACAGCATCTTTCAGATGTGTGACTTGCTTTCGAGGAGGAAACTCGAGAAGCGCAGAAAGGTTGTTCGTTTTGGTCCAATCTAGTTGTTCCAGAGTGAACTTAACCTGAGGAGCCTTGATAAATTCCACTTCCTCAGAATCAGCGGAGATGTTCTCAGCGGTAGCAGGAATGTCAGACGATGCCATTTCTCTGTATTATCAGTTCAACCAAAGATGTTAACAAATAAGAATAATCTTACTGTGGAAAGATTTTCCATTAGATGGTTCAAATTTTATCCATTTCATTCAGACACAAATGTCTTAATGAAGATTAGGGTTTTTCTTGATTTTAAGAAACGATATGTAAAGCCCATTTATTCGTGTTATCCAGATTTCTATGAAGAAAAAGATTCTGGAAACGAATGAAGAACAAGTTTAAGATTTTTGCATTTAAACTTGAAGAACAACCATGAAATGGTTGTGTTCATAAAACCATGAAAAAAATGATTTTATTTTTAAGAAGTTCTTTTGTTTGATCTTGTTAAAACAAGGAAAAGATCGGAAACAAGTTATACGCATTCGGTAATAAATAAGAACATATTAACCTTGATGTTTGATGAAGAAGAAGATGAACAGTTCTTTGAAGTTTTAGAAAGCACAAATGCAACAGTGAATTCTTTCTTGCGGAGGAAGATTGATCGCGTAAAAGAAAAATATAAACCACGAGTTTGTTTATATAGAGAGATTAGAGAGAGAAAATCTTGAGCGGGAAAAGATTTTCATCATGACACGGACACGTGTTTGCATTTGATTGGAAGTTTGAACGAGACGTGCAAACGTGTGTCAGAAAGAGAAATCGTGTCGGGGTTTATCCGTTGTAATGACGTCACAACTGTCCTTTCATATTCTTTTAGGATGTCTCTGAGGTTTTGAAAGCTCAGGGACTCTTTTACAAACATGAAGCACTGAATAAAAATATCAGTGATGGTTTTAAGAAATTTCAAAATATCGTTGTTAAGGAAGAGATATTCAGCGATGCATTATGTTTTGAAATCTTGCATTTTCATGCGTTTGTCAGAGAGAGAAAACATACCTTGATATCAGCTTAACCAAGTTTTATTCAGAGAGAAGATGATTGAATAGGTTGTACGAGTTGATTTTATCCTATCGCTGATCAATGTGAACCGTTGAGGATTTTACCCTTCAAAGTTCAGCATTCCAAGCTCGCTGATGAGAAAGTTGAATCTTGTCTCATCAAGAGGTTTGGTAAATAAATCAGCTAACTGATAATCAGTTGGGATAAAATGAAGTTCTATATCACCATTCATCACATGATATCTGATAAAATGATATCTGATTTCTATGTGTTTGGTCTTTGAATGTAGTACTGGATTGTTTATAGCGATGGCACTTGTGCTGTCGCAATAGATTGGAATTTTAGAGAGCTGAAGATCATAGTCTAGTAGCTGATTTCTCATCTACAAGACTTGAGAACAACAGCCTCCAGCAGCTACATATTCAGCTTCAGCTGTGGAAGTGGACACTGAATTTTGCTTTTTACTAGTCCAACTTACCAGCTTTCCACCCAGGAGCTGACATCCTCCTGTGGTGCTTTTCCTATCCATTTTGCAACCTGCAAAATCACTATCTGAATAGGCGGTTAGATCGAATCCTGAATCTTTGGGATACCAAAGACCTAGGTTCGCTGTACCCTTAAGGTATCGAAAGATTCGCTTTACAGCTTTCATATGAGATAACATAGGTTCAGCTTGATATCGTGCACACAAACATGTTGCATACATAATATCGGGTCGGCTAGCTGTAAGATACAAGAGAGAGCCGATCATCCCACGGTACAGTGTGACATTAACAGGTATTCCCTTTGAATCCTTGTCAAGTGTCAGCGGTGGTGCCATAGGGGTTTTCATAGCTGAACTATGAGTTAAATCAAATTTCTTCAGCATATCTTTAACATACTTTCCCTGATTAATAAACGTTCCTTTTTCAGTTTGCTTAATCAGAAGACCAAGGAAATATGTTAGTTCACCCATCATGCTCATTTTATACTCATCTTTCATTCTATCAGCGAAACGAGTACAAAGATCAGGGTTAGTAGAACAAAATATAATGTCATCAACATATATTTGAACTAGAATGATATGACCTTTCACTTTTCTAAAAAATAGAGTTTTTTCAATCTTACCTCGCTCAAATTTTTCAATATGGAGATAAGTAGAAAGAGTGTCATACCATGCACGAGGAGCTTGCTTCAAGCCATAAAGTTCCTTATCCAGTTTATAAACATAACCTGGACGCTTAGAATCTGAGAATCCTGGAGGTTGTTCCACATACACTTCTTCATTCAGCTTTCCATTCAGAAACGCTGACTTAACATCCATCTGATGTACTTTGAAGTTTTTGTGTACAGCATATGCTAAGAATAGACGAATAGATTCAAGTCTTGCTACTGGAGCAAATGTTTCGTCATAATCTATACCTTCCTCTTGTCTGTATCCCTGAGCAACAAGACGAGCTTTGTTGCGGGTTACAGTACCATGTTCGTCCAACTTGTTTCGATAGACCCATTTAGTGCCTATTACTGTTTTATCAGTTGGTCTCCGAACAAGTTTCCAAACTTTGTTTCTTTCGAATTCAGTCAGCTCTTCTTGCATGGCGCTGACCCAGTTTGGATCTTTGAGGGCATCATCTATTTTCTTTGGTTCAGTTAAAGAAATAAAGTTAACAAATAAACAAATATTACCTGCACTTCGTCGAGTCTGAACACCAGCGTTTGGATCACCAAGAATTTGATCAATTGGGTGATTTACGGTCCATCGTTGAGCCGGAGCATAAGTCGCTGACTCATCTTGAACTGGAGGAGCTGAAGATGAGGCTTCAGCTACTTCTGGAGTTTCAGCTAAGAGAGGAATACTTGCATTTGTCATTTCATTTACTGATTGCTGAGAGATAGATGGAATGTCTGAGGCATTTGGTTCAGCGGTAGGTATAGTGTTTATAGGAACAGCTGAGACCCATGATGTTTCAACTTCACTATTCTGCATGTTTGGAATGATAGGACTATCATCTTCTACTGGATGAGCATGAGGAGTGGGAATATCTTCTGAATCACCAAGATGAGAAAACATCCATTGATTCAGTTCTTCAGTATCAGCGGACGGTTTAGAGTTCGCTGAACAGGATTCGTCAAACGTGGCGTGAATAGTTTCTTCTACAGTTTGTCTTCTACGATTGAAAACTCTGAAGGCTTTGGAAACTGAGGAGTATCCAAGAAAGATTCCATCATCAGCCTTAGGATCAAACTTTCCAAGAGAATCTCTGTTGTTCAGTATGAAACACGGACATCCAAAGATGTGAAGAAAGCTGATTGAAGGCTTTCTCCCATGAAAGAGTTCATAGGCTGTCTTTTTGAACCTTTTTACTATCAGCGACCTGTTTTGCGTAAAACAAGCAGTGTTGACAGCTTCTGCCCAAAACTGAGTAGGCAGGTGAGAATCGCTGAGCATTGAACGTGCAGCTTCAATAATTGTTCTATTTCTTCTTTCAGCGACTCCATTTTGTTGCGGTGTTCTCACTGAAGAGAAGTTGTGAGAAATACCCTTACTCTCAAGGAAGGAATCAAGAGAACTATTTTTGAATTCAGTCCCATGATCACTCCTTATTGAGCGAACGGTCAGATTGTTCAGGGTTTCCATCTTCCGAACAAAGGTGATGAGTTCTTCAGGGGTGTCACTCTTAGAACGGAGAAACATTACCCAAGTGAAGCGAGAGAATTCATCAACTATGACCAGCGTATATTTCTTTCCAGCGATGGATTGTTTGTTAACAGGGCCAAACAAATCCATATGGAGTAGTTGTAGAGGAGATGACACTGAAGAAACTTGCTTTGATTTAAAGCTTGCTTTGGTCTGCTTCCCTTTTTCACACGCTGAACATAAAGACTCTTTGGCGTATGAATGCTGAGGTAGACCAGTGACTAACTCTTTTGAAGAAAGAGTGTTCAGTGTCTTGAAATTTAGATGAGATAGCCTCTTATGCCATAGCCAGTTGACATCAGATGAGGCCTTTGAGAAGAAACAAGAGTTCTCAGTGGTTGTTGAGTCCATGTTTATTACATAAACATTTTCCAAACGATAACCGTTGAGAGCTATCTTCTCCTTTTTGTCAGCGACAAAGCAGGATTCCTTAGTAAAGATTACTTTGTTATCCATATCGCAAAGCTGACTGATGCTTAGAAGATTATGCTTCAGCCCTTCAACATATGCGACTCTTCTAAAGGAGGTTGTACCATTTGAAAGTACACCATACCCTCGGGTATGTCCTTTTCCATTTCCACCGAAAGTCACAGAGGGACCCTTCTCTTCCTTGTATTCAGCGAGCAGGCTTTTCTTTCCAGTCATGTGTCTAGAGCATCCGCTATCGAGATACCAGATACCCTTCTTAACCTGCAATACAAAGGAAGATTAGTTTTTCTTGGGTACCCACTTTACCATGTATACACATTTGTCAGTGGAAGTAGTTGGAATGGAAGATTCAGCAGTCTTCGCAGCATTTGAAGATTCAGCTTTGTCTTTCTTCACTTTGGTTAATTTCTTAACCTTAGTGGTAGGATTCACCTTGACCTGATTTGCACCAGGGTTGGTCTTCTTTGCCTTGGGGGCAATCTTCACCTTAGCTATCTTTTCAGCTTTGGTGGTTGTGGGGCACTTACTAGCAATATGATCGGTAAGTCCACAATGATAACATTTCCTATAACTAAAAATAGTTCTAGGACCATTTGATTGCTGAGCTTTTGATTTCGAATTAGAAGTGACAGCACCAAGTAAACTATTGGCTTTAGAAATGGGACGAACATTCAGTTCTTCAGATTTCTTACCAAGGACATCCACTCTGAGTCTAGGAGTAGATCGCTGAATAGATCCAGAGATCTGCTTCCTTGATCCAGAGGGATGAGTCACTGAAGCTTTAGAAGCATTCAACTTTGGTACTAAGGTACCCTTCTGAGGATTCTGGTAAATAACAATTCCTTTACCTTTGTCTTTAGAGACAGAGGTAGGTTTTGAATAAACCATTTTCTCCTTACCTTTTGAGGAGGTAGGAGTTTCCTCAGGGATTGGTGTAATGGACGAGGAGCACTGAGAAGATGAAGTATCAGCGACTGAGGATACGAACGTTCCAAATTTAAGCATTGAACGCTCAGTGGTTGGTTTTGGAGTATCATATTTGTAACCCAAACCACGTTTATCACTTAGGGGAATCTGAGACTTTATTATCTCAGTGATCTTTGTTGAAGAATTACACCATCCTTCAACAGTAGCTTTTTCAGCTTTTAATGCAGCGATAGCTTCTGCTCGTTCGATTTTGACTAGCTGATTTAAATATACTTGATCTTTAAAATCTTCTTCAATTTTAGAAAGCTTTTCTATTTGAAGGTGGCAGTTTTTAAGCTTTTCAGCGAGATCAAGGTTTTGGTTTTCAACCACAGTTTTGCCGTTCATGGCTTCGTATAAACTTCTAGTCAAGAGATCGATCTTACGGAGACTATCAGCTTCATCAATATTTGCAATATTGGTAAAGAAGGAAGGTGATACCTGAATAGCAGAGGTTGAAGTGGAGGGAATGTCTGAACTTTCTTCCTCTTCTTCAATCTTTGCCATAAGACATAGATTTGCTTCATCATCTTCAGAGTCAGATGATGATGCTTCTTCATCAGAAGCAGCCCAATCATAGTTAGCCATCAGACCTTTATTCTTCTTCTTAAAGCTTTTCAGCTTAGCATATTTTTCTTTCAGCTTTGAATATTTGTCATCTTTATTCCTTGGAACAAAGGATTTCTTTGTAAAAGCTGAGGGTCTAGAAACTTTCTTAGACCTGCACTCGTTAGCGAAATGTCCTGTCTTTTCGCAGTTAAAACAAGTAGCAGTTGCCTTATCAACAAAAGCTGATGATCTAGGATTGTCAGTTATGGAAAGAGGTTTGTTCTTTCTAAACATTTTCTTTTTGGCAAATCTCCTGAACTTTTTAGTTAGGAGAGCCAAAGATTCATCATCATCTGAAGAATCAGAATCTGATGACCTTTCAGAGTTACTTTCTAACTCAGTGATAGTGACCGAGGGTCGCTGAGTAGAAGGTTCCTCTGAGATTAAAGCAACAGGGGTGCTTTTGGAATCTTTTACAAGATTCTTCTTAAGATGGCTTGATTGCTCATGATTCAGCAACGTGCCATATAAGGTTGAAAGAGTCATTGATTTTAGATCTTTTGACAGCTTGAGACACATAGAATAATTGTCCCAGCTATCAGGTAAACATTCTAGAAACTTTGTCAGAACTTCAAAGTTAGAATATTCCTTACCAACAGTGTTCAGATCTATAATTAAACAATTAAAATGTTGGTGAACTTCAGAGAGAGATTCATTCTTACCAGAAATGAAGCTTTCGTATTGTCTTACCAGGTTGATCTTTCTTGAGTCCTGGACTTCAGACGTTCCTTCATACTGAACACATATTGTGTCCCACGTGGCTTTTGATGTTTTCAGATTCATGACGCAATGGTAGATTTCGTCAGGAAGAGCCATGGATAGTATGGATCTGGCTTTTGTATCTATAGCCACTTTCTTCTTATCTTCGTCAGTCCATTGAAAGATTTCCTTAGGTACCAGCCTTTCTGGAATAGCAGGTCTATTCTCAGCGGCTGGAACAGCAGCATCAATTCTTACAGGGATGAATGGACCATTCTCGAGATAGTAAGGCATAGTAGGGTCTACACCTTCTAAGAAGAGTGTCATCCTATTTTTCCATAAGTTGAAGTTATCTTTGGAAAATCTAGGGGGTTTAGCAAGAGAACCATTGTCTATATAATTTGTGTTTGTGTTGGTGGCCATTTTCAGATAATAGCAAGGAAGAGAAATATCTTAGATTAGATCTTGTTTATGAGATTAAACAAATCCGCTCTGATACCACTTGTTGGTCCCGAAGGCCTATACAAGTTTGTAGAAGGGGGGGGGGGGGGGGGGTTGAATACAAACACACATATTTTACTTTTCTAAATTGTTTATTGATAAATCATTAACAATTTACAGCTTGTTGCGGAAACAAGATTAAGGATAAACCTAAATCTAAACAAGTTGGAACACTAAGGTTTCTTGCACTAAGAGAGATAAGGAAATTACTAATAATAACCTATCTTGAGATAAGAGATTGAACTTGTCCAGAGTTAGCAAGTTACTTCAAATGAAGTGGGTTCATCTCTTTATATACTGCATGCATTTAATGCAAGTCAGTATACACTTTACACGTGTCATCAGCTGGTTGGTTGCATGTCATTGACCTTTGTTGACAACCTTTGTAGCCGCATGGATGAACAGTGTAGTATCAGAGTGGTTGTACGATTTCAGACAATAAGGAGGTTCTTTTTCTGACATTTCGTACGGAGTCGTGCAAGGGTGGTTAAGATAAAAGTACTTTGTACGGAGGACTTCATGATCAGCTTTCGTTGATTCAGAACATTATCATTATCTATTCAGCGAATGATAAAGTTCAGCGATAGCTGAAGTCTTGTACTTGATACTTCACGTTGAGTGGACAAATCTGAGTCTTCGCTGATCCGCATCAGTTCATTAGGAGACTTGTCGCTGGTTCTTGAGCTTGATCTTCGACTTCAGCGTAGAACCTTTGTTGACGTGAAACTTGTCTTCAGGGATCATAAGTAAACAACTAACTTATCAGCGATCATCATAATGACTGAACAGACTCAGAGCATTAATGGTGAACAGTGTTCGCTGAATGTTTAATTTAAAGAGCGAGAGTTCCTATCAGCGGTACTGTAAGATCTTAGTACTTATCAGCGATAGTGAAACTCTGATACATATTGTTTACTTACAATTTTCACTAAGTATAAAAGAGAGGGTCATTATCAAATCACTGAGGGTTTGGATCAACACATTCTATATCAGCGAATGATAGAGTTCAGCGATAGCTAAAGTCCTGTACTTGATACTTCACGTTGAGTGGACAAATCTGAGTCTTCGCTGATCCGCATCAGTTCATTAGGAGACTTGTCGCTGGTTCTTGAGCTTGATCTTTGACTTCAGCGTAGAACCTATGTTGACGTGAAACTTGTCTTCAGAGATCTTAAGTAAACAACTAACTTATCAGCGATCACCATAAGTACTGAACAGACTCAGAGTATTATGGTGAACAGTGTCGTTGAATGTTTAATCTAAAGAGTGAGAGTTCCTATCAGCGGTACTGTAAGATCTTAGTACTTATCAGCGATATTGAAACTCTGATATATATTGTTTACTTACAATTTTCACTAAGTATATAAGAGAGGGTCATTATCAAATCACTGAGGCTTTGGATCAACAATCTCCCCCTATTTGATTATGACATAGCAACAAAGAAAATTGCTATTTAATGAAAACATAAGGATAAAAAGAACTCATAAAATATTTGTCCCTTTTACTGTTTTCTGGGATCTTTTCTGTACTGATGGAGTAAAGTACGTTCGCTGAAATTTTTCTTTAAACTTTGTAAAGATTACAGAGGGAAGTAGAAAAATTACAAGTACAGCGAATAAAATTACAAGTACAAAAGATGTAGACATATATGGATAGAGAGAATTACAAGGCTATCCTATCCGTCAAAAGGTTCTTCCTTAATGAGAAGTTTATCAAGGGTCTTTGATGTGGGAATCATCCAGTCAGGGACATCTACTCCTTGATTCTTTTTGTTCAGAGCTTCTTCAAAAATCAAGGGCTTCAGGTGTCTAGCTTTAATGTCGCGTCTGACTTCACACCAGTATATGAGATCTCTGAGTTGTTCGATGGGAGTGATGTGGAGCTCAGAGATACGTTGAAAGTGATGGTTTCCTTCGTATTCTAGAAAGAATATACCATAAGGATCACTTACAACTGTGCCAGGAATGAAAGTTTCTCCAGGTGGTAGGGAGGTGTCAAGCGCTGAGAGATCAGCATCAGGGCCAAGAACTTCAGCACGAGAGAAACCAATACCTGTTTCATTCCGTATAGGAGGACCTGAGTCTGAGACTTTCTTTTCCTTTGCAGAGACTCTTCTTTGTTGAGGAGGAAGAAGAGTAGAAGGAGGAATATCCACAGCAGAGGAAACCAGGTCGATCTGTTTGTTTAAGATCTTCTCGACATGGCTCTTGAACTTTGAGCGCGATCCCTGAATGGCTAATTTCACTTCCAACCATTCAGAGAGACCAAACCTTTCTAAGGTAGCAGCATAGAAGGTTTGCTTGGTTTTGTCTTCTTTGTACACATCAATTTCAACAACAGTAACGTCTACGTACAGTCTTCCTCTGATGTTTACTTTGATGATTTTGGATGGTCGAGATCGATAGTTCAGCATATCTTTACACCATTCCAAAGTCGTATCAGAGACCTTGGTCTTTTCTCTAACGATCCTTTGAGCATCATCACATAGCTGACGTTGAACGTCAATGAGAGCTCTTTTCAGCTTGGGGTCTTTTACTGATCGTTGAGTAAGCTGGATGGCGTATTCTCTGTCTTTTTCTTCAGCTTCCCTTCTTTCAGCGATTAGGCGTTCAGCTCTGAGGTGTTCCTTGTATTCCTTTTGGGAAATTTTGAACTTTGGAGGAACGGAAGGAAGTTGATCACGCTTCAGAATGATTCGCTGATCTTCGAGTCTCTTGATCATTTCATCTCTCTTTTCTTGATCCTCTTCACTTAGCTTTTGAGGAGCCAAGGAAGGTCTGTTTTTGTGAGAGAGCATCTGTTCTTCAGGTTCATCAGTCTTAGAGATCAAATCCAAGACTGGGATTATTTCTTCAGCGTTGGGAGCTGGGATTATTGTTGGTGAAGTCGCAGCTGTAGGAACTTCAGCGATATCCTCAAACAGGGGAGAGGACTAGCTGAAACACAGCGATCTTACGAGTAAGAACTTGGGTAGAACAGAGATAGAGAAAGAATGGGATAAAGTGTATGGAGGTTTTAGTGAGTGTAGAACTGATAATGTGTATAGAGAGGAGGGATGTAGTGTAAGGAAGATTAGTGTACCTGACAAACCGGCTTTTTAAGCAAGATCGTCAGATTTTCATCGTCTTCAGCGACACTTTTTCCTTTGCCCTTGTCAGCTTCAGACACTGATGGCTTTGTCTTTGTCCGCTCCCCTGTAGGTTCATTTATCAGAATCCCTTTAAGAGCTTTAGCTCTCTGAGCAGGCTTGACGATAAAAGAGTCATCATCATCATCATTCTTTGGAGAAGAGGATGGTTCATCATCAGAAAAGTCGATGGCTTCTTCATCTTCAGCTTTAGACTCATTTTCTTCAGCTTCTTCTTCGAGTTGCTCCCCCTCAGATACAGAGGTAAGCTTCTCGGTTCCCTCAGGGTGTTCATCTCCCTGAGGTCCAGCGGCTGCTTCAATTGTCTTCTCACCCTCTTCAGTAAAGGTGAGGTATTCAGTCTTCTCTCCCCTGATAGATTCATCATGGGAAAGGTCTTCAGCGCTCTTGGAAAGGTCTTCAGCGCTCTTCTCCCCCTCTTTTTCATGATGAGTGGGGGAGGAATGTAATGATTCAGCAGCTTGTGTTGGTTCCCTGTCTTCTTGGCCAGGGATCCCCACACAGATTTCAATCGCTGATAATCTGTTTTCTAGACCAGAAATACCAGGATTGATCTTCACGAGTTCAGCACGATCCGCCGCAGTAAAAGATGAAGGTTCAGGGGCAGGTGCAGGGGCGGTCGTGTTGGTCAGGATCTGCTGCAACAATGTCTGAATAGAAGTGATGTCATTCTTCATCGTATTGACATCGGTCTTCACAGAACTCATGTCAGTTTTTACTGAACTGACATCAGTCTTTACAGCAGACATATCACCTTCAAGTTTGCCAACCGATGCCTTCAGCGTTGTGACCTCGTTGGACATGGTGTCAACTGATTTTTTGATGTCGAGGTAGTTTGTGTAGATATCATAGATAACTTTGGCAAAGTCGGTGAGTGATTTATCAACCTTCTCCGAGTCAGCTTTGGAGGCATTCTTTTCGACCACAGTTGTCAGCTTTGTAAGATTCTCTCCATCGTTTGTTACAGCTGAAGAGTTGTCGGAAAGAGTAGTTGTGAGACCTGTCAGCTTCGTCTCTATAGTCTTCAGAGAGGTGTTGATGTCTCCCAAATTAGGATCTGTAACATATAAGAACTTGTGAACAGAGGAAAGCTCAGAAGTTTGGGGTTCAGTTACAGTGTATAGGGGTTGGTGTATACCTGCAGGAGGATTGGTGAATTCCTCAAAATCTCGGTGTCCTGAGAAATGTTCCATGTCGTCAGCTAAAGTGCGTGGACGCATGGTCATTGTTGGTCCCAGCTATGGATTAGCAATGGTAAACAAGTATTGTAGAAGGGGGGTTGAATACAATACACAAAATTTTTCACTTAATTAATTCTTTATTGATTTAAAATCAAGAATTACACATAGAAAACTTAAAGATTGTTGCGGAACAAAACAGATAAAATCTGCTTAAACAATCTAACACAAAGTCACACAGAGAATAAGAACAGTTGTAAAACACTTAGAAAACAAATGAACTTCTGAGAGAGAGTAATGCGCCAGCACTTGAAAGCTTGAGAAGAGTTTGTAAACTGGTTGAGTTGCAAGGTTGAAGATGATCTCCTTATATAGTGCTCATGCATTAAATGCATGGACACTTGTCAAGCAGCACTTGGATGGCAGGATGGAAGCAGCTCTTCTGAAAAATACTGGAACGTACTTTTGTCTTTGTATGTTTTGTCTTGAAGCGTTGACCTTTTGTTGAATCTGAACTTTCTTGAAAGAGATAACAAATCCAAAGACCTCTTTTTCTGATCCTTGGATTATGTCTCTGTCATTGCAAGATATCTCAAATATTTTGCAGATAGAGCAGAATATACCTGTTGTAAACTGTTGGCCTAGGATGTCTTCAAGGATATCCTGCCGATCATGACTTCAACATATCCTGCCGATCATATCCTAGAGATCAAGTCTTCAAGATTTTCCTTGCTCTTCAAGTGTACTGGCCTGAAACCTTAGGACCTTGTACTGGCCTGAAACCTTAGGACCTTGTACTGGCCTAGGATGTCTTCAAGGATATCCTACCGATCATGACTTCAACATATCCTGCCCATCATTTCCTGGAGATCAAGTCTTCGAGATTTTCCTTGCTCTTCAAGTGTACTGGCCTAAAACCTTAGGACCTTGTACTGGCCTGAAACCTTAGGACGTCCCAAGTAGCAGCTTAATCTTTGGTTGAGAAATCTATCTTCAATCCGCCTTGAAGATATACTTCTACTTTGTTTCTTCGGTTGATCTTCGACTTCACCGAACATTTTTATACAATTAACCTGCTTGAAAAGAACCTAAAATTATTCTAAGTATGAACTGTGTAAAGATGAGAGACTGAGGTCATCTTCAAATCTTAAGTGACCCAACAATCTCTCCCTATTTGAGGATGACATCCATACTTAGAATCTGAGAAGTAAACACTGAATAATTCATTTTTGACCCTTGTTTACTCTTTTGGGTTCTTTTCACATAGTCCATTCTTTTTGTTCTTTTTGGATTTTTTTTTTTGTATCTGACATTTACAAGTAAGAAGAAATGGTAAAGTATAACTGTACAAGCTATTAACAAAAATGTACTTGTATTAAAAACTTGAAAGAGCAATAATCTTAAGTTTACAAGTACATATCAAAAGCATATAAAGATGATCAAGTCATCCTTTTCTGTAGTTCAGCTAGGATGGCATGTTGTAGTGGAGGGATTGCAGTTGTGTCAGGGGTAATGATAAGGATGGGTTCAAGGAAGATAGAGTCAGCCATAGATATCTCCTCATATCTGAAGAATTGTTGTGTGCCTTGGGCATTGTTGAAGAAAATGCCCCGATACGGTCTGTATAACACAGAAGGAGATTTTCTTGTGGGGACTGAGGGAGGCGTTAGGTTCAGGTTCTTGATATCAGGAAGAATTCCTATAGCAGCAAGATCTTGAAAGATGGTTTGGTGGAATTCTTTCCTTATCTTCTTTAGATTGTCAAGAAGTCCGCTGATATATATCTTTGCATCAACGAGGTTCTGACTTTTTGAATCTTTAAGACATTCAACGATTTCGTACCATTCTAACATACCATAAGAATCAAGGTCATGAAATCTTACCGGTGTGATGGAGTTGTCAGCCCGAGTAAGTATCACATAGACATCATGTGATTCTTTGTGAGTAGCTAGTTTGGCTTTAACAATTTTAGAGATACTGGTCCTTCCAAGTAACTTTTTCTTGCACCATGCAAACTTTTTGGAGAACTCATATTTCTCCCCCTCAACTGGCGTACCTGCATTTTCAATGGTTTGCTCCCCCTGAGTTGGTGGATCTGGTTGTGCCGATTTGGATGGGTCAGAAGGATCAGGTGTTACAGAGGAACCCGGTCGGTCGCTGGTAAATTTGTCTGAGCTTTTCTCCCCCTCAGCGACAGACATGTAATAACGTTTCACCCATCCAGCAAAGGTGGTGAGTGTGCGAGCCTGATCTTCAGGAAGAGCATCCATCTTGTGATGAAGAGATGTAAGAGAACTGAGAAGCTGAGAGTTGATGTCCTTTTGGCTTTGAAGTTTAGATTGGAGCCTATGAACATCTTGGTCACGAGCATTTGAGGCAGCTTGCATGGCAGTCATGGATAGAGTGAGACTGGCATTTGAGGCTAGGAGAGACTAAACCTGAGATTGTAAGCTTGAGATGGAATCCTGGATGGAGTCAAGTTGGCGTGCTACATATCTGGTGGTTGAGGCTCCAATAAGTGGAGGAAGACGAGGAGACGAATACCTTGAAGATGAAGGAGAGGATGACATCACCAGCATATTAAGGATAGGATCGTCTGCAAGATCCCCAGAAAGTGGTAGAGTGGTGGATGAACCAGCAACATTAGAGCTTGAATGCTCAATTGAGTTGTCTTTGGAAGAAGACAACTTAACTTCTTCGGTGGCAGTTGCTGAGTGAGAAGGAGGATCACCTGGAGACTTTTCAACAAGAAAGTCAAGTAAACATGTAGGACCCGTAGGGGGTCGTGCAGAAACATCGATCGCAGAGCGATCGGGTGATAGGCCGTGCAGTGAGAAAGCAGTACCTTGGGCTGGAGAGAGACCCAAGTCATCTTCAACCACCAATAAGTTGGTAGAAGAAGGAGCATTGTGGGTCTCCAAACATTCAACCGAAACCTGTTGGGAGGAGACGGAGGAGCTAGCTAAGAGGTTAGCAGATTCCCTGGGCCTGGTTGGGACAATTTCAACAGCTTCAGATTGTTGAGAATCTGTTGTTGGATGGGTGGTTATGGCCCTCAAAGGATCCTTATGCCTCTTTGGATGAGACTTAAGGGGGGATGAGGAGTGACTCCGCTTCTTGGAAGGGTTGTTGACTTGGGTAGCCACCAAAGGTGATTTTGGTGGCATAGTCATAGAAGCGAGTGCGGAGCTACCGGAAGCTTTAGATTTTTTTGATTTGCTTGGCGGTTTCACTCGGGGAGGGGGAGACGGGTCCACTACAGTGAAGGAAGCCATAACAGGACGAGGGTCCCGGGCATCTCCCCATTGTAGATTGGGAGTGTTAATGAAGGAAGACATACCTGGAAGAATGGTGATTCCATCCTGGTCGCGTTGCAGAATTTGTTTGGTGACAGTTGATGGAGAGTAGTCATACACAAACTTGGGAGTAGCTGACTTTTGATCAGCTTTAAGAGCAGCGGCCAGCTTTTGAGAAATGATGAGAGAAAGAAACCTGGGATATGCAACATGCGGCCTCTTGGAACTGTCTATCACACTAACTATTTCATCAAAGAAATATTTGGCGAAATCGATCCGTCTTTGAAACATAAGAGCATGGGCAAGATTGGTGACATAGGATGGAACTTGGTCATAACCGCTTGTTTTACGACTAAGGCATAGAAGGATATGAGTAAAGAAGAAGTTCCATACCGGACCCATGTTTTTGCGCATGAGAGTGCCAGGCCCTTTATCACCGTCTTTGGATGCGTACTGGATTGCATTGACCACCTCACCATGTTCAATGTCCAAAAGAGATGCAACATCTTTGCCAAGAGGAAACTTTTCATAAGAAGGAAAAGTTGGAAGATGTAGAGCAGACCTAATGTCTTCAACCCCAAAGCTGAGATCAGGTTCAGTATCAGAAAGAATGGAGGCCTTGTTATGTGCAGTGGCTTCATCATAGAAGCAAGAAACCCAGAAATTTCCCAGAAGCACTTTGCTCATTTTGAGGCTTTTGGTGAAGGCATATTGGAGAGGAGACTGTTGAAGAAAAAAGGAGACAGGATTGTGTTCTGGATGGTTGGGGTCATTAGCAAATCTTGCAAGATGATTGCAAGAGTTGAAGACTAAATCTGCATGAGTGAATTTAGGAGGAGAAGAAGAGGATGTCATCTTGAGAAATGGAGAGAAAAAAAAGAGAAGATAGAGATGTGTGAAAAGAAAATGGGAGGAGAAGGGGTATTATAGTGGGTAAAGATGGGTAATAAGAAGAAGAGGGAATAAAATATATGGTGGGTAATAAGATGTAGGAGGTGGAGTGTGATGGGAGATGATAGATTTAGGGTTGAGGTAGGATGAGATATATGGGGAATAGTAAAGTAGGAGAGAGAGATGGGAGTGAGTCCTAAAAAAAGGAAAAGGGATATGGGAAGGGTTTTTTTTCGGGGGGGGGGGGGGGGGTGGCAAAGTGGGGGTCGGTGGGTGGGGTATCGGTGGGGGGGGTCGGTGGGGGGGGGGGATCGGTAGGGGGGTCGGTGGGTGGGGTATCGGTGGGGGGGATCGGTGGGGGGGTGGTCGGTGGGGGGGGGGTCGGTGGGGGGGGGGGGGTGGTCGGTGGGGGGGGGTCGGTGGGGGGTGGTCGGTGGGTGGGATCAGCAGCAGCAGCCGGCGTCGGCGGGCGTGCTGTCGGCGGCAGGTGTCGGCGGTGGAGTTGGCGTCGGCGTGATCGGCGGCAAGGGTGGGAGGAATGTGAGATTATGAGAGAGGTGAGTTTTGGAGATGTGGGTAAGAGTAGGAGATCACCAAAATTATATAGAAGGGATACGAGAAGTTGGGTTGGGTTAGATCTTAGGTTGTGAGTATAGGGTAAGGTGTTAGGGTAGGTTGTTTTTGTTTAGATGGAAAAGGTGTGGTGTGGATTTAAAGGTAAAAATGGATAGGTAAGAGATGGATGGTTAGGATTGGAGTTGACTTGGATTGAGAGTGGTAAAAAGGTAAGTGTTTAGTGTATGGGGTAAAAGGTAAGGGTTGTATTGGGATTGGTAAAAATAGAAAAGAAGGGGAAAAAATGGGCTTTTCTTGTAACTGATAAAATATCAGTACTTGAAATGTCTAACTGAAAAAAAAATTATTATATATATGTATATATATATTGATTTTTTTTTATTTTTTTTTTAACCAAACTATATATCTAAATTTAACATACCAAGTTCTCCTAAGAGAAACTTGAACCGAGGTTCTTCAAGAGGCTTTGTGAAGAGATCCGCCAGTTGAAGATCGGTGGGGATGAAATGCAGTTCAATATCACCTTTAGAGATGTGATCTCTTATGAAGTGATACCGAATATCAATGTGCTTGGATCTGGAGTGAAGCACAGGATTGTTTGCAATGGCAATTGCACTGGAGTTGTCACACAGGATTGGGACTTGAGAATAGATCTGATTGTAGTCCCTCAGTTGATTCTTCATCCACAGTATTTGAGCACAACAGCTACCAGCCGCAACATATTCAGCTTCAGCCGTGGAGGTGGAGACTGAGTGCTGCTTCTTGCTAGACCAACTAACAAGTTTACCACCAAGGAGTTGGCAGCTTCCAGTAGTGCTCTTTCTATCCATCTTTGATCCTGCAAAGTCAGAATCTGAATAACCCATTAGATCAAAACCTGAGTCTTTGGGATACCAAAGACCCAGATTCATGGTACCTTTCAGATACCGAAAGATGCGTTTAACCGCATCCATATGAGATTTCTTAGGATTGGCTTGGTAACGCGCACACAGACAAGTAGCAAACATAATATCAGGTCTACTAGCAGTAAGATAAAGAAGTGACCCAATCATACCTCTAAACTTGGTTATATCAACAGATTCTCCATTTGTATCAGCATCAAGTTTTAGAGGTGGTGCCATAGGAGTTTTCATGGGAGAGCAGGTATCAAATTGAAACTTTTTCAAAAGATCACGAATGTATTTGCTTTGGTTTATAAAGATACCTTCAGAAGATTGTTTTACTTGGAGACCCAAGAAAAATGTTAGCTCCCCCATCATGCTCATCTCATATTGGCTCATCATGAGAGAGGCAAACTCATCACACAGTGATTCATTGGTGGCACCAAAAATGATGTCATCCACATAAACTTGAACAAGAATAAGATTACCTGATTTTTGCTTGATGAAAAGAGTGTTGTCAACCTTACCTCGAGTATAGTTGTTCTTCAGAAGAAAGTCAGCTAGAGTGTCATACCAGGCACGAGGGGCTTGTTTAAGGCCATAGAGAGCCTTATCCAATCTGTACACATAGTCAGGATGAGAGGGATCTTCAAATCCAGGAGGTTGTTTCACATAGACTTCTTCAGCAAGCTCTCCATTTAGGAAGGCACTCTTGACATCCATCTGGAAGACTCTAAAGTTCTTGTATGCAGCATGAGCAAGGAAGATTCTGATTGCTTCAAGTCTAGCAACTGGAGCAAATGTTTCATCATAGTCAATTCCTTCTTCTTGCATGTACCCTTGAGCAACCAGTCTGGCTTTATTTCTGATGACAGTGCCTTCTTCATCCATCTTGTTTCTGAAGATCCACTTGGTTCCGATAATTGTTTTTCTGGAAGGACGAGGAACCAATCTCCAGACCTTGTTCCTTTCAAACTGAGAGAGTTCTTCTTGCATGGCAGTGATCCAACATGGATCAGCTAGAGCTTCTTCAACCTTCTTTGGCTCTATAAGGGACAAGAAGTTCACATAGAGACAGATGTTGCCGACTCCTCTTCTGGTTTGAACACCAGCTTGTTGATCACCAATTATTTGATCAATTGGATGATCCTTGGTCCATTTTATAGCAGGAGGCAAAGCTGGAGGATAAGAAGGTTGTGGATGAGAGGTGGAGGGTAGATCTTGAGGAGGAGTGAAAGAAGAAGTATGTGGTGGATTTGATGAAGAAGGGATATTTGAGGGATGAGAGAGAGTGGTGTTTTGAAGAGAATTTTGGTTTAGGGAAGTTTGGATCGGCAGAGGATTTTCTTCTTGGTTTGAAGAAGGGTGTGAGGATGAGGAAGGATTATTATCTTGAGAGGTGGGATTTTGAGGAGAAGGTATGGGAATAGTTGGGTTAGGTGGAGAAGGAGAAGCATCACCAATGCAAGAGGTGATCCAACTATTTAATTCATCATCATCTGAGGAGAGAGATGATACCTTGAGGTCATCAAACTTGACATGTATTGATTCATCAATACATTTTCTCCGAAGGTTGTAGACCCTGTATGCTTTGGAGGTGAGAGAGTAACCCATGAAGATGCCTTCATCTGCTTTAGGATCAAACTTGCCCAAGTTTTCTCTGTCATTCAAAATGTAGCAGACACACCCAAAGACATGAAGAAAACTGATGTTTGGTTTTCTACCATAAAAGACTTCATAGGAAGTCTTATTATGCCTTTTTACAATGATGGACCTATTCTGGGTAAAGCATGCAGTATTAATTGCTTCAGCCCAAAAGTAGGTCGGCAGGTGAGATTCACTCAGCATGGATCTGGCAGCTTCACACAGCGTCCTGTTCTTTCTCTCTACCACACCATTTTGTTGTGGAGTCCGAACAGCCGAAAAATTCTGAGATATGCCCTTTTCATTGAAGAAGTCATCCAACACACTGTTTTTGAATTCAGTGTCGTTGTCACTTCTCACAGATCTCACCAGCTGCCCATTCATCACTTCAGATCTTTTGATGAACTTTATGATTTCTTCAGAAGCATCACTTTTGTACCTGAGAAAAAATACCCAAGTGTAGCGTGTGAATTCATCAATAATAACAAGAATGTACCTTCTTCCACCAAGGCTTGGAGTGCTGACTGGTCCACACAGATCCATGTGCAGCATCTGAAGAGGTTGAGAAATGGAGAAGCATTGCTTGGACTTGAATGAAGATTTTGTGAGTTTTCCCTTCTCACAAGCAGCACACAGCTTTTCTTTCACAAAGGTCAGCTTTGGCATTCCAGATACGAGCTCTTTAGAGGAGAGAGAGTTCAAGGTTTTGAAGTTGAGGTGAGAGAGACGCTTGTGCCAGAGCCAACTGATTTTAGCAGAGTTTTCAGAGACAAAGCAGATGTTTGTTTCAGAAGATGAACTCTGTCCCATGTCTATAACATAGACATTTTCTTTTCGGTACCCGGAAAGTACAGCTTTCATGTCTTTGTCAACCACCGTGCAAATGGATAGTTCAAAGATTACTTTATAACCGAGATCACACAGCTGGCTTATGCTCAAGAGGTTGTGCATCAAGCCTTCAACGTACGCTACTTTATTAAAGGTGACAGAACCATTGGAGAGAGTTCCGTAGCCTTTAGTGCTGCCACGAGAATTATCGCCAAAGATAACAGATGGACCTTTAGCCGACACGAAGTTAACAAGAAGAGATATGTTTCCAGTCATATGACGTGAACATCCACTATCCAGATACTAGATCTGTTGATGTCCATAAACCTGCATTCACATAAAAATTAGTTCTTTGGTACCCATTTGGATATGGGTCCTTTTGGGTGAGAAGAAGAAACAGAGAGATCTTTAGATGAGTTCCTGTCCATTCTCTCAAGAGGACAATCTTTAGCCATATGAAAAGTGTCACCACAGTTATAGCATTTTCTATAGATAAAAACCTTTTTAACATTATTACCACTGTCCTTGTTTTGACCTTTCGCATTGATTTTTATGATCTTGGCCGAAGAGGATGAGCCAAGAGGTGTGGTTCCTAGGATTCCTTTGTAAGGTAGGAGGGTTGGTGAGTGACAGGATTCTTTGGAATCTGACTTTTTCAAAAGCACGGATCGAGGAATGGGAAAGATGGAAGAGTTACCAGAATATTTCTTTGGAGTTTTTCTTTTGGGATGGAACTCGACGACTGATTTTCCTTTGTCAGAAGTGGAAAATCTGTTTTGAAGAGGTTGAGGTTCTCTCTTTAGGATCTTTGAAGGCTTAGGTTCAGAGGAAGAGGCTTCATCTATGTGTAGGGATTTCATCAGCTCATGAACAGGTTGAGGAGGGTCATTAGAGCCTTGGGCTTCTTCAACTTCAGAAGTTGAGGCATCACCTTTAGCTTTTATGAACATCCCAAGCTTTAAGGCTTCAGAAGGATCAACAGAGTTCATTGAATGAGTATCACTTGAGTGGAGTTCAGAGGACTCATTGAGTGGAGGAGGCACAAGGGAAGTAGAAGCATGAACAGTTGAGGAAGAGTCAATGTCCATTTTGCCAAAGCCAAGACCAGATTTGTCACCACAGTTCATTTGGTCTTTAAAAATCTTTTCTAAATTTTTAGAAGAGTTAGTCCATTTTTTCACAGTTTCTTGTTCCTCTTTAAGTCTTTTGAACAACTTATTTTTCTCCTTAGCAAGTGTGAAGTTTATGGTTTTCAGATCTTCAAGCTCAGCTTTGATTTTGTCAAAATGTTTTAGTTGAGAAAGACAGATTTGAAGTTGAGAGGAAAGAGATTTTATCTGAGCATTTGCCTTTTTCTTAGCATCTTTAGCATCATGGAAGTCAACAGTTAAAGAGTCAAATGCTTCAATCTTTTCAGCATCAGTAAGAGAGTGAAAGGGATGTACCTGAGTGGATGAGGAAGAGCAGCCTGTCGAGACTAGAGCAAGAGTGGAAGGAGTTTCCTCACAGTCATTGATGTCATCAATCTTTGCCATGAAACAAATATTGGCCATGTCCTTATCACTGTCAGATGTGGGTTCATCTACCAAGTCATGATACTCAGCCAGCAGACCCGTTCCCTTTTTGGAAAGAAGTTCATTTCTCTCCTTTTCTCTTTTGTATTTAGCCTTGTACTTTTCAGCACGGTCAGAGTTCACAGAGGAACCAGGTTGGCCAGATCTTTGAGAAGAGGAGTGATTTGAATCGAGTCTGGATCTGTTAGATTTTGAAAAGGGACGACTGGATAAAGAGTTCTTTGATTTTTCAGAAAGCTTGCTTCTGCATTCAGAGGCAAAGTGACCTTTCTTCCCACATTTAAAGCATTCCTCATTTGATTTATCAGTTGAAGAGTGCTTGGGGAAATTTTGAGAAGATTTTCTAGAAAATTTAGATTTACTAGAAGAGAAACGGGATCTAGGTTTAGAGTAACCTGCCAGCATGGCTATGCCATCTATCAGTTGGTCAACGGGGGTTTCCTCACCTTCATCATCAGCATCACTAAGATATGCCTCCGAATGATCATTGGTATCTTCCTGACTATCATGGTCAGAATCAGAGGGATATGTAATTCTAGGAATGCACACAGATCTTTTGGAAGAGTCACTCACAAGAGCTAGGGAAGAGCTTTTGATATCTTTAATGACAGACTTCTTTTGGAGCTTGGTTTGCTCAAAGTTAAAGAGAGTACCATAAAGAGCTGTGAGAGGCATATGATCAAGATCCTTGGTTGTCTTAATGCATGTGCAGATGTTTTCCCAGAACTCAGGAACACAATCCATAAATTTGCATAAGACTTCCTCATTGTCATAAATGCGACCCAACAGCTTAAGATCATTAAGCAGGCTGTTAAAACGGTTATAGTAGTCAGAAAGCGATTCTCCTTTTTCATGAGCAAACAGTTCATATTTTCTAACAAGAGCGATTTTTCTGCTCTTTTTCACTTCAGAAGTTCCTTCATAAAGAACACACAGAGTAGACCACATTTCTTTAGCAGTAGAAAAGTTTACAAGAGAGTGATAAACTTCATCGGGCAAAGAGAGGGCAATGATGGCTCTGACTTTAGTGTCAAGAGCTACAAGACGCTTGTCTTCATCAGTGTACTTACTGGGGTCCTTTACAATGTATCTCCCAGTAGCTGGTGTTCGTTCTTCCTCATCAGAAGAAGAATCGTCACCATCCTCATCTTTATTTTTAGCATTATAGCGATCCCAAACTCTTGGGACAAGAGGTCCTTCATTGAGTATGGTAGGATATCTGCTGTCAACTCCTTCAAGAAAGAGCATCATACGACTTTTCCACAGAGAGAAGTTATTGGGGTTAAACTTTGGTGGTTTGGCTATGGAGCCATTGTCGTATGATCCAGCATTAGCAGTAGAGTTTTGAGAAGAAACATTGTTCAAAGAAGATGAAGCCATTGCAGATCAGATCAAGTTTATTAGATTAAACTGACCCGCTCTGATACCACTTGTTGGTCCCAGCTATGGATTAGCAATGGTAAACAAGTATTGTAGAAGGGGGGTTGAATACAATACACAAAATTTTTCACTTAATTAATTCTTTATTGATTTAAAATCAAGAATTACACATAGAAAACTTAAAGATTGTTGCGGAACAAAACAGATAAAATCTGCTTAAACAATCTAACACAAAGTCACACAGAGAATAAGAACAGTTGTAAAACACTTAGAAAACAAATGAACTTCTGAGAGAGAGTAATGCGCCAGCACTTGAAAGCTTGAGAAGAGTTTGTAAACTGGTTGAGTTGCAAGGTTGAAGATGATCTCCTTATATAGTGCTCATGCATTAAATGCATGGACACTTGTCAAGCAGCACTTGGATGGCAGGATGGAAGCAGCTCTTCTGAAAAATACTGGAACGTACTTTTGTCTTTGTATGTTTTGTCTTGAAGCGTTGACCTTTTGTTGAATCTGAACTTTCTTGAAAGAGATAACAAATCCAAAGACCTCTTTTTCTGATCCTTGGATTATGTCTTTGTCATTGCAAGATATCTCAAATATTTTGCAGATAGAGCAGAATATACCTGTTGTAAACTGTTGGCCTAGGATGTCTTTAAGGATATCCTGCCGATCATGACTTCAACATATCCTGCCGATCATATCCTAGAGATCAAGTCTTCAGGATTTTCCTTGCTCTTCAAGTGTACTGGCCTGAAACCTTAGGACCTTGTACTGGCCTGAAACCTTAGGACCTTGTACTGGCCTAGGATGTCTTCAAGGATATCCTACCGATCATGACTTCAACATATCCTGCCCATCATTTCCTGGAGATCAAGTCTTCGAGATTTTCCTTGCTCTTCAAGTGTACTGGCCTAAAACCTTAGGACCTTGTACTGGCCTGAAACCTTAGGACGTCCCAAGTAGCAGCTTAATCTTTGGTTGAGAAATCTATCTTCAATCCGCCTTGAAGATATACTTCTACTTTGTTTCTTCGGTTGATCTTCGACTTCACCGAACATTTTTATACAATTAACCTGCTTGAAAAGAACCTAAAATTATTCTAAGTATGAACTGTGTAAAGATGAGAGACTGAGGTCATCTTCAAATCTTAAGTGACCCAACAGTCATCTCTGCAGGTCCTACGCCCATCATTCCCAGAGTGTCAGCATTAGTTTCTGGAGGAATGACAGGTGCTTCAGTGATAACAGGAGTAGAGTCCAATTGAATAGAGGGAGAAGCGACGGTTAAGAATGGAGGTTGGGTACGGAGTTCAGCGTTAGATTCGCTGAGAATCGCTTCATCAGTCTTTTGAGAGACTGAAGGAGGTTGGGTAGTTTCCAAGTTTGTAACCTCAGCGTTTAGAGACGCTGAAGTTGGGATAGAATGGGTGGCTTGTTCAGCTGTGGCAGAGCGTACCACTGAACTTTCCTTCAGCCCATCAAGAGGAGCTAAGGAGTCTTCAGCAATAGATTGTTGGGGTTGCTCCTTGGATTTCTTAGTTCTTTTGGAACTAAGTTGTGTGGAGGAGTGTTTCCTTTTGAGAGAAGGAATGGAGGTTGCAGCTGGGGTATCAGCGGTGGGTTTGTCCGCTGAAGGAGCTGCAGAAGTAGAAGAAGTAGGGTTTAGAAGAGTTAAAAGAGTAGAAATACGTACCTCATTTGCCACTGGCTTGAAGTCGAGAACCTTAGGGCCGACCTGAGAGAGTTTCAGGTCACCCTCTGTTGGGTAGCTGTCCTTCAGGCCTTTTTCGAATACGGCGCTGATGAAACCGAGGATAGGGAACCCATGGAGATCTGTCAGCGACGGAGTCCACTCTGAGTACCAGGCCATCATAGATAATCGATGCCCAGTCTATAGGTAGACCTTTCAGCAATGCATATCCCATTGCTTGCTGAGGCTGAGCGGCTTGGTCAGAGGAGCCGGTCTTGGCAGTCATGCAGCTGATTAAATGAGCGAAGATGAAATTCATCTCGCTGGGCATTTTAGACTTCTTGATAAGGGTCAGCTTCTTCTCGGGCTTCTTGTCCCTCCCAGTTTCCCATACATAGCCCATTGCATCGAAGAATGCAATGATGGCTTCCCTGTCTGAGTTTTTCTTGTGGTCAGGGAGAGGAACAAAAGGTTTTTCTTTGGTGGCCAAGGGAAGGTTCAGGGCTTTGCGAATAATGGCAGGGGTGATCTTCATAGTGCCATAGTCAGTATCGCAGAGGATGCAGTCAATTGTTTTTTAGGGGTCTTTGGCTGATGGTAGCTGAGAGTGTCTGGCAGAGTACCAGAATTGGGATAGCAGTAGTTGATGTGCAGGAGGTGTTATGGTCAAGGTTGTGGAGATGGAACAATTCTTCAAGAAGTTCACAGCATCATCTAGATGTGTGACTTGCTTTCGAGGAGGAAACTCGAGAAGCGCATAGAGATTATTTACCTTGGTCCAATCCAGTTTGTCAAGAGAGAACTTGACCTGAGGAGCCTTGAGGATTTCCACTTCCTCAGCAGTATTATCAGCAGCAGTGTTCTCAGCGATGGTGTTCTTGGAAATGTCAGAAGATGCCATTTTCTGTATTATCAGTTCAACCAAAGATTAACAAATAAGAATAATCTTAATGTGGAAAGATTTCCCAATAAGATGGTTCGAATTTTGTCCATTTCATTCAGACAAAATGTCTTAATGAAGATTAGGGTTTTTCTTGTTTTTGAAAAATGAAATGCAAACCCAATAAAAATCTTGTTTTCCAGTTTCCTTTGAAGATTGGGATTCTGGAAAAACGTATGAAGAACAAGTTTAAGATTTTGCGTTTTAAACTTGAAGAACAACCATGAAAGGTTGTGTTCATAAAACCATGAAAGAAATGATTTCATTTTAAAAAGGTTCTTTTGTTTGATCTTGTGAAAACAAAGAGAAGATCATTAACAAGTTTGAAGAAACAGGTAAAATAAAAGAATTATTAACCTGGTTCGTTGAAGAAGATGAAGTTCTTGAAAAACTTGAGAGCACAAATGAAACAGTAAATTCTTTTTCATAGCTTGGAGAATAAGTTCGCGTAAAAGAAAAGTATAAACCCACAAAGTGTTTATATAGAGATTAGAGAGAGAGAGAAAAAAAATCTTGAGCGGGAAAAGATTTTCATCATGACACGGACACGTGTTTGCATTTGATTGGAAGGTAAACGAAACGTGCAAACGTGTGTCAGAAAGAAGAACGTGCCAGGGCTTATCCGTTGCAATGACGTCACAACTGTCCTTTCATATTCTTGGATCTCTCTGAGGTTTTGAAAACTCAGGGACACTTTTGAAAACATGAAGCACAGAATAGAAATATCAGTGTTGGATTTTAGAAATTTCAAAGTATCGCTGATAAGGAAGAGATATTCAGCGATGCAATTTATTTTGAAATCTTGCATTTACATGCGATTGTCAGAGAGAGAAACATACCTTGATATCAGCGAATCAAGTTTATTCAGAGAGAAGATGATAGAATGGGTTATACAAGCTGATTTTATCCTATTGCTGATCAAATGTGAATCGCTGAAGATTTTACTCTTCAAAGTTCAGCATTCCAAGCTCGCTGATGAGAAAGTTGAACTTTGTATCATCAAGAGGTTTGGTGAACAGATCAGCTAACTGATAATCAGTTGGGATAAAGTGAAGTTCTATATCACCATTCATCACATGATCTCTGATAAAGTGATACCTGATTTCGATGTGTTTTGTCTTTGAGTGTAGCACTGGATTATTTGCTATAGCGATGGCACTTGTGCCGTCGCAATAGATTGGAATATTTGAGAGCTGAAGGTCATAGTCCAGTAGTTGATTTCTCATCCACAAGACCTAAGAACAACAGCTTCCAGCGGCTACATACTCAGCTTCAGCTGTGGAGGTGGACACTGAGTTTTGCTTTTTACTTGTCCAACTCACCAGCTTTCCACCCAGAAGCTGACATCCTCCTGTGGTGCTTTTCCTATCCATTTTGCAACCTGCAAAATCACTATCTGAATAGGCGATTAGATCGAAGCCTGAGTCTTTGGGATACCAAAGACCTAGATTCACAGTACCCTTAAGGTATCTAAAAATTCGCTTTACAGCGGTCATATGAGATATCTTGGGTTCAGCTTGATATCGTGCACACAAACATGTTGCGTACATAATATCGGGTAGGCTAGCTGTAAGATACAAGAGAGAGCCGATCTTCCCACGGTACAGCGTGACATTAACAGGAATACCCTTAGTATCCTTGTCTAGTTTCAGCGGTGGTGCCATAGGGGTTTTCATAGCTGAACTTTGGGTTAAGCCGAATTTCTTCAGCATATCTTTAACATACTTTCCCTGATTAATGAAAGTTCCTTTCTCATTTTGCTATATCTGAAGACCAAGGAAATACGTTAGTTCACCCATCATGCTCATTTTATACTCATCTTTCATTCTATTAGCGAAACGAGTACAAAGATCAGGGTTAGTAGAGCCAAATATAATGTCATCAACATATATCTGAACAAGAATGATATGACCTTTTACTTTCCTGAAAAATAGAGTTTTGTCGATTTTACCTCGCTCAAATTGTTCAATATGGAGATAAGTAGAAAGAGTGTCATACCATGCACGTGGAGCTTGCTTTAAGCCATAAAGTGCCTTATCCAGTTTATAAACATAACCTGGACGCTTAGGATCTGAGAATCCTAGAGGTTGTTCCACATAGACTTCTTCATTCAGCTTTCCATTTAGAAACGCTGACTTAACATCCATCTGATATACTTTGAAGTCTTTGTGTACAGCGTATGCTAAGAATAGACGAATAGATTCTAATCTTGCTACTGGAGCAAATGTTTCGTCATAATCTATGTCTTCCTCTTGTCTGTATCCCTGAGCAACAAGACGAGCCTTGTTACGGGTTACAGTTCCATGTTCGTCCAACTTGTTTCGATAGACCCATTTAGTGCCTATCACTGTTTTGTCAGTTGGTCTTCGAACAAGTTTCCAAACTTTGTTTCTTTCGAATTCAGTCAGCTCTTCTTGCATGGCGCTGACCCAGTTTGGATCTTTGAGGGCATCATCTACTTTCTTTGGTTCAGTCAGAGAAATAAAGTTAACAAATAAACAAATATTACCTGTACTTCGTCGAGTCTGAATGCCAGCATTTGGATCACCAAGAATTTGATCAATTGGGTGATTTACAGTCCACCGCTGAGCCGGAGCGTGAGACGTTGACTCAACCTGAACTAGAGTAGCTGAAGATGAAGCTTCAGCGACGTCTGGAGTATCAGCCAAGAGAGGAATGGATGCAGTTGTCATTATATTCACTGATTGTTGAGAAGTAGATGGAATGTCTGAGACATTTGGTTCAGAAGCAGGTATAGTGTTTATAGGAACAGGTGAGACCCATGATGTTTCAGCTTCACTATTCTGCATGTTTGGAATGATAGTTGGACTATCATCTTCAACTGTTTGAGTCTGAGTGGGAATGTCTTCTGAATCACCAAGATGAGAAAACATCCATTGATTCAGTTCTTCAGTATCAGCGGACGGTTTAGAGTTCGTTGAACGGGATTCGTCAAACGTGACGTGAATAGTTTCTTCAACAGTTTGTCTTCTTCGATTAAAGACTCTGAAGGCTTTGGAGACTGAGGAGTATCCAAGAAAGATTCCATCATCAGCCTTAGGATCAAACTTTCCAAGGGCATCTCTGTTGTTCAGTATGAAACACTGACATCCAAAGATGTGAAGAAAGCTGATTGAAGGCTTTCTCCCATGAAAAGGTTCATAGGCTGTTTTATTGAATCTTTTGACTATCAACGACCTGTTTTGCGTCAAACAAGCAGTGTTGACAGCTTCTGCCCAAAACTGAGTAGGCAGGTGAGAATCGCTGAGCATTGAACGTGCAGCTTCAATAATTGTTCTATTTCTTCTGTCAGCGACTCCATTTTGTTGCGGTGTTCTCACTGATGAAAAGTTGTGAGAAATACCCTTACTCTCAAAGAAGGAATCAAGAGAACTGTTTTTGAATTCAGTCCCATGATCACTCCTTATTGAGCGAACGGTCAAATTGTTCAGGGTTTCCATCTTCTGAACAAAGGTGATGAGTTCTTCAGGGGTGTCACTCTTGGAACGGAGAAACATAACCCATGTATAACGAGAGAATTCATCAACTATGACCAGTGTATATTTCTTTCCAGCGATGGATTGTTTGTTAACAGGGCCAAACAAATCCATATGGAGTAGTTGTAGAGGAGATGACACTGAGGAGACTTGCTTTGACTTAAAGCTTGATTTGGTCTGCTTCCCTTTTTCACACGCTGAACATAAATACTCTTTGGCGTATGAGTGCTGAGGTAGACTAGTAACTAACTCTTTTGAAGAAAGAGTGTTCAGTGTCTTGAAATTCAGATGAGTGAGCCTCTTATGCCATAGCCAGTTGACATCAGATGAGGCTTTTGAGAAGAAACAGGAGTTCTCAGTGGTTGTTGAGTCCATGTTTATTACATAAACATTTTCCAAACGATAACCGCTGAGAGCTATCTTCTCCTTTTTGTCAGTGACAAAGCAGGATTCCTTGGTAAAGATTACCTTGTTATCCTTGTCGCAAAGCTGACTGATGCTTAAAAGATTATGCTTCAGCCCTTCAACATATGCGACTCTTCTGAAGGTTGTTTTACCATTAGAGAGTACACCAAACCCTCGGGTATGTCCTTTTCCATTTCCTCCAAAAGTCACAGAGGGACCCTTCTCTTCCTTGTATTCAGCGAGCAGGCTTTTCTTTCCAGTCATGTGTCTAGAGCATCCGCTATCGAGATACCAGATACCCTTCTTAACCTGCATCACAAAGGAAGATTAGTTTTTCTTGGGTACCCACTTAACCATGTGTACACGTTTGTCAGTGGAAGTAGTTGGAATGGAAGGTTCAGCAATCTTCACAGCATTTGAAGATTCAGCTTTGTCAGTCTTCACTTTGGTTAATTTCTTAACCTCAGTGGTCTTCTTTGCCTTGGGGGAAATCTTCACCTTAGCTATCTTTTCAGCTTTGGTGGCTGTGGGGCACTTACTAACAATATGATCAGTGAGTCCACAGTGATAACATTTCCTATAACTAAAAGTAGTTCTAGGACCATTTGAATGCTGAGCTTTTGATTTAGAATTAGAAGGACCAGCACCAAATAGGCTTTTGGCTTTTGAAATGGGAGGAACGTTTAGTTCTTCAGATTTCTTACCAAGGACATCCACTCTGAGTCTAGGAGTAGATCGCTGAATAGACCCATGCTGAGTAGATCCAGAGATCTGATTCCTTGATCCAGAGGAATAAATCACTAAAGCTTTAGAAGCATTCATCTTTGGTACTAAAGTACCCTTCTGAGGATTTTGGTTAAAAGCAATTCCTTTACCGTTATCTTTAAAGACCGAGGTAGGTTTTGGATAAACCATTTTCTCTTTACCTTTTGAAGAGGTAGAAATTTCCTCAGGGATAGTTGGTCTGGACGAGGAACACTGAGAGGATGAAGTATCAGCGACTGAGGATACAAAAGTTCCAAATAAGAGCATGGAACGATCAGTGGTTGATTCTTGAGTTTCATATTTGAAACCGAGACCACGTTTATCACTCAGGGGTATCTGAGACTTAATTATCTTAGTGATCTTTGTTGAAGAATTACACCATCCTTCAACAGTAGCTTTTTCAGCTTTTAATGCAACTATAGCTTCTGCTCGTTCGATTTTGACTAGCTGATTTAAATGCACTTGATCTTTAAAATCTTCTTCAATTTTAGAAGGCTTTTCTATTTGAAGGTGACAGTTTTTAAGCTGTTCAGCGAGATCAAGGTTTTGATTTTCAACTACAGTTTTGCCATTCATGGCTTCATATAAACTTCTAGTCAAGAGATCGATTTTACGCAGACTATCAGCTTCATCAATATTTGCAATATTTGTAAAGAAGGAAGGTGATACCTGAATTGTAGAGGTTGAAGTAGAGGGAATGTCTGAACTTTTTCCTCATCTTCAATCTTTGCCATAAGACAGAGATTGGCTTCATCATCCTCAGAGTCAGATGATGATTCTTCTTCAGAGGCAGCCTAATCGTAAGCCATCAGGCCTTTGCCTTTCTTCTTAAAGCTTTTCAGCTTCGCATACTTTTCTTTCAGCTTAGCGTATTTGTCATCTTTATTCCTGGGAATAAAGGATTTCTTGGGAAACGCTGAGTTTCTCGATACTTTCTTAGACCTGCACTCGTTAGCGAAATGTCCAATCTTTTCGCAGTTAAAACAAGTAGCAATAGCCTTATCAACAGGAGCTGATGATCTTGGCTTATCAGTTATAGAAAGGGGTTTGTTCTTTCTGAACATTTTCTTTTTAGCGAATCTCCTGAACTTTTTAGTTAGGAGAGCCAAAGATCCATCATCATCTGAAGAGTCAGAATCTGATGACCTTTCAGAGTTACTTTCTAACTCAGTGATAGTGACCACGGGTCGCTGAGTAGAAGGTTCCTCTGAGATTAAAGCAACATGGGTGCTTTTGGAATCTTTTACAAGATTCTTCTTAAGATGACTTGATTGCTCATGATTCAGCATCGTGCCATATAAGGTAGCAAGGGTCATTGATCTTAGATCCTTTGACAGCTTGAGACACATAGAATAACTGTCCCAGCTTTCAGGTAAACATTCTAGAAACTTTGTCAGCACTTCAAAGTTAGAATATTCCTTACCAACAGTTTTCAGATCTATTATTAAGCAATTAAAACGTTGGTGAACTTCAGAGAGAGTCTCATTCTTACCACAAATGAAACTTTCATACAGTCTTACCAGGTTGATCTTTCGAGAGTCCTGGACTTCAGCAGTACCTTCATACTGAACACATATTGTGTCCCACATGGCTTTTGAGGATTTCAGGTTCAAGACGGAATGGTAGACTTCGTCAGGAAGAGCCATGGATAGTATGGATCTGGCTTTAGTGTCGATAGCCACTTTCTTTTTATCTTCGTCAGTCCACATATGAACTTCCTTAGGGACCAGCCTTTCTGGAATAACAGGTCTATTCTCAGCGGCTGGAACTGCAACATCAATTCTTACAGGTATATATGGGCCGTTTTCAAGATAATAAGGCATAGTAGGGTCTACACCTTCTAGGAAGAGAGTCATCCTATTTTTCCATAGATTAAAATTATCTCTGGAGAATCTAGGGGGTTTTGCAAGAGAACCATTGTCGATATAATTTGTGTTTGTGTTGGGAGCCATTTTCAGAAATAGCAAGGAAGAGAAATCTTAGTATAGATTAGATCTTGTTTATGAGATTAAACAAATCCGCTTTGATACCACTTGTTGGTCTCGAAAGGCTATACAAGTTTGTAGAAGGGGGGAGGGGATGAATACAAACACTAAGATTTTACTTTTCTAAATTGTTTATTGATAAATCATTAACAATTTACAGCTTGTTGCGGAAAAAAGATTAAGGATAAACCTAAATCTAAACAAGTTGGAACACTAAGTTTCTTGCACTAAGAAGGAGAAGGAAATTACTAATAATAACCTATCTCAAGATAAGAAGGATGAACTTGTCCAGAGTTAGCAAGTTACTTCAAAATGAAGTGAGTTCATCTTCTTATATACTGCATGCATTTAATGCAATGCAGTTTACACTTTACACGTGGCAGCAGCTGATTGGTTGCATGTCATTGACCTTTGTTGACAACCTTAGTAGCCGCATGTTTGAACAGTGTAGTATCAGAGTGGTTGTACGATTTCAGACAATAAGGAGGTTCTTTTTCTGACATATCGTACGGAGTCGTGCAAGGGTGGTTAAGACAAAAGTACTTTGTACGAAGAACTTCATGATCAGCTTTTCGTTGATTCAGCGATCTATCATTCTATATCAGCGAATGATAGAGTTCAGCGATAGCTAAAGTCCTGTACTTGATACTTCACGTTGAGTGGACAAATCTGAGTCTTCGCTGATCCGCATCAGTTCATTAGGAGACTTGTCGCTGGTTCTTGAGCTTGATCTTTGACTTCAGCGTAGAACCTATGTTGACGTGAAACTTGTCTTCAGAGATCATAAGTAAACAACTAACTTATCAGCGATCACCATAAGTACTGAACAGACTCAGAGTATTATGGTGAACAGTGTCGTTGAATGTTTAATCTAAAGAGTGAGAGTTCCTATCAGTGGTACTGTAAGATCTTAGTACTTATCAGCGATAGTGATACTCTGATATATATTGTTTACTTACAATTTTCACTAAGTATATAAGAGAGGGTCATTATCAAATCACTGAGGGTTTGGATCAACACATTTTTAATTTGGTATAAGAACAATAATAATTATTATTTATGTAATGAGTCTGCATACATGCAATGCAGTAGTTTATGTATTGTTTATTTTAGTTGTATGACTATGATGATGTAATATTTGTCATGTCTAATTGCTGGTATAGGAACAACTACACATATTATTTATACAATGTTTGTGCATATATGCAATGCAGTATTTTCTGTACTGTTTATTTTACTGCTACTACTATGATGACCTAAATTTTTTCATGCCTGCATGTTCAATTACATTTTGTTTTCCAGATGTTGAAGCACAAGATGAGGTTATCGAGACAGCTGATGGTTCAAAGTTATGGATTCCTAATGTTCCTGTTCAGTTTAAACCAAAGGTGAACGATGTTTTTTCATCTTACGAAGAAGCCGAATCAATTTATAGGACGTATGCAGATTATGCGGGATTTGATGTAAGGTTGAATGCCAAAAATACAAATAAGGATGGGATTATACAAACTAGATGGTTTGTTTGTAGTAAAGAAGGTATTCCAAAGAAGAAGTTTTTTGATTCGCTTGAGTTAGGTCCTGGTGATAGGCGTTACCGAAACTCTAATGTTAAACGGTCAGGGTGCAATGCATGCATTAAAATTCATTTATTGAAGGACAAGACTCAATACGAGGTATACGCATTTGTTGAAGCTCATAATCATGTTTTGTTTAATAATAAGGATCGTAGATTTTCACGTAAGAACAGGAAAATGCAGTACACTGATTATAGGAATGTTTTGAATAGTTCTAGTTATAAGTTGGGTGCAACAAGGCGCATAGAATACAAACTGTGTTGAAGGGTGGGTTTGAACATAATAGGTGTAGCGTTGTTGAGTTCCAGAATTTTAAGAGAGATGTTGGGTTATTTGTTGGGAATAAGGATGCGAAGATGCTTATCAATAAGTTGTCAAACCGTAAGGATATAAAAAGCGAGTATTTTTTTTAGTACAAGTGTAACGAACGTGAGTTACATGCCATTTTCTGGGCCGATGAAGTTGCTCAACTTAATTATAGAGAGTTTGGAGACGTAATTTCCTTTGATGCTACTTACCGGACGAACGAGTAAGTTTTGTTTATACAGTGAACCATTTTTTATTATCGGTGTTTTCTATTTGTATGTTATTCGTTTTTTGCAAGCATGCAATGTCATTTGTCCCTTTTTTGGCCGTAGATAATCATAAAAGTTTTGTTGTAGTCGGTTCTGCGTTGATTGCCGGGGAGACAATCGAGAATTATAAGTGGGTGTTGAGGGCCTTTTTGAAATGCTACGATAGACAACCGTTGGTCGTGATAACGGATCAGTGTTCAGCTATGAAACAAGCTGTTCCATATGTGTTCACTGAATCAAGACATCGATTATGTATGTGGCACATAATGAAAAAGGTTCCTGCCAAGGTATTTTGATCTTGTTTTTTATGTTATATGTGTTATATAACATTTTTTATAACCGTTTTGAAAAAGCTATTTACAAATGTTATTTGTCGTTTTTGTTAGATAAGTGCCGCCTTAAACGTGAATCCTAACTTTAAGCGGGCAATAAACAAACTTGTCTGGAATTTTCATATTAGTCCTGAAGATTTCGAGATTCAGTGGAACAGTATGATTCAAGACTATGACCTTGGTGACGAGGATTGGTTTAGAGATATGTATGCTATTCGTCATTCATGGATTCCGGTCTTTTTTAAAGATAATCCTATGTCAGGTCTTATGAGAACCACGTCCAGATCTGAGAGTGCAAATGCATTTTTTAACATATATCTTGCATTCCATTATGATCTGGTTAAGTTTCATATTAATTACGATAATGCAATTGAGAAGCAACGAGACACGCAATCGTTTAATGAGAACGTCACGAGGACTACATTTCCACAATTAATTAGTTCATATCCAATTGAATCTCGTGCTGCAAGGTTGTACACGCGGAAAATTTTTGGGGATTTCCAAAAACAGATAAAGAAGGCGATGTTGAGGTGTGGAATTGAGACTGTCGAAGTTTTAGGCGATACGAAGATTTATGTCATTAGTCACAAGAATAAGTTGTCTGAAACGAAGATTATGTACAAGGTATTTGTCCCAACTTCCTTTTTAAGTTTTTATTTCTATATAATTCGTTTGTGTTATTTATTGTTTGTTTTTTCGTATTGTTGTTTAGGTATCGCGCCGAGTTTCAATTAACAGTGCTGATTGTGAATGCAAATTCTTTATACGGAATGGGTTTTTATGTCGACATGCACTGAAAGTACTGATCACTGAGCCGGTAGATTCCATACCTGATCGTTATGTTTTGCGAAGATGGACCCAGGAGTTGGTTCTTGTGCAACTACAGAGCGCTCGTGTTAGGTATGGCGAGTCTGATCCGGAGAAAGAGAAATTGTTAACCGGTGCGTATTCCACAATTGATGACATTGTAAGTCTAGTCCGCAATGAAAAACCATTGTTAGTTAAGCTAAATGAAGTACTTGGAAACTTCAAGAACGAGGCAATTTCCCAGTTACCGTATGAAGATCCATCACAGCAGAAGATGGATGCAATTACTGAGTATTACGGTGTTTCAGTTCCAAATGACGTGGATATAGTACCCCCGAGTGGTCTTAGAAACAAGGGATGTGGCACGGGTAAACGGTTGATAAGTATTTCTGAGAGGATTCAGTCGAAGAGTAAGCGGCCGAAACGCAAATGTAAGAAATGTGGGCAGTCTAACGGTCATGATTCTCGCAATTGTCCGTCAGTAGCTCGATCTTTATTCATATGTTAGGTACTTTGTTTTATTTTAATTCTTGGACGTCGGATCTTTATTATTTTTTGTTTTGGTAACAAACTTTGCATTGTTTATGTTGTTTGTTTTGGTTTCGACATATTCACGTCATTGAATAACTTGTTTTATGTTTTAGACCGTATTAATCAAAGACATACAAGTATCAAGATTTATCGTCGGTTCTCATATATGTTTTTCCAATATGTACTTACTTTCACAGAATGCGTATATCCAAATTCTCATTTTTGCTTGATATGAAACTGCATGTATGCACATATCAAAATTGCATATATGCACATATCAAAATTGCATATATGCACATATCAAAATTGCATATATGCATATTTTACACCCACAACAAGCATATCAGATTATAGCATATATGCACATTAGAGAATTGCATATATGCACTTATTAGATCTGTAGTTATGTAAATTTTACACATGCAGCATATATGCACATATCAAAATTGCATAGATGCACATATTAAAATTGCATATATGCACATATCAAAATTGAATATATGCATATTTTACACCCACAACATGCATATCAGAGCATAGCATTTATGCACGTTGGAGAATTGCATATATGCACGTATTAGAACGCAGTTACCGTATGAATATCCATCACAGCAGAAGATGGATGTAATTACTGAGTAAACGGTTGATAAGTATTTCTGAGAGGACTCAGTCGAAGAGTAAGCGGCCGAAACGCAAATGTAAGAAATGTGGGCAGTCTAACGGTCATGATTCTCGAAATTGTCCGTCAGTAGCTCGATCTTTATTCATATGTTCGTTACTTTGTTTTATTTTAATTCTTGGACGTCGAATCTTTATTATTTTTTGTTTTGGTAACAAACTTTGCATTGTTTATGTTGTAGCTTTTGGTTTCGACATATTCATGTCATTGAATAACTTGTTTTATTTTTTAGACCGTATTAATCAAAGACATTCAAGTATCAAGAATTATCGTCGGTTCTCATATATGTTTTTCCAATATGTACTTACTTTCACATAATTCATATACCCAATTTTTCACTTATGCTTGATATGCATATATGCACATTTTACAGAATTCATATACATATCAAAATTGCATATATGCACATATCAAAATTGCATATATGCATATTTTACACCCACGACATTCATATCAGATAATAGCATGTATGCACATTAGAGAATTTCATATATGCACTTATTAGATCTGCAGTTATTTAAATTTTACACATGCAACATATATGCACATATCAAAATTGCATATATGCACATATCAAAATTGCATATATGCACATATCAAGATTGCATATATGCATATTTTACACCCACAACAAGCATATCAGATAATAGCATATATGCACATTAGAGAATAGCATATATGCACATTAGAGAATTGCATATATGCACTTATTAGAACTACGTTACTAGCATATACTGAGAATGTTAAACCCACTATCATAACCCAATCATACTGATTAAACCTAAACGATCAATATCCAAAAATCTAACCAAAAAGTGTGTTAACTCACAAAGCAACAATCAGTATCCAAAAATCTAACCCAATAGTGTTTTAACACGCAATGCAACGACAACCAAAAATAAACCCAAGTTTTAATCACAACTATTCAATCAACCAATGATTTCCACCTTATCAACTATTTGCCAACTTCATTTGTCTTTTCCTGCTTTTCGTGAAACTTGGCCACCTCCATCGGTATCGCGTGTTTCTTGAGGTTCGCCTCACTCATCAATATCTTCGTGACGTACTTTGACCGCAGTTGCCTGAGTTGGTTTTTCTGTCTGGTGCTCTCCTTATACAGGACGTTTACCCATTTGTTTGGTTCCTCACCCATGTATGTCTCCATGTTCCTCATCAACGCAACGCCTTGGTCGATTTGATTTTTTGCCATTTGCCATCGTACTTTAAACATTATTGGCAACATTTCCTCAAACTGTTGATATTGCATGTATCCCATTTTGTGTAGATGCATGGTCATCATGAGTTGCTGTTAATAAAAGAAAAAACATCACATTAATATAAGTAACACTTTTGGATTGATGATTAATAAATCAAAGTTCATATATTAACATTACCAACGAATATGCATATTTGTCATCCAACTGTGCCATTCTCCCTTCACGCTCCTCCGTGTCTATAACTATAAACGCTGGATTCTTAAGGTTCACAACGACCAAATAGTAGAATGGTGGTACTACAACAGGGAAAAACACCTACGTAGATATATGATGTTAATTTGTTTAGTAATAAAGTTTTAACATTCTCAGTATATGCTAGTAACATAGTTTTCTGAGAGTGCTTACCAAGTCCACATTCGTCATATTATTCACCTGTTTGTCCCAATGCCCCCAACGATTTGTCAATATTTTGAAACTCGCATACCTTTCTTCTTCTTCCAGTTCGTCATTCAACATTATATGATCTAACTGTAAGTGTTTGTTAATGTACCATACATTTCACAGTATTAGTATATAATACTAATTTCTTGACAGAAATTATAAGTTATTAATATGTTATAGTACGTATATTATCTTACCGCCACATCCGTTGCAAAGAACAATCTTCGAGGGGATTCGTTACTCCGCAACCGTTCTTCATCGTTCATCACACAAGCCCACGCATCTATTACTTCCCTGTTCACTTTAGATTCAAATGCAAGACTTATCATCTGTATCCGATCTAACGTCTTTGCATTTCGACCTAAAAACATCAGTTCACTGCATTCCAACCCATATAAACATTATTTAAAAAAGCATTTAAAAGGTATGTTAAACGATAATAATGTATTGTATTAGATTTGTAAACTTACTGTGTTCCTCCTATTCCTCTCATAACCCAATCTTGTACCCGAGATTCGTCCACCAAAACATCAAATGTAACCGGTCGCCGAACATATGGTGAACGAATCTTTTCTCCCAACTTTTTCAGTCTCTTGCTACCTCTTCCCTGCTCTGGCTGTCTTTCATCATTCTTGTTTTCCGCTTTGGAGAGTCTACGCCGAGTTTAAAGGTCGGTGCATCCACGTCCCCAATCGCTATCAATTGTTGGTCAGAATTTTTCCCTTTCACACTTCTAGCATTTGTTTCTGTTCCGGATATCACGCCTTTTCCTTTATCATTCTTTGAAAAGATTGCTTCGGGAGTATTATCGGTCAGAACAGGATCCACGATATTTTCACACATCGGTCCGCTTGATGTTGACACCGAGTGTTGAAGTGGTATTGTTGCTGACTTCTTTGTTCCTACCGTAGGTGTAAAAACATCTCCAACGTGAACAGGTTTTGATGTTACCACCGGTGTCGTCATTGTTTGGTTCGGTTGACTATGTTGTTCTATATCCTCATCAGTCACTTCCACCTGCTGTTTTTGAAAATGCTTGCCAACTCCAACTTATAAACCTGGAAATCTGGGTCGTCGGGGTATTCTGAAATTGCTTGTGCTAACTCTATGTTTGCGTCCATTTTTTGCCCCGCGATTTCAAGTATCCGGTCGTCCATTGCTCTTTTTAACTCCTACAATGTTAGAAATCAGAAAAAATAACTAAACACTGAAAAAAGCATATATGCACAATACAATGTACGACTAAACAAACAAGTTAGTCAGATTTCATAAACACACAATGCATTGTTTAATCACTTTTGTTTCATATATGCACATGTATATTTATTTTACATGCATAAATTTCCATACGTGCACATGCATGAAGATTTCTAAACTTTAGATATTACTCATAGACTAACATGTCCAACAAATGCACATATGCACAACTATTAATACGTGTAAATATGCACACCATAAATATGTGTAGACCATTTATATTTTTAAACCATCACATTCACAACCAAATCTATGTGTAAAGCCTAAATTAACATATATGCACTACCATTTATTGTTAACGTGTAAACCGTGAATGTGTGTCAATTTGCCTACATGAAACTAAAGTGCACATGTTATATCATTTTGAAACAAATACCTTTCTACGTTTCTCCCTTGCCTCATCTGCATTTATAGCTGTCTCTGGTGCACTTGTTATTGCTTGTTCAGATCCATCATTAATCAATGGAGCGTAACCAAAACCACCTTTTGCTAACTCTTCCTCCTGCCTATCCCTTAGTAGATCTAGCGTCCATTTCCTTAACGCGTTGTCACTACTCAGTGTCTGTACGTTGGGACATGATGTCGACTCAACGTACAAAAGCTGCATACACCAAATGAACGCGTAAATCATTAACGAAATTAAAAAGGTAATCATTCATTAAACAAACTAATTGAATATAAAAAGTCTAGTGTAACATGTTTACCGTTAGATAAGTGAGCGGACCGGCATAGAACGACAAGTGGTTGTCCCTTTTCCATTTTTGCTTGCTTACCGCAAGCATGTCGTACACATATTTGCACTAGTTTATTTGACTTATCATGTGTACGCCTCTTATATGTGATAGGAACGATACATGGCAGTATCTTGTTCTACCACAATCTGCCAAAGTGTTTATCACAATAACCAAAAAATTAAGTTTGAATGTTACTCCTCCATCGGTTGATATTTTTATGGCATCTGCGACGTCTTTTGGGGTAATTCCTTTTTAGTGAATTGCTTTAACCAAAGATCGGTCATCTCATCCTCTTCATTTACTTTATCAGTCTCCAACAAGTCTATCCCCCCAATCGGAATTCCTAGTACTTTATGAATCGACTCTATTGTTATTGGGATTCTATCATTCCTTAGCTTTAGCTCCATACGTGTCGGGTTAAAGTTGTCGACCACGTAAAACCCATTTTTGATGGCACTCCATCCATTGTCATATAAAGCAGCGACTCCATTCCCATGTCTTTGACAGCATCTTTTTGTGTGTCATTCAATTCCTTCAATGCGTCAAACAATGGTTTTGGTGATGTTCTAGTTCTCAAACCGAAAGGTTGTCGGGGAACCTTCGATTCCTTCTTTTGTGCCATTTTGCGTTCTTTCTTTCCCTTTTGTTCAACCCCTATAGGTTGTGCTCGTGGTTGAGTTACGAAGTCGCTGTCTGGTTTGGCGAATGTTAAAAAAAGATAGTTGTTATTAGAGCAACTTTCAATATATACCATGACAAACATATGATTGGACATTGTTAGGTTGCACATATGCTGTAACGTCCCAAAAATTACAAGGAATTTTAAATTTTAAAAACATGCATTTCATTATAAAACAATCACAATTTAATAATTCGTAACTCAAATGAAGTTAACGTCGTTAACTCGAACAGTCAATAAAGTTTATGCAGCGGAAATTTCATAAAATAAAATCCAAAGGTTTGGAAATGAAACTTAAACAATTCTTGACACTTCACGCCTAGTGTGTGTACCGTCAAGCCCGACTGCCGCTCGCACCTGAAATCACAACATATTGGGAAAAGGGTAAGCTAAACGCTTAGTGAATCCTATCACACACGCAGGTAGAAACCCCACGTATATCGCCCCTACTCGCCAGTAGGCAACATCACCATCACCACGAATATAAATCCACATAATAATTAACGTATAAATACGAACCTCGGTCCCACCGAGCACACCAAAAATATATCGATACAAGCTCAGTCCCACCGAGCCCTCGGTCCCACCGAGTAGAGACATTGATACAAGCTCAGTCCCACCGAGCCCTCGGTCCCACCGAGCCCCTCAGTCCCACCGAGGCGTACACAAGCATACATAATTCACATACACATTCAACAGATCACAACTAGATATCACATCCCAACAAATTCACGTAAACACGTAATAACACATAATAAGACGTAACACAAAATAACGATATGCATGAAATTCCTAACTACGCGGTGAGAGAACTCACCTCAAAGCAAAGCGACGCGCTCCCGAGCCGCAACACCAGCACGTCAACCTTCCTCACATTTTCCCACCTAATTACGCACTAAAAACGTCAACGGAAGGTCCCAACTCACGACACTTTTACTAGTTTAACGAAACTAAAAATTCCAGCTTTTATACTAAAAATGCAGGTCTGTTCGGGACCCATTTTACCCCTGCTAATCTGATCAAACCAAAAATCTAATTCCACATTCAGGAAGTTCAATGTCTTATGGTTCCAGGGACGTATCGCACGCGTCCTAACAATATTCCTAACACTCTATATGAATTTTACAAAAACACCTCGCAGTGCAGCTAAAACAGGACCTGTCAGTATAAAATGGCAATTTGACACTAGCTATGGCCCGAACTGGTTTTTCCACAAAACATATAAAAGTTACTAGACTCAGAATGGGAACTTTTGGCACCAGTTTCATCCCAATCCGACATTCCTAGCAGAAGATATAGCTTTTACAAAACAGCGCAGAAACTGCACAATTTACATAAAATGATAACTTTTGAACTTGGACCCAATAAGTTATCTTAATCCAAACAGACCCACGAAGAAACATGACTTACTGAATTAGGGTTAACATGGGCTGAACAAAACCATGCACCACCCCCTGCCGCCTCCGGCGGTGGTGGTGGCTGGCGGTATTCTCGCGACAAACAAAACGAAAAGACACGGAAAGGAAAACGAACGATTACCTCGTTGCAACTCCTCCTTCTTCCCGATTCCGGTAGCACGCAGCGGCGTTCCTCTCCTTCCCGGCGTCTCTCACTCTCCGGCGAACACTCTCCCTCTCTCTCCTCCCGTCGGCGACCACACTCCCTTTTCCTCTCGATTTTTCTTCCTCGTCGATCTCTCTCTCTCTCTTGCACTCACTTTGCCGGCGACAGCAAAAGGGAAGGGGATGGGGAGAATGGCTTGGGGTTGTGGTGGTGTTACTGTGAAACCGAAGGGGAAGGGGGATGGGGCGTCCCTTGGGCTGACCCCTTTCCAAACTTTGGGTATAAGTCCCTAATAGCCCCTCAACTTATCCCTTTCCTTGCAAGAACCCAAGAGTTGTCCCAATTAACATTTTGGTCCGATTCGACTAAACCCCGCTAAATAAAATATTAACAATAATTAGAATAATTAATAAATAAATAAATATGTACCGGGACACGGGCTTTACATATGCACACCTTATTAAGGTATATAAAGCAATTATTCAAGCTTTATAAATACTACTTGAATTTATTTATAGTCTTTTGCATCAAATATCCAATATACGAACAACAAGCATATGTAGTCACATAGCAAAATGTGCATATATGCACATACCATTAACTGCATCTATACACAACATGATATCCACATACAATATTTGATTTAGGAATATTACCTTCTTGGATATCATTTCCCCCAGGTTGATTTGTATCTGCTTTTGAACAAACCATGCTCTCCTTAACTGTGTGTTCAATACAATGTCATATATATGTTTACTGATAATAATATTTTCTTAAAATTCATAACAGTTTTAGGGGCGTTCATGTTAACCTTTTTTTGCAATATGTTCTAGTATCGAACTCCTGCTCCTCAGTGTTGTTTGCGGTGTTTCTATTCATTGTTATTAGATATAAATTTTGTCAAACTTCTGGTACAACATAGTAAATAGTTGTGTAGATATAAATTTTGTCAAACTTTTGGCATATAAAAAGATATATGATTGTACATAGTTAGGTTGCACATATGCACACCTTATTAGTGTATATAAATTTGCAATTGTAAAATGAAGCCACAATATAAAGCCACCATCTTCATTCTCGAAAGATACAACCAACAAGTCTAATTATTGCATATATGCACATAGTATAATTTGCATATATGCACATAGCATAATTTGCATATATGCACATATCATAATTTGCATATATGCACATATCATAATTTGCATATATGCACATATCATAAATTGTATATATGCAATTAAAACACCCAAAACATTTCACATTTGCATAAATGCACACATCAAACTTGCATATATGCACTTAATAAAACTTGCATATATGCACATAAAAAACAAGCACCACTAACTTTAGACAGAAAAATAACATGGTAATTTTAGCATTGTAGTAGCAATTAGCAGAAGGCCAAAAACTCATGACACAGAAATTGAAAATCTATCAGAATGGAACTAGAACTGAATCATGTTAACTAAATGTACCGTTAACTTGTTTTTCACCCTTCTCCGGTATGGCCGATTCTTGTTCAACAACTTCTTGATCAACCCCTCCACTATTAACAACAATATCTGCAGTCGTATCGATCTTCCTATTAACTGAACAACAAAAACATGAACCCATTTCAAAACACTAGAACATAAACCCATTTCAAAACCCTAGAAATCCAAAATTTTACCTTTTAATTTTGCCATTATCTTCAATCTTTAATCCGAAGACCACTGATTTGTTGAGAGTTTTCGTAGGGTTTCACCTCTGTTAAGAATCGATTTGTAATCGATTTGGGTTGGCTCGATTTGGTAACGATTTGCACAAGTTTTGGAAACCCCCGAATCGTATCTTCTATGCATTCGAATCGAACGACCTTGGAAGTGGTATCACACCATTTTTGCGAATCGATTTTGAGAAACCTGTTGATGGAACTATTTTTTGAAATCGATTTGGAGACCACTGTTGATTTTTGGATGATTTTTGGCGATTTGGAGATTGGAGAGAGAGAGAGAATCTATTGATGGAATCAATTAGAGATAAGTTATACCTCCTTAAATGTAGCTCTCGATTTAATTGTTTCCTTATCAAGATTTATTAAATGACTATAATACCCCCATGCATATATGCTTTAGCCGTGGGTTTAGTTTAATCATGAATTAAAATATGTTTTTAATCTAAGCCATTGATTTTGATTATTAAGGTCCAGATTAGTTAACATAGTTAACATTAAATGACTGGTTAACAAAAGAAGGGGACCATATATATATATATATATATATATATATATATATACACATATATGTAGGCTCTTCGTCTTGGGGACCAAAAATGAAAGACATTATTATGTCAAGAAGGGGTGGGATACAATAAGATAGCTAAAAGGCCGAATGTAATATTCTCTATACTAAAGGAACTTGTTTTGCCATAAGAACATGGTTTTCAAACTTTGAAGAGGAAGGGTGAGTTTGGAGCTTCCTATCGGCTCACCTCATCAAATTAATAGCCAAAATACTGAGATATAATTGTAGATGACTAAAGGAGGAACATTTTCATTCATAAAACTCAAGAATTATGCAAATATTGAGAGATAAATCAGAGCTTAAAGTTCATACAAAAAATTCGTGTTTTTTGTCGGTCCAAGGTTTTAGAAAATGAAAACATGTCGAATTTATTCTTGAATATGTAAAGGTTAGTGTTACGGATTTTGAAATGTAGATTTACTTTTTGATCGAAATCGCCATGAATATAATATCATCATATATCTATTTTTTGTTTTATTAAATAGGACAACCCTTAACAAAATTACTAATTCCGCCCCTGACCTCGTCCCGTCCTCCTCTCACAGGTTTGGTATGGTCACCCTTCTCCTCCTCTCTAACAAAAATGGTTTGAGATCGACTTTTTTGTGGCTTAGTTTGTAAAATATATGTGGCTTTTGCTGCTCAATTTGGTTATGTTTTTTGTTGCTTGATTTGGTTATAGTTTTTACTGCTCAATTTCATCTCCCTGCTGCAACCTTGAACTCCCTCTTCCTTGCACCACCCTTGATCTAGATTATACTGGGTGTTGACTTAGGGTTGTAAATGAACTAAACGTTTAGCGAATCGTTTGTGAACAGTTTGACGGACAGTTCGTTTATTTAATAAAGGAACAAACATGAGCACTGTTACAAATCGCTACTGATTATCGAGAAAACTGAAATTGATTATTCACAATCTTGGCTTTCGAGAGGCCAAGAACTCTACTTAAGGGTTACACCCAATTGATTACAAAACATATGCTTCAACGATTCTACTGTCATTCTATTTATACTTCTCCTAATACCACACTTACCCTGCCCATTGACTAACTGACCACACCCACAATTGACTAATTGACCTTACTATCTATATGTGTAACAATACCGTCCCCCCAAACATCCACCTTGTCCTCAAGGTGGAAAGAAAAAATAAAGAAATTGATTTGTTGCACTTTCGTCGAACTCCAATAATTCAGTCGTGTCTTATTTATTGCTTTCAACTAATTCATCACGTTCAAAAGACCGGTGCTCTCGTTTCCTCATACCCAAATCAACATGTCCATCCGCTTTCGAGCACGTTGTCCTCTTTTTCAGCCTATCTTCCTGCAATTTGATCAACACTTTCATTTGTTTCTGGAATATCTGAAAATTTTCTCTTTATTGATTTGGCCACCACCAGTACCATGCTCCCCTCCACAAATTTTCTAAACTTTACTTTTTTACTAAATGTATGATCATTGGCTAAATCCAACTGGATTCCCACCCACTTTAGTTCCTCAGATCCACCTGTTACTCTTCTGGACAACCACCTTGTCTTCTGGAATTTCACACTTGTCAATCCCTTAATTTTTTTTCTTTCCAAATAAGTAACCCTTGGCTTTGAGTGTGTTCTAGAGGCTTGAGGTCACACTTGAAAATAGTGAAGCTAGGAACCCTAGGGATCGATGCATCAAACTGTGAAGAAGCCTGATGCGAATGGAGAACTATGACTTTGTAGGAGACATACTCGTGAATGTGAGATTCATACGTCAGTGTATTATTGACACTTTTAGGGCTTGAAGAATAGTTCGATTGATTTTTTGGGTTTATGAACAGGACATAGATCTGACGACATAAATCTGGGCTTCACTAGAGCATTTGAAGCGCAATAGAATGAATAAACCCCTGGTTTTTCTTTGAACATACACACGGTCGTTCTTAAAAACAGCAGCGGTTGTCTCATCATGGAGGACTGATGAAGAAGGTGGTGGCTGCTAGGACGATGGTGATAACACTAGTAGAAAAAGAGTCTTTCTTGACGCGCATTTGGCGTCATAAAGGGCCTTTATGACGCGCAAATGCTGGTCATAGAAGGACCAGTCATAACTCATTATGACTCGCATTTGTTCGTCATTGTACAATGACACGCACTTATGACACCCACTTTATGACGCCCTTTTCTGACAACTATATATGCGTGTCATAAAAGTTATGACCCCTTTTTCTGATATTAGTTTTTGCGTGTCATAACTTCAAACTTTTTTTTTCTGGCTTTTATGACCCCCCTGCTAAACCTGCAATTATATACCAATTGTACCCAATTCATTACAAAACCTGCTGATCGATTGTACAAAATTAACGCATTTCATATATATCGCAAAACCATGCGTTACCAATTCATTACATGACTCGACTAAACTCGATCATGTCAAAATCGGATCAATATTATCTAGTTTACGATTACTACCAATTGTACCCATTTCTACCAACTGTACCTATTCCTACAAACAGTTTTACTCCCTAAAAATAAAATTCGACACATAAGTACACCATTCTTCTCGAATGTCGTCGAAATCCGCATCAGTGTAGTCGTTGCTTTCACCTCCAATCTAGTCAAATAAAACAACAAGTTAAAACAGTTTAAATAGGATCCGCGGACTAACTAAGCTAGACAACTAAGACCAGTCACAAAACCACAATTCAGTCACAATTCACAGTGACAACTTCAATTCACAATCACAACTTCAATTCACAGTTTAAATAAGACAACTAAGACCAACAGCCACAATTCACAATTCACAGTTTAAATAAGACAACTAAGACCAACTACAAGACAATCTAGACTGCTCATTATCACCAACAGCCACAATTCACAGTCACAAAACTTCAATTCACAGTCACAAAACTAGGCAATAACAGGGACAACCGAGAGCCGGCAATAACCTACACTTACAACTAAAACCAGCTGCCAATTCATATTAACAAAACAAATAACCTACACTTACAAGTAAAACAAGATGATCAATTAACTAGGCAATAACCTACACAAACTGAGATTCAATTACCAAGCAGTAAAACAACCTTCACTTACAAGTTACGAAACAGTAAAACAAGCATAATTAGACAAGTTAACTAGCCAATAACAGGGACAACCGAGAAACGGCATCTAAACTCTAAAACCAGCTGCCAATTCACAGTCACAAAACTGAGATTCAAACCAGACTCTAAACACCATAAAACAACACAAATCAACAAAATCAAACCAGACTCTAAACACCATAAAACAGTTAAGACAACCCATTCCAGCTACTTTAACCTACTTCATTCATACTCAGAATCATACCTACTTCAAATAAACTAATAAAAAAGTAAACTTTATAGCTACTTTAAGTAATTAACTTACATTGTCATTTTCGAGAACCCGAACTCCATGCTTAACAACCTCCTTCATAAACTTCAGCATGAAGTACCCACATTCGGTGAATCCGGGCTGACGTGGACACTACACAACAGACACAGTTAATTGTTACAATTAATTACTAACTTTACTACAACTTAACTTTATATATCTTAAAACAACACAAGACTAATTACTACTGACCCTGCATAATCACAGAAATATATATAATAACCTTAGATCAGTTAACTAACCTTAGAATTAACCCAGATAAGTTTGGTTCTCTTACTGCTTCCAACTTGTACATCATACATTGCAATTGCCCTACACCGAATTAACCCAGTTAAGTATTACATCATAGAGATAATGGTTAAACTGAGAATTTGTATTACTTACGCATCCACTATTTGCTTAAACTGAGAATTGACATCGCTTGTCGTGAGGGAATCGAGATAATAGCATGTGCTTGTCTTCATATTAAGGACGCCCAACACCCAATGTCTTCTACAAAAAACAAAAATCAAATTCTGTTAAAAACAGTTAATATTTACTAATTAATTTGAAGATTGTCGAAAATCTAACCCGGGATTGTATGGCAGTATGACAATGTCATTTTGCTTCCTTGAAGATAATCGTTTTGCAATGACTCGACTTGCATCCTCGATATTCTGGGCCCTCGCTTTACGTTCAGAACTCATGGTTGCAGTCGGGGTCATGAAACAAACTCCATGATCTTGTTGTGACCCATTCTTGATTTGCTCATACAAGAACCTGTTAAAATAGAGTTAATTAACTAAATTAACTACTAAATAATAAGTTAACTAAATTAACTAACTAAATTAACTAACTTACATGGTATAAGATGCAACGACAGCACCGCTTAATTCATCCATCGCAAAAAGCTTGTCAAAGTCATTCCAGTTTAAGTACCTGTTAAAATAAAGTTAACTAAATTAACTAAGTAATTAAATTAACTAGCTAAAATAACTAAATTATAAGTTAACTAACTTACGTGAAACTGTCGTACCCAAACAAATCATCCTCGCACTGCACTTTAATGGAATCGACCTTCGCAACTTGTCCATCAACCATCATTGCAGTCATTTTCAACCCAAGCCTTTCGTTAATTCTCTTCCGTACTCTCTTCTGCCCTCTCGTCGTCATTTTTCTCAACGGATTTCCGGCCTTTTTCTTAGTTTTTGCAACAGAGGCGAGAGTTTCCGGACTTTGGCCTTTATCCTTCACTTCAACTACAACATATCAAGCTGGTTATTATCTAACATGTATCTGTATCAACTTACATCTATCTAACATGTATCTGTATCAACATATCAACTACAAAAACTTGAAAAACTTGAAAAATAGAAAAACTAGAAAAAATACCTGCAACCAAGTGTAACTTTTTCCCATCATCCACATATGTTGTCTGCAATTGGTCAACCTGAGTAGGAGGACATTTTGGTCATTTTGTTAATAAAAATAGAAAAACTTGAAAAAATAATAAATGTTAAATACAAAGATCGATCAGTTTACCTCGGGTCGTTTTTTGTCAACTGTCGGTTCTTCGTTGTTGGCTTCTCGTTGGCGCTTCTTCTTCTTTTCTTTTTTCTGGTGGGTCACAGTTCCCAACTCTCCATTCTTCTTTCCTTCTTCTTCTTTTCTTTTGGCTTCTTCTTCATCTTTTTTTCGCTTGTTTGCTTCTTCGATTCTGCGTTTCTCCTTTTCTTGGGCAGCATCCTTTTTCTCCATCTTTTTGGCCACTGCTATCTTGTTCTACACAAATATAACCAAGTCAAACTATAACTAACACTAATTAACTAACTTAAACATAAAAAAGTCAACTGTTTTATAATAAAAAACATACCAAACCAGAACATGGAATGACTAGGTGAGTCGGCCAACTTAGTATGTACCCGAGGGCATCTTTAACAGTCTCAACAAACTCATCGGGAATTGGATTCGGTAGCTTAGCTTCTCCTTGAACAGATGTATCAACGGTAACTTCAAGGTTCCCATCTAATATATGAACAAATAAATATTAAATAAGTAAGAATATATATAAAGTTTAAATATATATAAATATATACCTTCAACAAACGGATTCACTATGGTTCCTTTGGCGACTATATTTGAAGGATCGTCGACCGCAAGATAGCATGATTTATCCTACACAAGATTTATATGTTAGTAAACCTGAGTGTTTAAGTTATAAATCCAAACAGAATATATAAATGACTTACATTTGGTTCACTTGGTTCATTTGGTTCTTCGTCTTGATCGCTCCAGAAATGGTAATTACTTGCACCCTCAGAAGCATTACTTCCACATCTTTTCATTCTTGCTAACTCATCTTCAACATCTCTGAGCCGTTGGTTCATCTTCTTATCATGTTGTCTCAGGTACTGCTTGACATTTTTGGGTATTAGAAAGTACTGATGCGGTGTTATATAACGACCCATCCCACGAACACGCCCACGTTGTTCTTCGGTACCCAGAGCTTCTGTTAACAAATCTTGTGCTCCCATTGGATCTTCTATGAAATCTTTGTCCTTCTTTAGCTCCTCCTGAATACACAAACCAGATTACAAGTCAAACATACCAAAATAGTTAACAACAAACAAGCAACAAGTCAAACTTTTAAAAACTTATAACATACCAAAATAAAGAAGAGACTATATGAAACTTACAATTTTATCGATAACTTGTTGGACAGCTGGATCGAAACCTCCTTTCTTCTTTTCTCTTGCTTTTTTCCAACATTCTACCCGATCAATTTCTTCTTCCTCTAGGCCAGTTTCTGTCATCTAAGTTGTCAACAAAATAAAAGTCAATTAACATAAGAATATAATTAAATTAAATTAAATTAAATTACATATACCATCTCAGAAATGAGTCCAGCATATCCCTTTCGGCTCAAACGATGGTTGTACTTATTACGTGCCCGGATAGCTGACGCCTTTGCACTCCTTTCCTGTTTTACAAATACAAATAGTTAGAAACTTAAACAAATACAAATTATAACTATTTAACAAACTTAAACAAATACAAATACCTCAAAAGCTTTCTTAGTTCTTTGTGATACGAACAGCTTCCAGTCTTTTTTTTCACGGACGGATAACATGCAGGACGAGTATTTAACTGCTCCTTGGCCTCCTGGGACTCATCATCCTTTAGTGGCTTAATGTACTTCTTGTAGAGATAATGCTTGAAGTTTTTCCACTTTACCCCGATTGACTGGAGAACTTGCTTCCGACTCTTTAGGCTAACTACAAAATGTGTCTGAAACGTAACAAAACACAGTTAGAATAAATTACTAAAACTAAAACATAATTAGAATAAAATATTTCAATACTTACCAAAATATATTGCCAACAAGCTTCCTTTGTTTCAGCATCTACAACTAACCAAGAATCATAGGTTATGAGAACCATAGATCTTGCAACCAATCCCTCAAAAGTTGACAGTTTCTTCGCCCCCGGTCCAACTGGCACACCTCTTTTATTATAAGTAATTATTGTTTTGTTCTTCGCCTTTGCTTTTATTGTTGGGCCTCTTTGCTTGGAACCGAATTCGGGATCCGACTCAGAACCAGAACCGGTTCCAGAAACATCTTCGTCGTCCGAATCAGAACCAGAACCCGAGGCCATCTTATTACCAAAAAGCAACCTGTTTAAAATTAACAAAATAAACAGTTAACAAATAATAAATAAACAGTTAAATAGTAACTAAACAGTTAAATAATAAATAAACATACCAAAAACTAATGATCTAAGACGAATATGCCCTCGTCATCCGGGCGCGTACACTTAAAATCATCGTCTAGGTCTACTAAAGACAGGTTCATATCTTGTGTAACATCAAATTCACCCACATCATCATTTTCACTTAAATCTCCATATTTATGCATCCTATGTGGTGTGAAGCCAACAACTAACAGGTTCCTATCTTGTTGGTCCGGAACGAAAAAAACTTGTCTTGCTTGACTAGCTAATATGAAGGGTTCAGACCGTTGACCAAGCCTATCAAAGTTAACTACTGTGAACCCTAAATCATCTTTTCTTACTCCACGACTATCTACCCATTCACACATGAAAACAGGAACCGTAAATGTACGATAATCAAGATCCCATATTTCCAATATGCGACCGAAGTAGGTAACAGCGCCGTACACCGGATTGGAGTCTTTTGCACTAGCAATCTGCATAGTATTTGCAACTATAGATACTCCACTACCTTGAGTGGTTTTAGATTCATCGCGAGATTTTGTATGGAATTTATATTCATTTATGGCATAACCGGTATATTCACTAACGGCAAAATCAGGGCCTTTTGCTAACCAACGAACAGTTTCACAAATATTTTCCCTGTTAGCCAAACCCTTTTCAACCAACTTCTTAAACCAGCCACTAAACGTCCGACTATGTTGGGTCTGCAGCCATGTATTATTTCGACGCGGGTTAAGATCCTTAAGTTCTAACATATGCTGATTTATGTACGGTTCAACGTCGGCAGTGTTTCGTATTACATAGAGATGAGCCTGATCAAGTAACTTAGAATCCACAACACGGATGGTAGCCGCTGATAAAGGTTTACCAGTGCGAATTCTTTCGTCAACTCGATCATTACGATTTCCAATAGACTTCATGTTTTCTAAGTAACCGGAACAGAACTCTAATGCTTCCTCTGCCACATAACATTCTGCCATGCAACCCTCGGGTCGATAATGGTTTCGTACATAACCCTTTAGTGTTTTCATGTACCTCTCAAACGGATACATCCACCTAAAGTGGACTGGGCCACATAACCTAACCTCTCTGACTAAATGCACCATCAAATGAATCATGACATCGAAAAACGAAGGCGGAAAATACTTCTCTAATAAGCACAAAGTTAATACGATGTCATTTTGCAGCTTGCCTAGCTTACTAACATCAACAACTTTACTACACAGCTCGTTGAAGAAGTGACACAACGATATAATAGTTTTCCTAACTTTCACGTCTAACACCCCTTTGATTGCAAAAGGAAGAATCTGTTGCATTAGTACGTGACAATCGTTGGACTTCAATCCATTCAACTTCGAATCGTTGGACACCAGATTCTTAAAATTGGAGGAATAGCCTTCGGGCACTTTTATGTTAGACAGCGTGTCATAAAACATAAGTTTCTCCAAGCTGTTTAATGAGTAGACAGCTGGTGGAAGATAATGGCCAGACCCTTTCGGTTGACTTATTAACTCAGGCTTAATCCCCAACTCTTTAAGATCTTTTCGTGCCTTTAAACCGTCCTTCGTCTTGCCTTGCAAATTCAGTAACGTCCCATAAATACTCTCGCATACATTTTTTTCTATATGCATCACATCTAACTGGTGACGAACAAGCAAATGCTTCCAGTACTCTAGTTCAAAAAAGATAGATTTTTTATGAAAAAGTTTCGATCTCGCATCGACAGTTTCTTTTATCTTTTTCGATCTCTGCAAACGTGGCATTTTCTTCTTCTTCTTTGATATTTTCTTCTTCCACGTGTAAATATCCTTCTTTGCCTTAATCTTCTTACCCCATTTAGTCTCAAACCCCTCAAGATACTCGTAAACTTCTTCACCCGATTTCGGTCTTCTAATCAGACCGCTCTCTTGTTGATTATTGAAATCCTTTTTTCTTTTGCGAAACGGATGTGTTACTGGGAGGAATCTTCTATGCCCGAGGAAGCATACTTTTTTGGAATTTGTCAGCCATTGTGAGTAGGTCTCCTCGGAACATACTGGACACACTTTATAACCTTTGGTAACACACCCCGACAGGTCACCATATGCGGGAAAGTCATTTATAGTCCAAAGTAAGACTGCTTTTAAATTGAAGAACTGTTTCCTATAAGCATCGTATGTCTTAACGCCCGGTTCCCACAACTCTTTCAGATCTGCAATTAGTGGTGCCAAGTAGACATCGATATCGTTACCAGGTTGCCTTGGACCTGATATCAATAGAGTCAACATCAAGAACTTTCTTGACATACACAAATTAGAAGGCAGATTGTATGTTGCTAGGGTAACCGACCAACAACTATACTTTGCACTTAATGACTTATGAGGATTTATACCGTCCGCGGACAAGGTTAACCTCAGATTCCTATCTTCGTTTCCAAAGTCTTTCCACTTGTCATCAACAAGTTTCCAAGATGGGGAATCAGAAGGATGTCTCAGCTTTCCATCACTGACCCGACCTTGCGCGTGCGAAGTCAGGTCCCGTGCGGTTTCTGGTGACGCGAACATTCTCCTAAATCTAGGAATTGGCGGAAAATACCAAACAACTTTTCTCGGCACGTTCTTGGTATTCTCCTTCCACCGAGAAGTGCCACATGTTGGACATTGAGTAGCATCCTCATGTTCTTTCCAGAATAAGACACAGTCATTAGCACAAGCATGATACTTTATGTATTCTATAGTTAGGCCTTTTAGCAACTTCTTGGCTTCGTATAGCGACTTAGGGATTGCATTATTTGGAGGCAAAACATCATTTAGCTCGCCCAATAAAGCATCAAAGCTTGTATCAGACCAGCCAAATTGACCCTTCAAATGTTGGAATTTCAGCAACCCACTTAGTGCATTATGGTTAGACCCTTCATAAAGTGGCTTGTCGCATTGTTCAAGAAGTGACTTCAATGAACTAGGTTCATTCTCTGCATATGTGTAGGCATCATGTAGCATCTCCTTCGCGTAGTCGAACTGAGGAGGTCTAGGCTGATTAGACTCATTAGGTTCAGACTTAGATAAACTCTCTCCGTGGAAGGACCAAACCTTATACTTCTCATCGAACCCGTGTTTAAACAGGTGATAGCGCACGTTGGAAACTGAAGTGTGACACAAATTTATACAGTTTACACAAGGACATGGAATGGCGTCCGAATTCGGATTATTACATTGTGCAAACTCTAAAAATGCATTCACACCTTCCTCGTACGCGATTGATAATCTATCGGACAGAATCCAAGATTTATCCATGAGAGTTTGAGAGGAGTGATGAGCTGGCAGGAAGCATTATAGTGAGGAGTGATGAGCATACCTTTTTGATTACGCGACTGCAACTTCCACAAAACGACTGAAATTAGGGCAAAATAGACTGAAATTAGGGCTTGAGAGATTTGGGGCAAAATCAACTGATGTGTGTGAGATTTGGGGGTGAATCGACTAAGTGTGTGTGTTTGAGAGATTTGAGTGATTTGAGTGATGAATCGACTGATGTTTGTGAGAGATTTGTGAGATTTGGGTTGAGCGGGAATAGGAGGGAATGAATTGATAAGTGGAGTAGGAGGGAATATAGGGGGAATGAAAACGACAAATCAAAACGACGTCGTTTTGATTAAAAAAATTATATCGCGACGTTTTGGAGATGACCCGCATACACAGGGGTACTCTGTGTTTTTCATTTATGACTCCATTTTACGACGAACAAAAATGCTGGTCATCGATATCAATAAATTTTAAAAGATTATGACTGCCACTTTTTGACACATGTAAACTCGTGTCATCGCTAATGGAAATTTTACGCGTTATGACTCTGATTATGTGACTAAGCTATTTGCGAGTCATCTTCGACTGTTGGTCATAAAAAAAGGGTCAAGGAAGGGGCTGTTTCTACTAGTGTAATAGCAGCGACAATGACAATGGCAGCAACGGTGGTAATGGTGGTGGCGGCGGAGAACGATGGTTGTTGCCCAACCAAAATCTTCCTTTGCTGCAATCACTTGTACCCTCCACCGACTTCTTGTTCCTCTTCTTCTCTTTGTCGATTTTCATTGCAGCCTGGAACGGTCTCTTGCATGTTCTTCGTTTCTTTTCTGCCAGAGCTTTCTTTGTTGTCAATTTACTCTTCACCTTTGATTTCATTTTTGCCTTCCTTTTCTTTTCATAACATAATCTTGGAATCTTGAAAACGAAGCGTTGAGATGGGGTTAGGGTTTCAAATCTTGATGGGTTTATCGATCTTACCAGGATAGGTGACTTCTGGAACATATCTTCTTGTACTTCATCTTCTTTGATCATTTGCTTCACAGTCTGGAAATTCTCTTTTATTGAATTTAACTCTGATTTCAACGACCTTAGATCTCCCACCATCTTGTTGAAATTGGCGAGCAAACTGGTGGTCATCTCCAAGATCAACTACTTTGATACCATTTGTTACAAATCGCTACTGATTATCAAGAAAACTGGAACTGATTATTCACAATTTTGGCTTTCGAGAGCCCAAGAACTCTCCCTAAGGGTTAGACCCAATTGATTACAAAAACAGATGCTTCAACGATTTTATCGTCATTCTGTTTATACTTCTCCTAATACCCCACTTACCCTGCCCATTGGCTAATTGACCACACCCACAATTAGGGATGGTGATTTGCCCCGACCCGGTGGGGAACTCAGTTCACCCGACCCGGACGGAGCCGGGGAATCCCCGCCAAAACGGGTCCTGGGGTCGGGGATCCCGAGTAGGCTCAAACCGGGGTCGGGGCCGGGGTCGGGTAACATATCCCCCGACCCTCCCGGTACCCGGTATATATTTTATATTTAATATATATTATATTTAGTTTATATATTTTCCCTATTAGAATTAGGTGACTTTTCGCTGCTTCCTAATACCCAAGTCCCAAACCACTGCACCATCAGCCACAAGCTACACCAAATTGTTTCACAGTCCACAGAGGTATGCTATGTCCATACACTCCAGCCACACTTTTTTCTAATTTTCTTTTGCTTCTTAGTTTTTACTTTAAGGCTTAGCACTGTGTGTAGTTTTTTTTGGTTTAGGGTTCTTAGTCCATCTCAACAACTTACATAGTTACATCTATGATGTGGTGGTGTGTAAGGTAGTTGCTTTGTTCTATAAGTTTGTTCCGACAAACATTAATGTTGCAGCTCGCAGAGAAAACTAGGTTGGATTTTAACCGGGTCGGGGGCCGGGTCTGACACGGGGACGGGTAATGGGGAGACGACCAGGGATTGACCGGGTTTGACCACGTTACAAACTAGGGACGGGTTAGGGATCCCCGTACCCGCCGGGCACCGGGGCCGAGGCTCTTTACTATAAACCGGGGCCGGGTGGTAGGATACCCGCCCCGTTACCATCCCTACCCACAATTGACTAATTGACCCTACTATCTATATGTGTAACAAGCACATTTTCTGTTCTTTTAGTTAAATGAACTAGGATGAACAATGTCTTATTCGTTCATTTATGTTTATGAACGCTCATTCATTTATGAAATTAATATGTAATATGACATTAATATGTAAAATATCAATTAAATAAAAAAATTAGAATTTCTTTTCAATCTCTCCTAAGTTCTTGCAGTTTTTCATTTTGTTATATTATTTTCTAGAAACGAAATGATGAGTAACGATGTTTGTTTTTTTAGATGTGTTCCCTCATTTATGTTAATTTATGTTCGTTTAACATTTTAATGAACGGATACAAATAAAAACATTTTCTTAACGAACGAATATGAACACAAAAAATATTTCGTTTATTGTTGATGTTTGTTTATTAAACGAATGAATACAAACAAACTTCCATTAATGTTCTTTCTATTAATGATAATACAAATATATATATATATATATATATAGGGGTGGTATTTTTTGCAAACCAGTGTATTTGTACAAACTATGCAACTAGTTTAAATACCATAGGATCAATTGATGGATGGTTGTGATTAACCCGGTGGCAATTAGTGTAATTAATAGGTGTTTTGGATTTAATTTCATACCCAAAAGACGCGGGCAGGGTTATTTCTGTCATAATCATCCTCGCATTCGACTACCAAAATTCTCCGATATCAAGCTGCTAAAATCACGCGATCACTATACCGATTACATCGGCGATTCATTCTGATACTGTTTTGGGAGGGGATTACGACTAAAATCGACGATATCAAACACATTTTGATGGCGGGCTATATGCATCCAAATCGAGGTGAGATTTTAGGGTTTTTTTGGTATATATAGTGTTGGTCATTTTCAATGATTCTGTTCTAATTTCGATTACCAGTGAGGCGACCAAGCGAAAGAATACGGCTGAAACACTCATTCTCAAATTTCACAAACACAAAGGACAATCCTCTTTTGGTGGACATGGATAACGAGCAACAACAAGGTATGACGTTTTAATTTACTGAATCAGGGTTTATGTTTTATGGTTAATCTGGGTTTTAAACAACGAAGGGGTTTCATTATAAATTGGAAATTAAGTGGCGTATAAAAAAAGGATGTTGGGAATCATGTTCAAATCTTGACTTTTGATATTCCAATGACCATTTTTGTGCTAATTTACTGCATCAGGTTTATCTTTCATGGTTAATCTTGGATTCATGATAACATAAATGGAAGATAAGTGGCTTAGAAAAAAGGAAGTTGGGAATCATGTTCAAATCTTGTCTTTTGTTATTCCAATGACCATTTTTTGTGCTGATTGATTTTATATATGCTTGGATTCATGATTCAGTTTTGTTTGGTTTATCATTGTTCAACAATGTTGTTTAGTTTGGTTTATCATTGTTCAACAATATTGTTTACTGTTTAATTAAGGATGCATAATCATCATTTGTAAAAGGGAATGGTTGATAATGTGGTGGATTCACGATTAGAAAATGGAAAATAAGTGGCTTAGAAAAAATGAAGTTGGGAATCATGTTCAAATCTTGTCTTTTGATATTCCAATGACCATTTTTGTGCTGATTCATTTTAGATTTGCTTGGATTCATGATTCAAATTTGTTTGGTTACTCATTGTTCAACAATATTGTTTAGTTTGGTTTATCATTGTTCACCAACATTGTTTAGTGTATGCTTAAGGATGCATATTCATCATTTGTAAAAGGGAATGGTTGAACATATCATCGATTCATGTACCATGTCACAAAACAACAAAAACATACAACTACCTAAGATTAATGACTAGTTAATCATTAAGCGCTTGGATTCATGAATAAAATGTGTGTACTTCAATTTGGATTCATGAATAAATGTGACTTATTATAAATTTTGTATGTTATAGATTCATGAACACGGACACAACACAAAAACAACTAATAATAATCGAGATTAATGACTAACTGTTACTACTATGAAATCATGATTACACGGTATTTGTACAAAAAAATTCTTGTTCATGATTTAATACGTCCTATCATAAAGAAAAAAAACAAGAATTAAACAATAAACACGACATAATTCAACTACAACTTAAAAAAAATTCAGACTCATGAAACAACATTTTTTATACTAACAACATCAATCAGAATGAGGTATATAACAGCACAGAGACAATAAAATAAATAATTTTATCGTTTCATAACCTTCATCGTCTCGATGTACACCTGAACTTCCAACATGTTCTTTGTGTGAGGAATTTTCATTCGGCATGGGTTCTTCGACCATAAATACATCGGCTCCAGATTCATTGAGAATAGTTTTATCGGGTTGAGAAAAAATATCACTAACGTATATCTCGTTAATCAATGTTGAATCCTCCATTTAACAAAAATTATGATGATCGAATGATGCTAATTCAATAACAATATGAAGCAGACGACACAATTGAGCCTGGTCATCCAATTCATTGTTAAACTAAATTGTTAAACTAACAGGTTAATTCTAATGGGATATTAACAAATTCCAATAATTAAGGAATTTACCATATTAAACACGATTCTAAGAATATTTATAAAAAAATAATATTTAAATTAATATGTAAATTGACATGTATACCCCTCCGGTCATAAATTGTTGAATAATTAATTTTAATTAAAATTAATAAAATGATTGGTTAAGAAGTGGTTTGCATAGTTTTCACAAATGTACTGGTTTGCAAAAGAAACCTCCCATATATATATATATATATATATATATATATATATATATATATATATATATATATATATATATATATATATATATATATAACGTACAACCCTTAAAAAAGTTGAAACCATTGCACCTAGATCTACACCATAGATTATATATTCAACGGATAGGATTAAATCATCTATTTAATTATATTAATTTAATAAAATTTTACTTTTCAGTGAATTAATTCAGGCGCCAAAAGGGTATAATCGGTATTCAACAATTCACAGATTCGTTCTTTTCTTGTCAAAGATCCTTCATCACGATCTTCTACCGGAAATTTCTCCCCCATTTCAAACAGTTTCTGATTTACCAGCATCCAATATTCATCGCCATTTTTAACACGGATGGCAGAGAGAGTTTGAGGTATATTCTGAAACCCAAAATCGCTAAAAACCCTAAAAATCGATTCATTGCTTACTACGTTTTTTTGTTTACAGTTAGGAAAAGAAGTGAAAGAATCATGCTGAAATACTCCTTTAGCAGATTCAAGAACACATCTTCTACACCGATTTTGTTGGATGCAGACGATGAAGATAACGATTCAGGGGAGAAACCTAATACCACTATTGTTGAAGTCGAACAGCCCCTCCCAGAAGTTCCGATTGAATCCAACAACACAGATGAAGTTGTACGGTCCGACGAAGAACAACCTCTGATTCAACATGCAACACCAGAACAAGGTACATTTTTTGGTAATTTTAAATTTAAAGATAATGTTAACAAGGAAAAAAAAGGTTTTCTTTACCAAAAAATCAGTATTTTAAGAAAAGGTTCAACTGTAATTCGCAAAACCCTTTTTTAGCCATCAATCTCTCCTTCTCACATCGACTTCACCGTACCTAACACGTGCGGGAAGCCACTGTGGCGGAATAAGATCACGACGCCATCTCCGCATGATATAAATATCAGGAATTCGATCACAATCATCCTCAATCATCACCTTTAGTGCATGTCGACATAAAATTCCATTACGAACATACATGTTGCAACTACAAGTCACCGTCCCGTCAACCTTATCTTGAACAACCTAATAAAAACAAACAACAAAAAAATACAATTACCAAAAATTAATTAATCATTAATATAACGCTAAGAAATTTGAATTATAGATTTGTATTACCTTAAACTTCGCTTTCACCTCAGCTTTTTAGTCTTATGTGTAACAGTACACACTCGTTTCCCACCACCAACCCACAGTAAAATATGGCTTTATTCAGCTCCTTCTGAACATCCCAAAAAACAGCACGAGTGTACACACTTGCCGCGTGTTCTTCAAGTTTGCGAGGAGATGCCATTCTTGGAATAGTATATTTCGTTTTCACTTCATCAACACAATGTTTATTTCTTTGAGACTCAATAACCATATCAAACAACTTCAAAAACATCACAAGGTCATTCCAAAATGCGTGGTAAACATTAAAGAATGCGTTAATGCTCTCTGACCTAGATGTGGTCTTCATTAACCCAGACATGGGCTTATCCTTAAAATAAGCGGGTATCCACGGTTCTCTTATGTCATAAAGGTCACCAAACCAAGAATCATCGGATAAGCCATAGTCGTCCATTAATTGGTTCCAACCGGACTCGATCAAAATCAGATGGTTCCATGTTGACATCCCAAACCAACTTATTAAAATCAACAACAAAGTTTGTTTCTCTTTGTAGATACAAACTAATCTACAAACAATAATTTAATAATCATTAAAAAAATTCACAACATAAATGAATCTTTCATTAATAAGATTTTAAATATTATAAGAACTATACATTTTCCTTAACCTTTTTAGTGATCTGCCACATGCACGATCGATTAACACTACCCGGAAACGCAATAGGTATGGCCTGCTTTATTGCAGCGCATTGGTCGGTAATTACAAACATGAGTTCACGGCCATGAGCCTTCATAAACGCTTGCAAAACCCAAGTGTAATTGACAATGGTCTCACCACGCATCAACACAGCCCCGACCACAACTGACCGTTTATGATTGTCTACGGCCACAAATGCAACAAACACCATAGTATGCCTACAAAAAAAAAGAATTTGCAACCTTGTAACGTACAAATAATGCACATTATAATTAATACACTATATATACATAAAATATAAAACACACTTACATATTAGTCCGAAACGTTGCATCAAAGGATACAATATCACCAAACTCATGGTAATTCATTCTTGCTATTTCATCGGCCCAAAAAATAGTCACGAACTCCTTTTCGTTACACTTAAAACTCAAAAAATAAGTCGGGACAAACTTTTTGCCTATTCACCATGGTATTAATCAGCATTTGCGCGTCCTTATTACCCACGAAATTCACCATATCACGTTTGAAGTTCTGATAATCTTTAACTGTACCTCCGGATGTACCTATGGTGCCTTTCATAGCATTCCTTATCCTATGAGATTTAGATACACCTACCTTTGTACTATTGACATTAAAAACAGTCAGCTGATCTGTGAAACAAAGACCACGCTTGGAACGAGATAACGACATCTCGTTTTCATCAAACAACATATGGTTATGATTCTCAACAAATTTGTAAACCTCAAAAGGGGATCTCTCTTTCACATAGTGAATTTTCAAGCATGCTTTGCACCCACACCTCTTAAGATTAGAATTCCGTTGACGTCTTTCTCCAACCTTAGCATCCAACGAATCATACAATTTTGGAGCAGGCTATTTACTACAAAGAAAAAACCGAGCCGTAATTTGACCATCATTATTAAATTTCTTATTAGACAAACGGATATCAAATCCTGCAACCTCGGCGTATTTCCTATATGCTTTCTCCGCCAATTCGACAGTCGGAAAGTAGTCACCAACTTTCAAACGAACACAATCATCAACACAAGGTACGTAATATTTAGTTCCACCGGGCAACTCTTCCATCTTATTTGCAGTTTCATTGTCTAAAAACAAACAAATTAAAAAATAATCAACTAACTGTTAAAAATAGCAATCAGGAATACAAATTAGTCACCCTCTATAATGTGCAACCAATAGCAATTAGGAATCCAAAAAAATTTAACAATAGCAATCAGGAATACAAAAAATTTAAATTCACATACATGCATTATCAATTAACTGTTAACAACATCCATGCATTACACAAAAAATTTGAACTTACGGCTTAGCACATAACATGAATTCATTATAAAAATAAATAAAACTGTTAACAATAGCATAATAGAAAAAGCTTAAAATACACAGACAATAAAAACATCACAATTCATTACATTGGAAATCATCTAATAACAAATCCTGGAAAACTACATGTGATTAAAACTAAAAAAATTAAATTTATTAACAAAAAACAACCTTGCTTCGGAATTGGCTCATCAAAATTGATCCAACCGAGATGATTGGAAACAATCTGCAGTTCCATCGACAACTTCTTCATTGAAGCAATGCAAAGAATCAAATGTTAAGTTCGCTTCATTGTCGTTTTTGGGCAGCGAGCAAATAGACGTAACGTAATCATCGACTTTTTCCCCTCCACACCTTCAGCATCTCCTTCGATTAACCCAGGTTCATCAACATTTCGTTCTTTTGAAACTCAACATGTAACACTCCAAAATTTAACGTAAGTAAGATCAGGACCGTTCCTTGGCATGTTAAATGTGGGATTTAGAACAGGGCCTCCAAAATTTTTAGGCCCAATTTTGCATGTATGTAGGGTCTTTCATCGACCTGTCTAAAGTTATATCCCAATTTGTATAGGTTCAAATTGTTTAAATTCAAATTTTAATTGTTCAGGTTTAGATTGTTGATTGTTTATTGCTTAGGTTTAACCCTCTTTTGTGTTCAACTTATATGTATATCTATGTTATCCCATTTATATAATGTAATCATAAGCTGTAAATGTAGCAGGGCCTCCAAAAAGATTGGAACGTCCCTGAGTAAGATCGTTCCTATTAGTTGGTTTGGCGTGTGCATCGTCACGTATGTAATATATGTATATGGATAGGATTACGTATGCATGCATTCTTTTCCATGCAACCTCATGCACGAGTCCACCTATGAATCTAAGTTACCGTTCGTGCGCCCAAAACCCTCGAGAAGATTCGGAAAACAATTTCGGGCAGCAGCTTGGTCGTGGTTCGCGACTATGCCTCGCGACAATGCCCTGGGCAAAGTCGCTATGGCAATGTCGCGACCAGATGCAAGATGCAGGGTGGTCGAATTCGGGCAGTAAGTTGTACTCGGGGAGCGACTATGCCCGGCGACAATGCCCTGGGCAAAGTCGCCGGGGCAATGTCGCGGTTAGAGGGTCGAGATCTGAGTTTAAGGTCGTGAATGGAAGGGTTTCAGATTCATTTTTTCATTTCAGCTCCTAGTTCGTTCCTCTCATCCATTTTGGCGATTTTTCCCCAAGTTCCATCTCTCCCTCCTCATTTATTATTCTAGGGTTTCCATCTACCATCTCACCAACTAAAAACCTTAGTTAGTGCAAAGTGAAGAAGATCCTAAAGTGTAAGAGCTTAGAGTGGTCAAGCTTTCCTTACTTAAAGATCATCCAAACTAGGGTTTCTCCATAAGTGTAGGTTTTCACTAGACAAACCTTCCAAGGTGAGATCATCCTTTCCATGTGACTTTTAATACACCTTAAATGTTCTTTTATCAAGCTTTTAAATATCTTTGTCTTGTCTCACTAATTTCTTGGGTTTTAGATCCACAATCTCATGTAAAGAGATTTGGGGGTTTTTACTTGGATGAGAATTTTGCAAGAGTAAATGTGAACTATATTGTGTCTACAAATAGATTTCTTAGTTTTAAATGTTATACTCCCCAATTTGTAAGATTTTACTTTGTGGATTAAAACTAGGGTTTTGGTACCTTGAATGGGTTTGGATAATATACTTGGGATAATGAACTCTATATGATGAATATGGTACTTGGAAATCATGTGATTATATATATATATATATACATGTATCCGCATATGTGTTTAAGTATTTATGTATGGATAAGTAGTGATGCTGGTATTGAGCGTAATGGACCCTTTGACACTATAGTCTTTATGGCCGATGTCGGAACGCTAGTTTTCCACATCGAGGCACGGCTAGGCATCGATGGTATGGTATAAGTCCTAAGTGCTTTTACGTTATTGGATATTGTAATTTCATGGGTGTTGGTTGTAAGTAACCTCACTCGGTATCCAAAGGTATGGTCATGTGTTGGTAAGCGGGACTCCCCCGTCAACCCAAAAGATTTCTTGGTATTATTACGACGTATATTCAAGATTACGGTATTCTCTTATTTGTTAGTTTATATAAAGAATTATTAATTATTCAAATTTAAATGTTGTACTCACTAGGCTCTAGCCTAACACTCTTCTTATGATGATATGTGTAGCACGTAATCCTAATGGTGGGGCTCCTCGAACTTGAGAGTGGAGTGTTGGAGGGACGGTAGCATTTTTGGTGGACATAGAGGCGAACTTTTGGGTGCATAGTTCAATTTACTTTTGTGAGCGAGATAGCAACACCCGTTTATAATCTGAACTTTGCTAAGTCTAGATTAGTAGGTTGTTGGGTTTATCCCGCTCGTTTATTTGTAATGATTAATGCCACAATATTATTTCCCCTACTTGGGTGATTTGTCTATGTCATTTAAGTATCAATTCCGCAATTATTCAGGTTTAAAGTTGCTCTAATTTTTAGGGTGTTACAAGTTGGTATCAGAGCATTAGTTTAAGTGAACTAGGTATGTTGTTCAGTGCCTAGACTTAAGCTGAAATGGATTAAGTATTGATTGGTGAGCTTGGGTAGAACTCTTAAGATAGGATGTTCTTAGAGTCGACGGAAGTACATAAGTTGAAAGTTGTGACCTTGGTAACGAGAATCCTTATGTGAAGTATGTTCATAATTTCAACTAGCTACTGCTGTTATGAATGTATCATTACGTGAGAATGCTTAGATTGCTATTGTTATGATGATTGATGCATGTATTGGTACGTTTCTTTATGTTTAAATCTTATAGCCTATTTCTTACCCCATTCTCGATTGTATGGCAGACTACGATGGTTAACACCCATAGCAGGGTGGATGGTCATGATGCCACGGCATCTACAGCTGATCAACCAAGGATAACGACAACAATGGCACCCCCGCGGAATAATACCGTGTTGGGAGGGGGAACTGAGCATATCCCTCGGCATAATCTGGAAACATCTGATCCCATTATAGATGAGGTAACAGCTGAGACACGAATGATGGACAGGATGATGGCGGCCATGAACAAGGCCATGAGCCAACAACAAGAGCAGTTTTTGAAATTTATAGAGGATCGGGATGCGAGCAATCGTAAGCACGAGGCGGTGGCCGAGAACATTCTGGTGGCCGGATCTGGGGGAAATGAAATTCTCACTGATGGATTGGGAACGCTGGAAACCGGACAAGCAGGGAAGACTTGTTCTTTCAAAACTTTTCTGAGTTGTAGACCGCCCGAGTTTAAAGGTATAGATGATTCGGTTGTGTGCATGAACTGGATAAGAGAAATGGAACAGGCCTTCCGAACTAGTGAATGCGGAGAGAACCAAAAGGCTAAGTTTGGTTCACAAATGCTAAGAGGGGCGGCCCTCACTTGGTGGAATGTCTACTCCACCTCGCTCGAGGCTTCCGTTTTGGCCAAAATGAGTTGGCCAACGTTCAAAAAGAAAGTGTTGGAGGAGTACTGTAATGAAAGAGCCATGGACCGGATTGAAGAGAGCTTCCGAAATTTAAGGAAAGGTAGTCTTTCGGTCAAAGAATATAATCGTCTATTTATGGAGAAGTTGGGTTTGGTGGGACATCTGGTCCTTACTGAGAAGGAGAAGATTAAGGCTTACATCAAGGGTCTTCCGTCGGACATGATGACCATGGTCTGAGTGTCAAGGGCGTCTACTCTTCGGGAAGCGATAGAGGAAGCCCAGTTGGTGGAAGATGCCTATAATCAAGGCAAGGAAGAGAAAGTGGTATTATCGGAGAAGAGGAAGTGGGAGGGAAATTCCATGCCCTCTAAGAGATCAAGGCCATTTGTTGCTAATAATCGGGGGCCCGACTCGATACGTGAGGCCAAGTGGTGTCCCAAGTGCCGAAGCAAACACTTTGGCCCATGTGGCTCTATGCCCGGAAATTGCTATAAATGTGGCAAAAGCGGTCACATCTTCAAAGATTGCCCGGTTAGGGGGCAAATATGTTACGAATGCAAGGAGCCGGGCCACTTTAGGAACGAGTGTCCGAAGTTGAAATCGGGGGGAAAGAAGGTGGAACCTCCAAGAGCAACGGCGAGGGCCTTTTAGATGACTACCGAGGAGGCAAAAGCTTCGACAGATGTGGTGTCGGGTACGTTTCTCCTAAACTCCGTGCCTACGCGTGTTTTATTTGATTCGGGTATAAGCTTTTCTTTTGTGTCGAGTTCTTTCCTTCCAAAGTTGTCTATGCCCACTAGTAGTTTAGAAGATGCTATAGTGGTAGAAATAGCGGACGGTGGACAGGTGATAGTTCGTAAGGTATTGAAGGATTGCAAGTTGGAAATTGAAGGGAGGAAATTCCCAATCAATTTGATGCCCATGGAGATTGGAGGATTTGATGTAGTAATCGGGATGGATCGGTTAGCCACGAACCAAGCTGAAATTGTTTGTGCAAAGAAGTTAATACGTATCCCTAGGTTGGATGGGAGTGTAGTGACCTTTTTTGGTGAGCGCAGAAAAGGAGATGTAGCGATCATCTCCATGCTAAAAGCACGCAAATATTTGTTGAAGGGGTGTTCGTCTTTTTTAGCTTATGTGATTGATTCCAAGTTAGAGAAAAAGAAACTAGAAGACGTAAGAGTAGTGCGAGAGTTTCCCGACGTATTTCCGGAAGACTTGCCGGGTTTGCCACCGGACCGGCAAGTGGAGTTCAAAATAGACTTAGTTTCGGGAGCGGCCCCGATAGCAAGAGCTCCTTATCGATTGGCTCCATCCGAGATGCAAGAAATGATGGCACATCTACAAGAACTTATAGAGAAGGGATTTGTGAGGTCGAGCTCATCTCCTTGGGGAGCACCGGTCTTGTTCGTAAAGAAGAAAGACGGCACAATGAGGATGTGCATCGATTATAGGGAGTTGAATAAGGCGACCGTGAAGAATAAGTACCCACTCCCTAGAATTGATGACTTGTTTGACCAACTCCAAAGAGCGGGGTGCTTCTTAAAGATTGATTTACGATCGGGTTATCATCAAGTGAAAGTGAGGGAAGACGATGTCCCGAAGACGGCATTTAGAACAAGGTATGGTCACTACGAGTTTTTGGTAATGCCTTTCGGGTTGACAAATGCACCGGCGGTGTTCATGGACCTGATGAACCGGGTGTGTCGGCCGTTCCTCGACAAGACAGTTATCGTGTTTATAGACGACATCTTGGTATATTCCAAAGACGAAGCAGACCACGAGCAACATCTTCGGGAAGTGTTGGAAGTCCTAAGAAAGGAGAAGTTGTACGCAAAATTCTCCGAGTGTGACTTTTGGTTGGAAGAAGTCCAATTCTTGGGTCACGTGGTCTCACGGGAGGGTGTAAAGGTTGACCCTTTTAAGATCGAAGCAATGATGAATTGGGAACCTCCTAAGAGTCCGTCGGAAATACGAAGCTTATTGGATCTAGCGGGCTATTACCGAAGGTTCATTCAAGACTTCTCTAAAATTGCGTCTTCCTTGACAAGTCTGACGCGTAAGAATGTGAAGTTCGTTTGGATCGATAGGCAAGAGAAGGCGTTCCGGGCACTACAAAAGCAGTTATGCGAAGCTCCAATTCTATCATTACCCGAAGGATCGGAGGATTTTGTGGTTTATAGCGATGCGTCGAAAATGGGTTTGGGTTGTGTGTTAATGCAACGGGTAAAGGTGATTGCCTATGCGTCAAGGCAACTCAAGGATCACGAAAAGAATTACCCCACTCACGATTTAGAGCTTGCAGCTGTAGTGTTCGCATTGAAGTTGTAGCGACATTACCTCTACGGCACGAAATGCACGTTGTACACGGATCATAAGAGTTTGAAGTACGTCTTCAACCAAAAAGAACTGAATATGAGGCAACGAAGATGGTTGGAACTGCTAAAAGACTATGACTGTGAGTTACTCTACCATCCGGGTAAAGCCAACATAGTTGCCGACGCCTTGAGTCGGAAAGAGTATAGCGGGAGCCTCCGGGCGAGTCTCTCAAGGATCGAACTAGTGTCCAGTCTTATGGAGCAAATTAAGATGGCTCAAGCCGAAGCATTATTGATAACGCCACTTTTTGGCGTTATTTTCGGTTCTCAAACCTATGAGATTGGCTTGTGTTCAAGTAAAAAAGCGTGTATTTTACGGTTTATCTAGTGAATTATGCAGGTTATCTAAAAGGCGGCATTCCTCGGGAAAAGATGTTAAAAAGAGCCCAAAACGAGTCCAAACGAAGCCTAACGGAAGCCCAAAAGCAAAGCCCAAGACCCACGACCGAACCAGAACCCGATCCGCGAACCAGACGACGACCCATGCAGCCAAAAAGACACGCGCGACTTACCACGCGACTTGCAAGTCGCGTGGCAAACCGCGTAAGCCACTGTTTGTCGAAAATCAGCTTTATTAATCGGGGTTTAGGTTATTATTCGGTATCCAGTTTTAACGCAACTTTCACACGACGGCCAGGGGCGATTTTGGGGCGATTTCTGGAGACTTTTCGGAGTCACGATCGAGAGCCGATCAAGGAGACGTTCAACACGCGAATTAGAGACGAGCACGAGAGAAGGGAGTTCATCATCCTACTGTTTACGATTGCATCTTTTACGCTTAATCATGTTTACATACACTTTCGCATCTATTCCTCTTGTGTTTGAATCCACCACCGACATGAACTAACCGGTTCGTGTTGGGGGTTGGAATGAATTCGGTTTATTAAGCATGTAAACAAACGATTTGAACTTTTATCAGTTTTTCCGTTATTAATGAAGCATGTGATTTTGTGTTTAATGCTTTTGTGAATTTGGCCAATTTACAATTGATTTGTGTTAGTAATTAAGTTCGAGAGAATTGATTGCTATTTAGAATTAGGAATTGCATGCCTAAAGTCCGAAAGGTGATAGAGATATACCGAGTAAGCTTTAGTCCCAATTAAACCGTTAGGTTGATATCGAGAGATAAAATCTAGCCAATTTAAACATAAATCGTGTACTTAATGTGTTTTGGAATCCATAGGTGAGATCGAGAGATTAAACTTATCCTTTTCAAAATAAAACCCGTTGTTGTTCGAAAGAGAACGGCGGTGATCTTAAAAGATTTGGGAATCATTAAGGGGATTAACTGGTAACTGTTTTGAGTCAGTTGTTCGCATATGTAGAACCTGAGGATTTCCAACCCTCAACTTCTCTCTCTATCGAAGTTTCTAAGTCGTTTACTGTTTCGTTGTGATTTCGTATTTGTTGCAATTAAGTAGTTTTAAATCAAACCAACCATCTCTCAATTCGACAGCTCAGTTAATAGCGATTGTAGTAATTGTGATACTTAGTTCCTAGTTCCCGTGGATTCGATACTCGTACTTACCGTACGTTATTACTTGATTCGACACCGTACACTTGCGGTTAGATTCTCGAGGTGTGAAAACCTCGTATCAAGTTTTTGGCGCCGTTGCCGGGGAACTAGTTGTAACTAATAGCACTACCATCTATAGGCACTATTATATTGAGCATTTTTATTTTTTGTTATTCTTTTCTATCACCCTTAATTTCTGGATCGCTAATTTTGCTTACTCTCTTTTTCAGGTACTAATTGGTTTATGCCAAGGAAAACCCGAGGGGAGAAAATCGAGCCGATCGATCCTGAGATTGAGAGAAATGTCCGTCGTTTACGCAAAGAAGCTAGGGCCAAGAAAAATATCAAGATCGAGATGTCAGACGACGAAGCACCTCCTCGCAATAACCCACCACCACCTCCGGAAAGACGTCCTATGCGGTCGTTCGCCGATCCGAATGTGGCGGCGACACGCATAGGCATTCAAGCGCCCGCGACTGGGGCGAACTACTTTGAGCTGAAACCGAGCACCATCGTGATGGTGCAACAGAACCAATATGGAGGAACGCCGGCAGAAGATCCTCATGTACATCTTCGTGCATTCGAGAGGATTTGCGATACATTCAAGATCAACGGGATGAGCGAGGATGCCATCAAGCTGAGACTTTTCAGCTTCTCTCTTAAAGGTCGAGCCGAGACATGGACCGAGAACATCCAACCGGATTCGATCACCACATGGGCACAACTGAAGGCTGCATTCCTTCATAAATTCTTTCCTCCGAGTCGGACCGTGCAACTTATGGCAGAAATCACCCATTTTGCGCAATGGGATCAGGAGACCTTGTATGAAGCTTGGGAGCGCTACAAAGATATGATCAAGAAGTGCCCACGTTATGCGTTGCAAGAATGGGTAATTATCCAGACCTTCTATAGTGGACTCCACGCGCAGTTCAAAAACGATATCACTGCCGCATCGGGTGGAGCACTGATGGACAAGTCTTATGAAGAAGCATGCGAGCTGATCGAGAACCTGACCGAGCACAGTTTTTCTACTCCAAGATCAGCCGTAAGAAGAGTCGCGAGTGTGCAAGAGACGGATGAGTTGAAAGAGATGAAGGCTCAACTAGCCTTTATCACGAATCATCTGAAGGGAAGTAATCCACAAGAACCCGATCAAGTCCAGTTTGTGCAAAACCGGAGCCAGTCGAGAAATGATCCCTTCTCCAATACATACAATGATGGGTGGAAAAAGCACCCTAATCTTTCATGGGCTCAACATCAACAACAACCAGGTAATTTGTCTAACTCTTTTAATTCTTCTCATACTAAGAATGCTTATCGTCCTCCAGGTTTCAACCAAAGGAATGAAGGACCATCGATGGAGAAGAAACCGGGGCTGGAAGATATGCTCATGAAGTTCATGACGAAAATGGATAGCACGGTCGAGGGATTAGTAAGCACGATCAACACAGTCAAAGCCGCAACCGATCAGAACACGACTTCAATTAAGATCCTAGAGAGGCAAGTGGGGCAAATCTCTAAAGCCCTACAAAACCGGCCTCCCGGTACTTTTCCAAGTATGGCGGAGAAGAAGAATAGAGAAGAATGCAACGCGATATATTTGACAAGTGGAAAGAGGACCGAGCCCAAGGAGAAAGAGGTCGAGACAACGGATGATCTAGAAGAGCCTAGAGAGATTGAAGAAGAAGTCGTGATGAAAGAGGTCGAGAAGGGTGAAGAGCCCAAGCTGAAGCAACCACCGGTCAAGCCGGTGGTACCGAGAGTACCTTACCCGAGCAGGCTGAAAGCAAATAAGGATGAGGTCAATTTTTCAAAATTTATTGAAGTATTTAAAAAGCTAACGATCAATATTCCTTTTGCAGATGCTCTCGCCCAAATGCCCTCTTACATGAAATTCATGAAAGAGATCCTTTCCAAAAAGAGGGCAATTGATCATCAATCCACCGTTGCACTCACTGAAGAGTGTAGCGCAATCTTTCAGAATAAGCTTCCCCAGAAGCTCAATGATCCAGGGAGTTTTTCTATCCCTATCCAAATCGGGAAGTTTTCTTTCAATAAAGTTTTGTGTGATTTAGGGGCTAGTATTAATTTGATGCCCCTCTCTATTTTCAGGAAACTTGGATTGGGCGAGGTGAGTCCAACGTTCATGACGCTCAAGCTTGTTGATCGGTCAATAAGATACCCGTACGGCGTGATTGAGGACGTTCTAATTAAGGTTGGTAAGCTCTACTTCCCGGTAGACTTTGTGGTGATAGACATAGATGAGGATGAAGAGGTCCCGATGATCTTGGGACGATCGTTTCTAGCCACCGGGAGAGCTTTGATCGACATGGAAGAGGGTGAGATCACGTTCAGAGTCGGCGGTGAGAACGTAAGGTTCAAGATGCTTGAAAAAGGAAGTGGTGAAAGAGAGGAAGGAGTAGAGAAGTCCGCGGACAATCGCGAATGTGGGCGATTTCATCCCGCGGACACCAAGCCTAGCTGAGTCCCACATAGTCGTGCCACGACTTTAAATACGGCGCTGGGTGGGAGGCAACCCACCAAGGTTAGTTGTCATGTTTTAATTTTTCTATTTTTAGTGTGTTTTAGCATAAAAACCTATAAAAATCGAAAAACGAAAAAAAAGCCAAAAAATAGCTGAACAGAGGCTTACGCGGCTTGTGCCGCGGCCTACAAGCCGCGCGCCAAACCGCGGGGCCTTCTGTTGGCTTCTGAAACAGTATCTTATGCGGTTTGTGCCGCGGTTTACAAACCGCGTGCCAAGTCGCCGGGAGCCCTGTTGTGGAATTCCTTTCTCTTTTGATGCTTCCTTTTCCTGCTTTATTTGTTCGTTATGTTTCTGTTTTGTTTGTTTTTGTTTTCTCCCTCCCTTTCTCCGGTGCGTCGTTGTCAACTCCAGGGAATCGCTCAGGGCAACAGGTACGTTCTAAACCCTCTAGTTAACGAGTGGTGTACGATGTGTAGGCTTTTGTTAGTAATCAAGATACAACAAACCTAAGTTTCACTTAGGTTTGGGGTGCCCAAAATTTGTTTTTAAAACATCTACACACACTCAACTTTTGATCCCTGTGCAAACCTCAGTTTCACCGAGGTTTGGGGTTGGCTTTGTTTGCCAAACCTAGGCCACGGCCTAGGTTTGGGGTGGCCACGTTTTTAATGAGATTGCTCTTTGATGCTTGCGCTTTAATTGCCATATCTTGCATGTCTGAACCCGTAATAACCGCACAACGATGCTTTTAAGTGTCGCCCTCGCCGACACTCGCACATTGGGGACAATGTGTGGGTAAGGTTTGGGGTTGCCCAATCGGGCCCACGTAATGCACGTAGATTTCCTACACTTCTGAGTATCTAGATCACATTAGCCAAAAAAATTTGTTTTGAATGATTGAGACCAACCATTGTGGGAAGAATCTTGTGATAGTGACGTGACCGTTAGGGAAGGACCGGGAAAAGACATGACTAGGGACATTAGTGGAGACCACCCGATTGTGAGTTTTGAGCCTAAAAGACGTTTTTCATTTCGAGGGATTTATACACTTAGTTCACATACACTTTTTCGAATTCCTTGTCGTGAATGTAGAATGATCTCGCTACATTATTGCATTGAGTAGCAAAGACGACCATCGGGATATTAGGTGAGGGTATAGTAGACCACATCGTGTGAACCTTAAGATATGATTCCAGGCATTGTGTGTTTTGTTTAACCTGTTTTTAACTATCGTTTCCTTTTACCCGTTTTGTGTGTATCCGTAAACCAATTTGAAGCCAAACACTCACCCTCTTCGTTTCTAAACCCATCATTAAACCTTCAGCCATAAGCCTTAGCCAACCTTATCCGAAAGTGTGTCGATCGGAAGCGGTAATGAACAGCGAGAGATAGAGCAGAAAAGAAAGAATTTCGGCCAGTCATGAGAACAAAATTGGGTCAATGCAACCCAAGAAATAGAAAAGATGACCAATGAAGTTCCAAAAAAAAGAGAATAAATACAGTATTTAGATAGCACTTAGAGCTGCATAATAAGTGAATCAAAGTGACTCCAAGAGTGACAAATAGGGCCAAGTGATAGAAAGTGGAGGAGAAAGTTCAGAACTGCCAATGATTGACACGCCAAGGATTTTTGATCCTCTTACCCTTCGTTTCATAGCCTTAACCTTAGCCCCATTACAACCCTTGTAAAGACCTGGATGATCTTTTGGAAGATGTGATTACGGTATACGACCACCTTTATCGATAGTCCCTGTCTTGCTACTTGATTCCTTTCTGAGATCAAATTTTTGGACATTTGTGCGTCTTTCTTTAGAGTTGTCATGTAATTATTGCGTATTCTTGTACATAACTTCCTTAAACATGACAACACGAGCGATAACCTAGGTTCGAGCGAAACGAAAGTATCCCGTGAGGTAGGGTCGAGGCGAAATGTTTTCCCTAGTATGTTTGGACCTAGTCTAACCTTAATGTAATCAGAATGGTCACGAGTTCAACTCCCAATAGAAGGTCATATTGTAACACCCGTAAATTTTTGGGATAAGTACAACTTCGAATCAATGCGGAAACGATATTCTAAGGAAAATATGAAAAATAGGATATTGGTGTAAATCCTAGATTTTATGGTCTTGTAGGATGGGGAATTCGAATACGAGTCCAACGATTCTTTCCGGAGCGAAAACGGAACTATAACGAAGAAGTTATGACCAAAACAGCGATTAGGAAATAAAACGAAAATCGGGCAGAATGTGGTACACGGGTCGCGACTATGACCAGCGACTATGACCTGGTCATTGTCGCGGTGTCATTGTCGCGCTTGTGGGGAAACTGGACGAAAACAAACAGAAAGAGGGCAGTGGAGGGCGACTATGCCCCGCGACATTGCCCAGGGCATAGTCGCGGTGGCATTGTCGCGGTCGGGAGCTGAAGTGATTAAAACCATTTTAACCTCTTTCTCTTCTCATTTCATTCTCACCCTCGACTCTCTTCATCTTCCTCACTCTCTCTCAGTCGATTTCTCTCAAAAACACCATCCCCTCCCCTCTCCTTTCTCATTTCTTCACCAAATCAAACCCTCTTCCTCCATTGATGAACATATTGGAAAGCTTGGAGCTTTTGTGAAGATTAAGAGTTGTTTTTGGAAGCTTCAAATGGTTAAGGTAATCTTTCCCTACCCTAAAGATGTTATTGTAGGTAATTTCATCTTCTTTCCATCTTGTGGTGATGTTGAACAATTTTGGTGATGGTGGGTTAAGGAAATATGGTTTTATTCATCTACAAGAACTAGGGTTTGGTAAGTTGGGGGTTTTGATGTTTTATGGTTAGGGAATGATTCCTAATGGTTGGATTGTGATATTGATGGTTGGGATTTCATAAATCTAGGTTTTGGAAGTTTTGGCTTGAAGATGCAAACTTCATCAAAGGAGCATACGTTGGAGAAACCCTAGATTTAGCTAAATCTAGCGAAGGTGAGTTCAAGTTACTTTGCGAAAACTTTGTACATGCCAAAATGTTATTTTTCTAAGCAATTATGTGTTTTACTTGAAAATTATTAATGTTGAGTTATTTGGTGGATTTTACCTTTTGAGGTATTAATTGTGGTAAACATTGTAAAACACTACTTTTGGATATTTTGGAAAAATGTGATAGATAAGTCTTATATGAAAATGGATTGTTGATTTATGTGATAAATGGAGTCTATTTATTATGAAAATGAATTTTGTGGATATTTGGAAATATGCATATAGTACATCAAGAGATGTTTTGAAAATGTAAAGGTTGAGTCCTTTTTGAAATGAGGGTTATCCCGATCCAAGGTTTTATTTTGGGTTTTTCACGGATTTGAAGTATTTACTGACAACCGGTGTGTGTTGTTATACTTAATGTCATTTTATGACTTTCATGAACTATCTTTTGAGTTAGTTGAGCTTGTGGCTCGGTATTGGATTTTATTAAGTTTTGGGGACAGTTGTCCAGTTTGATAACTCGAAGTTGAGTTGGATCATGATTTATGATTATTGGGGAATTGCATGTTTTGAATGCATCTGTTTGTTCATTTGGGGTCGTCTAATATTTTAGACCTTGTTAGCCATGGATCCATAGGCATTTGAGTTTCCCCTTAGTCTCGCGGGCAAGAGGTCGGGATTGATTGAGCTTAGTTTACGAGACGTTGGTTTATTTGGTGGCACGGAATAGGCATCATGATCCATGATAGGTAAGGCGTGGACCTAGATGGTCGGGCGTCGTCTCACGGACAGTAAGGTGTAATTCCATATATGTGCTTAGCACGGGATAGGCATCGAGTCCCATGATAGGTAAGGCGTGGACCTGGAGGGTCGGGCGTCGTCTCATGGGCAGTAAGGTGTAATCCTTAACGTGCTGTTGTGGATTTGGTGACCCAATGTATAGACCTGGAATGGTTGAAGTTGGGGGCATCCTAGTCTCGTGAGCAATAGATCTGGGGTGATTGAGCTCAGTTTTACGAGAGTAATCCACGTGGGTGTTTTTATTACATAGTAAGTGACCCACTTTGGTGTTCCGTCACGTGCGATGTACATGGGTCTCCCCCGTCACCGAAAGGTGTTGTTTTGGGTATTTGTTACTACTCATGTTTTCGGTGATGTGTTCTATTTATATGGATTGTTTTCCATGGTACGTAAGTTGTGGTTTATATCTCATCCGTGTATGATGTTTTGGGTACTTATGTTACCTCCACCTTCAACGGATACGGGTCTTCCCCGTTTATGGTATTTGATATTTATTACATTTTTCGGTTGTGTGAGTATTGCTTCGTTTTATGTTTAACAAAGAGTGATATTTCAGGGACGATTTCCATGTTTGGTGAGTTGGATATATATATATTATCAACTGTATTTGAAGGAATTGTCTAAACTAGACTTATTCACGTATTTCAAATTATTTATGAAAGTAAGACAGTTTGGAAAACGTATTATAACTTTTGAGGACTTTCTCGTGGAAATGTGGTAATTGAAAATGGTTGGTTGGATTTAAAGTAAACTCTTTTGAAATCATGACTATAACCTTCACTCTTACGATTTATGTTTTATGTATAGTCATGATAAAATGCTTGAACTCACTAGGCGTAAGCCTAACACTTTCTATTTCTTTTATTTTGTCGGCATGTGCAACAGGCTCAGGTTGGGGTAACTCTAGCTACACCGTGAAGTTGCGAATGCTAGAATAGTGCACGAGATGTGAATAGCTTAAGTTATGTTCCGCAATTACCCTTGGAAAGTAGCACTTGTGTTTGGAGTAAGCGGTGTCCGAAGCGAGTTTAGTCTTGGTACTAAGACTTATGTAGTATGTATTGCTTGGAGATAACCATTATTTGTAATTGGAAGTATGTTACTTATTGTTTCAGATGTAATATCAAAAAAAAATTAAATTAGTTGCTCTTTCCAAATTTGGGGGTGTTACAAGTTGGTATCAGAGCATAAGTTTGAGAGATTTAGGTGTTGATTTTGGATACCTAGACTCAAACTAGCGTTTGTTTAAGTAAATGAGAGTGAAATTCACCTTTAGGCACTTTAAGATAGGATGTTTTGAAGTTGATGGATGTTGTTAGAAACGAGAGTCACGTCGAGAGTAACAAGGATAATCATGTATGGTGCGTTCATAGTGACACCTGGCCAGTGTCATGGTGAACCTACTAGTACATGTGCGTACTTGAATTACTTTAATGTGATGATCGTTGGGGTAGTGAAGAAGGTTCTAAGCTAGTAGTCGTTGGAATAGATGGACGATTCTAGTATTAGTCACTTGAAGTGACGATAAGCATGATACTTGCTTTAAGCAGACCGTTTCGGATCAAGATTGATGGTTGGACTAGAACCATAGGCTTATTGAGCCGACTTTGAATTGGGGAAAACCGTAGGGTTTATCGAGGTAATTTCCGACTTAGCCTTAAGAGGTTAAAGTATCCGGGTGAAAATAGTGGACCGGAGGATTTTGGAGGAGTATGAGCTGAGACGTTGAGTGCCGACTAAATTATGCACGAAATTTATTTTTGAAAATAAATTGCATTAATTATTTCTTGTGTTTCAAATCAATATATGGATTGTGTTACAATTTTGGGAAATGTTTAGCACACACACAAGATTTTAAATCATGGGTTTTGAACATGCACTAAAGTATTTTATTACGGGGGTTGTGAGCCCGTCGGAACTTGTTCCATTTTATAATTGTTCAACATTACCTTATGATACAGTGATATCCATATTTTATGAAGTTTAAGATGTTGGGCAAGTGACTACGGCTTATAACTTTAACATTGGATCTCCTCCACATATGTTAGAGTTTGGACGGAAAGTTATCTTCCATTACTTCTATGAAAAGTTATTTTGGAGAATTTGTTTAATGTGAATTGTTAAACAATGTTGTTTATATGGTATTATCCTAGAAGGGGATTTTGGGATTTTGGCGTCTCATTTATGATTTTGCTTATAGCAATTTGGCTTTGAAAGCATAATGTTCAGCACCGTTTTATTGACTTGGAGTCATTGAGTCCATTGAGGTTCATAGAGTTTCGTTTTACGACATGTTGAGTCGTGTGAGTATGATTTCACGAGGTGAATGTTTTAATTACTTTCGGGGAAAAGTTTACAATTTTTGTTACTTGCCGGTAGGAATTTATGCTAGTCCTGATAGGTTGTTAAGTGAATGTCTTATAAATTGTATGCAGTAGGAACCAAATAGCCTTAGAATGTTGGATCTAATTCTATTGCGCATCTCTTGTTTGAGTCTAACCGTTGTAGAATAGAATCTTTTATTCGAATGTCTATCTGATTTCACATTATATGCATCTGTGCATTCGCGAGGCGACTCGGGGGTTAAACATTTCTATTTACTCATCGTACGAGTTGATAACCGTTCGGTCATAGGGTGTTTTAGCGTTGTGGAAATCATGCATAGTTCGCGTTTTTGCACACTTTGAAAATACAAATGTGTGAGTCATTGACATTAGTCAATTTTGATTTTGCCAAGTATTTTGGAAAATTGGAAACCTTTTGGGTTTGGAGGAAATGTGTGTTTTGAGTATTTTGCCATATACATTTTGTAATGACGCTTTGACGTTTTATGTTCCAAGTACGAAAATTTGAGGAAATGCTTGTGATGAAAATTTTAGAAAGATTGTTTTTATAAAACTATGTTGCGTACAATTTCATATGTTTTGAACAATTACACGCACCGTTGGTGCAATTCGAGAACTGAAGTCGGTTTGACCTTTATTGGTGCCGACCATTTACTAGAAATTGTTCCTTCCTAGTTTTCTTTTAGAGAGTACATGGTTGTGTACAGTTTGATCGGTAACGTTTTGCTCGTGTGTCGTTATGTGGCCATTTGAGAAAATTTTGGAAGTCAGTTTAAAGAATTTTATCTTTTGAAATTTTGATGTGAGCTATTTGATGTATATGTGTTATTATAAGAAATTTCTAAGAAGCATTACGAGCTTGTATATCTACTCCAATTTGAAGTTTTACGATGTTTTACGATGTTTTACGATGTTTTAAGTCGATATTTTCGAATGGTGGAAACGTATTGATTTTGTTTAAATATGGAATTTGCACAAGTCCTTTTGTGTTTTGACTAAGGTGAGTTTGTAAATCGTTTCACCGTTTTGTATAATAAACTGACGCGCGCAAAATTTTGTTGGTAAACCTTGCCTCATGCCGTTTTATGGTGGACGAGGAAATGTTGGAGTCAATGTTGTTTAGACCTCTTTTGAAATACGTGCACACCTGGTGTCGCACCTCGTTTAAGGTCGAGCAGCCACTTTACATGCCTGTCGTGAGTCAATCCATACTAGAACCGTTGCGTCCACTTTAAAGAAATTGTTTATTATGTTTTTGCGTTTTGCGAATAATCTGAACTGCAATGAAATAATTTCAACATGACTTTCATTGGGACGAGCGTGCCCGTTTTGCGTAACTACCGATTTGAATGATAGTAGTTTTCTATACGTACGACTTATTTGATATGAAAATCCTTGCGTTGAAAATTTCTGTGAAAAGTTTTGTTGATTGGTATATTTGTTAAAATATTCGCTTGAAAAACCTTGAACTCGTTAGGACCTTGGAAGGAGTGAGCAACCCAGTTAAGGGTGAGTGCGTGTAGCACTTCAGCGGTGGAAGATTTGGGTATTCCACGCGTGATAATACCGTAGACCGAATGGTATCGGCTAAAGGATGATATCCTTTGTAATTAAGAGAATAAATTCGCGGTAACCTATTTGAGGTAGGTGATATATATTTAGGCGTCGACTTTTAGACTTGAGGCCAAGCACCTTTAATGTAATCAGGGGATTGTAGCTCGATTTTAATGAAATAATGGTGATGGTAGTTGGAACCTTAAGACGCTCAATTGTGATGAATGATTTTGGTGAAATAACTTTCGCATATGGTTAAAGGATTTGTCGGTTCTATGATTGTATTGGATGAACTTTGGAGTCTATTAGAACTCGTTGGGGTAATCGACCGTTAATGGTAGGAATGATCGGGGTTAACGACCAGGTTGGGTTCGTTAGTGAACAAACCGTGAACTGATTTAGAGTTGAAACTAAATTGAGGAAGATGGGACACTTTAAGGTTGGGAGACAACCGAAGTCGTTTAACTAGGAGTTATTCCTATGGTTAGAGTGTTCTTCCGGACATAAGTAACGTGTACTTGAAGAATTGGTTCGATGAACTGCCTTTATGGCGGTGTGAGAAATTTAGATTCCAGTTAGGAATTTATGATTTATGGTCGACAATGAGTCGGATTAGCCTTGGGTTGTAGAGGATGTAGATTTCGAGGACGAAATCCTTATAAGGTTGGGAGGATTGTAACACCCGTAAATTTTTGGGATAAGTACAACTTCGAATCAATGCGGAATCGATATTCTAAGGAAAATATGAAAAATAGGATATTGGTGTAAATCCTAGATTTTATGGTCTTGTAGGATGGGGAATTCGAATACGAGTCCAACGATTCTTTCCGGAGCGAAAACGGAACTATAACGAAGAAGTTATGACCAAAACAGCGATTAGGAAATAAAACGAAAATCGGGCAGAATGTGGTACACGGGTCGCGACTATGACCAGCGACTATGACTTGATCATTGTCGCGGTGTCCTTGCCGCGCTTGTGGGGAAACTGGACGAACACAAACAGAAAGAGGGCAGTGGAGGGCGACTATGCCCCGCGACATTGCCCAGGGCATAGTCGCGGTGGCATTGTCGCGGTCGGGAGCTGAAGTGATTAAAACCATTTTAACCTCTTTCTCTTCTCATTTCATTCTCACCCTCGACTCTCTTCATCTTCCTCACTCTCTCTCAGTCGATTTCTCTCAAAAACACCATCCCCTCCCCTCTCCTTTCTCATTTCTTCACCAAATCAAACCCTCTTCCTCCATTGATGAACATATTGGAAAGCTTGGAGCTTTTGTGAAGATTAAGATTTGTTTTTGGAAGCTTCAAATGGTTAAGGTAATCTTTCCCTACCCTAAAGATGTTATTGTAGGTAATTTCATCTTCTTTCCATCTTGTGGTGATGTTGAACAATTTTGGTGATGATGGGTTAAGGAAATATGGTTTTATTCATCTACAAGAACTAGGGTTTGGTAAGTTGGGGGTTTTGATGTTTTATGGTTAGGGAATGATTCCTAATGGTTGGATTGTGATATTGATGGTTGGGATTTCATAAATCTAGGTTTTGGAAGTTTTGGCTTGAAGATGCAAACTTCATCAAAAGAGCATACGTTGGAGAAACCCTAGATTTAGCTAAATCTAGCGAAGGTGAGTTCAAGTTACTTTGCGAAAACTTTGTACATGCCAAAATGTTATTTTTCTAAGCAATTATGTGTTTTACTTGAAAATTATTAATGTTGAGTTATTTGGTGGATTTTACCTTTTGAGGTATTAATTGTGGTAAACATTGTAAAACACTACTTTTGGATATTTTGGAAAAATGTGATAGATAAGTCTTATATGAAAATGGATTGTTGATTTATGTGATAAATGGAGTCTATTTATTATGAAAATGAATTTTGTGGATATTTGGAAATATGCATATAGTACATCAAGAGATGTTTTGAAAATGTAAAGGTTGAGTCCTTTTTGAAATGAGGGTTATCCCGATCCAAGGTTTTATTTCGGGTTTTTCACGGATTTGAAGTATTTACTGACAACCGGTGTGTGTTGTTATACTTAATGTCATTTTATGACTTTCATGAACTATTTTTTGAGTTAGTTGAGCTTGTGGCTCGGTATTGGATTTTATTAAGTTTTGGGGACAGTTGTCCAGTTTGATAACTCGAAGTTGAGTTGGATCATGATTTATGATTATTGGGGAATTGCATGTTTTGAATGCATCTGTTTGTTCATTTGGGGTCGTGTAATATTTTAGACCTTGTTAGCCATGGATTCATAGGCATTTGAGTTTCCCCTTAGTCTCGCGGGCAAGAGGTCGGGATTGATTGAGCTTAGTTTACGAGACGTTGGTTTATTTGGTGGCACGGAATAGGCATCATGATCCATGATAGGTAAGGCGTGGACCTAGATGGTCGGGCGTCGTCTCACGGACAGTAAGGTGTAATTCCATATATGTGCTTAGCACGGGATAGGCATCGAGTCCCATGATAGGTAAGGCGTGGACCTGGAGGGTCGGGCGTCGTCTCATGGGCAGTAAGGTGTAATCCTTAACGTGCTGTTGTGGATTTGGTGACCCAATGTATAGACCTGGAATGGTTGAAGTTGGGGGCATCCTAGTCTCGTGAGCAATAGATCTGGGGTGATTGAGCTCAGTTTTACGAGAGTAATCCACGTGGGTGTTTTTATTACATAGTAAGTGACCCACTTTGGTGTTCCGTCACGTGCGATGTACATGGGTCTCCCCCGTCACCGAAAGGTGTTGTTTTGGGTATTTGTTACTACTCATGTTTTCGGTGATGTGTTCTATTTATATGGATTGTTTTCCATGGTACGTAAGTTGTGGTTTATATCTCATCCGTGTATGATGTTTTGGGTACTTATGTTACCTCCACCTTCAACGGATACGGGTCTTCCCCGTTTATGGTATTTGATATTTATTACATTTTTCGGTTGTGTGAGTATTGCTTCGTTTTATGTTTAACAAAGAGTGATATTTCAGGGACGATTTCCATGTTTGGTGAGTTGGATATATATATATATTATCAACTGTATTTGAAGGAATTGTCTAAACTAGACTTATTCACGTATTTCAAATTATTTATGAAAGTAAGACAGTTTGGAAAACGTATTATAAACTTTTGAGGACTTTCTCGTGGAAATGTGGTAATTGAAAATGGTTGGTTGGATTTAAAGTAAACTCTTTTGAAATCATGACTATAACCTTCACTCTTACGATTTATGTTTTATATATAGTCATGATAAAATGCTTGAACTCACTAGGCGTAAGCCTAACACTTTCTATTTCTTTTATTTTGTCGGCATGTGCAACAGGCTCAGGTTGGGGTAACTCTAGCTACACCGTGAAGTGGCGAATGCTAGAATAGTGCACGAGAGGTGAATAGCTTAAGTTATGTTCCGCAATTACCCTTGGAAAGTAGCACTTGTGTTTGGAGTAAGCGGTGTCCGAAGCGAGTTTAGTCTTGGTACTAAGACTTATGTAGTATGTATTGCTTGGAGATAACCGTTATTTGTAATTGGAAGTATGTTACTTATTGTTTCAGATGTAATATCAAAAAAAATTAAATTAGTTGCTCTTTCCAAATTTGGGGGTGTTACAAGTTGGTATCAGAGCATAAGTTTGAGAGATTTAGGTGTTGATTTTGGATACCTAGACTCAAACTAGCGTTTGTTTAAGTAAATGAGAGTGAAATTCACCTTTAGGCACTTTAAGATAGGATGTTTTGAAGTTGATGGATGTTGTTAGAAACGAGAGTCACGTCGAGAGTAACAAGGATAATCATGTATGGTGCGTTCATAGTGACACCTGGCCAGTGTCATGGTGAACCTACTAGTACATGTGCGTACTTGAATTACTTTAATGTGATGATCGTTGGGGTAGTGAAGAAGGTTCTAAGCTAGTAGTCGTTGGAATAGATGGACGATTCTAGTATTAGTCACTTGAAGTGACGATAAGCATGATACTTGCTTTAAGCAGACCGTTTCGGATCAAGATTGATGGTTGGACTAGAACCATAGGCTTATTGAGCCGACTTTGAATTGGGGAAAACCGTAGGGTTTATCGAGGTAATTTCCGACTTAGCCTTAAGAGGTTAAAGTATCCGGGTGAAAATAGTGGACCGGAGGATTTTGGAGGAGTATGAGCTGAGACGTTGAGTGCCGACTAAATTATGCACGAAATTTATTTTTGAAAATAAATTGCATTAATTATTTCTTGTGTTTCAAATCAATATATGGATTGTGTTACAATTTTGGGAAATGTTTAGCACACACACAAGATTTTAAATCATGGGTTTTGAACATGCACTAAAGTATTTTATTACGGGGGTTGTGAGCCCGTCGGAACTTGTTCCATTTTATAATTGTTCAACATTACCTTATGATACAGTGATATCCATATTTTATGACGTTTAAGATGTTGGGCAAGTGACTACGGCTTATAACTTTAACATTGGATCTCCTCCACATATGTTAGAGTTTGGACGGAAAGTTATCTTCCATTACTTCTATGAAAAGTTATTTTGGAGAATTTGTTTAATGTGAATTGTTAAACAATGTTGTTTATATGGTATTATCCTAGAAGGGGATTTTGGGATTTTGGCGTCTCATTTATGATTTTGCTTATAGCAATTTGGCTTTGAAAGCATAATGTTCAGCACCGTTTTATTGACTTGGAGTCATTGAGTCCATTGAGGTTCATAGAGTTTCGTTTTACGACATGTTGAGTCGTGTGAGTATGATTTCACGAGGTGAATGTTTTAATTACTTTCGGGGAAAAGTTTACAATGTTTGTTACTTGCCGGTAGGAATTTATGCTAGTCCTGATAGGTTGTTAAGTGAATGTCTTATAAATTGTATGCAGTAGGAACCAAATAGCCTTAGAATGTTGGATCTAATTCTATTGCGCAGCTCTTGTTTGAGTCTAACCGTTGTAGAATAGAATCTTTTATTCGAATGTCTATCTGATTTCACATTATATGCATCTGTGCATTCGCGAGGCGACTCGGGGGTTAAACATTTCTATTTACTCATCGTACGAGTTGATAACCGTTCGGTCATAGGGTGTTTTAGCGTTGTGGAAATCATGCATAGTTCGCGTTTTTGCACACTTTGAAAATACAAATGTGTGAGTCATTGACATTAGTCAATTTTGATTTTGCCAAGTATTTTGGAAAATTGGAAACCTTTTGGGTTTGGAGGAAATGTGTGTTTTGAGTATTTTGCCATATACATTTTGTAATGACGCTTTGACGTTTTATGTTCCAAGTACGAAAATTTGAGGAAATGCTTGTGATGAAAATTTTAGAAAGATTGTTTTTATAAAACTATGTTGCGTACAATTTCATATGTTTTGAACAATTACACGCACCGTTGGTGCAATTCGAGAACTGAAGTCGGTTTGACCTTTATTGGTGCCGACCATTTACTAGAAATTGTTCCTTCCTAGTTTTCTTTTAGAGAGTACATGGTTGTGTACAGTTTGATCGGTAACGTTTTGCTCGTGTGTCGTTATGTGGCCATTTGAGAAAATTTTGGAAGTCAGTTTAAAGAATTTTATCTTTTGAAATTTTGATGTGAGCTATTTGATGTATATGTGTTATTATAAGAAATTTCTAAGAAGCATTACGAGCTTGTATATCTACTCCAATTTGAAGTTTTACGATGTTTTACGATGTTTTAAGTCGATATTTTCGAATGGTGGAAACGTATTGATTTTGTTTAAATATGGAATTTGCACAAGTCCTTTTGTGTTTTGACTAAGGTGAGTTTGTAAATCGTTTCACCGTTTTGTATAATAAACTGACGCGCGCAAAATTTTGTTGGTAAACCTTGCCTCATGCCGTTTTATGGTGGACGAGGAAATGTTGGAGTCAATGTTGTTTAGACCTCTTTTGAAATACGTGCACACCTGGTGTCGCACCTCGTTTAAGGTCGAGCAGCCACTTTACATGCCTGTCGTGAGTCAATCCATACTAGAACCGTTGCGTCCACTTTAAAGAAATTGTTTATTATGTTTTTGCGTTTTGCGAATAATCTGAACTGCAATGAAATAATTTCAACATGACTTTCATTGGGACGAGCGTGCCCGTTTTGCGTAACTACCGATTTGAATGATAGTAGTTTTCTATACGTACGACTTATTTGATATGAAAATCCTTGCGTTGAAAATTTCTGTGAAAAGTTTTGTTGATTGGTATATTTGTTAAAATATTCGCTTGAAAAACCTTGAACTCGTTAGGACCTTGGAAGGAGTGAGCAACCCAGTTAAGGGTGAGTGCGTGTAGCACTTCAGCGGTGGAAGATTTGGGTATTCCACGCGTGATAATACCGTAGACCGAATGGTATCGGCTAAAGGATGATACCCTTTGTAATTAAGAGAATAAATTCGCGGTAACCTATTTGAGGTAGGTGATATATATTTAGGCGTCGACTTTTAGACTTGAGGCCAAGCACCTTTAATGTAATCAGGGGATTGTAGCTCGATTTTAATGAAATAATGGTGATGGTAGTTGGAACCTTAAGACGCTCAATTGTGATGAATGATTTTGGTGAAATAACTTTCGCATATGGTTAAAGGATTTGTCGGTTCTATGATTGTATTGGATGAACTTTGGAGTCTATTAGAACTCGTTGGGGTAATCGACCGTTAATGGTAGGAATGATCGGGGTTAACGACCAGGTTGGGTTCGTTAGTGAGCAAACCGTGAACTGATTTAGAGTTGAAACTAAATTGAGGAAGATGGGACACTTTAAGGTTGGGAGACAACCGAAGTCGTTTAACTAGGAGTTATTCCTATGGTTAGAGTGTTCTTCCGGACATAAGTAACGTGTACTTGAAGGGGTTTCGTTGGTAAGAAATTGGTTCAATGAACTGCCTTTATGGCGGTGTGAGAAATTTAGATTCCAGTTAGGAATTTATGATTTATGGTCGACAATGAGTCGGATTAGCCTTGGGTTGTAGAGGATGTAGATTTCGAGGACGAAATCCTTATAAGGTTGGGAGGATTGTAACACCCGTAAATTTTTGGGATAAGTACAACTTCGAATCAATGCGGAATCGATATTCTAAGGAAAATATGAAAAATAGGATATTGGTGTAAATCCTAGATTTTATGGTCTTGTAGGATGGGGAATTCGAATACGAGTCCAACGATTCTTTCCGGAGCGAAAACGGAACTATAACGAAGAAGTTATGACCAAAACAGCGATTAGGAAATAAAACGAAAATCGGGCAGAATGTGGTACACGGGTCGCGACTATGACCAGCGACTATGACTTGAACATTGTCGCGGTGTCATTGTCGCGCTTGTGGGGAAACTGGACGAAAACAAACAGAAAGAGGGCAGTGGAGGGCGACTATGCCCCGCGACATTGCCCAGGGCATAGTCGCGGTGGCATTGTCGCGGTCGGGAGCTGAAGTGATTAAAACAATTTTAACCTCTTTCTCTTCTCATTTCATTCTCACCCTCGACTCTCTTCATCTTCCTCACTCTCTCTCAGTCGATTTCTCTCAAAAACACCATCCCCTCCCCTCTCCTTTCTCATTTCTTCACCAAATCAAACCCTCTTCCTCCATTGATGAACATATTGGAAAGCTTGGAGCTTTTGTGAAGATTAAGATTTGTTTTTGGAAGCTTCAAATGGTTAAGGTAATCTTTCCCTACCCTAAAGATGTTATTGTAGGTAATTTCATCTTCTTTCCATCTTGTGGTGATGTTGAACAATTTTGGTGATGATGGGTTAAGGAAATATGGTTTTATTCATATACAAGAACTAGGGTTTGGTAAGTTGGGGGTTTTGATGTTTTATGGTTAGGGAATGATTCCTAATGGTTGGATTGTGATATTGATGGTTGGGATTTCATAAATCTAGGTTTTGGAAGTTTTGGCTTGAAGATGCAAACTTCATCAAAGGAGCATACGTTGGAGAAACCCTAGATTTAGCTAAATCTAGCGAAGGTGAGTTCAAGTTACTTTGCGAAAACTTTGTACATGCCAAAATGTTATTTTTCTAAGAAATTATGTGTTTTACTTGAAAATTATTAATGTTGAGTTATTTGGTGGATTTTACCTTTTGAGGTATTAATTGTGGTAAACATTGTAAAACACTACTTTTGGATATTTTGGAAAAATGTGATAGATAAGTCTTATATGAAAATGGATTGTTGATTTATGTGATAAATGGAGTCTATTTATTATGAAAATGAATTTTGTGGATATTTGGAAATATGCATATAGTACATCAAGAGATGTTTTGAAAATGTAAAGGTTGAGTCCTTTTTGAAATGAGGGTTATCCCGATCCAAGGTTTTATTTCGGGTTTTTCACGGATTTGAAGTATTTACTGACAACCGGTGTGTGTTGTTATACTTAATGTCATTTTATGACTTTCATGAACTATCTTTTGAGTTAGTTGAGCTTGTGGCTCGGTATTGGATTTTATTAAGTTTTGGGGACAGTTGTCCAGTTTGATAACTCGAAGTTGAGTTGGATCATGATTTATGATTATTGGGGAATTGCATGTTTTGAATGCATCTGTTTGTTCATTTGGGGTCGTGTAATATTTTAGACCTTGTTAGCCATGGATCCATAGGCATTTGAGTTTCCCCTTAGTCTCGCGGGCAAGAGGTCGGGATTGATTGAGCTTAGTTTACGAGACGTTGGTTTATTTGGTGGCACGGAATAGGCATCATGATCCATGATAGGTAAGGCGTGGACCTAGATGGTCGGGCGTCGTCTCACGGACAGTAAGGTGTAATTCCATATATGTGCTTAGCACGGGATAGGCATCGAGTCCCATGATAGGTAAGGCGTGGACCTGGAGGGTCGGGCGTCGTCTCATGGGCAGTAAGGTGTAATCCTTAACGTGCTGTTGTGGATTTGGTGACCCAATGTATAGACCTGGAATGGTTGAAGTTGGGGGCATCCTAGTCTCGTGAGCAATAGATCTGGGGTGATTGAGCTCAGTTTTACGAGAGTAATCCACGTGGGTGTTTTTATTACATAGTAAGTGACCCACTTTGGTGTTCCGTCACGTGCGATGTACATGGGTCTCCCCCGTCACCGAAAGGTGTTGTTTTGGGTATTTGTTACTACTCATGTTTTCGGTGATGTGTTCTATTTATATGGATTGTTTTCCATGGTACGTAAGTTGTGGTTTATATCTCATCCGTGTATGATGTTTTGGGTACTTATGTTACCTCCACCTTCAACGGATACGGGTCTTCCCCGTTTATGGTATTTGATATTTATTACATTTTTCGGTTGTGTGAGTATTGCTTCGTTTTATGTTTAACAAAGAGTGATATTTCAGGGACGATTTCCATGTTTGGTGAGTTGGATATATATATATTATCAACTGTATTTGAAGGAATTGTCTAAACTAGACTTATTCACGTATTTCAAATTATTTATGAAAGTAAGACAGTTTGGAAAACGTATTATAAACTTTTGAGGACTTTCTCGTGGAAATGTGGTAATTGAAAATGGTTGGTTGGATTTAAAGTAAACTCTTTTGAAATCATGACTATAACCTTCACTCTTACGATTTATGTTTTATATATAGTCATGATAAAATGCTTGAACTCACTAGGCGTAAGCCTAACACTTTCTATTTCTTTTATTTTGTCGGCATGTGCAACAGGCTCAGGTTGGGGTAACTCTAGCTACACCGTGAAGTGGCGAATGCTAGAATAGTGCACGAGAGGTGAATAGCTTAAGTTATGTTCCGCAATTACCCTTGGAAAGTAGCACTTGTGTTTGGAGTAAGCGGTGTCCGAAGCGAGTTTAGTCTTGGTACTAAGACTTATGTAGTATGTATTGCTTGGAGATAACCATTATTTGTAATTGGAAGTATGTTACTTATTGTTTCAGATGTAATATCAAAAAAAAAATTAAATTAGTTGCTCTTTCCAAATTTGGGGGTGTTACACATAGATCGGACAAAATAAGGATGAGGCGAGAGTGAGATAGATATTCACGGGTATGGGAAATCACCGATGCATCACTTGGTACCGATTGGGAATTGTGCAGTTATTATTATTTCACAGATTTATGCTTTTATTCTGTTTTTATCGCTAATTTGCTTGGGGACAAGCAACGCTCGGTTTGGGGTTGTTGATAACGCCACTTTTTGGCGTTATTTTCGGTTCTCAAACCTATGAGATTGGCTTGTGTTCAAGTAAAAAAGCGCGTATTTTACGGTTTATCTAGTGAATTATGCAGGTTATCTAAAAGGCGGCATTCCTCGGGAAAAGAAGTTAAAAAGAGCCCAAAACGAGTCCAAACGAAGCCTAACAGAAGCCCAAAAGCAAAGCCCAAGACCCACGACCGAACCAGGACCCGATCCGCGAACCAGACGACGACCCATGCAGCCAAAAAGACACGCGCGACTTACCACGCGACTTGCAAGTCGCGTGGCAAACCGCGTAAGCCACTGTTTGTCGAAAATCAGCTTTATTAATCGGGGTTTAGGTCATTATTCGGTATCCAGTTTTAACGCAACTTTCACACGACGGCCAGGGGCGATTTTGGGGCAATTTCTGGAGACTTTTCGGAGCTTTCGGAGTCACGATCGAGAGCCGATCAAGGAGACGTTCAACACGCGAAGTAGAGACGAGCACGAGAGAAGGGAGTTCATCATCCTACTGTTTACGATTGCATCTTTTACGCTTAATCATGTTTACATACACTTTCGCATCTATTCCTCTTGTGTTTGAATCCACCACCGACATGAACTAACCGGTTCGTGTTGGGGGTTGGAATGAATTCGGTTTATTAAGCATGTAAACAAACGATTTGAACTTTTATCAGTTTTTCCGTTATTAATGAAGCATGTGATTTTGTGTTTAATGCTTTTGTGAATTTGGCCAATTTACAATTGATTTGTGTTAGTAATTAAGTTCGAGAGAATTAATTGCTATTTAGAATTAGGAATTGCATGCCTAAAGTCCGAAAGGTGATAGAGATATACCGAGTAAGCTTTAGTCCCAATTAAACCGTTAGGTTGATATCGAGAGATAAAATCTGGCCAATTTAAACATAAATCATGTACTTAATGTGTTTTGGAATCCATAGGTGAGATCGAGAGATTAAACTTATCCTTTTCAAAATAAAACCCGTTGTTGTTCGAAAGAGAACGACGGTGATCTTAAAAGATTTGGGAATCATTAAGGGGATTAACTGGTAACTGTTTTGAGTCAGTTGTTCGCATGTGTAGAACCTAAGGATTTCCAACCCTCAACTTCTCTCTCTATCGAAGTTTCTAAGTCGTTTACTGTTTCGTTGTGATTTCGTATTTGTTGCAATTAAGTAGTTTTAAATCAAACCAACCATCTCTCAATTCGACAGCTCAGTTAATAGCGATTGTAGTAATTGTGATACTTAGTTCCTAGTTCCCGTGGATTCGATACTCGTACTTACCGTACGTTATTACTTGATTCGACACCGTACACTTGCGGTTAGATTCTCGAGGTGTGAAAACCTCGTATCAATTATTGGAGGAAAACCTTAAAGAAGATGGGATGGTTAAGCAAAAGCTACTCTTAACAGAAGATAGCTGTGGTATTAAACTGTTCAGTGGGCGAGTGTGGGTGCCCAAGATTGGAGGAAGTCGGGAACTACTATTGGATGAAGCTCATAAGTCCAAGTACTCCATACATCCGGGGAGCACTAAAATGTATAGAGACTTAAAGCTGCATTATTGGTGGCCGGTTATGAAGCTAGACGTGGCACGTTGTGTGGAAAAGTGTGTAACTTGCTCGTTAGTAAAGGTCGAGCATCAACAACCGTATGGAAGCCTAAAATCGTTGGAAATCCCTGAGTGGAAATGGGAAAAGATCACCATGGACTTTGTGACCAAGTTACCAAAGACGGCCAAGGGCAACGACACTATTTGGGTGATAGTAGATCGTCTAACCAAGAGTGCTCATTTTCTAGCTATGCGGGAAACTTCGCCCATGGACAAATTGGCAAAATTATACATCAATGAGGTGGTATCGAGGCATGGTGTACCCGTGTCAATAGTCTCCGACCGTGATAGCCGGTTCACTTCTAGATTTTGGCAATCTTTGCAAAAGGAATTGGGTACGAGAGTGAATCTAAGCACGGCATGCCATCCGCAGACGGATGGGAAAAGTCAAAGAACAATACAAACCTTGGAGGACATGCTAAGATCGTGTGTGATTGTTTTTTGTGGGAATTGGGATACACACCTACCTCTAGTAGAATTCGCTTACAACAACAGTTACCATTCGAGCATCGGTAGAGCACCGTTTGAGGCATTGTACGGTAGGAAGTGTCGGACTCCGGTATGTTGGTTAGAAGCGGGAGAAAAATAGTTTGCGGGTCCAGAAATTGTCCAACAGACGGCGGATAAGGTTAAGGAAATCCGGGAGCGCTTGAAGGCGGCTCAGGACCGTCAAAAGAGTTACGCCGACAAGAAACGAAGACCGGTAGAATTCCAAGTTGGGGAGCGGGTAATGTTAAAAGTATCCCCTTGGAAGGGCCTAATACGATTTGGAAAGCGTGGGAAGCTGAGTCCCCGTTTCATACGACCGTTTACCATTTTGGAGTGGGCCGGGTTACAAGCATACAAATTGGATTTACCGCCGGAAATGGATGGAATTCACCCTACTTTTCATGTATGCTATTTACGTAAGTGCTTGGCGGTGGAAGAAAGCGTCATACCAATGTCAGAGATTCGAGTGGATAACAACCGTTGCATTGAAGAGCCCGAAGCCATTCTGGGTAGAGCGACTACGAAACTTCGACACAAAGAGGTGGCCAAGGTCAAAGTGCAATGGAAACACCACCGGGGCGCCAACGTGACTTGGGAACTTGAGGAAGATATAAAGCGCCGATACCCGCACTTATTTTCATAGCTTGAGATTTCGCGGACGAAATCGTTCTTCAAGTTGGGGAGGATTGTAACACTCCAAAATTTAACGTAAGTAAGATCGTTCCTATTAGTTGGTTTTGCGTGTGCATCGTCACGTATGTAATATATGTATATGGATAGGATTACGTATGCATGCATTCTTTTCCATGCAACCTCATGCACGAGTCCACCTATGAATCTAAGTTACCGTTCGTGCGCCCAAAACCCTCGAGAAGATTCGGAAAACAATTTCGGGCAGCAGTTTGGTCGTGGTTCGCGACTATGCCTCGCGACAATGCCCTGGGCAAAGTCGCTATGGCAATGTCGCGACCAGGTGGTCGAATTCGGGCAGTAAGTTGTACTCGGGGAGCGACTATGCCCGACGACAATGCCCTGCGCAAAGTCGTCGGGGCAATGTCGCGGTTAGAGGGTCGAGATCTGAGTTTAAGGTCGTGAATGGAAGGGTTTCAGATTCATTTTTTCATTTCAGCTCCTAGTTCGTTCCTCTCATCCATTTTGGCGATTTTTCCCCAAGTTCCATCTCTCCCTCCTCATTTATTATTCCAGGGTTTCCATCTACCATCTCACCAACTAAAAACCTTAGTTAATGCAAAGTGAAGAAGATCCTAAAGTGTAAGAGCTTAGAGTGGTCAAGCTTTCCTTACTTAAAGATCATCTAAACTAGGGTTTCTCCGTAAGTGTAGGTTTTCACTTGACAAACCTTCCAAGGTGAGTTCATCCTTTCCATGTGACTTTTAATACACCTTAAATGTTCTTTTATCAAGCTTTTAAATATCTTTGTCTTGTCTCACTAATTTCTTGGGTTTTAGATCTACAATCTCATGTAAAGAGATTTGGGGGGTTTTACTTGGATGAGAATTTTGCAAGAGTAAATGTGAACTATATTGTGTCTACAAATAGATTTCTTAGTTTTAAATGTTATACTCCCCAATTTGTAAGATTTTACTTTGTGGATTAAAACTAGGGGTTTGGTACCTTGAATGGGTTTGGATAATATAATTGGGATAATGAACTCTATATGATGAATATGGTACTTGGAAATCATGTGATTATATATATATATATATATATATATATATATATATATATATATATATATATATATATATATATATATGTATATATATATATATATATGTATATATGTATATATATATGTATATATATATATATATGTATATATGTATATATATGTATGTATATATATATGTATGTATCCGCATATGTGTTTGTATTTATGTATGGATAAGTAGTGATGTTGGTATTGAGCGTAATGGACCCTTTGACACTAGAGTCTTTATGGACGATGTCGGAACGCTAGTTTTCCACATCGAGGCACGACTAGGCATCGACGGTATGGTATAAGTCCTAAGTGCTTTTACGTTATTGGATATTATAATTTCATGGGTGTTGGTTGTAAGTAACCTCACTCGGTATCCAAAGGTATGGTCATGTGTTGGTAAGCGGGACTCCCCCGTCAACCCAAAAGATTTCTTGGTATTATTACGACGTATATTCAAGATTACGGTATTCTCTTATTTGTTGGTTTCTATAAAGAATTATTAATTATTCAAATTTAAATGTTGTACTCACTAGGCTCTAGCCTAACACTCTTCTTATGATGATATGTGTAGCACGTAATCCTAGTGGTGGGGCTCCTCGGACTTGAGAGTGGAGTGTTGGAGGGACGGTAGCATTTTTGGTGGACATAGAGGCGAACTTTTGGGTGCATAGTTCAATTTACTTTATGAGCGAGATAGCAACACCCGTTTATAATCTGAACTTTGCTAAGTCTAGATTAGTGAGAGGGACCAGATTGTGACAAAATGACAACCACAGGGGGATTTCTGGTGTAAATATTTCATTTTAGGGACCAAATCCAGATTCTGACCTAACCACAGGGACCTCTGGTGTAATTTACTCTTGTGTATTTTTATGTAGTTTCATGTATTTTTCTTATTTTGATGAAACTATTTCATGTATTTTCTCAGTTTGATAAAACTTTTTTATTTTTACATAAAAACACAAGTATAAGAAACAAAGTCATTAAGAAAAGAATGATATGAAAAAATTTCATCAAATTAAAAAAAATTAAGAGTGAATTGTGGATTTGGTTCTGTGGTTTTGTCTTTTCTTTGATTATGGTCCTCATTCTATGTTTATCGTGGATATAGTCCCTATGGTATGGAATATATTTTGACTAGGGTCCCTCAACACTAACACCGTTAATTTTTTAGGTTAAAGGCATCATGTGCCTTGCATATGATGGGTATAATTGTCAATTTACTATTCCCTTTCATATAATCTATACATTTTTAAAACAAAGAATACTAAAATTGTGGATTTGGTCCCCATGCATCACTCACCATATTTAAAACAATAAAACCTATCTATCATCTCTCTTAATTTTCCTAACAAAAATTTCATTACTTTAATATAAAATGATAATACATTCAATTTCATTAAAATTTTATATAAAATAATAATACATTCAATTTCATTAAAATTTTATATAAAATAATAATACATTCAATTTCATTATTATTTTATTATAAAATAATACATTTAATTTTATTAGAAAATTTTCTATTTCTTCAATATGTTAATCATAAATGAGTAGTTCAAATTTATAGATTTTCATCCCTTACTCTCTACTTTAACCTTATTTATGCAAAGAATATACTAAAACCTTCAAAATCTTTATTTTTTATAATATGCTCTAAATAGGATAAATATTAAACAAAATCTAAATTAAAAATGTCATGTAAACATTTATTTAGACATAATTATTTTAGTGATACCAAATATTATTTTTAAAATTTTGGGCCGCTTGTTTGGTCTTTTTGTTTCCGTTGCATTGTTACGTTTGTGGTTGATACCAAAAGTGCATTTGTCTTTCAAAAAAAATTATTTTTATACATTTCAAATGTAGCATTATCATAATTTAACTAACCATACTGTAGATGATTAATCATTTGCTGATGCCATGGGTCTGAGCTTCCACTTGCAATAGTAAGAACTCATTTAATATTAAAATATCGAAGATATAGAAATTCTTCTAACAAAATTAAATGTATTGTTATTTTATATTAAATAATAATGAAATTGAATGTATTATTATTTTATATAAGGTTTTAATGTAATTGAATGTATTATTATTTTATATTAAAGTTATAGAATATTTTGTTAGGATAATCAAGAGAGATGATATATGAGTTTTAAAGATGATGAGTGATGCATAGGGACAAAATCCACAATTTCAACATTTTTTGTTTTAAAAATGTATAGTTTAATTAAAAGAGAAAAATAAACTGACAATTATACCCATCATGTGCAAGACACATGATGCCTTTAACCTTTCAAACTTAATGGTGTTAGTGTTGAAGGACCATAGTCACAATATATTGCATACCACAAGTACCATATCCATAATAAACATAGAATGATGACCAAAGTCAAAGAAAGCACATAACCATAGGGACCAAAACCACAATTCACTCAAAATTTAATGAAACAAATAAATAAAAAATTACATGATATTTTTTCATCAAATGTTAGGATTTAAAATATTTTGCTTCACATATATTTGTTTCATATTATGATAGTTTCACCTTGATTTGTTTCATCATGTGAATATTTTTTACGTGTATTTTTCATTTCACTAGGTGAATCAAAAAACAAATTCCACCTGTAATATTTTTACAAGGTGAACACGAACATATGTGAAACAATATCTTAAATCATAGGTATTAATGAAAAAAAATCATGTAAAAAATATTTTTATATTGGTTCTCACGGATTTGTAACATATTTATGGTTCTCATTTGATTATCGTCATATATATATATATATATAGAGAGAGAGAGAGAGAGAGAGAGAGAGAGAGAGAGTCCCCTTATTCTGAAACCATTGTATTTTATGAAACCATGAAACCAAAGGTATTTGGGCCTTTTTCTCCAAATTCGTAATTTTAGGAATATCCATTATTTTAGCAACTAACAAACTTCCATAATTTTCTAAATTATCTTCATCTCTCTCTCCGGTGACCTACACTCCGGCGACCTCCTCCTACTCCGGTGATCTCCAATCCGGCGACTTGCTCCCACTCCGGCGACCTCCCCCAAAATTCCGGCGAGTTTCATACATTTTTCGAGTTTCATAACAGTTTTTTCATAAACAATTTTTTCATAAGTTCGAGTTTTTTAAGTTTCATAAACCGTTTTTTCGAAATTTTAACATTTCATAGGAGAAAAACAATATGAAACCGACGAGTTTCATAATTGTTTCACGTTTCATAGGAGACGTTTCGTAGGAGAAAAACAATATGAAACTGGCGAGTTTCATAATTTTTTCACGTTTCATAGGAGAAAAATAATATTATTTCAAATTCAAAGCGGTCAGGTATACTAAATTCAAAGCGGTCGGGTATACGAAGAAATCAATGAAGAAATTACAAACTATATGCTAATCTAATGTGTGTATTTTTGTTGGGAGAGAAGCACCGTACTGTTTATTTTCTAAAGAGTATCGCCAACTTCAATAGAATGAATGGCTGAAAGATGGGAACCGCTTCAAAAACTGCATCAATACATAGGGCGACAAAACCATCGTTAGCCGGCAGTTTCCATCGTTAGCCGGCAGTTTCCTCATCATATTCCACATCATCGCCATCGCAGGGGCCATCGCCGACTGCAACGCTGCCTCCGCTGGATCCACAAAGTGGTACGCCGCCCACATGGTGGCCAGAATTTTGTGAGAGAGAGAGAGGGAGAGAGGGTCGGAATTTTGTGAGAGAGAGAGAGGGAAAGAGAGAGATTGAGATAATAACCATAATTAGATAAATTCAAATCAATTAAATATATTCCAAAATTAAATACCTAAAAACTATTCCCAAAATACCCTTTCCCTATTTTTTAAATTCAAAAATCCCTCAACCGTTGATCAAGAAAAAGGACGACTGAGATCGGGTTTCATTGGTTTCATCTTTTTTACTGGTTTCATTTGAAGCTCCCTCTCTCTCTCTCTCTATATATATATATGATACAAATCAAATACAAACTATCTATTCGTTGCACCTCTTACATACCATATGTGCATATATGCATAATCTAAAATGTATATATGTATTATCCCATATGAATATATGTTCATATATGTATATTTTTGCATGTATGTATATGCATATGCACACTGGTTGTTCATACATATACATTATGGTTTATAAGTTATGCAACAAATGCAATGTTTGTGTTTTACGGAATCTCTCTCTATATATATATGTTTACTTAAAAAAAAGGATCAAGTTTCTGTAAAATCTATATATATATATATATATTTACTTTAAAAAAAAGTATCAAGTTTCTTTTATATATTTTAATACACAAATGTTGTATTTCTTTTAAATCAGGTTTTTTTTTGAAACAAAACATCCCATTGAATTAATGAAGAAGATTACACTTGGAGTTTACAGAATCCCGCAAAAAGCTGGGAATGTAGAACAAAGTGGACGGGCTAGGAAAACTACGAGCGTTTCTAGCAAGAGTGTGGGCAGTCACGTTAGACTGTCTCCTCACAAAATTTAACGAAAAACCATTGCTCCGACGGAGTAGAGACCTGCAACTAACAATTATAGATCCAAATTCAGAGAGATCATCTTCGTTTGAGTGAGTGGCATCGACCACCACCTTTGCGTCGCTTTCGAAAAAAACATGTAGGTAACCCAAATGAAGTATCCATTCTATGGAACTTGCGAGAGCCATATGTTGGTGCAAGTGTACCACATCTCTATATATTTATATATATTTATTTTGATGATTACAAACACACCGTATTATTGTTTGTCTAACAATTTAATCCAAGTGTGCAGTTGTTGAAGAACACGAAGTTTTTATCTGAAGGGTTCAAGACGGAAGTGTTTACGTCGTCATCATTGTTTATAACTAATAATGATAAACACCCTAAAATAATATACCACTTGGATATTTCTAAAAACCTTTTAAATAATATTTTAAAAGAAATTTTGGTTCTAGAAGTATCTGCCATGCGTACTGTTTCTGCAACCACTTTCTGACGCAGGTATACCGCGAAGGTAGAGCCGGTATACCGCGGGTACATTTTGGCCGGTATACCGCGGGTGTTCAGCCGGTATACCGCGGCAGGCTCGGTGTGCATCTCTGATTGGTTGAAAGTACTCTTTTCTGACGGCGGTATACCGCGAGTCCTAGCCGGTATACCGCGGGTACGTTTTCCAGAAGTCAACTTTGCATGAGAGCCGTTGTGTGTCAGTGTCCTTTTTACTGCACGGTATACCGCGTGCATTTGGCGGTATACCGCGCCTCATATTTCCGTTGGAGATGCTGATATATAAAGAAGCATGCTGGTGATGAAGAAAAAAGACCAATACCACACAACACAACAAGCAGCAACCAAACTCTCAGCTCTCTCATCTATTTAATATATATATTTTATAAAACCTTTTTTTATAAAATATCCAAGTGTGAGATATTATACAAGAGTGATTACCCATTGTGAGTTATACTCCTCTTGTAAGTATTTGAATAACGGGTGTGTGATCCTGTACATCTCAATAAGCTGAGGCTTAGAGAACCGTTTACTTTGCTCTGTATTTGGTTTGTATTCTACCGTAAAGAATACATTTATTGGATCGTGTCGGGAAGTGTCTCGGCTGCTGGTTTATCACAGTTGGTGGTAAATCAGTAAATCTCTGTGTCAAGTATCTCTATCCCTTATCTCTTTATTTATTCCGCTGTGCTTTATTATATTTGTTTATATAAACTGCTTTGCATTTATATTTATTTATATAATCTCTGTGTATTTGTTTATATTTACACTCTTCGTTATTATTTGTATACTCTGATTTATTTATACTGTTTCTGTACTGTATTTATTTGTAAAAGATTTTTTGAAAGTAAAAGATTTTAAATACAACCTTACCCCCCCCCCTAGGTTGTCTAACATTTGGTATCAGAGCAGGGCTTTCAAAAATCGTCTATTTAATTTTTTAAAAATCCGTTTTTGTTATGGCTCAACAAAATGCTTGGTTTTCTAAATCTCTTCTTATTGATTTCGAAAATTTTGATCTTTGGGCAAATTCTTTTGAACGTTATGTTCGTGGGATAAATCAAAATATTTGAGATATTATTATTAAAGGAAATTTCAAACCCACAAAATTTCAAAACAACAAAGTTGTTGAAAAACCTAGCTCGGAATGGTCCGACGAAGATGAGGCTAATTATTGTTTAAATTATGAAGCCAAAAATTTTCTCTTTTCGGTTCTTACTAACGATGATATTGAGCGTGTTTATCTCTTTGAAACTGCTCGTGATATTTGGGAGAACTTGAACATCACCTATGGTGAAAACTCAAAAGAAAAGAGAGACAAAACCCGAGATCAAAGAAATGAAGAAACGTGTCTCATGGCCGACCATGATAATGAGGTATCTTCATCATATTCTTCTAAAAATAATTGTGATAGTAATTATAGTGATAATTATTATAGTGACAATGAAAATAATCTTGACGAATTATATAAATCATTTCATGATATGGCCGCTCTTGCAAATAGGTATAAAGATGAAATCTCTAATTTAAAAGAAACCGTATCCGCATATAAAAAGGAAATAGATGACGGTAAACAAAAATCTGCTTATGATTTAGATATTATCACTAAATTAGAAAATAAATTAAGTGAAAAAGATATTTGTAAATCTTGTGTTATTTTAAATGATAAAATTGCATGCTTAAATAAAAAGACACATGAAGATATTACATGTACAAAATGCGAGATTCTTGAAAATGAAATTGCATGTTTAAATGCTAAATGTAAATCGCATGAGAAAAATGACTTATTAGCAAATGCTTTTAATAGTAGCAATGATAAAGTGCTTAAAATGCTTAATATATCAAATCGTATAAATTGCCGAAAAGGCATTGGTTCAAATACGTGTATTGAAAAATGTGATTGTATGCCAATTAAAAAGGTTTTTGAAAAACCTAAATTTGTTGTTAAAAATAAAACGCAAAAACCTCCGTATGTTCCTAAAATGAATTATGTGAATTATATGTCGAGAAAATCACATGCGTTTATGTATAATAATAAGTTTGCGAATCCTAAGAAAAATGTTAATCCGCATACTTCTTTTTACGTCTATGATGAATACGATCGTAAAATTAAAATGGTTAGAAAATGGATTCCGAAAGGAATGTTTAATGTTGATAATCCCGGTGGGATGCGTTTGTGGTTTTAAACCATTTATATGGCTTTGTATGTTTGTCGTGTTTGTTTTATGTCGACAACATATTTTTTTTGCAGTTTATGTTTTATACTAACTGTTAAAAGGACCCATAAGAAAAGGGTACCACGAAATATTTTCTTTGCCTTTTGTAGGTGTTTCCTGACGAGGTCATAATACGTGGTTACCTGCCGAGGTCATAATACGTGGTTACCTGCCGAGGTCATAATACGTGGTTACCTGCCGAGGTTATAATACGTGGTTACCTGCCGAGGTTATAATACGTGGTTACCTGCCGAGGTTATAATACGTGGTTACCTGCCGAGGTTATAATACGTGGTTACCTGCCGAGGTTATAATACGTGGTTACCTGCCGAGGTTATAATACGTGGTTACCTGCCGAGGTTATAATACGTGGTTACCTGCCGAGGTTATAATACGTGGTTACCTGCCGAGGTTATAATACGTGGTTACCTGACGAGGTCATAATACGTGGTGATTTTTTTTATCACATAAAATTAACCGAAAATTGAAGCCTTAAGATCCGTTTTGGTGCAAGTGTTTCGTATTGGTTTGTATATCTTTGTCTCTACTGCTTTTTGCATTTTATTTTATCCCTCAAATTTTATAAAATCAAATTGATATCGTTATTCATTTGAGGGGGAGCGTTTTAGCTCTTTTACCCATGAGTTTATGCTCTCTCAATTATATGCATATTTTGAGGGGGAGCATCTCTCGAGGGGAAGCATACCGTCTTTCTTGACCCTTTTTGTTTCGACAAACGGGGGAGAGAAACCGCATATGCTCATGCTTAGCGGTTGTGTTTGTCATCATCAAAAAGGGGGAGATTGTTGGTGCAAGTGTACCACATCTCTATATATTTATATATATTTATTTTGATGATTACAAACACACCGTATTATTGTTTGTCTAACAATTTAATCCAAGTGTGCAGTTGTTGAAGAACACGAAGTTTTTATCTGAAGGGTTCAAGACGGAAGTGTTTACGTCGTCATCATTGTTTATAACTAATAATGATAAACACCCTAAAATAATATACCACTTGGATATTTCTAAAAACCTTTTAAATAATATTTTAAAAGAAATTTTGGTTCTAGAAGTATCTGCCATGCGTACTGTTTCTGCAACCACTTTCTGACGCAGGTATACCGCGAAGGTAGAGCCGGTATACCGCGGGTACATTTTGGCCGGTATACCGCGGGTGTTCAGCCGGTATACCGCGGCAGGCTCGGTGTGCATCTCTGATTGGTTGAAAGTACTCTTTTCTGACGGCGGTATACCGCGAGTCCTAGCCGGTATACCGCGGGTACGTTTTCCAGAAGTCAACTTTGCATGAGAGCCGTTGTGTGTCAGTGTCCTTTTTACTGCACGGTATACCGCGTGCATTTGGCGGTATACCGCGCCTCATATTTCCGTTGGAGATGCTGATATATAAAGAAGCATGCTGGTGATGAAGAAAAAAGACCAATACCACACAACACAACAAGCAGCAACCAAACTCTCAGCTCTCTCATCTATTTAATATATATATTTTATAAAACCTTTTTTTATAAAATATCCAAGTGTGAGATATTATACAAGAGTGATTACCCATTGTGAGTTATACTCCTCTTGTAAGTATTTGAATAACGGGTGTGTGATCCTGTACATCTCAATAAGCTGAGGCTTAGAGAACCGTTTACTTTGCTCTGTATTTGGTTTGTATTCTACCGTAAAGAATACATTTATTGGATCGTGTCGGGAAGTGTCTCGGCTGCTGGTTTATCACAGTTGGTGGTAAATCAGTAAATCTCTGTGTCAAGTATCTCTATCCCTTATCTCTTTATTTATTCCGCTGTGCTTTATTATATTTGTTTATATAAACTGCTTTGCATTTATATTTATTTATATAATCTCTGTGTATTTGTTTATATTTACACTCTTCGTTATTATTTGTATACTCTGATTTATTTATACTGTTTCTGTACTGTATTTATTTGTAAAAGATTTTTTGAAAGTAAAAGATTTTAAATACAACCTTACCCCCCCTAGGTTCTAACACCATAGCCTCGCATTCTTTGACTGGTGGAGTTCCATTCGTGACAGTTGTAAGAGCAACGATGAACGAGCCATTAGCGTCTCGTAGAATCGTCCCCGAACCCCAACGGTTGGATTCACTGAAGATAGTCGCGTCCACATTACATTTTAGATAACCCACCGGTGGGGCGTGCTATGAGTCACAATTCGGGAGGGCAGTAGTGGTCCTTAAACGAGAATGTATGGTATTAGCCGTGCACCAGTTCGAGAGAACAGTAGAAGCGTGGCGAATCACGAGCGATGACAACTTAACCGCCTCATTAAGCCATGCATCGTTACGGTGATTCCAGATACTCCAAAGAATCATCAAGAAATTATAACCAACCGAAGGGGTTGCGTTTGCAAGAGTGGAAAAAAGAAAACTATGGAAATCCTCGGAATTGTCAGCGGTCGAATTGATCCTATCCCAAAGATTTGCTTCTTTCCAGATCTTGATCGATGTCGGACAGTCGATAAAGAGATGCCAATTATTCTCCGGGTTAATACCACAAAAAACGCACAAGCACGAGACATTTAAGCCTCGTTTTTGGAGATTTTCTCTATGAGGCAGAACGTCTTTGCTCAATCTCCAGGCAAAAGTTCTGACTTTAAAAGGAACTTTGGCCTTCCAGATTGCCCTCCATATATCGTCGCTGCGTTGCTCGGTGGCCCTAAGTGGCTGCCCGTTGTTTCTTAAGAAGTGATACCCGCTTTTAACTAAATACGTTCCGTTATGACTCGAGTGCCAAATCAACCTATCAGGCCCGTTTCTAAAGCATGAGGTTTTAAGAATCTCCAGTTGGTCACGATGCGAGAAGTCTCGAGATAATCGAGATTGATCCCAACCATTGTATTGTGTGGAAAAGAGGTCACAAACCCTTAAATCAAGCTCGTTCGGTTTAGGTGGGCTCTCAACCCGAAAGTTGAGGTCGTCGCGAAGCCAAGGGTCCTTCCAAACTTTTATGTTTTCTCCGTTGCCAACTCTCCATCTAAACCCACTTTTAAGTAACGAGTGAGCACTCCAAATGCTGCGCCAAATGTAGCTCGGATTGTGTCCTAATTTAGCATAAAAAAACTCCCTTTCGGAAAGTATTTGGCTTTAAAAACTTTGCTGACCAGGGAGTCCGGATAGGAAATCAACCTCCAACCTTGTTTACCCAAAAGGGCTAAATTGAAGGCCGAGAAATCCCGAAAACCAAGTCCACCGGAAATTTGAGGACAACAAAGTTTATCCCAAGAAATCTAGTTTATCGACCGGGAGCCGTCCTTCTTAGAACTCCACCAATAGTTGTTAAGCTGCTGTTTGATTTCCTGCAAAAGAGTGTTAGGAAGTAAAAAGACACTCATGTAGTAAACCGGAATAGCCTGGGCTGCCGCCTTGATCAAAGTAAGTCTACCCGCCCCGGAGATCGGCTTTTGTCGCCATTTGGAAAGTCGCTGCCATACCTTATCTTTGAGGTGTCGAAAGATAGTTTTTTTGTTTTTCCCGACCAACGATGGCAGGCCCAAATACCTTCCAATATTGAGGGGGTTGGACACACCAAGAACATCGCAAATCCTATTCTTGGAAGTCGGGTCGAGATTATTGCTACACATTATTCCGGATTTGTCGAAATTAACCGCCAACCCCGAAGCCAGTTCAAACGTTTCGAGGGTGGATTTTAGGTTCGAGCATTCTTCCGTATTAGCACGACAAAAGAGGAAAGCATCGTCCACGAAAAGGAGGTGCGATATTGCCGGAGCCCGTCTCGTAACTTGGCAGCCATGAATCCGATTGTGAGAAGTCGCATCCTCCATAAGGGTGGAGAGACCCTCCATGCATAAAATAAAGATATATGGGGAAAGAGGATCGCCTTGACGGAGACCCCGCTTGGGGGTGATCGGGCCCATGATATCATTATTTAGTTTAATATAGTATCTGACCGAAGTAATACACAACATCACCATTTCCACCCATTGTCGCGAGAAACCCAACTTCGTTAACATGAGACGAATGTAACTCCAATCCAGCCTATCATAGGCCTTGCTTATATCGATCTTAAGAGCCACGTCTCCGAACTTTTTTCGTTTGTTTTGTTTCATGCTATGGAGAAGTTCAAACGCGAGGAGAATATTGTCAGTAATGAGTCGACCTTTAATAAAGGCCGATTGAGACTCCGAGACAACTCTGGGGAGAATTTTCTTGAGACGGTTCGCGATGGCCTTAGTTAAAATTTTGAGCACGACGTTGCAAAGAGCTATGGGCCGAAAGTCCTTTAAGGTGGCAGGTTCGACACATTTCGGAATAAGAGTGATAATAGCATCATTAATACCCTCCGGGAATTCACGATTATGAAGCCAAGAGACCCCGGACGAGAAGATGGAATCGCCTAACAGATTCCAATAATGCTGAAAAAATCGAGGGTTAAAGCCATCGGGACCCGGAGCTTTGTCCGGATGCATTTGAAAGAGGGCGTCTTTGAATTCTTGCTTCGAGAAGGGGGCATCCAAGAACCTATTGTCGTCCTCCGTAATGCATGTTTTGACTTTGTCGGTGATCAGAAAGGCCGAACCAAAGCTTTCCGAAAAGAGGTTCTTAAAGTAAGAAATAGTCAAAGACCGGAGTCCATCTGTGTCCGACACCCAACTCCCATCGTTGTTTTTTAGGTGGCGAATAAAATTCTTTTTCCTTCTCCCATTGGCGTGAGCATGAAAAAACTTCGTGTTAGTGTCACCCTCCTTTAGCCAGAAGACCTTTGCACGTTGTTTCCAATGTTCCTCCTCGTTGACGATGAGAGAGACCAATTTAGTGTTAATACTGGCAGATTCAAGAGCGTTGTTGGGGGGGGGGGGGGATGATCTCTAAGATAGGCGAGCCTGCGGCGACAATCGTTTAATTCCTCTCTTTGGGCCGCGTGGAGGTTACGTCCCCATCTCGAAAGGTTGCTAGCAATCCTGGAGAGACGGTTTTGGAGGTTGCGGGAAGAGTCATTATTCCACCAAACCGAAACCCGGTCATCCAAGTCCGCCTCGTGAAACGATTTGTTCTCAAATCTAAAGAGCTTGTGAGAATGGAAGCGGACCGGGGAAACATCATGCAAATGGAGGAGGATGGGAGAGTGGTCGGATATCGGACTAATAAGATTTTCCACCCAAGCGTTAGGAAAGATGTTAGACCACAACGGAGACCCGACCGCACGATCAAGACGTTCCCAAACTTCATTGGGTTTACCTTTATGTCTGCACCAAGTAAAAGGAAAACCCAACATGTTTATGTTAGCGAGGTGACAATCGACCAGTGCATCCCGAAAACCACGAATGCACCAGTCGGGATGATCTAAGCGCCCTTTTTTTTCGTTGTGGGCAGTGAGATCGTTAAAATCCCCAACGACAACCCACAAATTATTCGCCCGACTAGCAAGCGTTCGAAGGAGGTTCCACGAATCTCGCCTTCTTCCCCTTTCAGGGAAACCATAAAAACCCGTAAGTCTCCAAGAGCCGTTAACACAGTCATTTATGAGCAAGTCTATAAAGTTATGCGAGTACGACAAAAGAGAAACATCTGCATTACCATTCCAAAGAGCACAAACACCACCACTTCTGCCAATACAGTCAACAGTAATACAATATTCAAAACCCAACCTGGACTTAATAACATCCATCCGAGGTTGGTTTACAAGTGTTTCAAACAAAAAGATAATGTCAGGCCTAGATAGCCGAAGGAGGTCCTTCAGAACCGGAACCGCACGCGGGTTGCCCAAACCCCGGCAGTTCCATGCCATGATCTTCATTGGTCTAGGCGGGCCCGTGGGACGGGTCCCGCCTTTGGTTCAATTGGAAGAGGAGAAGCATTCTTTGGGTTAATCCCTGCAGCAGGGGTCTCTATGTCGTTATCAGCACTCTGGGTTCTGATTTTCTTGTCTTTCGCCGATCTTGCCAACACTTTGATGGATAAACGTTTCCGGTTCGGTGTGGTGTCAGGGGTTACGCTCAAGTTTTCAGTAGGGTTGCTGTTCGGTGTGTAATGGGTATTGGGGGCGTGAACAGTGGTTTCTGCATGGGGTGGAAGTGTGTTGCATGGGGGGTGTGTAGACGTTAGTTATTGCATGGGGGGTAAAGTTGGCGCAAGAGGTTATGCATGATTCTTCATGTATGTGAGAGATCACTGTAGCCTTTGTGGTACATATGTTTGGTGAGATGGTAGTGGATGGTGGTGGGGACCCCAAGTAAACTGTAGTGGGAGGGGGAGGGGTACTGAGGGTACAAAGGGTAAAGGAAGGTGGATTTTCAGAAAAGTTTGTCTTGGTATCAGGTAGCAGGTTGTGGGATAGGGTGGTGGGTGTCTTGTCTATTTGAGAGGTATGGTCATCCAAAGGATTGTCCTTTTTTCTGTCATCCACTGCAAAGGCTATAGGGCGAGGGGGATTGGAAGTCTCCAAAATGAGATGTCTAGGACTAGGGTCAAACAAGTCACTAGAAGAGCAATGAATTTCTTTTTTTTGGTTGTTCACTCTTCCCAAAGTAAAAGGTGATTTTACTTTTTTCATAGGAAGGGGATAGAGATTTCTGTACCTGAGGATTGCTTGGGGAACTGATATCCTCCTTGGTGGACGTGTTGATGCCGGATACTTCACAAACGGTCGGATTCTTGCTGTCATTTGATTTTCCGGCGAGTTCCTTAACAATCCCAACTTTGTTAGCGAAAAAAGGGGTGAAACAGTCCCCAATGTTCGTTCCTGATAGCCACGGTCCGTATAGTTGCATAAGCTTTTTTCCCGGGTCTTCTGGGTCACGAATCGCCACTGGTTTGTTCGTGCATCCTTGGTTATCATGTCCCCATAGTCCACATCTGTAGCAAATTAGCGGGAGTCTGTCGAACTTGAACTGGAGCCACTTCTTTCTTCCCTCAAAGTCAATGAATAAGCCGACGCAGGGACGTTTATCCACCGGCAAATTCACTCTTGTCCTTGAACTAGTACAAATCATATCTAGGTTGGATCCTTTCCAAAAGAACTCAGCCTCCGGGTCAACCGCTTTGATCCAAGCATTGAGGTTGTTCTTAGTATAAAGCCTCAAGGGAATGTTGTTGATAGTTAGCATAAGAGGGATTGTGTTAAGACGGGCGTCTTTCCAGTTGCCGGAGGTTGGCCAGGGGGATCCAATAAGGAAACCCGTCGAGAAAATCCATGGCATGCGATGTAAGACCCATTTTTGATCTTCCGGTGAGGAGAAGGAGAAACCAAAGAAAGAGCTTTTAGAGTCCGAACCGAGGAATTTGACTTGCCAGCTGTCCCTGAACTTCCACATTCTTCCGAACACAATTTTTAGAAAGGCCGCGGAGCAGCCTTTTCATGCGAAAACTCTGGTCACCATCGAAGTTTCAGCGAAGGTGTCGAGATTTAGTTCCTCCACACCTTGAATGAGGGAAGACTCCGTGGTATCTTCAACATCAGTGACGGGAGGGGGGTTGTTAGAAACGCTAAGTTTTGTAGTTAACTTCGATAGGGCTTCGATGTTATCGGTAGGTGTTGACATGGTGGAGGAGAGCCAAAAAGACTGGAATAGAAGGGTGTTTAGAGCTCCGAGAAAGGGGTGCGGGGGGGGGGGGGGGGGGACCGAAGAATGGAAGGAGAAAAGTTTCTCAAGGAAGGGTTTCTTTTAAATCAGGTTCTTTCCCATAAAAGGTTATAGAAGCGGTAGGTAGAAATGTATAATTTACAATATTTATATAAAAATAAAAATGAAAATACAAATGACATGGTATAACGCTTTCTAGAGGATTCCAGTACAAAAACAAAATCCAACCCTCACATGACCAATCCAACGGCTCCAATTCATTCGAACCTTCAAGACCAAAACGAGGCCGTTTATCTTACTATATAACTATACAATCACTCATACTGCACTGACCTAACTTGATAAACCCCATCGTCGCTCGCACTCCATTTTTGTGTTCTCGGCTTCAATCTTCACCGTCTTATCTGGTAACTTAATTCATCTACAAACTACATAAATCCTCATTCCTTGTTTCGTTATCATAATATTGCTTGATTATAGATGATTTGCAGAGCTCCATCAGTTCCAAGAGCTTGAATGATTCGCTTTTCTACTTGTAATTTGACATGGTTTTGAATCTGTAGCATTAAGTTATCTATTACTTCTACGTATTGAATGATGATACTATGATAGGGTTAGGTTTGTAACACTGTTCATATTCATTTTGCATTCCATGTAGAAGCATAGGTTTTGATTTGATAGGTGGCTTGTTTCTGTTTTATTGCAATTTTATTTTGACAATGTTTTGTGGGTTAGGGAATTTCATTTCTGTTCAATCACCCTTATCTTACCGGCAGAGTTCAAAGATTGTGTGTTCTGTGGATTTGTAAGATATGACTTTTAAAAGATTATGTGGAAAAGTACATGTTAGAAGCTAAACCTTATGCGAGAAGATACACAAGCATAATCATATATGATTAAATACAAGTTACACCGGCAATACATAGGAATTTAATTGGTTAAACACACCCACATGCCGAGTAATCATATATGATATCACACTTCTCGCCTTCTTGCATAATGTTTAATTTCTCGCATGATTCTTTCTCTACGTGGATAAGTGTGTATATTGAGTTAGAAGCTAAACTTGCTGATCTTATGATTTTAACTTACATTGTCTGATTAAGAGTTATATTGATGATGGCTTTTGTGAGATAGATGGCTTCGTCTTTTGCTGGCATCTCGTCTGTTGGATCGTTGGCTTCTACGAGTAACAGGGTGATGGATAAGAATCTGTCAACATCCTCAAACAAGTTATCATCTTTTGCTTCTATATCTTCTAGCTCATTGGGTAGGGGACATAATCTTGCCCTCCGAAGATCCTTACGAACTTCCCAAATTAAAGCCGCGGCAAAGGAATTGTACTTTAACAGGGATGGGTCAGCTATAAAGAAGCTGCAAGTGAGTCAACTATAAGTGATGAGCATTGCTAGTTTGTGATGAAGTTGAGTTCTTGTTCCATAGTCTTCTAACCATTTAATCTGTTCTGTTTTGTGGCAGATTGGTGTAAACAAGCTTGCTGATCTTGTTGGGGTTACTCTTGGCCCAAAGGGCAGAAATGTAGTTCTAGAAAGCAAGTATGGCGCCCCGAAAATCGTGAATGATGGGGTCACTGTTGCTAAGGAGGTGATTTTTTATTAATACAAAGATGAAACATCTCATTAGTTGTGATGTTAGGTTGTATGTCTCAACTCATGGTAGATTTGGAAGTTAATTGTTATTAGATCAAAGATTAATACATGTTCTTCTCAATTTTTATCTTTAAGAAGTTCTTATGGTGGGGTTTTTTTTTTGGGTTATAGGTGGAATTGGAGGATCCAGTGGAGAACATTGGTGCAAAACTGGTTAGACAAGCGGCTGCCAAGACCAATGATTTGGCCGGAGATGGAACAACCACTTCGGTTGTTCTTGCACAAGGTCTTATTACAGAAGGTGTCAAGGTATGTGTGAAAATTCTTATCACATCCAAATTTATGTAGCATCTTTCTTTTTTTGTTGGCTCATTATTCTTGGTATGTGGTTAAATAATGCAAGTGTTTTTATTAGGTTGTGGCAGCTGGCGCAAATCCTGTCCTTATTACTAGAGGCATTGAGAAGACAACTAAAGCTTTGGTGGCTGAGCTCAAGTTAATCTCAAAGGAGGTAGTTCGCTGAACCGCATTGCCTTTTCTGAGATGGTGTGTATGTTTTGTGGTAGCCTAAAATGGGTCAACTTATTTGATAATGTTGGCGTTGTAGGTGGAAGATAGTGAACTAGCTGATGTTGCTGCAGTTAGTGCTGGGAATAACTATGAAGTAGGAAACATGATAGCTGAAGCCATGAGCAAAGTGGGGCGGAAGGGTGTGGTGACCCTTGAAGAGGGGAAAAGTGCTGAAAACAGTCTTTATGTTGTTGAAGGCATGCAGTTTGACCGTGGTTACATCTCACCTTACTTTGTTACAGATAGCGAGAAAATGGTTGCTGAATACGAGAACTGCAAGGTACTCCATGCTTTTTTCTATTGAACCCATTCCCCGTGCTTTTTACATGCGATTTCATATGGTGTGCATTTGGTATGCGGGACTTGACATGACGGGAAGGGAGAAAGAATTGTGGAAGGTTTAGTGTTTTAATTTGAGATGGGTAGTTTAGTAATTTACCAAGCTTGTCCCATCTTCCTGGTTTTTGTTCCACCTGATTTGGGTAATTTATAAATCTCATCTAATTACTTTTTCTTCGGGATACACCTGTGCAGTTACTATTGGTAGACAAGAAAGTAACAAATGCAAGGGATCTTATTAGTGTGTTGGAAGATGCCATAAAAAATGGCTACCCTATAGTCATAATTGCCGAAGATATTGAACAAGAAGCTTTGGCAACTCTTGTTGTGAACAAACTTAGAGGGGCATTAAAGATAGCAGCACTTAAAGCTCCAGGTTTTGGAGAGCGAAAGAGCCAGTATCTTGATGACATTGCTATCTTGACCGGAGGTTATTTTCTAGAGATCCGTCTATAGTTTTTCCCTTTTCTCCTGCATTTAATTGTTTTTGTCAATTATCTTTCTTTGCGATATATATATCGATGTTTTCTCTCATACAGGGACTGTTATTAGAGATGAGGTCGGGCTTACCTTAGACAAAGCCGACAGTTCTGTCTTGGGGCATGCAGCCAAGGTGGTTCTCTCCAAGGATTCTACTACAATAGTTGGTGATGGTAGCACTCAAGGAGTAGTAGAAAAGCGTGTGGCACAAATTAGAAACCTTATTGAGGTTAAAACTTTAGACCACCGCTTGTTTCCTCACTTGCAGGCATTGCATTGCTTCTGGTTATTTGATTTTCCATTAATTCTTATTATATATGTTTATTCAAACAGGTAGCAGAGCAGGACTACGAAAAGGAAAAGCTTAATGAAAGAATTGCAAAACTCTCGGGAGGTGTTGCTGTCATTCAGGTCAGTAGTGAAGGTTACTTAAGGGGTTTTCTGTAAATTTGATGAGTGTTATGAAAGTATGATTGCTTATTCTGGTTCCAATTGCACACTATAGGTCGGAGCACAAACCGAAACAGAGCTGAAGGAGAAGAAACTTAGAGTAGAAGATGCTCTTAATGCAACAAAGGTGAGTTGTCTATAGATATGCTTTTACTAATTTGTTCTGACTCTTTCTGAAGTAATCAGAAGCTATGTTTGTGACAAGTATTCACCATTATTTGTTTGTAGGCTGCTGTGGAAGAAGGAATTGTTGTTGGTGGTGGGTGCACTCTGTTGAGGCTTGCCTCTAAAGTGGATGCTATCAAGGAGACCCTTGATAATGATGAGGAAAAGGTATGTTTCTTTCTTATGTTATTGGCTTTCATTGTAGCTGGTGCATTTGTTAATATATATATATATATTTCATCTTTTTGAGTTTTGTGGGGTTTTGGATTTGGTTATTGAAATCTTTCTTCTTTGATAGTAATGGGTTGATAAAATTGCATGCAGGTTGGAGCGGATATTGTTAAGAGAGCTTTGAGTTACCCTCTTAAGTTGATTGCAAAGAATGCAGGCGTTAACGGAAGTGTTGTTAGTGAAAAGGTATGTGCTTAGCACTTGGGAAAGATGTTTTTAGTTTGGGACCCAATCCATGGATCATGTGTTTGACTGATGTATCTTTGTCAGGTTTTGGCTAATGATAATGCAAGATACGGATATAACGCTGCTACTGATAAATATGAAGATTTGATGTCTGCCGGAATCATCGATCCAACAAAGGTGAGGGATCAGTGTTCCAGAAACTATGATTTGTTGGTATGAGAGAGTTGTTAGGTGGTTAAAGTACTTAAATATGCATACTGATGTTCAGGTGGTGAGGTGCTGTCTGGAGCATGCTTCGTCGGTGGCAAAAACATTCTTGATGTCGGATTGTGTAGTAGTAGAGATCAAGGAACCTGAACCAGTGGTTGCTGGAAACCCAATGGACAATTCTGGTACATATTAAATCCTACTTTAATGAAATTTTCATTTAACAATTTGGGTTTTGTTTAAGTTGCTGCTGAGACATTGATGTTTTTTTGTTCAGGCTATGGATACTAGGCAGGTGAGGAAGGTTGGGTAATAAGCAAAGGGTGATTGGTTTTTGCAAAATTATGTTAGATGTAGGTTCAGCCCTGTGTTGAATCAGGTTTGCACAGGCAAGGCACTGTATGATGATGACTTTTTCTGAGTAGAAATGAAAAAGAAGGTTTCATCATTCTTTTGTTATCTTGCGTCTTTATCTCCCAAATGTTTTCTTACCCTTTTTTGGGGGGAAAAATTAATGGACCAGGACAAGTCAAGTCCTACAAAGCTCCACGTCTGAATCTTCATATCAAGTTTCAGCAAAAAAATTCTCTTCAAAATCTTTTGATCAAGTATTTTATGTTTGATCAAAGGGGCTGTTTGGCAGATATCAAATGGTTTGATGCAGTATGGTTGAGTGGAGTATGAGTGTTTAAGAGTCAAGTCAACATCCAATTATAGAACAAAATTGTGTGGCCACATTTGAGCTAAATTTGCAAGTCCACAACAATAAAGCAAGCCATCCTTATCATTGGGTATGAATCTTCCCCATAAGACAGAAAACCAAAGATTAAAAACAAGATTAAACCTATAAATTTTTTGATAAAAAAGCGAATGATTATAACAGAATGAACCCAAGAAGCGAAAGTAATCGCAAGCAGCATCAAATCGACTTTGGTGCTCTGTTTGATGAATGTCTACATCTTTGGATACAAAACAAAAATGGCGAGTTTGAATGTATCTGCATGAAGGGTTTGAGCATAACTAATTATTTGAACCATCTTAGAGGGTGTTTGGGAGTGCTTTTTTAGTCCAAAAGTGCTTTTGGCCAAAAGTGCTTATTGACTTATTGCTTTTGGAAAAAGAGTTTTTAAAAAAGTGTTTGGATTAGCTTTTGAGATAGAAAAGTGTAAAATGACCAATAAGTCAATAAGTCAGAAAAGTGTGACTTCTTGAAAATCACGTTTCCAAGGCAAACCAAAAAGCTGTTTTAAAAGTCCTTTTACATTTGCCAAACAAGCTTTTTAACTTATTGACTTTTTGAAAAGCCAATAAGTCAATAAGCAGATTTAAAACAAACTCCCAAACACCCTCTTAATGAAGATTGTGCATACCATTGTATGTAGACTGAGCCTAATTTGGATTCATTTGTTGGAAATGCTTCTGGGGTGAAGGAATCTTTGGAACCATTGACTCAGAGCCGAAAAGGGGGTACCTCAAGAACGATATAAAGATGCTACAATCTTTGTGTAGCAACAGCCGGATTAAGAAGATTGAACCAGGAGTACCTGAAGAAAAATCGAACAGAGAGGGATTGGATTTGTGGAGAGCGAGAAATCGAACAACCGGATTAGGGTTTTGAGAGAAATTGAACGGAGAAATCGAACCTGTGATGGAATGGATTCGTGGAGAGCGGCTTAAGATACAAAACCGTGTAGAAGCTTTTAGAATGATAGTTTTTTGTTGTTGTTGTCAAATAACATTCATCTCTAGCGATCAGGGGTTCCCTCTTAATGACACTATTAAGGGGTAAACAAACAACCACCAAAGTCTTTTAAGCAATGGTTTCTTGTGGATTAAAAGTTTTTTTTTTTTAATTTAAATTTTGGGGCCGTTTACCAAGAGACTCACTTTCATTTACCTTATCGTGTAACATCTTTGGCTATGAAAATGGATTGTTGGTAAACAACTTAAACCCGGTAAACGCTTACCGGGTAATTAAGAGTCGTTTCCCATATTTACCGGGTAAGACTATCGGCCCTTGCCTTGTTTCTTACCTGGTAAGATTTTTGAACCTTGCCATTGTCGATAAATAAAGTAATTGATATCGGTAAGTGCTTACTCGATAAACGACCCCTTAAAAGTTTGTTAGATTTATGGTTTTCTATCATTTGGTTCTTATTCACCACAGTTTCACATGTGAAACTTTCGAGTGTATCTCCAAAATAGAAAAAGTGGATCTTTTAGGGTGTGTTTGGTACGCAGAACAGGGTGGAACAAGACAGAACAGAACAGGTTTATCCCATGTTTGGCATGACCATAAATGGGACGCGCTAGAACAAGGTAAAACAAGTATGGGACAAGCTTGTCCCTCCCCACCCCCTGGAACTACGTAGAACAATGTAACAACCCAGATCCAGAAATATAACATAAACATCCAAAATTAAATTAACCAGCCAAAACGACCCTGAACGTCAACTGTAACCAACCACTACAGATAAGGTTTTGCGGAAACAACCTATACACAACTGAGATATTTCTAAACAAGACTTGAATTAATAAAAACAATAAAACTATAAGCTATTCCTCGCCCCACGCTTAGGCCTTCTCCTTGCCCTTGCCCGAACCTCCTACTAAATGCTTTCCTGAAAACGGGTTTAGTTTGAAAATACGAGGGTTAGACCACAAGGTATAGTGAGTTCCCTCTAGAATCACTTTCTCACAATGAAACAACTTAAAGCAGTTTATAAACATCCGTAAACAATTTTATGCTTTAAAACAATAAACTTCCAACAGTAAGACAACAACACATGATATGGCACACTGAAGTCCCGTATACCGGTGACAACGTGTCAGTCTCACACTGCCTTAATTGGAACACACCCTCCATGGCATAAACGGGACACAACCCCGGGTATGAGCACTGGCGGGACACCCCCCCCCCCTCCGACTTTTCCGTATCATGTCCACTTGCAGATGTATGCATACATAATCATTTAACTTTCTTAAACATAGCAAACATTCAGTTTCATATACGAAAGATAAAACATGCAGCTTCATAATATCTCATGCGTTTAAAATAACATATCAGACAACTCATTTTCAGTTAGAAAGACTCACCTGCTCTTGCTCATTACTTCTTACTTAGATAAAAAGCTGGAATGTTTAGATAAAAAGCTGGAATGTTTAGTCTTATAAAATCTAGTAAAGGTGTCGTGAGTTGGGACCTTCCGTTGACGTTTTTAGTGCGTAATTAGGTGGGAAAATGTGAGGAAGGTTGACTTGCTGGTGTTGCGGCTCGGGAGCGCGTCGCTTTGCTTTGAGGTGAGTTCTCTCACCGCGTAGTTAGGAATTTCGTGTATGTCGTTCTTTTGTGCTACATGTTATTACGTGTATTTATGTGCTTACATGAATTAGATGGGATGTGATAACTGGTTGTGATTTGTTAAATTCGTATGTGGAATATATATATATATGCATGTGTACACCTCGGTGGGACTGAGGGGCTCGGTGGGACCGAGGGCTTGGTGGGGCTAAGCTAGTACAGTAATCTTTACTCGGTGGGACCGAGGGCTTGGTGGGACTAAGCTAGTACGGTAATCTTTACTCGGTGGGACCGAGGGCTCGGTGGGACTGAGCTTGTATTAATGTGTTTTGTGTACTCGGTGGGACCGAGGTTCGTACTTATATAATAATCATTATGTGGTTTGATATTCGTAGTGATGGTGATGTTGCCTACTTGCGAGTAGGGGTGATATGCGTGGGGTTGCTACCTACGTGTGTGGTTGGATTCACTAAGCGTTTAGCTTACCCTTCCCCAATATGTTGTGACTGCAGGTGCGAGCGGCAGTCGCGCTTGACGGTACACACAAAGCGCAGGCGTCGGGAATTGTTGGAATTTACACTTTTGAATTTTTAGATTTTATTTATAATATTTCCGCTGCATAAATTCTTTTGACTGTTTGAGTTGACGATATTAACTTTAATTGAGTTACGGTTTATTAAAAATGTGGTTGTGTTATAATGGAATATATGTTTTAGAAAATTTAAATTTCCTTGTAATTTTTGGGACGTTACACCCGTCCTTAGTGATATCGCCACTATACTTTCATAAGGTCAATTTCCTTGGTTCTCAACTTCTTGACTCTACAATCATTGATTTTCCCCGACCCTATGACAAGGTTAGCTTCTTATCGTTGCATTCTTTGTAATGTTATCGTCACACAAACTTCCATCGACTGCTCTCTGAAATAGAGACATGAAACACATTATGAATTCTCCAACATCTCATAGATCATAACCGGGTCATACACTAACTCTCCAACTCTTTCCATAATTTCGACGGATCCAAAATATGGCCCAACTCCACTTTTCTCTCGAACGCACCACCCTATTCTAGTGGGCGTCTTCCGCATCAGACTGTCCTCATCTCAAACGAGGTTAAGCTTTTCAATCCACTCGACTTAGCTCCACTCGGTTGCCCAAACAATTCTGGTTGAAATCATAGTCGTACCCAATCCTTCGGAATCGTCCCTCGGTGAGCGACAACTTTGCTATGACAAGAAATCTTGCACAATATACCTACAACCTCTCCGATCAACTATACCATATGTAACATTTGTAACATCCCAGTCCAACCGTACCATATATTGCCCGCTTTGTCCACCCACCTACTCACGATTTTAAAACGCGTCGAATCAAGGTTTTATCATACAACTCCACATCCTTAAAAGAAGGAACTTTGTTGAATTCCACGCCACAACAACATGAATCCTTTACCAAAATACAACCGCTCAATTGTCAACCTATCACAAGGTCAACCTTGAATATTCCACTAAACTCACCGTTATGAGTTTCTTCATCGGATAACATGAAATTCCAAAATCATTTCCCCCAACACAGTATACGTCTTAACGTAGGCAATACTTCCCTTCCCGAATCACATTGACTACAACTCATCAGTGTTAATCTATTCATACGCTCCGACCACGTCATCACCCCACACATAAACATAGTTAAAAGCAGGAACCTCCACAATCCATCATTTCAAGTGTCCACCTATCCGAACTGAAGCAATCCTGAAGATACATTCAAATTCTCACGACATTCCCCAACTGTCCAACCATATCTGAAATAACTTCAAGTTGCACTCATTCAACAAGGAGGAGTGACTGTGCTCGCACATAACTATTCCCATTAGCTTAACACTGAACGACAAGTTCGCTTGAAACATTTCTCACGATAACATCATGTTTAATCCAATGGTACTTCATTCTGATTACTACATTCAACCGCCTTTCCCAATATCTTCTCGAAAACATCATCCATGCCTCCAAAGAATGGCTCACCAGTAGGTGCACGCTTTTGACCAATCATACGAGTTAGCTTTCCACGACCCTCAAACCATAACATATACAACTCCCATTTTCGTAACGAGAGTTCAGGTACCCACTACTGACAATAACAACCTGTAAACATTGCTTCAAAATTTCGGTGACACTTATCAAACTTCATAGTCCCAGTTTACTCGCTTATTTCAACATACCTTCTCTACCACATCCGGCCAGTATGGAACATTGGCCACTCTATTTTCCGACCACACCAACGCGTCGATAGCACATATACATGGCTATGCCTAACCAAACGGTTTCACCACCACTCTCACTCGAGAAACTCAACTACGTCATCCCGAAATAACACCAGTGTTTGAAGCCACCACACTTCTTATTCCCCAAAATGTTACCTTCTCAGAGAATCCCTTCATACACAAGGAACATTTCACATTCCTTAAAGATTCCATATCTACTACACCACATCGTAAACTAACCAATCCAACATCTTTATCAATCCTTCAATGATCCCAAAATATACTCACTCAACGACTCACGCTACCAAAAAGCACATGGTTCCTCTTTTGGGTAACCACCAACTACTGCTCCACCATTTTATTCCGAAAATAACTATAACATAATGCCAACTTACAATCCATGCGTCCCAACAACATGCTTAACACTTTGTATAGCTCATCTGAAATCTCCAAAAGGGCTTCCATCTGTTGCTTATCCTCCTTTAACAAGACCTTATCATATCACTGGCTTACACATCTACCTTGGCAAAAGATACCAGTAACTTATCCGCACATTCTCCACCCACCACCTCACACCGCAGACCAGGTTCTCACGGTCATTTGTACACATAATCAATCTTGCCTTCATATTCACCTGCATAAATATAACCAAGTCTATCCCACGACCTTGTCTTTCCCCAAATCTAGATGAACTATAACTCACGATTTCCTAATTTACTCAAAAATATTCGTTCCTTGTTGGTTCATTGCGATCTCCAAGAAACCATTCCAAATGATAAGGCACATTCCCTTACATATCGATATAATCAATGCATCCGCTTCGGTTGTGCTAATTACCTCATCCTTTTACGAACCGTACAAACCCCGTAGGGAATACACTCATCCAATTAGCAATCTCCTACAATAGTAACACCCACACGAGGTGGTCCAACGTCATGCAAGTAAACATCTTTCCTGAACGACCTCCTACGTCTACACACACCAGGGTGATTTTCTCAAATTTTAACCTCTTGACAATGCCTTCAGCTTCAGACATCTTAAACAGTTGTTGACTTCAACATCAATAGACGACATGTTGATGCTTCCATAACCTTCCCGACAACAAGGGTTCCTAACGGAACCTACTTCTTCCAACGTATCATAATCCACTTTATACCCGGTCGTCCTTACTTGAAGAAAATTCAAGACTTACTTGGTGCGAGGTCAAAATTATAAGACCACCCCTAACTTCTCAGGCTCAATGCCGACAACATTTCATCGATGCGTCTCAACGCTACATAAAACAAGTTACTAAAATCAATACCTTGACGACTTCAAGTCCTTCTTCCGGACATAACCGTCCACCGACAACCACATCTAAAGTTACCGAACAAGAGTACAAACTACCATAATACAAACATTAGCAAAGTCCCTTTCTGACATATCTACTATTCACCTCTCTTCTTTAATAAGAATACCAAGATCACAAATCATCCGCCACCGGCTTGACCGACACATCTCTACTCTCGGAACCCTTCCTTATCTTAAAGGCAATAATCTCCATGACCTAGTGAGTTCATAGCTGTAACACCCTTAAATAGGGGTAAACAAAAAGTTTCATAATACGAAAGAGCAGTATATAATTGCTATTACATGAGCCAACCCAAAAATGGGAAATACAAGTATGAGAGTTAAATTACAATTGTATTCTAATAAAATTCCTAGTGAGCTGGGAATAGTGTTTACATATGAGTACGTATGCTAGATTGCTTTCTAGAACATAGGAGTATGTATGCTAGATTGCTTACGTGGATTTTGTGGTACTGTATACTTGTTACTTACTATTAGGAACTCATGCTAGCCTTGATAGGTTGTTATGTGAATGCACCTTAGGTTGTATACAGTAGGAACTAAATAGCCTTAGAATGTTGGATTTAGTTCTATTGCGCAGCTCTTGTTTGAGTCCAACCGTTGTAGGATAGAATTTTATATTCGAATGTCTATCTGGTTTCACTGTATACGACTGTGCGTTTACGAGGCGACTCATCAGGGCTAGTGGGGGTTCCGTTCTAGCAAGGGTGGTGGGGTATTACGACTTTTCTAGGGAGCTAGGAAAAGTGTTTGCATATGCCGGAATGGGCATATGTGTTAGTTTGTGGTAAGCAACTACTTGGACGTCCCGGGACAGGACTCGAAACGAGTAAGGATAGGTGTGAAGGGTAGTAGCAGAGCTCCTACTATCTGAAGCACAGGATCCGTGCTCGAGTCGGGGAAAGTCACGGAGAATCCGAAGAGTTGAGTGTGAGCGTAGTTAGCAGGTTTTAATGTGTGCTAGTAGCTCGTTAAGGAGGAACAACAATGTTGATCCAGATGCTGATGCTGGAATTATTGCTGATCAGATTCGTGAGATGTTTGCGGTCGAGGTGACGCATATTTTGAGGAGGCGATCCCCGAAATTATTACCGCCATTCGTGATGAGGTAATGGTGTCGATGGAGGAGCGCATCGTGGCGATTCCACCCCCTGCGGGTGGGCAGCCCCGAACAAGAGGGTCGGGATCGGTTATAAAGTGCACATTCCTTATCGGTGGTTGTCCTGCGAACTAGAAGGTTCGCTTCGCGGTGAATCTGTTACGAGACGGAGCGAAAGACTGGTGTGCTATTGCTTTGACGCTTAACGGGCGCACTACTTGACCTGGGAGGAGTTCGTCGTATGTTTCGTGTAGAGCATGTGCCTCTAGTGGAGATGGAGAGGAGTGCCAAAGAGTTCTTGGAGCTCTATCAGACTGCGGAGGCCATAAAGGAGGTGAACCGAAAGTTTACGGAAATGACATTATTCTATCCTTAGCATGCTGCTTTTGAGGACATGAAGAGGACACGGTGCAAGGATATGTTACGTACCAAGATCAGGGAGTTCGTGAGTACCGCGCAGTATGCTTCACTTGCTGTAGTGATGGAGGCGGCCCGAGGTAGAGTTCGTCAACTGGGAGTGGAGGAGGCACAAGCTACGTATAAAGTGGTGACAGGTACGTTCTTGGTTAACTCGGTGCTTGCTATGGTGACGATTGATAGCGGGGCTACTCATCCTTCTGTGTCTCACATAGTCAGTGAGTGTTTGGGGCCGAGTTGTAGGACGGTTAGGCTGTCCACTTGTGGTTGCAGTTGCTGAAGACAGGACCTCGACGGTTACTGACGTGTACCAGGGGTGCACTATGGAGATCTCTGGTGTGAGGTTCCTGATTGATTTGATTCTGATCGCTATGCGGGAGTTGTGCGTGACCGTGGGCATGGATTGGATGGATGCGTATGATGCGGAGATTGTTTGTCGACACAAACAAGTACGAGTTCGAACCCCAAGTGGGGGAGAAATGCTAGTTCAGGGCGGCTTGCCCAGGCGGACCTCAGCGATATGTTCGGCTGCGAGGGCTCAGAGGTACTTGCAGCATAGTGGTCAGGGAATTTTGGCATATGTGATCGACACGTGCGTCGACGGAGAGAAGAAGTCTGTGGAGGATGTGCCAGTTGTACGGGAGTTTGCTGACGTATTTTCCCGAGGAGTTACCGGGGATACCTCCCGAGCGACAGGTAGAGTTCCACGTTTATTTGATTCCGGATGCTGCTCCGGTGGCCAAGGCACCTTATCGCTTGGCTCCACCGGAAATGAAGGAGTTGTACACTCGTTGCAGGAACTTATCGAAAAGGAGTTCATCAAGCCGAGTTGTCCACCGTGGGGAGCCCCGATTCTGTTTGTGAAAAAGAAAAACGGGTCCCAACGGATGTGTATAGACTATCGTGAGTTGAATAAGCTTACGGTGAAGAATCGTTATCCTCCGCCAAGGATCGATGACTTGTTCGATCAGCTTCAGGGAGCCTCGTGGTTCTCTAAGGTTGATTTGAGATCGGGGTATCATCGAATGCGGGTGAGGAGAGAGGATACGGAGTAGACGGCCTTTCGTTCACGTCATGGCCATTTACAAGTTTGTGGTGATGCCTCTCGGGCTCACCAATGCACCCGCAGCGTTCATGGACCTCATGAACCGGGTATGTAGCCCTATGTGGGATCGATCGGTGATCGTGTTCATCGACGATATTCTTGTGTAATCGAAGTCGAAGGAAGAGCATGAGATGCATTTGCGAGAAGTTTTGGAAGTTTTGAGGCGGGAGAAGCTGTATGCTAAGCTCTCCAAGTGTGAGTTCTGGTTACGAGAGGCCCACTTTCGAGAACATGTCGTGAACCAGAATGGTATTATGGTGGATCCGGCCAAGATTACGGCTGTGATGCGGTGGGAAGTGCCAAAGACTCTCACTGAAGTACAGAGTTTTCTTGGGTTAGCAGGGTACTTTCGGAGATCCATTCAGGATTTCTCCAAGATTGCTTTACCGATGACCCGATCGACGAAGAAATCTGCGGCTTTTAGTTGGGGTGAAGAGCAGCAGAGGGCTTTGGGGAGCTACGCAGGCGTTATGCGAGGCTCCGATGCTGACTTTGCCGGAGGGTATGTAAGAATTGGTGGTGTTTGCTCTCAAGATTTGGAGGCACTATTTGTATGGCGTCAAGCGTATACACTAACCATAAAAGCCTCCAGTACTTGATGACCGGCAAAACCTCAACATGCGTCAGAGGAGGTGACTTGACGTAGTCAAGGATTATGATGGTGAGATGCTTTACCACCCCGGTAAAGCGGATGTTGTTACGGACGCACTTAGTCGACATCTGGATGGTGAGCCACTGTGGGGCTTGTGTCAACGGTTAACAGTGGTTGCACCTCTTCTCGAGTCGATAGGTAGTGCTCAGGAGGTGGCAGTTTGGAGGAAAATGCCAATAGCGAGAGAGTTTCGAGGGAAATTCCGAATTTTGTCCGTGATAGTCATGGGTCAATTGCTCGGTCTTAATGGAAGGTTGGGTATCCCACGCGTGTGGGTACTGTAGGCCGAATAGTATCGGTTAGGGAATGCTGCCCTTTGTAATAAAGAGGATAAATGCGTAGAATTTTTGAGGTAAATAGTATACTTAGGTGTCGACTTTCGGGCTTAAGGCCAAATGCCTTAGTGTAATTGGGGAATTGTAGTCGATTTTAAGGAAATTATGTTGATGGTAGTAGTAATCCTGAGATGTTTGCTTGTGGTGAATGGTTGTGGTGGAGTGACCTTCGTGGATGATTATAAATTTACTAGTTTGATAATTCATGTGGAATAAATTGTGGGAGTCTATTAGAACTCGTGAAAGTTAATCGACAGTTAATGATAGGAATGATCGAATTCGAGTATCCTGTAGGGTATATTGGTGAGCAACTTTAGAATGGTTAGAGCTTGAAATTTGAATCGGGATGTTTTGATTATCTATGGTTGGGAGACAACCGAAGTCGTTTGACTAGGAATGAATTCAGTTGTTGGAATGTTCCTCCGATCATACTTGCGGTGTGCTTGAAGGAGTTTTGTGGTAAGAAAAGTATTCGAGAGATTTTTAGGCGGTGTGGGAAATCTTAAATTCCAGTTAGTGAAGGTCTAGAGGAAACACCGAAAGTGTTCCGAGTGAACTTGGGAACCTGAGGTTGAGATGAGGGAGACCTATCTATAGCTATTCACGGGCATAGACTTCGAGGACGAAGTCTAATCCAAGTGGGGGAGAGTTGTAAAGCCCGTATCCCGGTATGTATTCTCGTTATTCCTTTTTTTTTTAAAAGGAGCATTTAATTAATTAACGTGGTTTCCGTTAGCGGGGTTAGCCGAGTCGGGCCAAAAAGTTAAGTGAAGTAACCTTTGTGGGATTTTGCTAAGAAGTGTAAGTTGAGGGGCTGTTTGGGACTTTCTCCATAGTGGGGCAAGAGGATCGACCAAGAGGCACGACCCCTCCCCTCCCCTTCGGTTTCATCTTAACAATCCTCCCCCAAAACCCTTAGCCATTTTCTTTCCCTTCCCCTTGTTGTTTTCGGCCAAGAAGAAAGGGAAGTGAAACCGAGAAGAAAAGAGAGAGAGACCGAAAGAGAAAGAGAGCGAGAGTCGAGAGGAGGAAGGAGGCGATCACCGGCGTGAGGGAACCAGCGTCGGGACTGGTCGGAAAGGAGGAAGAAGAAGGAATCCGTTAAGGTAAGTGTCCCGTTCGTTTTATTGATGTTTTCTTCGTCGGAAATTGTAAACCGCAACCACCGTGTCACCGCCAATCACCACCACCTCCGGAGGCGGCAGTGGGTGGTGCTTGGTGTGTTTCAGACCATGGTAACCCTAAAACAGTAAGTCAAGTTGTTTTGCGGGTCTGTTTGGATTAAGACATCTTATTGGGATCAAGTTCAAAAGGTTATCATTTTATGTAATTTTTTTAGTGTTCTGTCCAGTTCTTCAATCGTGCGTAACTTTCGCGTCGTAACTCGGATTGAGGCGAATCCGGTGCCCACGGTTCACATTCTGTGTCGGGCAAGTTTTTCGTGTTTTAGAGAAAGTTTGGTTCGGCCTCTAGCTAGGCGAAAAAGTGTGGTTTTTACAGCAGGTCGGGATTTTAGACAGCTTTCTGTCCCTGTTTTGTATGGAGCATAACTCCTGATAGGAATGTCGGATTGGGATGAAACCGGTGTCAAAAGTTCCCATTCTGAGCCTAGTAACTTTTCTATGTGTTGGGGAAAAACCAGTTCGGACCGTAGCCTATGTCAAATCATCGTTTTGTACTGAAAGGTTCTGTTTCTCGCTGTTCTGCGAATCGTTCTTGTAAAATCCATATTAAATTATAGAAAAATCGTTAGGACGCGTGCGATACGTCCCTGGAACCGTGAAACTTAGAACTTCGTGATTATGGAATTTGATTTCTATATTTATCAGTTTTTAGGGGGTAAATCAGGTCCCGAACAGACCCGTGTTTTAGATAAAAAGCTGGAATGTTTAGTCTTATAAAATCTAGTAAAGGTGTCGTGAGTTGGGACCTTCCGTTGACGTTTTTAGTGCGTAATTAGGTGGGAAAATGTGAGGAAGGTTGACTTGCTGGTGTTGCGGCTCGGGAGCGCGTCGCTTTGCTTTGAGGTGAGTTCTCTCACCGCGTAGTTAGGAATTTCATGTATGTCGTTCTTTTGTGCTACATGTTATTACGTGTATTTATGTGCTTACATGAATTAGATGGGATGTGATAACTGGTTGTGATTTGTTAAATTCGTATGTGGAATATATATATATGCATGTGTACACCTCGGTGGGACTGAGGGGCTCGGTGGGACCGAGGGCTTGGTGGGGCTAAGCTAGTACAGTAATCTTTACTCGGTGGGACCGAGGGCTTGGTGGGACTAAGCTAGTACGGTAATCTTTACTCGGTGGGACCGAGGGCTCGGTGGGACTGAGCTTGTATTAATGTGTTTTGTGTACTCGGTGGGACCGAGGTTCGTACTTATATAATAATCGTTATGTGGTTTGATATTCGTAGTGATGGTGATGTTGCCTACTTGCGAGTAGGGGTGATATGCGTGGGGTTGCTACCTACGTGTGTGGTTGGATTCACTAAGCGTTTAGCTTACCCTTCCCCAATATGTTGTGACTGCAGGTGCGAGCGGCAGTCGCGCTTGACGGTACACACAAAGCGCAGGCGTCGGGAATTGTTGGAATTTACACTTTTGAATTTTTAGATTTTATTTATAATATTTCCGCTGCATAAATTCTTTTGACTGTTTGAGTTGACGATATTAACTTTAATTGAGTTACGGTTTATTAAAAATGTGGTTGTGTTATAATGGAATATATGTTTTAGAAAATTTAAATTTCCTTGTAATTTTTGGGACGTTACAACTTGGTATCAGAGCACAGCTTGAGTGAATCAAACACATCTCGGTGTGTTTGGTCTCAAGTTGCGGCTATGAAGTTTTTAAACTCTCTTATTAAAATCTTTGAAAATAAATGAACGGAGGAAGCCCGTTTGGGAAACGGTGATCGTGGGCGCAGTGTGTACAGTCAGCCGACGCCAATTGGGAAGGTACAGCACTTAGTGTATTTATTGCTTTCTAAGCATAGGGTATGCATGCTAGATTGCCGAGGTTGTTTACACTGTACTGTACGATGACTGCTTGCTAGTAGGAATCAATGCTAGTTATAGTAGGTTGTCAAGTGAAGGCCCTATAGGTTGCATGCAGTAAGAATCATATAGCCTTAGAATATTTGATTTAGTTCTATTGCGCAGCTCTTGTTTGAGTCCAACCGTTCTAGGATAGAATCTTGTATTCGAATGTCTATTTGATTCACGCTGCGTGCGGCTGGGTATTCGTGAGGCAACTCGTTATGGCTAACAGGGATTCCGTTGTAGCAAGAGTAGTGGGATGAGATGAAATTCCTAGTGAGCTGGGAATAGTGTTTACATATGAGTACGTATGCTAGATTGCTTTCTAGAACATAGGAGTATGTATGCTAGATTGCTTACGTGGATTTTGTGGTACTGTATACTTGTTACTTACTATTAGGAACTCATGCTAGCCTTGATAGGTTGTTATGTGAATGCACCTTAGGTTGTATACAGTAGGAACTAAATAGCCTTAGAATGTTGGATTTAGTTCTATTGCGCAGCTCTTGTTTGAGTCCAACCGTTGTAGGATAGAATTTTATATTCGAATGTCTATCTGGTTTCACTGTATACGACTGTGCGTTTACGAGGCGACTCATCAGGGCTAGTGGGGGTTCCGTTCTAGCAAGGGTGGTGGGGTATTACGACTTTTCTAGGGAGCTAGGAAAAGTGTTTGCATATGCCGGAATGGGCATATGTGTTAGTTTGTGGTAAGCAACTACTTGGACGTCCCGGGACAGGACTCGAAACGAGTAAGGATAGGTGTGAAGGGTAGTAGCAGAGCTCCTACTATCTGAAGCACAGGATCCGTGCTCGAGTCGGGGAAAGTCACGGAGAATCCGAAGAGTTGAGTGTGAGCGTAGTTAGCAGGTTTTAATGTGTGCTAGTAGCTCGTTAAGGAGGAACAACAATGTTGATCCAGATGCTGATGCTGGAATTATTGCTGATCAGATTCGTGAGATGTTTGCGGTCGAGGTGACGCATATTTTGAGGAGGCGATCCCCGAAATTATTACCGCCATTCGTGATGAGGTAATAGTGTCGATGGAGGAGCGCATCGTGGCGATTCCACCCCCTGCGGGTGGGCAGCCCCGAACAAGAGGGTCGAGATCGGTTATAAAGTGCACATTCCTTATCGGTGGTTGTCCTGCGAACTAGAAGGTTCGCTTCGCGGTGAATCTGTTACGAGACGGAGCGAAAGACTGGTGTGCTATTGCTTTGACGCTTAACGGGCGCACTACTTGACCTGGGAGGAGTTCGTCGTATGTTTCGTGTAGAGCATGTGCCTCTAGTGGAGATGGAGAGGAGTGCCAAAGAGTTCTTGGAGCTCTATCAGACTGCGGAGGCCATAAAGGAGGTGAACCGAAAGTTTACGGAAATGACATTATTCTATCCTTAGCATGCTGCTTTTGAGGACATGAAGAGGACACGGTGCAAGGATATGTTACGTACCAAGATCAGGGAGTTCGTGAGTACCGCGCAGTATGCTTCACTTGCTGTAGTGATGGAGGCGGCCCGAGGTAGAGTTCGTCAACTGGGAGTGGAGGAGGCACAAGCTACGTATAAAGTGGTGACAGGTACGTTCTTGGTTAACTCGGTGCTTGCTATGGTGACGATTGATAGCGGGGCTACTCATCCTTCTGTGTCTCACATAGTCAGTGAGTGTTTGGGGCCGAGTTGTAGGACGGTTAGGCTGTCCACTTGTGGTTGCAGTTGCTGAAGACAGGACCTCGACGGTTACTGACGTGTACCAGGGGTGCACTATGGAGATCTCTGGTGTGAGGTTCCTGATTGATTTGATTCTGATCGCTATGCGGGAGTTGTGCGTGACCGTGGGCATGGATTGGATGGATGCGTATGATGCGGAGATTGTTTGTCGACACAAACAAGTACGAGTTCGAACCCCAAGTGGGGGAGAAATGCTAGTTCAGGGCGGCTTGCCCAGGCGGACCTCAGCGATATGTTCGGCTGCGAGGGCTCAGAGGTACTTGCAGCATAGTGGTCAGGGAATTTTGGCATATGTGATCGACACGTGCGTCGACGGAGAGAAGAAGTCTGTGGAGGATGTGCCAGTTGTACGGGAGTTTGCTGACGTATTTTCCCGAGGAGTTACCGGGGATACCTCCCGAGCGACAGGTAGAGTTCCACGTTTATTTGATTCCGGATGCTGCTCCGGTGGCCAAGGCACCTTATCGCTTGGCTCCACCGGAAATGAAGGAGTTGTACACTCGTTGCAGGAACTTATCGAAAAGGAGTTCATCAAGCCGAGTTGTCCACCGTGGGGAGCCCCGATTCTGTTTGTGAAAAAGAAAAACGGGTCCCAACGGATGTGTATAGACTATCGTGAGTTGAATAAGCTTACGGTGAAGAATCGTTATCCTCCGCCAAGGATCGATGACTTGTTCGATCAGCTTCAGGGAGCCTCGTGGTTCTCTAAGGTTGATTTGAGATCGGGGTATCATCGAATGCGGGTGAGGAGAGAGGATACGGAGTAGACGGCCTTTCGTTCACGTCATGGCCATTTACAAGTTTGTGGTGATGCCTCTCGGGCTCACCAATGCACCCGCAGCGTTCATGGACCTCATGAACCGGGTATGTAGCCCTATGTGGGATCGATCGGTGATCGTGTTCATCGACGATATTCTTGTGTAATCGAAGTCGAAGGAAGAGCATGAGATGCATTTGCGAGAAGTTTTGGAAGTTTTGAGGCGGGAGAAGCTGTATGCTAAGCTCTCCAAGTGTGAGTTCTGGTTACGAGAGGCCCACTTTCGAGAACATGTCGTGAACCAGAATGGTATTATGGTGGATCCGGCCAAGATTACGGCTGTGATGCGGTGGGAAGTGCCAAAGACTCTCACTGAAGTACAGAGTTTTCTTGGGTTAGCAGGGTACTTTCGGAGATCCATTCAGGATTTCTCCAAGATTGCTTTACCGATGACCCGATCGACGAAGAAATCTGCGGCTTTTAGTTGGGGTGAAGAGCAGCAGAGGGCTTTGGGGAGCTACGCAGGCGTTATGCGAGGCTCCGATGCTGACTTTGCCGGAGGGTATGTAAGAATTGGTGGTGTTTGCTCTCAAGATTTGGAGGCACTATTTGTATGGCGTCAAGCGTATACACTAACCATAAAAGCCTCCAGTACTTGATGACCGGCAAAACCTCAACATGCGTCAGAGGAGGTGACTTGACGTGGTCAAGGATTATGATGGTGAGATGCTTTACCACCCCGGTAAAGCGGATGTTGTTACGGACGCACTTAGTCGACATCTGGATGGTGAGCCACTGTGGGGCTTGTGTCAACGGTTAACAGTGGTTGCACCTCTTCTCGAGTCGATAGGTAGTGCTCAGGAGGTGGCAGTTTGGAGGAAAATGCCAATAGCGAGAGAGTTTCGAGGGAAATTCCGAATTTTGTCCGTGATAGTCATGGGTCAATTGCTCGGTCTTAATGGAAGGTTGGGTATCCCACGCGTGTGGGTACTGTAGGCCGAATAGTATCGGTTAGGGAATGCTGCCCTTTGTAATAAAGAGGATAAATGCGTAGAATTTTTGAGGTAAATAGTATACTTAGGTGTCGACTTTCGGGCTTAAGGCCAAATGCCTTAGTGTAATTGGGGAATTGTAGTCGATTTTAAGGAAATTATGTTGATGGTAGTAGTAATCCTGAGATGTTTGCTTGTGGTGAATGGTTGTGGTGGAGTGACCTTCGTGGATGATTATAAATTTACTAGTTTGATAATTCATGTGGAATAAATTGTGGGAGTCTATTAGAACTCGTGAAAGTTAATCGACAGTTAATGATAGGAATGATCGAATTCGAGTATCCTGTAGGGTATATTGGTGAGCAACTTTAGAATGGTTAGAGCTTGAAATTTGAATCGGGATGTTTTGATTATCTATGGTTGGGAGACAACCGAAGTCGTTTGACTAGGAATGAATTCAGTTGTTGGAATGTTCCTCCGATCATACTTGCGGTGTGCTTGAAGGAGTTTTGTGGTAAGAAAAGTATTCGAGAGATTTTTAGGCGGTGTGGGAAATCTTAAATTCCAGTTAGTGAAGGTCTAGAGGAAACACCGAAAGTGTTCCGAGTGAACTTGGGAACCTGAGGTTGAGATGAGGGAGACCTATCTATAGCTATTCACGGGCATAGACTTCGAGGACGAAGTCTAATCCAAGTGGGGGAGAGTTGTAAAGCCCGTATCCCGGTATGTATTCTCGTTATTCCTTTTTTTTTTAAAAGGAGCATTTAATTAATTAACGTGGTTTCCGTTAGCGGGGTTAGCCGAGTCGGGCCAAAAAGTTAAGTGAAGTAACCTTTGTGGGATTTTGCTAAGAAGTGTAAGTTGAGGGGCTGTTTGGGACTTTCTCCATAGTGGGGCAAGAGGATCGACCAAGAGGCACGACCCCTCCCCTCCCCTTCGGTTTCATCTTAACAATCCTCCCCCAAAACCCTTAGCCATTTTCTTTCCCTTCCCCTTGTTGTTTTCGGCCAAGAAGAAAGGGAAGTGAAACCGAGAAGAAAAGAGAGAGAGACCGAAAGAGAAAGAGAGCGAGAGTCGAGAGGAGGAAGGAGGCGATCACCGGCGTGAGGGAACCAGCGTCGGGACTGGTCGGAAAGGAGGAAGAAGAAGGAATCCGTTAAGGTAAGTATCCCGTTCGTTTTATTGATGTTTTCTTCGTCGGAAATTGTAAACCGCAACCACCGTGTCACCGCCAATCACCACCACCTCCGGAGGCGGCAGTGGGTGGTGCTTGGTGTGTTTCAGACCATGGTAACCCTAAAACAGTAAGTCAAGTTGTTTTGCGGGTCTGTTTGGATTAAGACATCTTATTGGGATCAAGTTCAAAAGGTTATCATTTTATGTAATTTTTTTAGTGTTCTGTCCAGTTCTTCAATCGTGCGTAACTTTCGCGTCGTAACTCGGATTGAGGCGAATCCGGTGCCCACGGTTCACATTCTGTGTCGGGCAAGTTTTTCGTGTTTTAGAGAAAGTTTGGTTCGGCCTCTAGCTAGGCGAAAAAGTGTGGTTTTTACAGCAGGTCGGGATTTTAGACAGCTTTCTGTCCCTGTTTTGTATGGAGCATAACTCCTGATAGGAATGTCGGATTGGGATGAAACCGGTGTCAAAAGTTCCCATTCTGAGCCTAGTAACTTTTCTATGTGTTGGGGAAAAACCAGTTCGGACCGTAGCCTATGTCAAATCGTCGTTTTGTACTGAAAGGTTCTGTTTCTCGCTGTTCTGCGAATCGTTCTTGTAAAATCCATATTAAATTATAGAAAAATCGTTAGGACGCGTGCGATACGTCCCTGGAACCGTGAAACTTAGAACTTCGTGATTATGGAATTTGATTTCTATATTTATCAGTTTTTAGGGGGTAAATCAGGTCCCGAACAGACCCGTGTTTTAGATAAAAAGCTGGAATGTTTAGTCTTATAAAATCTAGTAAAGGTGTCGTGAGTTGGGACCTTCCGTTGACGTTTTTAGTGCGTAATTAGGTGGGAAAATGTGAGGAAGGTTGACTTGCTGGTGTTGCGGCTCGGGAGCGCGTCGCTTTGCTTTGAGGTGAGTTCTCTCACCGCGTAGTTAGGAATTTCATGTATGTCGTTCTTTTGTGCTACATGTTATTACGTGTATTTATGTGCTTACATGAATTAGATGGGATGTGATAACTGGTTGTGATTTGTTAAATTCGTATGTGGAATATATATATATGCATGTGTACACCTCGGTGGGACTGAGGGGCTCGGTGGGACCGAGGGCTTGGTGGGGCTAAGCTAGTACAGTAATCTTTACTCGGTGGGACCGAGGGCTTGGTGGGACTAAGCTAGTACGGTAATCTTTACTCGGTGGGACCGAGGGCTCGGTGGGACTGAGCTTGTATTAATGTGTTTTGTGTACTCGGTGGGACCGAGGTTCGTACTTATATAATAATCGTTATGTGGTTTGATATTCGTAGTGATGGTGATGTTGCCTACTTGCGAGTAGGGGTGATATGCGTGGGGTTGCTACCTACGTGTGTGGTTGGATTCACTAAGCGTTTAGCTTACCCTTCCCCAATATGTTGTGACTGCAGGTGCGAGCGGCAGTCGCGCTTGACGGTACACACAAAGCGCAGGCGTCGGGAATTGTTGGAATTTACACTTTTGAATTTTTAGATTTTATTTATAATATTTCCGCTGCATAAATTCTTTTGACTGTTTGAGTTGACGATATTAACTTTAATTGAGTTACGGTTTATTAAAAATGTGGTTGTGTTATAATGGAATATATGTTTTAGAAAATTTAAATTTCCTTGTAATTTTTGGGACGTTACACCCGTCCTTAGTGATATCGCCACTATACTTTCATAAGGTCAATTTCCTTGGTTCTCAACTTCTTGACTCTACAATCATTGATTTTCCCCGACCCTATGACAAGGTTAGCTTCTTATCGTTGCATTCTTTGTAATGTTATCGTCACACAAACTTCCATCGACTGCTCTCTGAAATAGAGACATGAAACACATTATGAATTCTCCAACATCTCATAGATCATAACCGGGTCATACACTAACTCTCCAACTCTTTCCATAATTTCGACGGATCCAAAATATGGCCCAACTCCACTTTTCTCTCGAACGCACCACCCTATTCTAGTGGGCGTCTTCCGCATCAGACTGTCCTCATCTCAAACGAGGTTAAGCTTTTCAATCCACTCGACTTAGCTCCACTCGGTTGCCCAAACAATTCTGGTTGAAATCATAGTCGTACCCAATCCTTCGGAATCGTCCCTCGGTGAGCGACAACTTTGCTATGACAAGAAATCTTGCACAATATACCTACAACCTCTCCGATCAACTATACCATATGTAACATTTGTAACATCCCAGTCCAACCGTACCATATATTGCCCGCTTTGTCCACCCACCTACTCACGATTTTAAAACGCGTCGAATCAAGGTTTTATCATACAACTCCACATCCTTAAAAGAAGGAACTTTGTTGAATTCCACGCCACAACAACATGAATCCTTTACCAAAATACAACCGCTCAATTGTCAACCTATCACAAGGTCAACCTTGAATATTCCACTAAACTCACCGTTATGAGTTTCTTCATCGGATAACATGAAATTCCAAAATCATTTCCCCCAACACAGTATACGTCTTAACGTAGGCAATACTTCCCTTCCCGAATCACATTGACTACAACTCATCAGTGTTAATCTATTCATACGCTCCGACCACGTCATCACCCCACACATAAACATAGTTAAAAGCAGGAACCTCCACAATCCATCATTTCAAGTGTCCACCTATCCGAACTGAAGCAATCCTGAAGATACATTCAAATTCTCACGACATTCCCCAACTGTCCAACCATATCTGAAATAACTTCAAGTTGCACTCATTCAACAAGGAGGAGTGACTGTGCTCGCACATAACTATTCCCATTAGCTTAACACTGAACGACAAGTTCGCTTGAAACATTTCTCACGATAACATCATGTTTAATCCAATGGTACTTCATTCTGATTACTACATTCAACCGCCTTTCCCAATATCTTCTCGAAAACATCATCCATGCCTCCAAAGAATGGCTCACCAGTAGGTGCACGCTTTTGACCAATCATACGAGTTAGCTTTCCACGACCCTCAAACCATAACATATACAACTCCCATTTTCGTAACGAGAGTTCAGGTACCCACTACTGACAATAACAACCTGTAAACATTGCTTCAAAATTTCGGTGACACTTATCAAACTTCATAGTCCCAGTTTACTCGCTTATTTCAACATACCTTCTCTACCACATCCGGCCAGTATGGAACATTGGCCACTCTATTTTCCGACCACACCAACGCGTCGATAGCACATATACATGGCTATGCCTAACCAAACGGTTTCACCACCACTCTCACTCGAGAAACTCAACTACGTCATCCCGAAATAACACCAGTGTTTGAAGCCACCACACTTCTTATTCCCCAAAATGTTACCTTCTCAGAGAATCCCTTCATACACAAGGAACATTTCACATTCCTTAAAGATTCCATATCTACTACACCACATCGTAAACTAACCAATCCAACATCTTTATCAATCCTTCAATGATCCCAAAATATACTCACTCAACGACTCACGCTACCAAAAAGCACATGGTTCCTCTTTTGGGTAACCACCAACTACTGCTCCACCATTTTATTCCGAAAATAACTATAACATAATGCCAACTTACAATCCATGCGTCCCAACAACATGCTTAACACTTTGTATAGCTCATCTGAAATCTCCAAAAGGGCTTCCATCTGTTGCTTATCCTCCTTTAACAAGACCTTATCATATCACTGGCTTACACATCTACCTTGGCAAAAGATACCAGTAACTTATCCGCACATTCTCCACCCACCACCTCACACCGCAGACCAGGTTCTCACGGTCATTTGTACACATAATCAATCTTGCCTTCATATTCACCTGCATAAATATAACCAAGTCTATCCCACGACCTTGTCTTTCCCCAAATCTAGATGAACTATAACTCACGATTTCCTAATTTACTCAAAAATATTCGTTCCTTGTTGGTTCATTGCGATCTCCAAGAAACCATTCCAAATGATAAGGCACATTCCCTTACATATCGATATAATCAATGCATCCGCTTCGGTTGTGCTAATTACCTCATCCTTTTACGAACCGTACAAACCCCGTAGGGAATACACTCATCCAATTAGCAATCTCCTACAATAGTAACACCCACACGAGGTGGTCCAACGTCATGCAAGTAAACATCTTTCCTGAACGACCTCCTACGTCTACACACACCAGGGTGATTTTCTCAAATTTTAACCTCTTGACAATGCCTTCAGCTTCAGACATCTTAAACAGTTGTTGACTTCAACATCAATAGACGACATGTTGATGCTTCCATAACCTTCCCGACAACAAGGGTTCCTAACGGAACCTACTTCTTCCAACGTATCATAATCCACTTTATACCCGGTCGTCCTTACTTGAAGAAAATTCAAGACTTACTTGGTGCGAGGTCAAAATTATAAGACCACCCCTAACTTCTCAGGCTCAATGCCGACAACATTTCATCGATGCGTCTCAACGCTACATAAAACAAGTTACTAAAATCAATACCTTGACGACTTCAAGTCCTTCTTCCGGACATAACCGTCCACCGACAACCACATCTAAAGTTACCGAACAAGAGTACAAACTACCATAATACAAACATTAGCAAAGTCCCTTTCTGACATATCTACTATTCACCTCTCTTCTTTAATAAGAATACCAAGATCACAAATCATCCGCCACCGGCTTGACCGACACATCTCTACTCTCGGAACCCTTCCTTATCTTAAAGGCAATAATCTCCATGACCTAGTGAGTTCATAGCTGTAACACCCTTAAATAGGGGTAAACAAAAAGTTTCATAATACGAAAGAGCAGTATATAATTGCTATTACATGAGCCAACCCAAAAATGGGAAATACAAGTATGAGAGTTAAATTACAATTGTATTCTAATAAAAGATTTATGACAACCAACTAATCTAAATCCTGTTGTAGAATCAATATTACAAAAAGGTTGTCGTCTCTAGTTGTATAGATCTTCTATGGTTCGTGTCCCAAAAGCATATCCCCAAGGCTCACACGCTCCGCCTAATCTTTCTTAATAACGACTCCGCTAGAACCTGAAATTCAAGGCAACATTCAGACAAGTGTCAAAACAAGGCTTGGTGAGTAATCCTAAATAATAACACATATTAATAACATGTATAAGTAAGAATCATTATTCCGGTTTCCATAAGTAGATTTGAAGTTAATGGGGGAGACCCATAACACCAAGAAGTTCCACCCAAAGAGTCGAGATACCTTAGTGTCATCCGTATAAAAGCGACACCAAAGGCCCGACACATCCGGGGGTACAACAAAGGCATTTCCCCAAATGGCGGGGGTCCAGGCACATACCCGTAAGGTGGTGCCCAAGACTATGTACTCCTAGTGAACCCTTAACTTGATTCATTCAAAACCCAACATAATCATAAGGCATACCAATATGTATAATCAATGCATAAGCTCCCATTTATAACATATGATGAGAGACAAGTAATAGAATCAAGGGGATTCCTCGTAGCATCATATCATATTCACCATCTACTAGAGCATGTATTACATACATAAAGATGCACATGGTCTCATATGGGGTCATTATACTCAATAAGCCAAGTAGGTTGACTAGCTTAATCATTAAGACATGCTCATTTCCATTAAAGTAAACTCATAATCATAGAGTATGAAATCTTAAACCTTTCGAGTCATAATAACATAGTATCAACATATTAAACCCATCAAGTACTCCCATAAGCCATGGTTACCTCCATTAAGCCAAGGGTCACTTTCCCCAAAAATTAGGGTTTCCAAGAAATTAAAGGAACAAGTAAAATAGTAAGTAAATAACATGGATTTAACTCAAGGTGGGTTAGAAACTTACTAATCTAGGTTTTTAAGTCAAAACCTAGAAAATGGTAGTAAAACCCTAGAAATGTGGAGTGGAGGGGATTGTTTCTAGACTTGAATACCTTCCAATATATGCTCCTTGGATAACTTTTGAAGCTTCTTAGATGATCCCAACTAACCCTTGTGCAATAAATGAAGTGGATGAGGGTGAAGGTGAGGAAATCACCCTTGAGAGCTCCAAAATCGGCTGCTGAAACGAGTTGGGTGGAAAATAAGGCTTAAAAACGCAAAGGGGTGAGTTTTATACATCAGGTGGCCCGTCGCGACTATGCCATGCGACTTTGCCCTTGGGCATTGTCGCGGGCAATGTCGCAGGGGGAACCACCCTACGGTACAACCACGATAACTATGCCGTGCGACTTTGCCCTTGGGCATTGTCGTGGGCAATGTCGCCCAACATCCATCCGACCCCGAAACTTGGCGATTTCGACGGTGCTACTTAGGTTCAACCTAACGAGAATTCATATGCACAAAATCCCAGCTTCTCAACATCTAAATAGGCCAATTACGATTAAATTGAGGAGCGTTACAGAAATATTACTTGCTTGAAAATTCGGGGTGTTAGAGTCCTCCTCACCTTGAGAAGATTTCGTCCCCGAAATCGAATCCTACCAGAACAAATTGGGGTAACACTTCTTCATGTCCTGTTCGGATTCCCAAGTTATGTTGGCGCCGCGATGATGTTTCCATTGAACCTTTACCATGGTTACGTCCTTGTATCGGAGTTTCTTGATTTTCGTCTCTAATATGGCTTCCGGTTCCTCCACAAAACGGTTTCCATTGTCAACCCGGATTTCCGTCAACAAAATCATGCTTTCCTCCTCGGCCAAACACCTTCGAAGATAGCATACGTTGAAGGTGGGGTGAATCCCATCCATTTCCGGCGGTAGGTCTATCTTATATGCTTGTAGCCCAACCCTCTCCAAGATAGTGAATGGCCCAAGGAAACGAGGGCTAAGCTTCCCGCACTTTCCAAACCGGATGATTCCTTTCCAAGGCGATACCTTTAATATAACCCGATCTCCCACTTGGAACTCGATTGGTCGGCTTTTCTTGTCCACGTAACTCTTTTGTCGGTTTTGCGCCGCTTTTAAACGTTCTCATATTTCTCTTACTTTATCCGCGGTTTCTTGCACAATTTCCGGTCCCGCAAATTGCTTCTCCCCCACTTCTAGCCAACAAACAGGGGTTCTACACCTACGACCATACAAGGCTTCAAACAGAAAGGCCTTGAGGCTTGAATGATAACTGTTTTTGTACGCGAATTCCACCAACGGTAGGTGTGTGTCCCAACTGCCACCGAAATCTATGACACACGACCGAAGCATATCTTTAAGAGTTTGTATCGTCCTTTCACTTTGCCCATCCGTTTAGGGATGGTAGGCCGTACTTACATTTACCTTCGTTCCCAACTCCTTTTGGAAACTAGCCCAAAAATTGGAAGTGAATTGGCTATCTATCGGACACAATGGATAACGGTACTCTGTGTCTCGACACAGTATAGTCTCGCTAGCTTGTCCAAGGGCAATGTTTCCCGCATCGCTAAAAAGTGTGCGCTTTTAGTCAAACGGTCCACGATCACCCAAATAGTGTCATGACCTCGTAACGTCTTCGGTAGTTTTATCACGAAATCCATTGTGATGTTGTCCCATTTCCATTTCAGAATCTTCAAAGATTGCAAACTTCCATACGGCTTTTGATGTTGTGCCTTGACTTGAAGGCACGTCACGCAAGTTCCCACATACTTAGCCACATCGAGCTTCATTACCAGCCACCAATAATTCAACTTTAAGTCCCTATACATCTTTGTGCTATCGGGGTGTATAGAGTATCGAGACTTGTGAGCTTCCTCAAGAAGTAGCTCACGATTACCACCGATTTTCGGCACCCAAATCCGGCCTTGGAAGAGTTTGAGGTCGCGACTATCTTCCGTTAGTAGCTCCCGTTACTTTACCATAACTTTGGCCTTAAGGTTCTCTTCCCGAAGTGCCTCCAATTGACTTGCTTTGATGCTCGCCATCAAACTTGATACCACATCGATTCGGTTGAGGTTTAGCTTGATCCCACCCCCATGGTCCTTTCGGCTCAAGGCATCCGCCACCACGTTAGCTTTCCTGGGGTGGTAAAGTAATTCACAATCATAATCCTTTAAAAGTTCGAGCCATCTCCGTTGTCGCATATTTAACTCCTTTTGGTCGAAGATATGCTTGAGACTTTTGTGGTCGGTAAAAAGAGTGCACTTCGTCCCGTACAAATAGTGTCGCCACAACTTCAAAGCAAAGACCACCGCCGCCAACTCCAAATCATGAGTTGGGTAATTCTTATCATGGTCCTTTAGTTGTCGTGACGCATAAGCTATCACCTTCCCTCTTTTTTTTGGAAGGGTATCCGAGGACATTGCCCCGACTAATCCCAACAAGATGAGGCAATTGCCCCAGCTGCTAAAGCGTGCAGCCCTGAGTTTATCCCCAGTGGCCACAAGTTGGAAGCGCCTGGATTCGAACTTGGGGTAGATGGGTTACTAGCCACATCCCCACAAGCCTTAACCAGTATGCCATAAGCTATCACCTTCCCTCTTTGCATCAACACAAAACCGAGTCATATTTTTGAAGCGTCACTATAAACCACAAAGTCCTCCGATCCTTCGGGTAAGGATAAGATTGGTGTTTCACACAGTTTCCTTTTGAGAGTCTCGAAGGCTTGCTCTTGAGCGGTAGTCCACACAAACTTGACATTCTTCCTTGTCAAAGAGGTAAGCGGTGTAACGATCTTTGAGAAGTCTTGAATAAATCGTCTATAATACCCGGCTAGGCCCAAGAAGCTTCTGATTTCCGTTGGGCTCGTGGGCGGTTTCCAATTTGTCATGGCTTCTACTTTTGCTGGGTCCACTTTCACCCCGTCTTGAGACATCATGTGTCCCAAGAATTGAACTTCTCGTAACCAAAATTCACACTTTGAGAACTTAGCAAACAACCTCTTCCTCCGAAGAACTTCCAATACCTCCCGTAAATGTCGACCATGTTCGGCCTCGTCTTTAGAGTAGATCAAGATATCGTCGATAAAGATTATCACCGACTTATCCAAGAAGGAACGAAATACACGGTTCATCAAGTCCATAAACACACCCGGTGCATTCGTCAACCCGAACGGCGTCACCAAAAATTCGTAGTGTCCATACCGTGTCTGAAAAGCCGTCTTCAGAACATCGCTCTCTTTTACTCTCACTTGGTGGTATCCGGACCTCAAATCAATTTTGGAGAAACAACCCGCTCCTTGTAGTTGGTCAAAGAGATCATCAAGTCGGGGAAGCGGGTATTTGTTCTTTGCCGTTACCTTATTCAATTCTCGGTAGTCTATGCACATCCGCATTGACCCATCTTTCTTTCTCACAAACAACACCGGAGCTCCCTAAGGCGACGAGCTCGGCCGTATAAATCCTTTCTCTAACAATTCCTGTAGTTGTGACATCATTTCTTGCATTTCGGTTGAAGCCAAACGGTACGGAGCATGTACAATCGGGGCCGCCCCCGGGGTGAGGTCTATATGGAATTCCACTTGTCGTTCCGGTGGTAAACCGGGTAGATCCTCCGGAAAAACATCCGGGTAGTCACGCACCACAACCACATCTTCCAACTTTTTCTTCTCTAACTTCGCGTCTACGATGTAGGCCAAATACGACGAGTACCCCTTGGCAAGGAATTTCCGCGCCTTTAGCGAAGAGATTATTGAAGTAGTTCTTTCCCTTTTTTCCCCATATACCGACACTACGTTCCCGTTTGACGTCGGAATTCGGATCATCTTTTTCGCACAAAGAATTTCGGTCTTATTTTCGGTCAACCAATCCATACCCAAAACCACGTCAAATCCACCGATTGCCATAGGCAGCAGATTCACTTCAAAAAGGTTCCCATCAAAATTCAAGGTACACTTACCGAAACACTCTCGAATTAACACTTGCTCCCCATTAGCTACCTCGACTATTAGGACGTCCGGAAGGGTACTAGCTGGAAAGGTAAATTGCTTGCAAAAAGAATTCGACACAAAAGAAAGATTCGCTCCCGAATCAAACAATATACGAGCAGGTAAGGAGTTTACGAGAAACGTACCTGGCAAAACATCGGCGGTCTCCCTCGCCTCCGCGGCGGTCATTTGAAAAGCTCGACTCGGTGCCCTCGGTGGATTCTCTCTCTTGATCGGCACACCACTTGGTGCAATCTGGTTCCCCCCAACAACTTCGGGCAATCCCTCTTGACGTGCCCGACTCTCGGCACTCGAAGCAAACTGGCCCTCGGATCGGGCAATATCGGACTGCATGATCTCTCTTCCCGCACTTGGCACATTCGGTCGGGTTAGGGTATGGCCTAGAGTTGCATGGGCCACTATGCTTGCTCTTGCACTTATGGCACCATCTTACATCCCGTCGGGGATCACCATTCCTTCCCCCATTAAACGGTCTGAACTGACGAGTAGGTCCGGCCGACCCTTCCCATTTCCTCTTCTCACCAACAACCACCTTCTCTTCCTTTCCCTTCGCATAGACGGTCTCCATCATCTTTGCCTCCTCTATCGTTTCCCGTAGTGAAACAGCTTTAGAGGACCATCGCCATCATGTCCGCCGATAACCCCTTAAGGTAATCCTTAACCTTTTCTTTCTCCGTTGGGGCCACGTGCCCCACTAAATTGAGCTTTTCCATGAACAAATGGGTGTACTCCCTTACAGTTGAGTTCCCCTTCTTGAGCGATCGAAATTCCTCCTCGATTCGATCCATTTCCTGTTCGTTGCAGTATTCTTCCAGTACCTTCTTTTTGAATGTCTCCCACTTCATCTTGGTCAAAACCGAGGCCTCCAAGGTAGAAGTGAAGATGTTCCACCACGTGAGGGCCGCACCCCTCAACATCTGAGAACCGAACTTTACCTTTTGACTTTCCCCACAATCACTAACCCGGAAAGCTTGCTCAATCTCTTGGATCCAGTTCATACAAGCCACCAGATCATCGGAGCCCGCAAACTCGGATGGCTTACAACAAAGGAAAGTCTTGTAGGAGCAACCCTTTTCTCTTCTTTCCTCTTCCGTGACCGTACACTCATTTGTGTCAACAACATGGACCACTCCACCAGAACCAAGTAAGGCGTTGTCCGCAACCGTTTCATTCCTTCGGTGGCTAGCATCTCGGTCCTCTAGTAACTTCAAGAACCTTTCATCTCGTTTGTCCAATGCAAAATTCATCATCTGCAGAAAACTTGCCATCATAACGGATTGAGGGTCCACTTCCTCCAATACCGGTTTCTCCACCGCAATGTTAACTTGGGGTATAAGATCGATGTTTGGGCAAAACATCACGTCGTACGACCACGACCAAAACAGGTAAGACGCACGTCATAATCCAAATCTTGTATTAAGATAAGGTCTCGACAAGGACCCAGAAGACATCCGTCGTCTCCAGTAAAAGGTAAGTCGTACGTCCCTCATGACGCTCGATCATAGCGTCGCCCGACGAATTCCGCACGACCACCGCGTAAGATCATTATACCTTCGATCAATACTAACGTTAACCTTGACTGTTACGTTTTGTTAAGTGTTTAATGCAGGAGTCAAAGCCTTTAAAGAAGCAACGGCTATATTCGACGCAAGCCGTTGTCCGACACAAGCCGTTACCTGAGGATAGCCGTAACGGACGAAAGCCATTATGAATGTTCACGCCGGCAGCCGTTACAGACCGTTGCGACCATTATAGCTGTTAATGAAGCAATCAATGAGCTAATCAAAGCTCCCAAGGACTATAAGTATCAAGCTTAATCAACATTTCAAGGGGCCATCTAGCAGCCAACATTCGGAGTTAAACTCAAGAGATCACATACTGAAAGTTATCATTTGAGACCAAGTTCAAGTACCCTACAACGAACTCAAGAACAACATAAGCAAAAGAGCTCTCTCTTGAAGAATCACTCTCGACGCACGACAACAGCCCTCGACCAGCAGTTTACACTTTCTATTCACACACGACAAACACCTGTTTTACATTTCAAACACTTGTACTTTACATTTTGAAGCATTTCCTTCATTTGTATTGTAACCATCGTACGACCGACGCCAGTACCAAGGACATCGCCCCTAATTGGCGACCATAGTGCAGCGACGACACCCCCTGTCGTCCGCAGGTTTTTTCCTCGCTTTGAGGTTTTTCCTGCGTCATCAAATCCCTTGTCTTCTTTATTTTTATTCTCGTCGCACGTCTCGTCGAAAGATCCTTTCTTTAGTTGTTTAAGTCTACATCGACCTTAAGTTGTTCCTTTGGTGCGATTTTTGGCATTAACAGTTTGGCGCCATCCGTGGGACTACATCTAGAGAAAATCCTCGACGAACGTGCATTCTACTAATAGTTTCTTGGAGTTTTTTCTATTTTCTATTGCTGGAAAATGACAGCCCCTGGAAATCCACAGCAAGCTGTTGCTCAGATGTATCAGGAGCTCGAGGTTGCCAGGAATCAACTCAATGCAATGGCAGAGCAGAATCGCAGAGCAGCTGAAGAGATCGCGCGGCTAAGGAATCCTTTTGGACCCCAGAATGGTCCTAGACCATTCATCCAGAATCCAGGTTCGGTACCAGGTCCGTCCGCGCAGAATCAGCATCCAGGTCCATTCATGCAGAACCAGCAGCCGGGTCCGTTCATTCCTAATCCGCCGTATGGGCAGATTCCTCCTCAGCACATTCGACCACCACCCTTGAACAATGGATCACAACCATTGCAAGGTGGTGCCCTGCCGTTTCAAAATGGATCCCAGCCATTTTCCCAGCCATTCCAAAGTAGTTCGCAACCTTTCCAGCAAGGATCGCAATCTTTCCAGCAAAGATCGCAGCCATTTCAGGCACAACGTGGACCACAATCGTTTCAGAATGGACCGCAACAATTTCACTATGGGACGCAACCATATTTTGTTCCATTCAACGGGGACACCAATGGTTCGTCGCATGGTAATGGCACTAGTCCAGGGACCAATCCCTCATCAGGGGCAAATCCTGATCTTAACGATCCCGTCGCCCAGCGTTTAAAGATGTTAGAAGATCAAAACGAGCGCGTCCTGTCCTTGCTCGCCAAGTTGCCTGGGGCAGCCGTGCCTGTCGACGTCGAGCCTCGTTCGGGGTATCCGGCGTCACCCTTCATCGATGAGATCGCCACCATCGAGGTCCCAAAGAAGTATAACATTCCTTCCTTCACTCCAAAATACTCGGGCGTGACCGATCCAACCGAGCATGTCGCACAGTATAAACAGCTCATGTGGACGATCTCGATTCCACACATGTACCAGGAAGTATGCATGTGTAAGAGTTTCGGGGCGACTCTCACTGGTCCATCTCTCTAGTGGCTGATCAATCTTAAACCCAAATCTATCGGGTCGTTCGCCGAATTGGTCAACCAATTCTCCCGGCAGTTCGCCAACAGTCGTAAGATGGAAAAGCAGACTAGTGATCTGTACTATGTCGTGCAGAAGACCAATGAGTCTATTCGAAGTTATTTCAATAGATTCAATGCCGAAATGATCAGTATCCGCAATTGTGACATCAAAACGGCGATCGAAGCTTATAAGCGTGGTCTAGAAGATAGTTCAGGTTTGTACATCGACCTGACCAAGTATCCCCCAGAGACTTTCGAAGACGTCCGAGCTCGAACCTTAGCATATATGAGGGTCGAAGACGATGCAGCCTTTCGTCGCAAACACGTTGGCGACAAGAAGCCGTTAGGTGTCAAGAAGCCAGAGTTAAAGTCGAAAGCTATATCCAGAATAGAGCCAACGCGACAAATCTCAAACGTTCGTTTCAAGACGAAAGCAGAAGCTAAGAACGCGACTAAGTTTACTCAGTATCCCAAGATATCCTCTTATGGATTCAAAGGATCTGCAAAGGACTTAGTCGAAGCTTTGAAGACAACCCAAGCAACCATCCGGTGGCCGAAGAAGTCTGACTTGGACGATGCTAAAAAGGATAAATCAAAGTGGTGCGACTTTTACGTCGATCATGGTCATGCGACAGATGATTGTATCGCACTCAAGAAGGAATTGGCATATCATGTTCCACAAGGTAATCTGAAAGATATTATTGATGATGTCGTTCTTCCAGCTGATAGCCACCGATCGTCAACGCCAAAGTGTGCAAAGATCATCAATTGCATCACTGGTGGTTCAGACGTATGCGGTCTGACGTACTCCGCAGCTAAGCGTCATGCCAGTCAAGCGCCCGACGACCAGCCTATTCCTCGTTCATCCAGACTCAAAGGAGATTTGGAACTAGAAGCCATGAAGATCGTGTTCGACCAAGTCGACCTCGACGACTCATACCAAAAGCATCACGACGGGTTGATCATTCAACTCACGATAGGTAACTGTTTGACACGTCGAGTATTGGTCGACGGGGGCAGTTCAGCAAATGTCATTTTTCTCAACACCATCAAAGCCATGGGAATCGATCGCTCAGAAATCACCCGACGTTCGACAACTTTGGTCGGTTTCAATGGAGAAGCGACGAGCACCTTTGGAGAGATAATTTTGCCCGTCTATGCCGGAGGAGTCAACAAGCAAACCAAGTTCAGAGTCATCGATTGTGCGTCAGCCTATAACATCATCTTAGGTCGACCATGGATTCATGAAATGAAAGCTGTTCCCTCGACATATCATCAAATGTTGAAATTCCCGACGCCATGGGGAATTCAGGAGATCAGGAGTGAGCCAAAAGTCGCTCGTGAATGCTACAAGTCTACCTTGAAGCCGAGAAAATAAACTAAGGTCGCAAGATCAAGCTCTCGACAGGTTCGTTCCCCTATCCCCAAATTAATACTTTTTCACAGGGATAAATCTACTATGGTGCCTTGTCGCACGACAACATAGTCAACGCAAGACAGTATTTTAAAGGGTCGCCGTGTCGTTCTGTCGTTTAAAACTTATCTTTTTCCTGCAAAAAAGAATAAGGTACCAAACGACAGGGGGCAAATAGAGAGAGAATCTGAAAAGGTATGATTTCCAACTCTTTTCTATACAAATTTTTTCCCAAAAAACAACTACTGACTTAAGCATCGGAGGGTCGTTGGTTAGCCAACGACCAACCCTCGACATCATTTTATCGCAGGATCGCACGAAGTCTGCTATATGACTTTAAATTTGCAAGGTCGCATGACGCTCAGATCTTTGACTTGATCATCCCTCCACAGGGGCATACGATACAAACTCATCGTACGATCTCGTCGTACAATCGCAAAGCATAAAAACAACCTATCTTTAAGTTTCTCAGCTTTCGTACCCTGAATGGATGCTTTAATCGCGTGTTTTTTATTAGTCGCCTTAGTCGCATGATTTCATATGTATCTTATGTTCGACTTTATAATCAAATGCGATTCGAACAATGCATAAGCAAGAGACATATTCATTAAGTAAACCATTATGTACATATTCGACCCCCAACGGTCGAGCAATAAAACAAAAACGAAGAGAGTGAAAATTCTAGATTGCAGGGGAACATCGGTCGCGTCCCTGCTCGAAGTCCCGACCTGAGGACCTTCATCTGCCACTCCTCCCGCACGAATCTCCTGCAGTTCATACTGAGCATCAAAAAGCTGGACGGCTAGCTCGTCGGCACGCGCCAAGGCAAATCTCTCCCTATCTAAAGCCGCCTTCTCTCTCTCCAACGCCGCGGCTTCTCTTTCAAGGGTAGACGCCACCAACTCCTCGGCTTTCGACATCTCGGCGTACAATGCTAAAGACGACTGGAACGTCTGAAAATACACGAAAAAGTGTTAGACAACGAACGACATCGAACGTTGAAACAAGTCATGAAAGATTGACACTTACTGAGAACGCCAGACTGGCAACCTGAGATCTTATCTCTCCGGCCGGAACCCTGCAAAAACGCTCCCTGAAAGATGGAAGCAAGCACCCCTCCAAGTGAGGGAACAACGACATCCCGTCTAGGACACCGTCCGCCATAAAATCAGACGGCAATGAAATATTGACCATCGAAACTTTGGCCGACGACCCCTCACCCCGGGTGGCAGAAGATGGGGCTGACATTTTGAACACCGATCTCGTTGTTGTCGCCCGAGGCGCCGAACTTACCGGTGTTGCGTCCATCACGCCTCTAGATGACGCCTTCGCCTTCTTAGGCAAAATGACTCTCGACGAGTCATCAACCCTCGACGACGGTTCCCTCAGGACCGTACTCCTGGTTCTCTTCTGGCTCGACCCAGCTATCGAAATATCCCCTCCTCGAAAGGCACGCATGATTTGCTTCCCTCTCGACCTAGAAACTGATTTCCTTTCAATTGGCGCTGACCAGGAAAAATGCGAAGCGTCAGACAGGAATAAGAAATAAATGGTAAAAGACGAGAAACCATAATACACCCACCAGTCGCCTCCTGTCGTCCACTTTATTCTTCTCCTTCTTCCTCCTCCACGGCATCCACCACCACGTCCTCGTCTTCAGTCGCCAGTTACCATGTGGTGAAAGATCGTTCCTCGACGTCGTAGCTAAGGAATCTGTCAATCTTGGCATGAGAACCTTCATTCGGGTGCGGAACGCCGAACTGAATCTCTAAAGACAACAAAAGGAGAAGAGTAAATAAAAGGTTAGAAAAACCATGCTATGATAAAAAAGAGCATACCTCCCATATTCCAGTCAGGACGAATCCACTTGCTGGCGGCGTCCAGCAAATCAACACGTACGAACACATACCTGGATCCCCACCCCCGATCGTTCACTCCAGTATTAAAAACTAAGGCCCGATCGCCTTTATATCTGGAATACGGGCTATAACGCCCACGCTTATCTCCCTTAACTTGGTATGCTGCCAAGAAATCATTCAAAGACATAGGGGGATCCCAATCCGTAGACAAACGCTCAATAACCAAGAGAACCCGCCAAAGTTGAGGCATCAACTGCCCCGACGACAAACCAAAGCATCGCATCAAATTCTTAGTCAAAGTTGAAAACGGCCATTCGAATCCAATCTCGAAAGGATATTCGTATATCACGAAATACCCCTCGGGGCAATCTTTAGGACGAACAGCCCTCGGACTTATTATTTCTACTTCTACAGGAATCTTCGCTAGACGCCTAAAGTCGTCTAAATCTTCCTGGCTAACGATGGAACTCTCTGGGTCAGTCGACATTTCTTACCAGGGGAGAGAAGGCAGTGAAAGCTGAAAGGAAGAAGCAATGCGTTATATAAATGCCCTAAATCTCAAACAATCTTCGCTAAATCAAATGGATTCGGAAGAAGAATGACAAAAGAAGAGCAAAGCGGAATTTCTCTCCGAAATAAACTCAACATAAGAAAGGAAAGGATTCGTCGTAAACCCTATTTATGCATCAAATCAAGTCAGATCGAGTCTCTTGATAGACAAACACGCGTCTTCACATGCCCACCCGGATCTTCGACACTTGTCTTCGACAGCTGGTAAGCATCACCGTGCGTCAGAATGACGTCACGACTCGTTGCACTTTTCAACTTCTCGTTCGGTTAAAGGCGAACTGGTCTAGTTCCATAGCAACCAGGTAAGTCCCTCAACCCAGATCACAAGTCTAAGCGTTCGACGAGCAAAATTTAAAACTTAAATTTGACATTCAATTTTCAAATTTTGGGGGCAAACTGTTTGGGCAAAAAATCACGTCGTACGACCACGACCAAAACAGGTAAGACGCACGTCATAATCCAAATCTTATATTAAGATAAGGTCTCGACGGACCCAGAAGACATCCGTCGTCTCCAGTAAAAGGTAAGTCGTACGTCCCTCATGACGCTCGATCATAGCGTCGCCCGACGAATTCCGTACGACTACCGCGTAAGATCATTATACCTTCGATCAATACTAACGTTAACCTTGACTGTTACATTTTGTTAAGTGTTTAATGCAGGAGTCAAAGCCATTAAAGAAGCAACAACTATATCCGACGCAAGCTGTTGTCCGACGCAAGCCGTTACCTGAGGATAGCCGTAACGGACGAAAGCCATTATGAATGTTCACGCCGGCAGCCGTTACAGACCGTTGCGACCATTATAGCTGTTAATGAAGCAATCAATGAGCTAATCAAAGCTCCCAAGGACTATAAGTATCAAGCTTAATCAACATTTCAAGGGGCCATCTAGCAGCCAACATTCGGAGTTAAACTCAAGAGATCACATACTGAAAGTTATCATTTTAGACCAAGTTCAAGTACCCTACAACGAACTCAAGAACAACAGAAGCAAAAGAGCCCTCTCTTGAAGAATCACTCTCAACGCACGACAACAGCCCTCGACCAGCAGTTTACACTTTGTATTCACACACGACAAACACCCGTTTTACATTTCAAACACTTGTACTTTACATTTCGAAGCATTTCCTTCATTTGTATTGTAACCATCGTACGACCGACGCCAGTACCAAGGACATCGCCCCTGATTGGCGACCATAGTGCAGCGACGACACCCCCTGTCGTCCGCAGGTTTTTTCCTCGCTTTGAGGTTTTTCCTGCGTCATCAAATCCCTTGTCTTCTTTATTTTTATTCTCGTCGCACGTCTCGTCGAAAGATCCTTTCTTTAGTTGTTTAAGTCTACATCGACCTTAAGTTGTTCCTTTGGTGCGATTTTTGGCATTAACAATCGACAACATCCCTTAAAATACGAGGAATCGGAGGAGTAGGAGGATTATCCATTTGATTCGGTGGTCTCGGGTTTTCCCGCGCTGTCACACTGTTCTCTTGGCTTCCTCTTGGTTCGCCACTCGTCCCCTCGTGTTTACCATGGTGAACTGCCACACATGATAAATACCATACCGGTTAACTCTTTCAAAGATTAACGGTGTGTAACGTACTACTACAATCATTAAGCATCATAATAACAAATTCAAGCATGCTCACGTATGAATATATTCACCATAACACGGGCCCAATGAAAATTTGAATATACCACACATAAGAATCCTTTTCATCATCACTACAATTTTCAATAACTGCAATTCTGTCGGTCCTATACTCTCCCCACCTATGGTTTCTACCCATGGTCATGGAATTTCATAAGGGTAACTCAATTTAAGTCTAGGTATACTAAAGTCAACACCTAGTTCGCTTAAACCAATGCTCTGATACCAACTTGTAACACCCTTAAATAGGGGTAAACAAAAACTTTCATAATACAAAAGAGCGGTATATAATTGCAATTGCATGAGCCAACCCAAAAAGGGGTAATACAAGTATGAGAGTTAAATTACAATTGTATTCTAATAAAAGATTTATGACAACCAACTAATCTAAATCCTGTTGTGGAATCAAGATTACAAAAACGTTGTCGTCTCTAGTTGTATAGATCTTCTATGGTTCGTGTCCAAAAAGCGTATCCTCAACGCTCACATGCTCCGCCTAATCTTTCTTAATAACGGCTCCGCTAGAACCTGAGATTCAAGGCAACATTCAGACAAGTGTCAAGACAAGGCTTGGTGAGTAATCCCAAATAATAACACATATTAATAACATGTATAAGTAAGAATCTCTATTCTGGTTTCCATAAGTAGATTTGAAGTTAATGGGGGAGACCCATAACACCAAGAAGTTCCACCCAAAGAGTCGAGATACCTTAGTGTCATCCGCATAAAAGCGACACCAAATGCCCGACACATCCGGGGGTGAAACAAAGGCATTGCCAAAAATGGCGAGGGTCTAGGCACATACCCGTAAGGAAGTGCCCAAGACTATGTCCTCCTAGTGAACCCTTAACTTGATTCATTTAAAACCCAACATAATTATAAGGCATACCAATATGTATAATCAATGCATAAGCTCCCATTTATAACATATGATGAAAGACGAGTAATAGGATCAAGGGGATTCCTCGTAGCATCATACCATATTCACCATCTACTAAAGCATGTATTACATACATAAAGATGCACATGGTCTCATATGGGGTCATTATACTCAATAAGCCAAGTAGGTTGACTAGCTTAATCATTAAGACATGCTCATTTCCATTAAAGTAAACTCATAATCATAGAGTACGAAATCTTAAACCTTTCGAGTCATAATAACATAGTATCAACATATTAAACCCATCAAGTACTCCCATAAGCCATGGTTACCTCCATTAAGCCAAGGGTCACTTTCCCCAAAAATTAGGGTTTCCAAGAAATTAAAGGAACAAGTAAAATAGTAAGTAAATAACATGGATTTAACTCAAGGTGGGTTAGGAACTCACTAATCTAGGTTTTTAAGTCAAAACCTAGAAAATGGTAGTAAAACCCTAGAAATGTGGAGTGGAGGGGATTGTTGCTTGTTCTAGACTTGAAAACCTGCCAATAAATGCTCCTTGGACAACTTTTGAAGCTTCTTAGATGATCCCAACTAACCCTTGTGCAATAAATGAAGTGGATGAGGGTGAGGGTGAGGAAATCACCCTTGAGAGCTCCAAAATCGGCTGCTGAAACGAGTTGGGTGGAAAATGAGGCTTAAAAACGCAAAGGGGTGAGTTTTATACATCAGGTGGCCCATCGTGACTATGCCATGCGACTTTGCCCTTGGGCATTGCCGCGGGCAATGTCGCAGGAGGGAACCACCCTACGGTACAACCACGACGACTATGTCGTGCGACTTTGCCCTTGGGCATTGTCGTGGGCAATGTCGCCCAACACCCCTCCGGCCCCGAAACTTGGCGATTTCGACGGTGCTGCTTAGGTTCAACCTAACGAGAATTCATATGCACAAAATCTTCTCAACATCTAAATAGGCCAATTACGATTAAATTGAGGAGCACTATGGAAAGATTACTTACTTGAAAATTCGGGGTGTTACAATAGCCTTCATGCATGACGACACGCTAATTTAAATCATTTCATACATTTGAACATTCAAAAAGTACAACACTTGAAAACAACTTGAGTACACCTGACCCAACACTCTCATAACTTCAATGCCGTGCACAACGATCTCGAGAATCGTTCGCACGTAACTTTTCGGTAAAACATATCCTTAACCAACCAAAACGATGTCGTTACATCAGGAACATATTGAATGAAACGTTTCCTATATGACTAGAAAAGTTCTTAACGAAATCACTTACACGAAGTAAATCAGTCGGCTCCCACACTCATTATATGATATCAACGTGTCAATACTTATGTTGGTTAAAAAAACCTCGCAGTCAAACGTTTTCATGATTTTCGCAACGAAAGTTATCTCAACATGAAAATAGGCGTTATAATATGCAAATCACTAAGTTCAAAATTTTATTGTGCAACGTAAATAGGCTTGTCTTTTTCTTTAAACACACGCTAGCACGCGTTGACTTAATTCCAGAACAAGAAATTCGTTATTTACGCATCTACTTTTAATCATGAAAGAGCTCATGTAACATGTTTAAATTTTAAAGACATAATGCAAGAAACTCAACTTTCAATTGAAGGCTATTCACTTTACATGGTCAACCGTTGTACCCACACAACTATCATTGGCGCTCTACTTTTGACCAACGGTCGCTCTCTCGTCCTTGCAACAACTTGTTGTACAGGTGTTTCACAGCCTGCCTGCTTGACCACCCCACACAGTTCTCGTCTTGAGCAAAGATATACAATTCATACAGTTTCAACCTTTGACCCCTACATGTCGATAAACCACCAATTTTCTTCACATTATGCTCTTCCAATAATTCAATCCATTCCCGATATCATCTTTCCAACATCCTTGCCATTCTACCGTTGATTGGAGAGTCATAGGCTCACTTCCTTCACCCGATCTTTGAGTTAAAGCTTTCATAACCCTAAGTCAGTCCTCTTCTCCTGTCCAAAATGATCGTCACCTCAACTCCAAGAATGCGGACTCACTAGAAACTATGAGTCTACCCTTAATCAGTCATTCATCACCTTTAAACCCAAGAGGTTCTACCTCTAGACGACTCATAACATTTCGAACAATACTTCTTCTAGAAGATATAAACACTATATCGTACGCGGTCTCTCACGATACCTCAACCCTTTGCTATCATTGCAAGGTCAAAACTCACTACATACTTCCACGCCCATCGATCTTCTCAACAGAAGCAATTGATCACACTCATGTACCTGTAAATTCGCGATTACATTGGCCAGATGTAATTTCAAATTTACCTTACATGACGGTCCTCACTACCCTATCATTAACGCACTTAAAGTGATCTTTCCTAAAAGCATCATATGTCTCAGTTGTGTTCCCCTCTACTCCACAGTTTAAGTTTAGGCCCATCCGGTCACCTAAATCCCTTAAACTATGGCTCTGATACCAACCGTAACAACCCAGATCTAGAAATATAACATAAACATTCAAATCTAAATTAACCAGCCAAAACGGCCCCGAACATCAACTGTAACCAACCACTACAGATAAGGTTTTGCGGAAACAACCTATACACAGCTGAGAGATTTCTAAAAAAGACTTGAATTAATAAAAACAATTAAACTACAAGTTATTCCTCGCCCCACGCTTAGGCCTTCTCCTTGCCCTTGCCCGAACCTCCTCCTAAATGCTTTCTTGAAAATGGGTTTAGTTTGAAAATGCGAGGGTAGACCACAAGGTCTAGTGAGTTCCCTCTAGAATTTATAAACATCCGTAAACAATTTTATGCTTTAAAAACAATAAACTTCCAACAGTAGGACAACAACACATGATATGGCACACTGAAGTCCCGTATACCGGTGACAACGTGTCAGTCTCACACTGCCTTAATTGGAACACACCCTCCATGGCATAAACGGGACACAACCCCGGGTATGAGCACTGGCGGGACACCCCCCCCCCCTCCGACTTTTCCGTATCATGTCCACTTGCAGATGTATGCATACATAATCATTTAACTTTCTTAAACATAGCAAACATTCAGTTTCATATACGAAAGATAAAACATGCAGCTTCATAATATCTCATGCGTTTAAAATAACATATCAGACAACTCATTTTCAGTTAGAAAGACTCACCTGCTCTTGCTCATTACTTCTTACTTATGCTTCGAACCTTCCGGCTGAACACCTATGTGGAATACAGAAAACGAAGGTGATAAGTCATCCGACCGAACCTTCCCAAAATACCTAGCTAATACACCCTCTCCTCATCCGGATTCCACCATCCGGATCCCGCTTCTCGGACACCTACTATCCGGACCCACCGTCCGGAAAACTCACTATCCGGACTCTCTATCCGAAAACACTATCCAGACCCTCTATCCGGAAACACTATCCAGACTTTCTATCCGAAAACTCTGTCCGGAAACACTATCCGGACTCTCTATCCGGACCCTCTATCCGGAAACTCTATCCGGACCCTCTATCCGGAAACACTATCAGATACCTTGTCCGGACACCAAGCCACGTCTGGAAACTTCACCCGGACTTGGTCTCCGGATATGCAAGGTTTACCGAGCAGAATCCCAAATTCCTAATGCACCCTTCTGCAACAACCCACACCTCAACATAACAAATTACATGGAATATTATATAAAACAAATCACATTGGGGTTATACATTGGGTCCCATTCTACAAATCTATAAAACTCTCCGAAATAGCAAACAAACTTTCTGTTAATAAAATCTTCATATGAAAGATCCACATAGCCACGTATAAAAATCAGACTTCAGTTTCCTTCTCGATTATCTCCAACAAGATAATCAAATAAAGTGATCTCACCTCCTACTTTCCACAATCCTGAAATGCATATTTTTGAAAACAAAATGAGGGTTAGACCAAATGGTCTAGTGAAATAACCCCTGTAATTTCAATACCGTTATAAAAGCAGTTTATTTAAAACCATGTATTAGACCGATTTATATAAAACCTTCGATTAATTATACAATCGTTGGCACTCTGGCACAACTCAACAATTCACTCCGCTGGCCTTCAAACACAACATCTCACAATACACTCCGTTGGCCTTCAAGCACAACATCTCACAATATTGCTGGCGTTCTAGCACAACGCGATAACAGTGAAGCTGGCGTTCTAGCACAATGCGATAGTGTTGTTGGCGTTCTAGCACAACTCAATAGTGCATACCGTAACATAGCCATTTATAACAAAATCTCACATACCGATATTGTTCATATCATAAAGTTAACGATTTTATAATAAATGCATTTCAGTTCGAAAATCGTTAAAAGAAAACTCACCTTGATACGATATATGACGATAAAAACTTTAACCGATACGATTTATCGATACCAAACGTGAATCTGAATCAAAGTAACACGGGTCACAAACTAAGCAACAAAACTCAATCCAACTTTAATAAACCTATTAGATTATAAAACGATACCCCAAAATACCCTCAAATAACATAGAAGAAAAACGAATAAATCACCAACAATGACTTACGCTTCTTTTTCCTTGTTTCGACCAAAATCCATAGAACTTAAAAACCCAATTCGAAATTATCCCAAAACTTAATCAATGGATTTTATTATGTTTCCTAATCTAAAGTCATGATCATAATGAATGGGTTTTATTATGTTTCCTAATCTAAAATCCATAATTGATCAAACTAAATTACTTATCACTTTTAGAAATACTTAATCAATATAAGTGTACAATCCAAACCTTTTACTCATAACCCACGTCAAATATCAAACCCATTTTTAAACAATTGATTTTTTTTAGGATTAAAGAAACATCTCCCAAACAAATTTAACAAATCAACAATTGTAAACAACCAAATTAAAATGGTTAAATCATAAAAATGAGAGAACCATCAAACATCATAATTTCAATAATACTAAAAATTTATTTAGCTCCATCATGCTTTATATATATATATATAGATGGTCCGTAAAATACAAATCATGCATTTGTTGCACACCTTACAAAACACAGTTGTGCATGTGCATACATGTAATAATATACATATAATGGACATACATTCATATAGGATAATGCATATATGCATATCAGATTATGCATATATGCATATCAGATTATGCATATATGCACATTATATTGGTTTGTAAGGGGTGCAACAAATGCATGGTTTGTATTTGATTTATATCCCATATATATGTATATATATATATATATATATATATATATAGGGGAAATATCAATTGCAAACCATGCAGATCATGCAAACTCTGCAAACCAATCTTAGCCGTTGATCAAGTCTAATAAATATCTGATTTTATTATGTTTCCTAATCTAAAGTCATGATCATAATGAATGAATCTTATCATCTTCTATATATATCTCAGTCTTAATTAATGAATCATAATGATTATCCATAAATACATCTATTGTTTCCTAATATAGTGGTTTGTATAGTTTGCACAAACTGACTGGTTTGCAACGGATACCTCCCCTATATATATATATATATATATATATATAGAGGGCAAATCAAATGCAAACCATTCAAATGTTGCACCCCTTTACAAACCAATCTCAACCACTCATTTATCCATGTCATTATCTAATGATTAAATCTAATTATTTTATTGAAGGGTTATTTGAGTAAATTTATAATTCCAGATTTTGTGGTTAATTATAGGTAATATTTACTAATAAAATCAACTCCTAAATTGTAGCATAACATAAAGGAAATTTAAATTGATCGTGTATATCCTCCAGATTTTTTCCTGCGTGTTATTCTTCTTCCTTTTTTTCTGCGTGTTCTTTTTTTTCCCGTTGTTTGTCTGCGTATCCTTCTTCTTCTTCCTCCTTTTTTGTGTGGTATCCTTGTTCCATTGTTCAATTAACACTGCAAAGTTGAGGCAAAATCGCTATCTTTAATAAGAAACAAACCGAAAACGATGCAGTTATGCTGCTGCATATATGCATTTATGCTGCTGCTTAATAAGAAACAAACCGAAAACGATGCAGTTATGTTGCTGCATATATGCAGTTATGCTGCTGCATATATGCATTTATGCTGCTGCTTAATAAAAAACAAACCGAAAACGATGCGGTTATGCTGCTGCATATATGCAGTTATGCTGCTGCATATATGCATTTATGCTGCTGCTTAATAAGAAACAAACCGAAAACGATGCAGTTATGCTGCTGCATATATGCAGTTATGCTGCTGCATATATGGATTAATATATTTTCAGTATTCTTATATATATATATATATATTCTAATTTGGGAAAATGGCAGTACCTTCTTAACACTGTCATATATGCATAATACACAACATGCAGTAGCATATATGCATTGTATACATCTCGTACCTTTTTTACACTAATTTGGAAAATGGCAGTATCTTTTTAATTCTAACATGTATGCATAATGCATAACATAGAACATACATTCATATATGCATTAATGTTAATTGCATATATGCATCCAAATTGTACATGCCATAATTCCAGTTATTCGTTGGAAAAAAGTTTATTTCTTTTCTGCCATGTTTTCCGACGATTCAGGCTAAATTTCATAGCATTAGTCTTCTTCGATGCAACTAGGGTAAAAAAATCGCAAAAAATCCCGATAATATAGGTGGTTGACGGAGACGTGCAAACAATCAGGGGATATTTCTTGGCTTCCTTAATTAATTGATGATGCAAAATCCCTGAATTAACCTTCCGTGCATCTCTGCAATTAAATTCAAGTACACATGTTTCACATATTTACAGTTTCTACCCACTTTGATCTAGGCCATTGGATATAAAAATCAATGGTTGAGATGGGTTTGTAAGGGGTGCAAGATATGCACGGTTTGTATTTTACGAGGCCTCTATATATATATATATATATATATATAACTTGAAATCAACTAAAGAAATGGAAGAACTTTAACCCAATAACTCAAACTTATCAAAGTAAAGATTAGAAAGAACTTAGATAAAAGAAATAATCCTTTGATACTTAAAAAGGAATTAAGGAAATAATACCTTGAAGATTAAACTTAAAACATCAAATTCTTTCTTGCTTCAATTTGATGTGTGCTCCAGGAAAAACACACACACACACACATTAAAAAGAAAAGCTTTGAGATAAGTTGAAGCAAATTTGAGGCGGTAATGCAAGGTGGCTTATATACCACCATTTTAACAAATAACCCCTCAACTATAAACAAATGACATAATAAGCCCATGGACTTCAAACTTATTACCATTGGGTAAACCATGGTTATGACATTCAGATTGCTTACCAAAACGGTTTAAGACCTCAAAATCACTAAAGAAACATACACAATACCTTACTAGAACTTTTAATCGGTCAAAACTCTTTCTCAATAACATTAAATCAAGGATTGAAGACCAAACGACTCTCCTTTTCCAAAATAGTGAAATCGTATTCTGGCTTCTTTCTCTTCTCCAAAATCGCACGCCGCCAAGAGCAAAATCAAGAATATGGTTTTGCCAATCAATGTGGGTATTTATACCCTCTTCCCACTTGTTTCAAAACAGCCCCTGAAGTTCTTTAACTTCACCTTTTTCCATAAAAACTCTTTTTCTATTAAATTAAAACCTTGGTTGTTACAAACAATCCCTGATTGACCAACATACCCTTTCAAAGAAAAAAACTAAATCTAACGATTCCTCACATGAGATCGTCGCCTCCATGCCTGAGACCTAAAATCGTCACCTGACCTATCGATTCCTCACCTGAAATCGTCACCTGAGATCGTCGCCTCCATGCCTGAGACCTGAAATCGTCACCTGAAATCGTCGTCTCGATGCTAAACGTATACCCATTGACTTCGTCTTCTCCATGTTCTTACATGTTCTCGATTTTTAACCTAAACCTATCCATTCCACACAGGTTCACGATCGATTTCTGTCAATTTCTTTCCTTCTTCTGTCGATTTCTTCACTTCTTTTATTGATTTCACAGGTCCACGGTTCACGAGTTGCGAACTGCGACCTATGATATGTGATTTCTTTTATAGTGCTTTGAATACACCGATAGACGTGTGCAAATTAAACCTCAAAGCATGTATACAATGAGATCTAATGTCATCATTCAAGTAATAAAATGCTAAGAACCAAGTATCGTCTCACAGAGATTGGAGTAAAAGTGCAATAAAAGTCTAGTTAAAGAAATGATTTCCAAGGATCAATTCGAAGATTATATTTTTGTTTGGAGTTATCACAGATTATATTGAACAAATAATAAAGAAAAACAAGGGTGTAAGATGTTGGGGTGAAGCCTAAATACAAATTCCAGCGGACCAACGCTGTGGCAATGCTACAACATTTGTCTCTCAACACTTAAGTTCACCATCTACTTTTCAGGATGCCCTTCCGGACCTTCAACATTGTACTACTGATCTAGCTTTCAATCAACCCATTCCTGGCGTTGTATCAGGACTATCAACAGCAAAATGATGCCTTCCAAGTATATGGATGAACAAATTCCTTTGTTAAACTCACTCTTCCGAGCTGATTTCCATATCAGTTATGTTGGCGTGTTCGGAGTGGTCCATTCCTGGCACGCACTCTACACTATTACCATCAAGAGAGATGACCAACTTATCGCGCAAAATCAACCCAGAAAAGACAGAGATGACAAATTCCTTTGTCGGTAGCTCTTCCAAGTCTTACTTCCTTTGTCATTCAGATTGACGTGCATATCAATGGCTCATTCCTAACGCCATGACACTTTAACACTTTCAAAGTGATCAAAACGTCATGAAGTAACTTGAACTTTTATAAAACTTAACATGAAAGGGTGAACATCATTATTGAGAAACGATGCCTACCTTTCATTATGTTTAAAACCTCGCCCTTTAATCTCACACCCAAGCTATTAAGCTAGCTACTCATACTTGAATGTAAATGACAAGAAATATAAATTACAGAAATGAAATAAAATAAATTAAAGACAGAAATATAAGTAACTTGAATGTAAATAACAAGAATTTAAAGACAATAAGTTAGTGCAGCAATGCTGCAGCAACTCATAGATAATAATAAGAACATGAACAAGATGAAGAACATAAATTAAAGATGCATAATATTAAAGATGAGTTCTTCAAATAAGTTGTGAGAACTGATCCAAAAGTTGTCTACAAAAACAAGAAGCACAACCCTCCTATTAATAGCAACTAAGAGGGAAGGTAACTTGTAAACACAAAAAGGAAATACTAACTATGCTATTCAAAAGGTATAAGCATGATGGCACACCCATCCCTATATGGACACTACTACAAGTTAACTAAATGCTGAAAAATAGACAAAGCATTTGAGTTGCATTATGTTGTAAGATGGCTGGATGAATAAGTATGCTCCCAAAAGTCATCTCCATCATCTCTCTTCATTCCAATATGCAAATCTTCAATGCTGTAGCAATGGACAGAGGCTGCACCATAATTAAATTGACATTTAACCTTCCTATTTAAGTAAAAGACAGGTAAATCACAAACTTAGCTCCATGAAACAAAGGGTGAAAATAAGTAAGTAAAAAGGACTCAAATGTTGGGATAAAATAAAATAATCTAACTCAAAAGATAAGAAAAAGACACATTATGCATTAAATAAATAATGCATATCACCTATCGATTCCTCACTTGAAATCGTCACCTGAGATCGTCGCCTCCATGCCTGAGACCTGAAATCGTGACATGACCTATCGATTCCTCACCTGAAATCGTCACCTGAAATCGTTGTCTCGATGCTAAACGTATACCCATTGACTTCGTCTTCTCCATGTTCTTACGTGTTTTCGATTTTCAACCTAAACCTATCCATTCCACACAGGTTCAAGATCAATTTCTGTCGATTTCTTTCCTTCTTCTGTCGATTTCTTCACTTCTTTTATCGATTTCCACAGGTCCACGGTTCACGAGTTGCGAACTGCGACCTATGATATGTGATTTCTCCTAAGATTCTTCTATTGGTTCCATGTTTGGTTCTCGATTTCTTCTAAGTTTCTTCCGTTATTTTGGAATCTGATTTTGTGACCTGCGATTTTGGAATCTGATTTTGTGACATGCGATTTTGGAATATGATTTTGTGATCTGATTTTGGAATCTGTAACACATGATTTTTTTTGATTTTTCTTGCTGAATTTTTCTTCGTACGTGCGTTTTTTCTTGCTGATTTTGGAACTGACCTACAATCTGTGTTTTTTTGGTTTGTATGTATATGTATGTGTTCTTTTTTTTTTGAGAAGGGTATCCCAGACCACATTGGGCCCAGACTAATCCCTAGGCAAATCGGGCCTTTGGCCCAGCTGCTAAAGCATGCAGCCCTGAGATTATCCTCAGTGGCCACAAGTGCTGCGTGTGGGGCTCGAACCCGGGCAAGCGCTATGAACTCCCCAGGCCTTACCACCATGCCACAACCCTTGTGGTTTGTATGTGTTCTTTCTTGCTGCCAAAACCATGATTTTTTGTTTTTTCTTGCTGAATTTTTGTTTGTGATTCTGTGATTTTGGTGCAACTCATGTATGTATATTTTGCAAATGTGATATTGTCAACATAACATGTATCATGTATGTATATTTTGCAAAAACACTTAACAAATCACCAGGGTTAAATTGGTCATTTAACCGATCCTGTTTTGTCTAGTCCAGTCCTATATATGTCTTATCAAACGCTGAACAATTGTCCTGTCCTGCTATGTTCTGTCCTGTTTTGTCTGCGTACCAAATGCACCCTTAGAGATTTTAACTGTTTTCTCCCCCAAAAGATTTACCTTTCTCAAGAAATGGAGGAAGGAGGGAAGAGGGTATAGTCCTCTAATTTAGGGAAATTAATTAAAATACCCTAAGTTTGACCATGTGTTACCAAAATACCACAAATCTCTCCCACTTTGCAAAAATACCCTAAAAATCCGCGATGGGAGCCCGCGATCGCGGGCCAGGGACCTTTCTGACACTTTTTTAAACTTGCAGGGACCATTTTTGAAAAATGAAATCCTGCGATCGCGAAGGAATCCCGCGATGGGATTATTTTTGTGACTTTTCAATTGCAAGGGACCATTTTTGAAAAATTCCAGGGACCATTTATGAAAATTTTGGTATTTTTGACACTGTTCACCCCGCTTTCGTCCATTTTTACGAATTTAAAATGAAATGTTACACTTTCAACCCCTATACTTATTTACTAAATTTACTTTATACCTTTTACTTTCATTATTTTAATTTTACATTTAACACATATAATCGTTTGTTAACTAAAATACGTTAAAAAATACGTTTTAATTTTAACAAATTACACCATTATAATCGTCTCTTCGATACGTTCGAAATGAGCCCAATCTTGAATTTTTTTGGATTTATATATTTTAATATATATCATATACAGTTATACACTACATAAAAAAAATTTATATTTAAAATTCATACCCTTATAGTTAATTATTTAATTTGTGGTTTTTAATGTATTGTTTCCTTTCCATTTTAATGTTTTTAATATAGAAATTCACTTAAGTTATTTAACAAGGAAATTAATTAACAACATCATATAAAAATTATTGCAAATCATCTTCCCAACCGAAACGGATACATTGCATGTAAACAAATAAATCTATTACTAGAAGGCGTCCTGGAGTCCTGTGATGAAGTTAACCTTTTCCTTGATCACGTCCTCCATTCCTATGTAGTCCGATTCGAGTTCTTCTAGTTTCTCTTCAGCTTCCTTAATCTCTCGTTGCAGGTGCCGAACGTGACCCTTAGTCATGGCCAGTTCTCGTTTCTTCTCCGCTAGATACTCCATTTTCCCCTACTGAATCCCCCTGTTATGGTTCCACATACCCTTTACCTTTTCGATACCGGCGTTTGCCTCATCAATGGCTTTTTGCACTGCGGGAGTAATTCGTTGACTTTGTCGAAGACCCGTCGGCATAAAATCATACATTGGTGGGGTTCTCATGCCATTATCGAAGTAGTAATTGTCGGATGCCATCTCCCAGTCTGCTTCCTCCTCAGGCGTGAATGGAAAATCGGCTGCAGTTCGCCCACAGTTTGTCCACTCCTCGTCTGTTTCCGGTACCTTCCAGGTACTCCGGCGAGCTCCGTCGTTCAGTGGTTGGTAGGCTCCCAAACGTGAAGTTCCAGCCACATTCGCCGACCTGTTCCCCATTGATCTTGAACCTCCATCCATTGTGTTAGACAACCTAGGGGGGGGGGGTAAGGTTGTATTTAAAATCTTTTACTTTCAAAAATTCTTTTATAAATAAATACAGTACTGAAACAGTAAAAATAAATCAGAGTATACAAATAATAAAGAAGAGTGTAAATATAAACAAATACACAGAGATTATATAAATAAATATAAATGCAAAGCAGTTTATATAAACAAATATAATAAAGCACAGCGGAATAAATAAAGAGATAAAGGTAAGAGATACTTGATACGGAGATTTACTGATTTAAATAAATTATTTATTGGGTTTTTAGAAATATCCAAGTGGTATATTATTTTAGGGTGTTTATCATTATTAGTTATAAACAATGATGACGACGTAAATCTTCCGTCTTGAACTCTTCAGATAAAATCTTCGTGTTCTTCAAGAACTGTACACTTGGATAGAATTGTTAGATAAACAATAATGCGGTGTGTTTGTAATCATCAAAATAAATATATATAAATATATAGAGATGTGGTACACTTGCACCAACAATCTCCCCCTTTTTGATGATGACAAACACAACCGCTAAGCAAGAGCATGTGCGGTTTCTCTCCCCCGTTTGTCGAAACAAAAAGGGTCAAGAAAGACGGTATGCTTCCCCTCGAGAGATGCTCCCCCTCAAAATATGCATATAATTGAGAGAGCATAAACTCATGGGTAAAAGAGCTAAAACGCTCCCCCTCAAATTAATAACGATATCAATTTGATTTTATAAAATTTGAGGGATAAAATAAAATGCAAAAAGCAATAGAGACAAAGATATACAAACCAATACGAAACACTTGCACCAAAACGGATCTTAAGGCTTCAATTTTCGGTTAATTTTATGTGATAAAAAAAATCACCACGTATTATGACCTCGTCAGGTAACCACGTATTATAACCTCGGCAGGTAACCACGTACTATAACCTCGGCAGGTAACCACGTATTATAACCTCGGCAGGTAACCACGTATTATAACCTCGGCAGGTAACCACGTATTATAACCTCGGCAGGTAACACGTATTATATCCTCGCCAGGAAACACCTACAAAAGGCAAAGAAAATATTTCGTGGTACCCTTTTCTTATGGGTCCTTTTAACAGTTAGTATAAAACATAAACTGCAAAAAAATATGTTGTCGACATAAAACAAACACGACAAACATACAAAGCCATATAAATGGTTTAAAACCACAAACGCATCCCACCGGGATTATCAACATTAAACATTCCTTTCGGAATCCATTTTCTAACCATCTTAATTTTACGATCGTATTCATCATAGACGTAAAAAGAAGTATGCGGATTAACATTTTTCTTAGGATTCGCAAACTTATTATTATACATAAACGCATGTGATTTTCTCGACATATAATTCACATAATTCATTTTAGGAACATACGGAGGTTTTTGCGTTTTATTTTTAACAACAAATTTAGGTTTTTCAAAAACCTTTTTAATTGGCATACAATCACATTTTTCAATACACGTATTTGAACCAATGCCTTTTCGGCAATTTATACGATTTGATATATTAAGCATTTTAAGCACTTTATCATTGCTACTATTAAAAGCATTTGCTAATAAGTCATTTTTCTCATGCGATTTACATTTAGCATTTAAACATGCAATTTCATTTTCAAGAATCTCGCATTTTGTACATACAACATTTTCATGTGTCTTTTTATTTAAGCATGCAATTTTATTTTTTAAAATATCACAAGATTTACAAATATCTTTTTCACTTAATTTATTTTCTAATTTAGTGATAACATCTAAATCATGAGCAGATTTTTGTTTACCGTCATCTATTTCCTTTTTATATATAGATACGGTTTCTTTTAAATTAGAAATTTCATCTTTATATTTATTTGCGAGAGCAGCCATATCATGAAATGATTTATATAATTCGTCAAGATTATTTTCATTGTCACTATAATAATTATCACTATAATTACTATCACAATTATTTTTAGAAGAATATGATGAAGATACCTCATTATCATGGTCGGCCATGAGACACGTTTCTTCATTTCTTTGATCTCGGGTTTCGTCTCTCTTTTCTTTTGAGTTTTCACCATAGGTGATGTTCAAGTTCTCCCAAATATCACGAGCAGTTTCAAAGAGATAAACACGCTCAATATCATTGTTAGTAAGAACCGAAAAGAGAAAATTTTTGGCTTCATAATTTAAACAATAATTAGCCTCATCTTCGTCGGACCATTCCGAGCTAGGTTTTTCAACAACTTTGTTGTTTTGAAATTTTGTGGGTTTGAAATTTCCTTTAATAATAATATCCCAAATTTTTTGATTTATCCCACGAACATAACGTTCAAAAGAATTTGCCCAAAGATCAAAATTTTCGAAATCAATAAGAAGAGATTTAGAAAAACAAGCATTTTGTTGAGCCATAACAAAAACGGATTTAAAAAATTAAATAGACGATTTTTGAAAGCCCCGCTCTGATACCAAATGTTAGACAACCTAGGGGGGGGGGTAAGGTTGTATTTAAAATCTTTTACTTTCAAAAATTCTTTTATAAATAAATACAGTACTGAAACAGTAAAAATAAATCAGAGTATACAAATAATAAAGAAGAGTGTAAATATAAACAAATACACAGAGATTATATAAATAAATATAAATGCAAAGCAGTTTATATAAACAAATATAATAAAGCACAGCGGAATAAATAAAGAGATAAAGGTAAGAGATACTTGACACGGAGATTTACTGATTTAAATAAATTATTTATTGGGTTTTTAGAAATATCCAAGTGGTATATTATTTTAGGGTGTTTATCATTATTAGTTATAAACAATGATGACGACGTAAATCTTCCGTCTTGAACTCTTCAGATAAAATCTTCGTGTTCTTCAAGAACTGTACACTTGGATAGAATTGTTAGATAAACAATAATGCGGTGTGTTTGTAATCATCAAAATAAATATATATAAATATATAGAGATGTGGTACACTTGCACCAACACATTGTGTTAAAAAAATCGAGAGTGTGTTTGTATAAAAGATAGATAGGAAGTCGTGAATTACTACTTCATCATGCCATCTACTTATAGCCGTGAAAATGTATGTTCTTCATCAGATATGGTCAAAGATTTCGTCTGAAAAAGTTGCCTGCATGATTCGTCTGAATAGTTCACTGCAAGATTCGTTTGAAAAGAGCCTGTAAGATTCCACTGAAAAAGTAACTGCAATATTCGTCTGCTCTTGAATAAAGGTCTTTCATTAGGCAGAAAATTAGTCTTTAAGTAGTCAAACATAGCTAATTAATGAGAATTTAGATCAAATTTATATGGTACTATCAAATGCAAGTTTCTATAATATAGATATTGTTCTACATTACATGATACCAATTTTTGCATCATATGAATCACTTCCAGACAACAAGAACCAATACCCCAATAATCAAGAAATAAATGCTTGTTCATCCAATAATCTCTGTATTAGGATTATCGCAAGTTTCATAAACCTACTTACTAGGTGTTGGAAATATGGGTTTTACTAAACTTTGGACGCATTTAAATTTATATATATATGTGTTATATATAACTAACTTTTAGTAGGTTTATGTTCTTCTATATGAGAGTGTGTTTTTATAAAAAAAACACATTTTTAACAATTTTTTTTTATAATAACACACTCTTAACAATTTTTTTATAAAAAAACACTCTTAACAATTTTTTTATAAAAAAACACACTATAACAACATACACATTATAACATACAAATATCACATTCAAACATAAAACCATACATATCATGTTAAACATAGAACACATTCAAACATAAGTTATAAACACTATAACAACCTACAAATCATATATCTTAACTTAAAATAACATACAAAAAATAACAAAAAACATAAGGAAAACATACCACAGAGGTAATACGAGACATCTTCACAAAACCCGAACGCGTATTCCACACGACAAAATTGAGAGAGTGAGAGAAAATTGAGAGAGTTTGATTAAAAATTGAGAGAGTTATTAAAAAAATGAGAGTGGCCGGTTTTTGGTCCCCCCCTTATATAGTGCGGCCGAAGAAAACATTTAGGGTTTGGTTCGTCAAAGTGATTTTAGGGTTAACCCTGTGCCGACACGTGGCACTGGTCAAAGAAAGTCAAACGCGGGCAGGGACCAAAACTGCACACGCGGGCATTCTTGAGGGGGGAAAGCTGGACCGCGGGCATTCTTGAGGGACCAACGCGGGCAAAGTGGGCAAACTTTGGTGACACGTGTAGCCAGCGATCGCGGGGGTCAACGAGAGTCAAACGCGGGCAGGGACCAAAACTGCACACGCGAGCATTCTTGAGGGGGGAAAGCTGGACCGCGGGCATTCTTGAGGGACCAACGCGGGCAAAGTGGGCAAACTTTGGTGACACGTGGCCTGGGGCCCGCGATCGCGGGCTCCATCGCGGATTTTTGGGGTATTTTTGTAACATGGGAGAGATTTGTGGTATTTCAGTAAAACATGGTTTGACTTAGGGTATTTTAATTAATTTCCCTCTAATTTACCAGTGTCCAAAAATATTAACATGAGAGAAACATTTTTTTTTAATTATTCTCATCAACAATTTTTTTTGAAATTAAATGTCAAGGTAAGAGTTTAATATTTTATTAAATGTTGAAATATTTTATAATACAATAAGATTTAACCTTAAAAACAGAGAAGAGAAGCAATATCTTGTAATATATATAATCAATTAGGGGTGTACGTGGGTTGGGTTGGGCGGTTTTTGACGTTTTTACAACCCAACCCAATTATGACGGTTTGAAAATTTCTCAACCCAACCCAACCCATTCAAAAGTGTAACCCAACCCAACCCAACCCTTACGGGTTAGGGCGGGTTGGGTTGGGTTGGCGGGTTAGAAATATAAATAAATTTGATGAATGAAATACAATAAATAATACTAAAAATATACTTGAGAAAGTTATTAATTAGTACAATCATCCAAATATATATAAATATTATATATATATATATCATGGTTCTAAATAACTCGTTATGACCTCGTTACGGCGTATTATGGCATCAAGGCGTAGGTTTGCTGTCACGTTAATCCTTATGGCTCCACTCTAAGGGTTGACTTGCTTTGTAACGCGTTATGACACGTTATGATGCGTTACGATGTGTTGACGCATTATTTTGTAAGATGTAAGATTGTTTTTAGTATATAACTTGAATAATAAAAGATAATTGTTCACGGAACGTAAGACTTAAATACTCATAATAAGGAAACCTAAAAACTAAAAACCCTAAATTGGTAAATAATTACTCTCATTCACGTACACGAAGAGTCGGACGCAAACAATGAGAATTAAAGATAGTAGTAAGTAGAGATTTAAGATTTACTCTCGCTTTTGCACTCTCGATATCATTTTCTGTAAGCTCTATATATTTGGTATCATTTTTTTTATTGTTTTATTACTTTACATAATTTATCTTGTTCTACGGTATTATTTAGTACATAACACACAATGTGTGTATATATATATATGTGTGTGTGTGTGTGTGTGTGTATATGCCGCCGTAACTCGTAAGGCTTGACCTTGTCGCCACGTCTCACGTCATTTAGAACCTTTATATATATATATATATATATAATTTATCAAAATAATATATATTAGCGGCGGGTTAGCGGTTTGGGTTGGGTTGAGTTATGCTAACCCAATTTCAACCCTCCTAATTAGCGGGTTGGCGGTTTGGCGGGTTGGCGGTTTAGCGGGTTAGCGGGTTAGCGGTTTGGGTTTAATCGGGTTGTTAGCGGGTTGGGTTGGGCGGTTTTCACGGGTTGACGGTTTTCTGTACACCCCTATAATCAATGATGAATTGAAGAAGTTTTAGAATCTCTTACATGTATAATAAGAATCCTAGAATATAATTAGCAATATATTTGTTTATATAACCATAATATGAGTACAAAATACGGTTAGGTTCAATCATTTATCAAATAGAATATGTGTGTAGTAATATAATAAAAGTTATATAAGTTGTAAAACTATACCATATGCTTGTTACCATTAGTAGTGTTGTTATCACATCGCTCGGGAAACATGGAGATTCATTACAGTACTGTACTATACATTGATCGATTCAAACTTGATGAGGATGAAGACGAACCGAAGCCCTTTAGCCGGGGTAGCCATGGGGTCGTATTCAATTTTCTCGTTGGGTATCAACAAATCCCATTTGAAATTAGTGATGATATTGTGAAGGAACACAAGTACTTTCAATCGTGAAAATTCTTTCCCTAAACACATCCGAGGCCCCCCTCCAAACGGCACAAATGTAAACGGACGTGGCCCTGCGCCTTCAAACCTCGATGGATCAAACTGCATCACGTCTTTAAAGTTGGCTTCATCTTTATGTGTTGATACCGCACACCAATATAGCTGAAGATGCAACATGGACACAAGTTTAGCGTCTAGAGTTGTTAGGGTGGCAAATGGCATTACAATTTACAACAAACTTGATTTTACAAGTGTCATAATAAGATATTTTGTAAGTCTTAAAATTTATAGGTATGAACAATTACGCGTCGTATATAAATATGTTACAATAAATTAATACGTTCTTTGATGCCTAACATTTCAAAAGCAATTTTGAAATAGAACTAAATGCTTAGTTATTTTATGACATATTGTTAAAAAAAGTCTTAAAGAAAGATATATTCGTTTAACACTTCTCAAATGCATTCTATAAAAATATTAATATGATATCTTATTTCAAAAGTGAGTCTTAAAAACTTGTTAGGATGTGCAAATATATTTTAACATTCTATTACAACATCTTTACATAAGGCGATAACTGTTTGGTCTAATAAACTTAAGTCATTTAAAGCAATTTATTAGAATATTTAAATATTTTTTTACATCTTATAAAGTCGATTTTGTTGTAACTATCATGTGAAGATGTATAACACGTATGATTAAGTGAGGATATGCATAATCCCTTTAATCTCTTCAAATTAATTAGTCATTTTAGCCACACCATCAAATCAATTTGTTGTATTTGAGTGTATATGAATATCATATACTAAAAAAACAAAAAAGTTAAGTAATTAAATTTATATTAAAAAAAATAATGACACGGTTTTTTATGATTGATAGGACAAGCGGAGATGGAGAAGTTGGAGTCACCATATTTTTATTCCTCTTAAGGTTCCTAGTTTGATGATCCCTAATTAATTAAATACATTTTGATGCATGTTATCTCGATACATGATCTCATCTTAATGTGTGTCTATTTTTCATCTAATGGTTGATAACCACTTGTAAGAAGTGTGAGAAATGGTCAACCGTTGGATGCACATTAGGATGAGATGTATCGAGATGCATCGGATCAATCCCCTTATCAAGCGTAATTCATGGATGGACCTGAGATTAAAAATAATCAAGGGTTCAGATCCACTTCTCACATTAACTCAACTTCTCACAGAATCTCTCGCGTGCTGTCGGTTGGGTGAGAATAAAGGTTTTGATGAGAAGGGTAAAAGGGATCTCCACCCATATTATGATAAGATGCACCGAGATGAGATTCACCGGATCATACCCCGTATGAAGCACAATTCATAGATGGATTTGAGATTAAAAGTGATAAAGAGTCCCGATCCTTTCATACCTTCTCACCTTAACTCTTCTTCTCAGACGATCGTTTATATATGTGTGTGTATGTTAGTTAAATATCTTCCATCCTTTGGGGATGGTATAGCTTGTGTACTCGAAATCCACGAGAGCCTCTCTAAAGGCTCCAATGACCGGTGGGTTTAGTCTCATAACTTCAGATACCACATTCCACGAGTATCTCATCTTCTGAATATCCTCCCATTTCAGCAATTCCCCATTTTCTTTTGCCTTACAAATCTCCATTTGCTCTACAAACAATCTCTCATTTTCATCATTCAAACTTGATTCATCAACAAAATATATGCAAACCAAACTACTCAACTTTATAAAATCAAATAGCTGTGCCCCCTATATATAAATGTGTTACAATAAGATGTTAGGATCTATTTGAACATCCCAACATGTTTTTTAGGACACTTTTGAAATCAAGAGTCTTAATTAGAAAACGTATTAGGACACCCATTGCATCCTATCAACTTATTGTAACATCCTGGACACACAATTATTTGCTAACTTAAGTCCTATAAAGCATTCTATTATGAAATTATACAACTGACCTCTATACACTTTTTCGTAAACATCAGGGTGTTCGCCGAGGCTCTTCATGACCAACGTGATAGAAACCGTGGAGGTATCGTGACCCGCAAAGAGTAGTAACAAGATGTTGTTTGCAATCTCCTTCTCGGTTAAATACCTGCCATTTTCGTTCGAAGATGAAAGAAAATGTGAAAGGAGGTCTTGTGAAGATGATGCCTTTCCTTCCAAAAGTGCCATCTTTCGATCTTTGATAATCGTCATAAGTTCAGTCCTAATGGCTGCTGCTGCTTTTTAGAGATATAAAAACGTGTTCCTGGGATCTCTAGAGGAAGTTGGATGATGCCTTTCAAGAAGATGTTGAAGAGGGAAGCAAGTTTCGAAAATGGTTTGGTTCCTCGAGACTCATAAATAAACGACAGGCGAGCTCGAAGGCGTATAATTTAACTGTTTTGATACGTTCACCTCCTCCTTGCCTTCATAGGAACAAATTAGTTCAAAACATTGATCCGACATTGAATAATAACATATTAACATTGCTCGTTATATGCATTATATCCTAAGATGAGAATTTTAGGGGTGTTTCGGATTGCTTATTTAAAACAAACTATGTTTTTCTGTAAAATATTTATTAACTTATGTAGTGTCAGATCGTAATTTTATAAAAAATGTTTGGATTAGCTTATGGTGGTACCAAAACGTAATAAGCTAATAAGTTGTTATTTATGTGTGTTTGGGTTGCTTATACATGTAAAATAACCAAAAACTCAAAAGTTGTTTCAAATAAGTTAGAAAAATTGACTTATCAAAAAACTCATTATCAACAATGCTAAACCTGTTTAAGCATTTTTTTTCCTCATCCAAACACTAAAAACTGATTATTACCGGTACCACACCTGAGTAAGTTAATAAACACTTTAAATAAGCAATTTCAGACACCTAGTTAGATGTTTATATTCATTATAAGAGGATCCACAATCATGAACCTCTTTAGATGTTATGATTTTGTCGCACCAAATTTCTCTTTCGGTCACACAAATTTTTTATTTCCTACACATTTTATAAACGTTTCATCCCCAATATTTATATAATAAAAACTATAATGATAAAAAATATAATAACTAAAGTATGATAACTAAAAACAACAATAATTGAAATTTAGAGTAAGTTAAAATAAAATTTAGAATTATAAAAATTTCTATTTTTAATTTTTTTTAATGAATTAAGCTAATTAACTCGATGAGTATTAAATTTGGTTTGATAACTAAAAGAAATTAAAAAGAAAACCTAAATTCCAGTTTTTTTTTATTATTATTACAATGTTGGGTCTCACCATTTCTTGTGTCCTAGATGCGAGGATTCGATTGAAACGGTCGACCATGCTTTAGTAACGTGTCCAAAGGTAAAAAAAGCTATGGTCACAAGTTGGAAGTTGGTGGAAAAAAATTTGAACGGGATGAACTCGGTCCAAGAAATGCTCCAAGAAGGTGCATCCTCGACTAGTAGTAACTCCACAGATTCGATTTGGAATGGGGTAATCTGGGTCGCCATGTACCTGATTTGGGAACACATAAATAGGGTGATTTTTCGAGGGGAGAAACGGAAAATCGATGAGCAATTGTTCGAGTTCCAGTCGGTCATGTTCGAATGGATAAAAAGACGCAACAAAAGGTTCTCGGTAGATGTTACTCGGTGGTTCAGTGATCCTTCTTCTCTGCATTAATTCAACGAAGGATGGGACGATGCCCTGTCATGTGGGCCGATTCTGTCGCGGAAAAGGCTAATGGGGGACATCCGTTTGTACCTCGCAAACACGACCCCTTCTGCTGTTGGTAAAATGGGTGTCGTATTTAATTCTGGTGTCGCGTTTTGTATTCCTGCTTTGGTCATAAGCTTTCTTATGTGTTAGGTGGTCTTGCTGTTTTGATTTGGCCAAAGGCTGTTGGCTAATTCTGTTGTTTTGATTTGGCCAAAGGGTGTCGGCTAACAATGTGTATTGGGTAATTGTTGATTTATTGAAATTTTCCTGCCTTTCAAAAAAAAAAAATCTTGAGGAAGTATCGTTCTTTGCAGAGGAACCAATTCGTTTTATGTGGTAAAGAACCGCTTTCTCCCAATATATGGTAGAAGAAATTTTAGAACTTGCCCCTGAAGGTTCATGAACCTTGCGTTGCTCTAAGCTCTTATAAAACCGTTCCAGGTCGCTAATCCTAAATCGGACTTTACCTTGCGAGATTACGATGCGTTTTTTGGACCGATTTAACCAAACCTTATATTTTGGGACGGGTTCGTGCTGAGGCCTGAGCTAGCTTTCATATAATTAGACTTATAATCATGAATGATGCAACATAAGGAATTTACAAGGAGAAGGAGCTTACAAGTCAAAATGCAAGTTGTATTGCCTAAGTTATAAATCATTGAAGTTTATAAGACTGAAGCATGACACAGTAAAACTAGTTAACCTAGAAGTACGACAAATAAACCAAAGAGCTTTTGATCTAACGATATACAAGTATCAACAGAGCTTAGTCTCGCAGAATGTCAAGGGTTCAAACCTCACCAAGATGAGATGGGTGCTTGCGTTTATTTGTTGTATATAAATATTATATATTTAATTGATGAAAACCTTAAGATGGTGACATGTAGAAGTTACAACTAAGCAGGAAGAAAAGAGACAAATAAGCTACTTGCTAGTCTTTCTTTCTTTCTACATGTTTGCTAACATTTTTGGATAGGTTGGGAGCCTTTAGGAAAACAATCGTTCAACTCTTTGAGATAAAGATCATGTCAACGTATATTTTACACTTAGATTTGGAATTTATTGGTCAGCTTGGTTTGGTTTGGTTTGGTTTATCTTGGTAATGAAAGTATGGGGACAAGAGGAGGTAGCTAATAGATAAGGCTAAGGTTATTTCAAAATAGAAGCTTGGTAGAAGTTTTGACAAGTCACCAAACTTAATGGGCTATCACACGCTTTGTTTTTCTTCATGGCTATATATAAAAGACAAGGGTTGTTATAATAAATATTAAGAGAAGACTTACATGTGAATCATTAAAAAACTTCATTTTGAGATGTATATGTAATCTATATCACTACAAAACAAATGAGTATCATCGATGGAAAAATCCGTCGGTAACCTCTCTTTAGATTAAAAGTCGTGGGCAATGGTATCATCGACGGATCCGTCGGTAATTCCGTCAGTAATATTCAATTCCGTCGGTGATCTGTTGGTAATCCGTCGGTGATCCGTTGGGAATTACCAATGGGTTTAATGTATCACCCTAAATTTTCTATAAACGATCGAGGAATGGGGAAGAAAACGGTCGGTGAACAACCAAGAAAACTTCCGAGGAACGACCGAGAAACATTCAGTGAACGGTCGAGGAACGGTCAAGAAAAAGGTCGGTGAACAGTCGAGAAAACGGTCGAGGAATGGTTGAGAAAACAGTCGAGGAACGGTCGAGAAAACGGGCGAAAATTCTTGGTACCCTCTAAGCGAAAGTGTCATGCGAAAGGGACAATGACACTTTAGCATGTCACTTTCGCACGAAAAAGGGTGAGCACGGTACATTCTGAGCGAATGTGCCATGCGAAAGTTACACTAGCACTTTAGCATGTGATTCTGGCGGTCGCAGTGTAGTGCATAAGATCTGATTTTTGAGCCTTTCTTAAATTTCTCTTATCTTCTTTACCACAACTCCGATGAGGTAATTCTTTTTGCTATGTTCTCGATTTTTTAAGATTTTCAAGGCTAGATCAAGAGAGTTGAAACTTATTGAAATATTCTAGAGTATTTGTGAAAGGTAACCTCTTCATCTATTTCCTCTATAAGTTAGGGTTTTGAGCATTCTTCATCTACTCTGCTTTTCCTCCGTCCATGTCTAATATTTGTGGTTTTTTAAGGTGGATAATATGTATGGGAGCATTTTGGAGGAGAACCAATGTAGATGTTTCAAGGTTTGAGCCTAGATCTTGCAAGTTTGAAAAGGCAAGTCTTTTGAGCTTTTGAGATCTATGTTTGGGTTTTTTCCGTGGATTTGAAATTTAGGTTAATGTGTTGATGTCTCTTTGATTTGGTTATTAGTCGCGAGAAGTTTTCTTGGTGAGATTGGCTTGTGGATCTAAAATATTCACCACTTGGAAGCTAGAGATGGGTTTGGAAAACTTTGTTTAACTTAACTTAGTAAGGTGAGTTCAAGTTGTTTTGTGAAAATTATATACATACCAAAAATGTTTATCTTAGAGTTTTAAAGTTCTACTTGATGTTTATTAAATGTGTTGTTTATTTGATGAGTTTTGTATCTTTGACACTTTCTATTTTATAAATCTTGCAAAATGGCAATATTTAGGATTTTTAGTTATTTTGATGAGTATCACATTATTATGTTGTTAGACGATTTATTGTATAAAGTGGAGGTCCATTGATGTAAGCGTACTTTTGGTGTATTTGGTTTTATAAACCGTCTGGAAAATGATAATGATGGGTTTTTGAGTTACTCAAACCCTTGAAGTGTGTATTGGCATAAACGTTGATTAATACGTTTTATCTCATATGACAACTTTCATGTAATAATCAAATTGATTTGTTGAGCTTTTTGGCTTAGTTTTATCTCATATGAGTCTTGAGGATAATTGTCCGGTTTAATTTGCTCTCGGCTGAGCTTTTAGAGTTATAAGCAGTCATGGCCTATATATTTGACATGTCACATGATTTGAGTGTATGATCATTCATTTGGGGTCATGTAATTTAAAATGTAATCCAATGGATACATAGGTATAGGAGTCAGTTTAGGTGAGATGAACATTCCCGTAATGTAACTTGAGATAGGCATTGCGTCTCTATTGGAAAGTAAGGTGTAGACTCTTTGAGTTGAGCATCAACCATTAACCAATCAAATGTAATTTTTTGTGTACGAGCTTAACTAGGATTTCTGGAGATCCCAAGGTACAAACCTAGTGTGGTTGAACGTGGTGACTATTCAAGCAATAGACATGGAGTGTTAGAACTTTTGTAGTTGTATGATGGTGTCGAGAACGGATAATCTTAAGAATCGTGTCGGAAAGGCACTTTCCGAATACAACAATTCGACCCTATAAGCCTTGGGTTCACGAACTTTGTATTGGGATAATTCTTAAGATTTTCTCACACCAAAGGCTATGATATGAGAACTATATCGTTATCCAAATTCTCGATCACATATTTATAGAAAGAAATCGACGGTTACAAGCGGTTACAAAATGGTTACAACCGCTTATGGATAAGATCAAAATTGACAGCACTTATTAGCGACAGCCGATAGCTTTCAGCGACAACTTTCAGCTTTTAAGCGACAGCTTTCAGCTTTTCAGCGACAGCCCTCAAAGAAAATTCTAGTCTTTTCGAACTTCGACACCGCTTTAAGGCGATCTAAGACGATAATGGAAACTTGTAAGTGTGCACTCCGCACCTCCTAACTTACGTATGTTTGCCTTATCGTCTTAATCGATCTCAATTAAATCACAATTACACCAAAATGATTGATGACACTAAAATCACCAACATTCCTCCCCCATTTTAGTGTAATCCTTTGATTTACAACGTACTATAAATATGTGAAATTCAAACAGACGCATAAATGAAAATGTCACGAAGATTGAATTTCCATTTTAGTATATTACACATTCCAAATATTCGAGAATCGGGGTGTTCTAAGAATTGAACCCTTCAACCCATTTGAATACATGAAGATAATACACATATGTTCGTACAAATCTAGATAACACAACTTGACACATTTGTAAAGGCCTTGTGTCCTTATCCATTCATGAACGTATAGAAAGCCAAGTCGAAAACTTTCTTGAAGCGGCCATACTTCACGTCCACTTAGGTGATTCTTTTATATCTTGCACCTGCATATGCAATTTTTCAAAAGAATCATTAAGAAATAAAATTTCCAGCCTTACAACACTTGCAGGTCTAAGCACATACCTTGGGATGATAATATTATGTGCTTCAATTTTATTAATAAGTCTTCCACATTGAATTCAACCTTTAACGTTGTATTAAAGGTGAATTGGGTATCTTATTAATAAAGATCTATATGGACTTTAGACCCATCCCGATCACGGACTTGTGCACTAAGTCCCTAGCCAATGCCTTTGTTAAGTGGTCGGCTAAATTGTTATGAGTTCTAACGAACTCTACGGATATCACCCCATGCATGATTAATTCTCTAACCATGCTATGTCTCACTCCCAAGTGCCTCGACTTTCCATTGTATACTTGGCTATATGCTTTAGCCAAAGTCGCAGCACTATCACAATGAATACTTATAGGTGATATCGGCTTCGGCCACAAAGGAATCTCATAAATTAAATTCTTTAGCCACTCTGCCTCTTTACCGGCGGCTGCCAAAGCTACAAATTCAGATTCCATGGTGGAATTTGTGATGCAAGTTTGTTTCTTTGAGGCCCAAGAGATGGCACCTCCACCGAGCAAAAATGCCCATCCACTAGTAGAAGAATGATCCTCTACATTGGATATCCAACTCGCATCCGTGTAGCCTTCGATCACCGAAGGAAACCCAATATATGTTATACCATAACTCATGGTTCCCTTTAAATATTTGAATACCCTTCTTACCGCTTGCCAATGATGAGTACTCGGTCTACTAGTAAACCGACTCAACCTACCAACGGCATAGGCAATGTCCGGACGTGTACTTGTCATGGCATACATCAAGCACCCGATTGCCTTAGAGTATTCTAATTGTGAAACGGCTTCACCCTCGTTAGGCATAAGCTTTTCACTTGGATCCATCGGAGTACTCACGGGCGAACAATTTAACATATTAAACTTCTTTAACACTTTCTCGACATAGTGAGATTGCGTTATGGCCAAACCTTTGTTCTCCCGTTTAATCCTTATCCCGAGGATTACTTCGGCCTCCTCCAAATCCTTCATCGAGAATTGGGATGACAAAAACTCTTTTGTCAAGTCGACTTGTCTTTGGTCCGTGCCAAAGATTAACATGTCGTCAACATATAAACAAATTATGACGCCTCTACCGGAATCGTCAAATTTGCTATACACACATTTGTCCGATTGGTTTAAATGAAAACCATTAGACAAAACCACTTCATCAAACTTTTGATGCCACTGTTTTGGGGCTTGCTTCAAACCATAAAGTGATTTAATTAATTTACATACTTTATGTTCATTCCCCGACATCACAATGCCTTCCGGTTGCTTCATGTAAACCTCCTCCTTTAAATCACCATTAAGAAATGCCGTCTTGACATCCATTTGGTGAATTACCAAATTATTAATAGCTGCCAACGCTATTAATAATCGAATGGTGGAAATTCGAGCGACCGGGGCATAGGTATCGAAATAATCAATACCTTCTTTTTGCCGAAATCCTTGAATTACCAACCGGGCTTTAAACTTATCGATGGTACCATCGACTTTCATTTTCTTCTTGAAAATCCACTTGCAACCCAAAGGTTTGCAACCCGGTGGTAAGTCGGCCAACACCCATGTGTTATTCCCCATGATAGACTCCATCTCATCATTTATTGCCTCTTTCCAAAAGGCGACGTCTTGAGACTTCATAGCCTCATCATAGGTTCTTGGATCTTCCTCTATGCTATAACAATAAGCATATTGAGATTCAATTTCATCTTGTGAACCTTCAACTAAGTATAGTTGAAAGTCGGAACCAAAAAATTTCTCAATCCTTCCTCGTTTACTTCTTCGAGGTTCGGGAATTTCCAAAGAAATTTCCTTTTCTTTTCCACTATCTTTGATTCCACTCGTACTTGGAATCACATCTTTCGGTCTTGGAATCGAGGTGAATCGATTCTCATCGAATATTGCATCCCTTGATTCTATAACGGTGTTAACCGAAATAGAGTCGTTGGGTTCAATAACATAGAACCGATATGCCTTTGAATGCTCGGCATATCCGATGAATATACTATCGATTCCTCTTTCTCCCAAAGTTTTTCTTTTGGGATCCGTTAACCTTACCACAGCTCGGCAACCCCAAACTCGTAAATAATTTAAGTTTGGTTTCTTCTTGAACCAAAGTTCATAAGGAGTATCCTTACTCCTTTTGTTTGGTACCCGGTTCAAAACATAACAAGCCGTCAACATGGCTTCACCCCAAAATCCGTCACTAAGACCGGAGTAGGATAACATCGAGTTAACCATTTCTTTTAAAACTCGATTCTTTCGTTCCGCAACACCATTTTGTTGAGGTGTATACGGTGCCGTGGTCTCGTGTATAATTCCAACAGATTGGAAATATAGAGGATCAAAGTATTCACCGCCTCTATCGGTTCTCAACTTTTTAATTAAAATATTTTGCTGCAATTCCACTTCGGTTTTATAAATCTTAAATTTTTCTAAAACTTCGTCTTTCGAATGGAGTAGAAAAATATAACAAAATCTCGAAGCGTCGTCTATAAATGTAGCAAAATACTTTTTATTTCCAAGTGAAGGAGTCGCATGCAAGTCACACAAATCACTATGGATTAAATCCAAAACCATAGATGATCTTTTAATTTTAGGAAAATGTTGACGTGTGATTTTTGTAAGCATGCAAGTCTTACACTTTTCCAAATTTAAATTAAAGGAAGGTATCATGCCATCCTTGGACATTTCATGCATTCTTTTGTAATGCACGTGTCCAAGTCTAGCATGCCAAAGAAAGGACAGATTGCTATTATCTACCATGCAAACAGAATTTTCACAACCAAATTCATTTATTATATTTAACATAAACATCCCAGAATTGTAGTAACCAAATCAAATAAACATACCACACCGCGATAGTACATACTTATCGCTTTCATATACTTGTTTAAAACCTAATTTGTTCAACACACTTCCGGAGACTAGATTCTTCCGGATATTAGGTACAAATAAAACATTGTTTAATTTCAACAAATTCCCAGAGCTAAACTTCAAATCCACACAACCACGACCCAAGATTGGAGCACTAGACTCGTTGCCCATATGCAAGACCGATCCATCTTCCACCGGTTCGAACTTCTTGAACCATCTTCGATCCTTGCACACGTGACTCGTGGCACCCGAGTCTACCCACCACGCAATATTATCATCATGTACATAAAATGCATAGGAAATTAGTGGTACATAATTCTAACTTGAATTATTAGAAATGATCGAGTTTTGACCTTGATTTGGGGGTTGATCGTTCGACCCTTGTCCCGCACCACTCGTACTCGCTCCATTCTTGTTACCTATACCAACTCGACAATCTCGTTTGAAATGTCCTGTTCGACCACAGATCCAACAAGTCATTTTTGACTTTTTGTTGGGTCCATGTTTGGGATTGTCGAACATCCGTTTTTTACCTTTGTCGAATTTTTTCTTGGTCGTGTTCTTACGCTCCTCAACCATGTTGACATTGGATGAACTTAGGATATCCTTATCCTTGGTCTTACCACTTTCTTGCACACGTAGTGATTCCTCAATACGTAAGTGGCTCCCAAGTTGCACCAAAGAAAGTTCTTTCTTTTTGTGTTTAAGTGTGTGTTTGAAGTCTTTCCATGATGGTGGCAACTTGTCAATTATGCTCGACACCGATATGGATTCATCCATATGCATATGGTGTTGAGTATATTGACCAAGGATCCGGAGCAATTCGTTGTATTGCTCCATTACAGGCCTGGAATCGATCATCTTGTAATTATTAAAATTACTTACAAGGAACTTCTTACTCGAAGCATCCTCGGCCATGTATTTCGATTCCAAGACATCCCACAATTCTTTTGATGATTCTACATTTTGGTAAACATCAAATAAAGCATCAGACATACCGTTAAGAATATGCCCACGGCATATGTAGTCGTCGTTCTCCCATTTGTTTTTACGTCGGATTGCCTCCAAAGGTGAATCTTCATCGATCTCCGGCATGGGGGTGCTAAGAACATACGCAACCTTCAAAGTGGTGAGAAGAAAGTGCATCTTCTTTTGCCATCGACGAAAATCGTTTCCTATAAACTTCTCTAGTTTGCCGAATTTCGAAGTCATATCACGAACGGATTCCTCTCGATTTGCCATCGTTAATCAAACAGAAATTGTTGTATTCGAATGTTAGAACTTTTGTAGTTGTATGATGGTGTCGAGACCGGATAATCTTAAGAATCGTGTCGGAAAGGCACTTTCCGAATACAACAATTCGACCCTATAAGCCTTGGGTTCACGAACTTTGTATTGGGATAATTCTTAATATTTTCTCACACCAAAGGCTATGATATGAGAACTATATCGTTATCCAAATTCTCGATCACATATTTATAGAAAGAAATCGACGGTTACAAGCGGTTACAAAATGGTTACAACCGCTTATGGATAAGATCAAAATTGACAGCACTTATTAGCGACAGCCGGTAGCTTTCAGCGACAACTTTCAGCTTTTCAGCGACAGCTTTCAGCTTTTCAGCGACAGCCCTCAAAGAAAATTCTAGTCTTTTCGAACTTCGACACCGCTTTAAGGCGATCTAAGACGATAATGGAAACTTGTAAGTGTGCACTCCGCATCTCCTAACTTACGTATGTTTGCCTTATCGTCTTAATCGATCTCAATTAAATCACAATTACACCAAAATGATTGATGACACTAAAATCACCAACATGGAGTTGTTGAACTTTTTAACTCATTAACTACAAACATGGAGAGGTTGATGTTAACGAATGTATAATCCGTAAGTGACGTTCATATAACATAGACATGTGACTTACTTTTATTTTCCGTCACATTTAATGGAATCGGGACAGAAATGTGAGTTTTGGATATGATATTTTAACCATGTTTTCGTGTTAATTTGGGTATGAAGCATAGCCGGGATTTGACACTCCAATTGTTATTTAATGTTTATATTTGGTTGCTTTAGGATAATTGAGTTTTATTCATGTTATCCGTATTTGAATATTAAACCTAGTTCACTTTTTGGGTTAGTATTGGTATTTTTGGTCTCATGTGAAATGAGCATTTCGGTTAATGAGATTTCATCATAGAAATGGTGGGTTTTGTGAAAGATGTCTGCTTTTATTTCTAATACATTTTATCTTGGAACTTGTGATTTGAATAAACAGTCTTTTAATTTTACCGTTTTATGATTATGATGAAAAATACTTGAACTCAATAGGCGTTAAGCCTTAACTTTTTTATTTGTCGGCATATGCATCAAGTCTGTGTTGTGGGAATGGTACTAGCGACACAGTGAAGGGTTGAATGCTACTTATATAGATGCACGAGAATGATGTGGCTATTGGGTGAGTGATGTCTTCCGCACATTTGGAGATAGCAGTTTGTTGATCCAAACCCTCAGTGATTTGATAATGACCCTCTCTTTTATACTTAGTGAAAATTGTAAGTAAACAATATGTATCAGAGTTTCACTATCGCTGATAAGTACTAAGATCTTACAGTACCGCTGATAGGAACTCTCGCTCTTTAGATTAAACATTCAGCGAAACTGTTCACCATTAATGCTCTGAGTCTGTTCAGTCATTATGATGATCGCTGATAAGTTAGTTGTTTACTTATGATCCCTGAAGACAAGTTTCACGTCATCAAAGGTTCTACGCTGAAGTCGAAGTTCAAGCTCAAGAACCAGCGACAAGTCTCCTAATGAACTGATGCGGATCAGCGAAGACTCAGATTTGTCCACTCAACGTGAAGTATCAAGTACAAGACTTCAGCTATCGCTGAACTTTATCATTCGCTGAGTAGATAATGATAATGCTCTGAATCAACGAAAGCTGATCATGAAGTCCTCCGTACAAAGTACTTTTGTCTTAACCACCATTGCACGACTCCGTACGAAATGTCAGAAAAGAACCTCCGACTATCTGAAATCGTACAACCACTCTGATACTACACTATTCATCCATGCGGCTACTAAGGTTGTCAACAAAGGTCAATGACATGCAACCAACCAACTGATGACACGTGTAAAGTGTATACTGACTTGCATTAAATGCATGCAGTATATAAAGAGATGAACCCACTTCATTTGAAGTAACTTGCTAACTCTGGACAAGTTCAATCTCTTATCTCAAGATAGGTTATTATTAGTAATTTCCTTATCTCTCTTAGTGCAAGAAACCTTAGTGTTCCAACTTGTTTAGATTTAGGTTTATCCTTAATCTTGTTTCCGCAACAAGCTGTAAAGTGTTAATGATTTATCAATAAACAATTTAGAAAAGTAAAATCTGTGTGTTTGTATTCAACCCCCCCCCTTCTACAAATTTGTATAGGCCTTCGGGACCAACAAGTGGTATCAGAGCGGATTTGTTTAATCTCATAAACAAGATCTAATCTAAGATATTTCTCTTCCTTACTATTATCTGAAAATGGCCACCAACACAAACACAAATTATATAGACAATGGTTCTCTTGCTAAACCCCCTAGATTTTCCAAAGATAACTTCAACTTATGGAAAAATAGGATGACACTCTACTTAGAAGGTGTAGACCCTACTATGCCTTACTATCTCGAGAATGGTCCATTCATCCCTGTAAGAATTGATGCTGCAGTTCCAGTCGCTGAGAATAGACCTGCTATTCCAGAAAGGCTGGTCCCTAAGGAAATCTTTCAGTGGACCGACGAAGATAAGAAGAAAGTGGCTATAGATACAAAAGCCAGATCCATACTATCCATGGCTCTTCCTGACGAAGTCTACCATTCCGTCATGAATCTGAAAACATCAAAAGCCATGTGGGACACAATATGTGTTCAGTATGAAGGAACGTCTGAAGTCCAGGACTTAAGAAAGATCAACCTGGTAAGACAATACGAAAGCTTCATTTCTGGTAAGAATGAATCTCTCTCTGAAGTTCACCAACGTTTTAATTGTTGGTAAGGAATATTCTAACTTTGAAGTACTGACAAAGTTTCTAGAATGTTTACCTGAAAGCTGGGACAATTATTCTATGTGTCTCAAGCTGTCAAAGGATCTAAAATCAATGACCCTTTCAACCTTATATGGCACGTTGCTGAATCATGAGCAATCGAGCCATCTTAAGAAGAATCTTGTAAAAGATTCCAAAAGCATCCCTGTTGCTTTAATCTCAGAGGAACCTTCTACTCAGCGACCCTCGGTCACTATCACTGAGTTAGAAAGTAACTCTGAAAGGTCATCAAATTCTGATTCTTCAGATGATGATGAATCTTTGGCTCTCCTAACTAAAAAGTTCAGGAGATTTGCCAAAAATAAAATGTTTAGAAAGAACAAACCTCTTTCCATAACTGACAAGCCTAGATCATCAGCTTTTGTTGATAAGGCTACTGCTACTTGTTTTAACTGCGAAAAGACAGGACATTTCGCTAACGAGTGCAGGTCTAAGAAAGTTTCTAGACCCTCAGCTTATACAAAGAAATCCTTTGTTCCAAGGAATAAAGATGACAAATATTCAAAGCTGAAAGAAAAATATGCTAAGCTGAAAAGCTTTAAGAAGAAGAATAAAGGCCTGATGGCTGACTATGATTGGGCTGCTTCTGATGAAGAAGCATCATCATCTGACTCTGAAGATGATGAAGCAAATCTATGTCTCATGGCCAAGATTGAAGAAGAGGAAGAAAGTTCAGACATTCCCTCCACTTCAACCTCTGCTATTCAGGTATCACCTTCCTTCTTTACCAATATTGCAAATATTGATGAAGCTGATAGTCTCCGTAAGATCGATCTCTTGACTAGAAGTTTATACGAAGCCATGAACGGCAAAACTGTGGTTGAAAACCAAAACCTTGATCTCGCTGAAAAGCTTAAAAACTGCCACCTTCAAATAGAAAAGCTTTCTAAAATTGAAGAAGACTTTAAAGATCAAGTATATTTAAATCAGCTAGTCAAAATCGAACGAGCAGAAGCTATTGCTGCATTAAAAGCTGAAAAAGCTACTGTTGAAGGATGGTGTAATTCTTCAACAAAGATCACTGAGATAATAAAGTCTCAGATTCCCTAAGTGATAAACGTGGTCTGGGTTACAAATATGATACTCCAAAACCAACCACTGAGCGTTCAATGCTTAAATTTGGAACGTTCGTATCCTCAGTCGCTGATACTTCATCTTCTCAGTGCTCATCGTCCATTACACCAATCCCTGAGGAAACTCCTACCTCCTCAAAAGGCAAGGAGAAAATGGTTTATTCAAAACCTACCTCTGTCTCTAAAGACAAAGGTAAAGGAATTGTTATTTACCAAAATCCTCAGAAGGGTACCTTAGTACCAAAGCTGAATGCTTTAAAGCTTCAGTGACTCATCCCTCTGGATCAAGGAAGCAAATCTCTGGATCTATTCAGCGATCTACTCCTAGACTCAGAGTGGATGTCCTTGGTAAGAAATCTGAAGAACTGAATGTTCGTCCCATTTCTAAAGCCAATAGTTTACTTGGTGCTGGCACTTCTAATTCGAAATCAAAAGCTCAGCATTCAAATGGTCCTAGAACTACTTTTAGTTATAGGAAATGTTATCACTGTGGACTTACCGATCATATTGCTGGTAAGTGCCCCACAGCCACTAAAGCTGAAAAGATAGCTAAGGTGAAGATTTCCCCCAAGGCAAAGAAGACCAACCCTGGTGCAAATCAGGTCAAGGTGAATCCTACCACTGAGGTTAAGAAATTAACCAAAGTGAAGAAAGACAAAGCTGAATCTTCAAATGCTGCGAAGACTGCTGAATCTTCCATTCCAACTACTTCCACTGACAAACGTGTATACATGGTTAAGTGGGTACCCAAGAAAAACTAATCTTCCTTTGTATTGCAGGTTAAGAAGGGTATTTGGTATCTCGATAGCGGATGCTCTAGACACATGACTGGAAAGAAAAGCTTGCTCGCTGAATACAAGGAAGAGAAGGGTCCCTCTGTGACTTTCGGTGGAAATGGAAAAGGACATACCCGAGGGTATGGTGTACTTTCAAATGGTACAACCTCCTTCAGAAGAGTCGCATATGTTGAAGGGATGAAGCATAATCTTCTAAGCATCAGTCAGCTTTGCGACATGGATAACAAAGTAATCTTTACTAAGGAATCCTGCTTTGTCGCTGACAAAAAGGAGAAGATAGCTCTCAGCGGTTATCGTTTGGAAAATGTTTATGTAATAAACATGGACTCAACAACCACTGAGAACTCCTGTTTCTTCTCAAAGGCCTCATCTGATGTCAACTGGCTATGGCATAAGAGGCTATCTCATCTAAATTTCAAGACACTGAACACTCTTTCGTCAAAAGAGTTAGTCACTGGTCTACCTCAGCATTCATACGCCAAAGAGTCTTTATGTTCAGCGTGTGAAAAAGGGAAGCAGACCAAAGCAAGCTTTAAGTCAAAACAAGTTTCTTCAGTGTCATCTCCTCTACAACTACTCCATATGGATTTGTTTGGCCCTGTTAACAAACAATCTATCGCTGGAAAGAAATATACGCTGGTCATAGTTGATGAATTCTCTCGCTTCACTTGGGTAATGTTTCTCCGTTCTAAGAGTGACACCCCTGAAGAACTCATCACCTTTGTTCGGAAGATGGAAACCCTGCACAATCTAACCGTTCGCTCAATAAGGAGTGATCATGGGACTGAATTCAAAAACAGTTCTCTTGATTCCTTCCTTGAGAGTAAGGGTATTTCTCACAACTTCTCTTCAGTGAGAACACCGCAACAAAATGGAGTCGCTGAAAGAAGAAATAGAACAATTATTGAAGCTGCACGTTCAATGCTCAGCGATTCTCACCTGCCTACTCAGTTTTGGGCAGAAGCTGTCAACACTGCTTGTTTTACGCAAAACAGGTCGCTGATAGTTAAAAGATTCAAAAAGACAGCCTATGAACTCTTTCATGGGAGAAAGCCTTCAATCAGCTTTCTTCACATCTTTGGATGTCAGTGTTTTATACTGAACAACAGAGATGCTCTTGGAAAGTTTGATCCTAAGGCTGATGATGGAATCTTTCTTGGATACTCCTCAGTTTCCAAAGCCTTCAGAGTCTTCAATCGTAGAAGACAAACTGTAGAAGAAACTATTCACGTCACGTTTGACGAATCTCGTTCAGCGAACTCTAAACCGTCCGCTGATACTGAAGAACTGAATCAATGGATGTTTTCTCATCTTGGTGATTCAGAAGATATCCCCACTTCTCATGCTCACCCAGTAGAAGATGATAGTCCTCCTATCATTCCATATATGCAGAATACTGAAGCTGAAACATCATGGGTCTCAGTTGTTCCTATAAACACTATACCTACCGCTGAACCAAATGTCTTAGACATTCCATCTACTTCTCAGCAATCAGTGAATATAATGACAACTGAATCCATTCCTCTCTTGGCTGATACTCCCGACGTCGCTGAAGCTTCATCTTCAGCTCCTCCAGTTCAAGTTGAGTCAGCGTCTCACGCTCCGGCTCAACGATGGACTATAAATCACCCAATTGATCAAATTCTTGGTGATCCAAACGCTGGGATTCAGACTCGACGAAGTGCAGGTAATATGTGTTTATTTGTAAATTTTATTTCACTAACGGAACCAAAGAAAGTAGATGATGCCCTCAAAGATCCAAACTGGGTCAGCGCCATGCAAGAAGAGCTGACTGAATTCGAAAGAAACAAAGTTTGGAAACTTGTTCGGAGACCAACTGATAAAACAGTAATAGGCACTAAATGGGTCTATCGAAACAAGTTGGACGAACATGGTACTGTAACCCGCAACATAGCTCGTCTTGTTGCTCAGGGATACAGACAAGAGGAAGGTATAGATTATGACGAAACATTTGCTCCAGTAGAAAGACTTTAATCTATTCGTCTATTCTTAGCATATGCTGTACACAAAAACTTCAAAGTACATCAGATGGATGTTAAGTCAGCGTTTCTGAATGGAAAGCTGAATGAAGAAGTGTATGTGGAACAACCTCCAGGATTCTCAGATTCTAAGCGTCCAGATTATGTTTATAAACTGGATAAGACACTTTATGGCTTGAAACAAGCTCCTCGTGCATGGTATGACACTCTTTCTACTTATCTCCATATTGAAAAATTTGAGCGAGGTAAGATTGACAAAACTCTATTTTTTAGAAAAGTGAAAGGTCATATCATTCTAGTTCAAATATATGTTGATGACATTATATTTGGTTCTACTAACCCTGAGCTTTGTACTCGTTTCGCTGATAGAATGAAAGATGAGTATAAAATGAGCATGATGGGTGAACTAACATATTTCCTTGGTCTTCAGATTAAGCAAACTAAAAAAGGAACTTTTATTAATCAGGGAAAGTATGTTAAAGATATGCTGAAAAATTCGACTTAACTGAAAGTTCAGCTATGAAAACCCCTATGGCACCACCGCTGACACTTGATAAGGACACTAAGGGTGTTCCTGTCAATGTCACGCTGTACCGTGGGATGATCGGCTCACTATTGTATCTTACAGCTAGCCGACCCGATGTTATGTTTGCAACATGCTTGTGTGCACGATATCAAGCTGAACCTAAGATATCTCATATGAAAGTTGTAAAGCGAATTTTTCGATATCTTAAGGGTATAGAGAATCTAGGTCTTTGGTATCCCAAAGATTCAGGATTCGATCTAACCGCCTATTCAGATAGTGATTTTGCAGGCTGCAAATTGGATAGGAAAAGCACCACAGGAGGATGTCAGCTCCTGGGTGGAAAGCTGGTAAGTTGGACAAGTAAAAAGCAAAACTCAGTGTCCACTTCCACGGCTGAAGCTGAATATGTAGCCGCTGGAAGCTGTTGTTCTCAAGTCTTGTGGATGAGAAATCAGCTACTAGACTATGATCTTCAGCTCTCCAAAATTCCAATCTATTGCGACAGCACAAGTGCCATCGCTATAGCAAACAATCCAGTAGTACATTCAAAGACCAAACATATAGAAATCAGATATCATTTTATCAGAGATCATGTGATGAATGGTGATATAGAACTTCATTTTATCCCAACTGATTATCAGTTAGCTGATTTATTTACCAAACCTCTTGATGAGACAAGATTCAACTTTCTCATCAGCGAGCTTGGAATGCTGAACTTTGAAGGATAAAATCCTCAGCGGTTCACATTGATCAGCGATAGGATAAAAACAACTTGTATAACCCATTCTATCATCTTCTCTCTGAATAAACTTGATTCACTGATATCAAGGTATGTTTTCTCTCTCTGACAATCGCATGAAAATGCAAGATTTCAAAACAGAATGCATCGCTGAATATCTCTTCCTTAACAGCGATATTTTGAAAATTCTTAAAACCTTCACTGATATTTCTATTCAGTGCTTCATGTTTTCAAAAGTATCCCTGAGTTTTTCAAAACCTCAGAGATAACCAAGAATATGAAAGGACAGTTGTGATGTCATTACAACGGATAAGCCCTGGCACGTTCTTCTTTCTGACACACGTTTGCACGTTTCGTTTACTCGCCAATCAAATGCAAACACGTGTCCATGTCATGATGAAAATCTTTTCCCGCTCAAGATTTTCTCTTTCTAAAATCTCTATATAAACAAATTCTTTGTTTATATTTTTCTTTTACGCGAACATCATCTTCCTCCGCAAGAAAGAATTCACTGTTGCATTTGTGCTTTCAAAAACTTCAAGAACTGTTCATCATCTTCTTCATCAAACATCAAGGTTAATATGTTCTTATTATTTACCGAATGCAAATAACTTGTTTCTGATCTACTCTTTGTTTAACAAGATCAAACAAAAGAACTTCTTAAAAATGAAATCATTTTCTTTCATGGTTTTATGAACACAACCATTTCATGGTTGTTCTTCAAGTTTAAATGCAAAAATCTTAAACTTGTTCTTCACACATTCGTTTTTCCAGAATCCCTATCTTCAAAGAAAACTGGATAACAAGAATAAATGGGTTTTACTTTTCGTTTCTTAAAATCAAGAAAAACCCTAATCTTCATAAAGACATTTGTGTCTGAATGAAATGGATAAAATTTGAACCATCTTAATGGAAAATCTTTCCACATTAAGATAATTCTTATTTGTTAACATCTTTGGTTGAACTGATAATACAGAGAAATGGCATCGTCTGACATTCCTGCTACCGCTGAGAACATCTCCGCTGATTCTGAGGAAGTGGACATCCTCAAGGCTCCTCAAGTCAAGTTTGCCCTTGACAAACTGGATTGGACTAAGGTGAACAACCTCTATGCGCTTCTCGAGTTTCCTCCTCGAAAGAAAGTCACACATCTAGATGATGCTGTGAAATTTCTAAAGAATTGCTGCATCTCCACAGCCCTGACCATAACACCTCCTGCCCATCAGCTTTTGCTCTCACAATTCTGGTACTCAGCCAGACACTCTCAACTACCTTCAGCCAAAGACCCCTCCAAAACAATCGATTACATCCTCTGCGACATCGAATATGGCACCATGAAGATCACCCCTGCCATTATTCGCAAAGCTCTCAGCCTTCCCATCGCTACCAAGGAAAAACCTTTCGTTCCCCTCCCTGACCCTAAGAAAAACTCAGACAGGGAAGCCATCATTGCATTTTTCGATGCAATGGGCAATGTATGGGAAATCGGCAGAGACATGAAGGCCGAGAAGAAGCTGACGATTATCAAGAAATCGAAAATGCCCAGCGAGATGAACTTCATCTTCGCTCATCTAATCAGCTGCATGACAGCAAAGAGTGGCTCCTCTGACCAAGCCGCTAAACCTCAGCAAGCAATGGGATATGCACTGCTGAAAGGTCTCAACATTGACTGGGCATCGATTATCTATGATGACCTAGTTCTAAGAGTGGACACCGTCGCTGACAGACCTCCATGGGTTCCCTACCCCCGATTCATCAACGCCATCTTCCAATATGGCCTGAAGGAGAGCTACCCAACTGATGGTGACCTGAAACTCTCTCAGGTCGGCCCAAAGATACTCGACTTTAAACCAATGGTGAATGAGTTACGTCTTACTACACTCTTGATTCTTCTTAACCCTACTCATTCTTCTACTCCTGCAGCTCCTTCGGCGGACAAACCCACCACTGATACCCCAGCTGCTACCACTATTCCTCTTAAAAGGAAACAATCTTCTGCCCCACTTGGTTCTAAAAGGATCAAGAAAACCAAGGAGCAACCCCAGCAACTTCATGCTGAAGACTCCTCAGCTCTTTCTGCAGAGCTGAAGGAACGTTCAGTGGTACGCTCTGCCACACCTGAACAACCCATCCATTCCATCCCAACTTCAGCGTCTTTAAATGCTGAGGTTACAAACTTGGAACCTACCCAACCTCCTTTAGTCTCTCAAAAGACTGATGAAGCGATTTTCAGCGAATCCAACGCTGAACTCAGAACCCAACCTCCATTCTTATCCTTCGCTCCTCCCTCCACTCATTTGGACTCTACTCCAATTATCACTGAAGCACCTGTCATTCCTCCAGAAGTTAGAGAAAATACTCTTCAAGGAGTGATGGGCACAGGACCTGCAGAGATGACCATACGTCACCGCACTTTAGCTGATGATATGGAACTTTACTCAGGAACCCGTGATTTTGATGAATTCACCAATCCTCCTGCAGGTACACACCAACCCATAAACACTGTCACTAAACCCCAAACTTCTGAGCTTTCCTCTGTTCACAAGTTCTTATATGTTACAGGTCCTAATTTGGGAGACATCAACGCCTCTCTGAAGTCCGTAGAGACAAAGCTGACAGGTCTCACCACTACTCTTTCAAATAACTCTACAGCTGTAACAAACGCTGTAGAGAATCTTACAAAGCTGATAACGGTGGTGGAGAAGAAGGCTTCCACAGATGACTTGAAGCAGGTTGATAAAACTCTCAGTGACTTCGCCAAGGTGCTCGCTGACATCTACACAGACTACACCTCTCTCAAAAACTCAGTTTCATCCATGTCCAGCGAAGTCACAACGCTGAAGACATCGGTTGGACAACTAGAGGGAGATATGTCTACTGTGAAGACTGACTTAGGCTCTGTAAAGACCGATGTTGGTTCGATGAAAACGATGATCGAGCAGCTGCTACACAAAGCGAATACTCCTGCTCCTGCCCCTGCCCCTGTCCTTGCATCTGACAATTTCACAACGGCGGATCGCACTGAGCTGAAGAAGATCAATCCTGCTATTTCTGGCCTTGAAGACAGAATAGCAAAGATTGAAGTTTGTATAGGTCTCTCTGGCCAAGAAGACAGAGAACCTACCAAAGCTGCTGAGTCTACCCATTCCTCCCCCAGTCATCATGAAAAAGAGGGGGAGAAGAGCGCTGAAGACCTCTCCAAGAGCGCTGAAGACCTTTCCCATGATGAATCTATCAGGGGAGAGAAGACGAATGCTGAAGAAACCACCGCTGGACCTCAGGGAGATGAAAACCCTGAGGAAACCGAGAAGCTCGCCTCTGTATCTGAGGGGGAGCAACTCGAAGAAGAAGCTGATAAAACCGAATCCGAAGCAGAAGATGATGAAGCCGTCGACATCCCTGATGATGAACCATCTTCTTCTCCAAAGAATGATGATGATGATGACGAAGATGACGATGACTTCTTTATCGTCAAACCTGCTCCGAGGATCAAAGCTCTTAAGGGAATCTCGATAGATGAACCTTCAGGGGAGCGGACAAAGACAAAGCTCTCAGCCTCTGGAGCTGAGAAAGGCAAAGGCAAAAGCGTCGCTGAAGATGATAATCTGACGATCTTGCTTGAAAAGCCGTTTTGTCAGCTAGTCCTCTCCCCTGTTTGAGGATATCGCTGAAGGTTCCACAACTGCGACTTCACCAATAATACCAGCTGCTGCTGAAGAAATAATCCCAGTCTTAGATTTGATCTCTGAGACTGATGAACCAGAAGAACAGCTACTCTCGCACAATCGCAGACCTTCCTTAGCCCCTCAAAAGCTAAGTGAAAAGGATCAGAAAAGAAGAGAGGAAATAATAAAGCGATTCGAGGATCAGCGAATCATTCTGAAGCGTGATCAACTTCCTTCAGTTCCTTCAAAGTTCAAAATTTCCAAAGCTGAATACAAGGAACACCTCAGAGCCGAACGCCTAATCGCTGAAAGAAAGGAAGCTGAAGAAAAAGACAGAGAATACGCCATCAAGCTTACTCAAGAATCTGTCAAAGACCCCAAGCTGAAACGTGTTCCCATTCAAGTCCAACCTAAGCTCTGGGAAGAAGCCCAGAAGATCGTGGAGAAGAAAACTGAAGTTTCTCAGACCACCCTGAACTGGTGTAAAGAGAAAATACACTTCAGATATCGTCCAGCGAAGATCAACAAGGTATTCATCTCTGGAAGAACCTCTATCGGAGTACCTATTGTTGACATCAAACTTTTCAGAGAAGATGGCCAATCTGAAGCTTTTCGCGCTGACACTGTAAAAAGGTATGGTCTCTCTGAATGGCTGGAGATGAGGTTAGCTATCCAAACGTCACAATCTAAGTACAAAGATCATTTCGAAAAGCTGATAAACAGACAGATCGATTTGATATCTTCTTGTGTGGACATTCCTCCTCCCCCTGATCTTAAGCTGAAAAGAAAAAGGGCCTCCTCAAAGAAGAAACGTCAAGATTCAGACTCAGGTCCTGTCATACGAAATGAAACTGGTATCGGTTTCTCTCGCACTGAAGTGCTTGGTCCTGACCCTGATCTATCTGCCCTTGACATATCTCTGCCACCCTGTGAACTTTTCGTCCCTGGTAAAGTCGTCAGTGATCCATATGGAATATTCTTTCTTGACTACGATGGACGAAAATGTTTTCAACGGATCGCTGAGTTTCCAATCACTCCAATCGAACAGCTCAGAGATCTCATCTGGTGGTGTGACTTCAAACAAGACATTCAGGCACGACACCTAAAACCCTTGATCTTTGAAGAAGCGCTGAACAAAAGAAAACAAGGAGTAACGGTTCCTGACTGGATGATCCCCACTGAAAAGACACTTGATGAACTTCTCATTAAGGAAGAACCTTTGTAAGCTGATATGATCGCCCTTTTCTCTATTGTATCAGTTATTCTTCTGTACTTGTAATTTATTTCGCTTGTACTTATAATCTTTCCATTTCTCTTTGTAACCTGATTCAAAGTTTTAAAGAAAGATTTCAGCGAATGTACTTTACTCCATCAGTACTGAAAAGATCCTAGAAAACAGTAAAAGGGACAAATATTTTATGAGTTCTTTTTATCCTTATGTTTTCATTAAATAGCAATTTTCTTTGTTGCTATGTCATAATCAAATAGGGGGAGATTGTTGATCCAAACCCTCGGTGATTTGATAATGACCCTCTCTTTTATACTTAGTGAAAATTGTAAGTAAACAATATGTATCAGAGTTTCACTATCGCTGATAAGTACTAAGATCTTACAGTACCGCTGATAGGAACTCTCGCTCTTTAGATTAAACATTCAGCGAAACTGTTCACCATTAATGCTCTGAGTCTGTTCAGTCATTATGATGATCGCTGATAAGTTAGTTGTTTACTTATGATCCCTGAAGACAAGTTTCACGTCATCAAAGGTTCTACGCTGAAGTCGAAGATCAAGCTCAAGAACCAGCGACAAGTCTCCTAATAAACTGATGCGGATCAGCGAAGACTCATATTTGTCCACTTAACGTGAAGTATCAAGTACAAGACTTCAGCTATCGCTGAACTTTATCATTCGCTGAATAGATAATGATAATGCTCTGAATCAACGAAAGCTGATCATGAAGTCCTCCGTACAAAGTACTTTTGTCTTAACCACCCTTGCACGACTCCGTACGAAATGTCAGAAAAGAACCTCCGACTATCTGAAATCGTACAACCACTCTGATACTACACTGTTCATCCATGCGGCTACTAAGGTTGTCAACAAAGGTCAATGACATGCAACCAACCAACTGATGACACGTGTAAAGTGTATACTGACTTGCATTAAATGCATGCAGTATATAAAGAGATAAACCCACTTCATTTGAAGTAACTTGCTAACTCTGGACAAGTTCAATCTCTTATCTCAAGATAGGTTATTATTAGTAATTTCCTTATCTCTCTTAGTGCAAGAAACCTTAGTGTTCCAACTTGTTTAGATTTAGGTTTATCCTTAATCTTGTTTCCGCAACAAGCTGTAAATTGTTAATGATTTATCAATAAACAATTTAGAAAAGTAAAATCTGTGTGTTTGTATTCAACCCCCCCCCCCCCCCTTCTACAAACTTGTATAGGCCTTCGGGACCAACACAGTTGTTAACATGTTTTAGTAACACCCGACTTTTATCTAGTCTGTATATAAGACTAGGTTTATTATTTGTTAATGTTAAATATATAATTCTACTTGAGGTGATTCAAGTATTGATTTGTAGAAAATATATTTTATTGTTTATTTGATGTATCCTTGAAAATTTAAAATTAGTTGTTCTTTCTAAATTTAAAGGTGTTACATTTAAATCCGTCGGTACTATGTCGGTGATACTCATTTTTTTGTAGCGTATAAATAATATGTAGGATGCGTTTCATTTAAAAACCAAATAGATTGTACAAACCCTGCCAACAACTATATTAGGAAACAACAGATATATTTATGGTAATTATTATGATCCATTAATAATGATTGTGATATATATGGAAGATGATAACGTTCATTAATTATGATCATGACTTTAGAATAGGAAACATAATAAAATCAGATATTGATTAGAGTTGATGAACGGCTAAGATTGGTTTGCAGGGTTTGTACAATCTATTTGGTTATATGTAATGTCGGTTTTGATATATATTTCAAAATATATATTTTCAGATTTTTCCAATGAATTTACATATGAACCTTTCATTCTTATCTTATCACAATTGTAAATTTGATTATTTTTGTTGTCAAGAATTTATATATTAGATCAAATTTGGTTCTCTATGTTGTAAATAATTAATCTGTATATATATTGAAATAGATTTGGTTATTTATATTGTGAAGAACATGTATATTCAATTAGATTTGGTTATTCATATTGTAAAACAACTTGTATATTTGCTTATATATTCGATTATATTTTGTTATTCATCTTGTGAATATTTGATTGAATTTAATTATTCATGCCGTGAACAACCTGCATGTATAAGTAGAAATGGTTATTCTCATTGGTATATTGATTTTCGCTCAACCCTTGTTGCATGCTTGATTTTCGTTCAACTTTTATTCATCAACAATGAACATAATGTACATGTAAGGAAGTTATAATTATTAATTTTTCCATTAATAAGTAATTAAAAATTACCAATTTGTAATTAATTATCCCATTCAATACTCAGACCATTTCCAACAACTATGTTAAAAGAGAGAAAAAAATGGATTTTAAAAACTTTTTTGTTCTAATAGTTATGCTAATTTGTATGCTAAAATAGAAAAATGAGAAGAGATATCGTAAAAATCTTTAAAATTTTATAGTAGAGAGAAAAATAATATAATAATATATTTCCACCAAGAAAAGAATTTTCAAATTTAATGTGTAGGAGAAAGAAAAATATCTTATTAAATGTATTGCTTATTTTATTAATAAATTTAATGTAAGAATTGCTAAAATAGAGTAACTTTTGGAGATAGATTTAATTTTTTTAGAGATTTGAACTTTCTCTACTATATTATAAAAAAATTATAGCATAACTCTTGAAGATGCTTTTAGTTCATATGTAAATTAAAAATAATTATTACACCCTTCTATAATTAATTATTTAATAAATAAAATGATTTAAGTTTTATTGGTTTCATAATCATCAAACAATAATGAATTTTCATTTGATTATGGCTATGTTTGGCAAACTAGCTGTTGGCTAATAAGCTAGCTGATGAAAAAGTCATGTTTGACAAAAGTAGCTTATAAGCATGTAAAATGACCAAAAAGGACATTTTCAAATAATTATCAATTACAAATTTAATTATGTAATTATAACAAATTTATAACAATATAATATGTTAATTAATACAACCAATATAATAAAGAAAAATTAAATAATATAATATGTTAATTAAAATAAATTTAAAAATTATTATTACATATATACTATAAACTTTGAATTTGTTAAAACAAGTTTTAGAAAAAAAATATTAACTTATAATTTTAAATAATCTTTACATACAATACGAAAAAATAAACAAGTAATAATTAAAAAATAATACTAATTGATATTTAAAATATATTCATTGATATTAAAAAATAAATAAAAAATAATTTATATGATTAACAATAATTCTAAATAATTAAAATTTAATATCAATGTATAATTAAAGTTTAATTTATTAATTTTCAGTTAATATTATTTGATATTTATTAATTAATTATAATTAAATTTTAAAAATTAATATTTATTAATAATAATAGTTAGTAAATATTAAAAAAACTAGTTTATGGTTATCCAAATATGTACATAAAAAAGCTACTTATAAGCTAGTTTTTTTTTCAAACAATGCCTATAACTATACATAAATATCATAGTTATCATTTATCAAATAATAATGAAATTTTCATTTGATTATGACTAACATAAATAGATACGGTCATCATCCCTTGAAAACACCAAAAACTATTAGGCCATCAGTACCCCATGGAGGGAATCTTTCAAATATTCCACTTCACATCAGCTTTTCTCCCATCCCTCACTCCATCCCTAACAATCCCTAAACACCCGTACCCCATTCCCTCAAACCCTTTTGCCACCTCATTTATTTTAATTCTTTTATTTATACTTTTAATTATTTAACAAAATAAAAATATTTATATATTTTTTAATAAATAAAAATAAGATAAATAATAAAAATAAAAATTCATACCATTCATTAAAAATAAAAATTACAAAATACAAAACACTACCAATGATGAGAGATGTGTGAAAAATAAGAGGTTGAGAGAATTTGAGAGAGTTTGAGAGGTGTGAGAAATAAGAGGTTGAGAGAATTTGAGAGGTGTGAAAAATAAGAGGTTGAGAGAATTTGAGAGGTGTGAGAAATAAGAGGTTGAGAGGTGTGAGAAATAAGAGGTTGAGGGTTAAATATATAGTGGGATTAAATTGAGAAAAAAATTTATTTATTTTTGTTTAAAAAGAGCCGTTTAACTGCATTATTTTTAAAAATTAAATAATTTTTTTTTAATAAAGCTTCGGGATGAATCGAGATCCCATCCCCGAAATCCATCCCTTCCCGCCGAACCCGCAAGGGCCGTAGCCCATCCCTTGCCATCCCGAGCCCCATCCCGAATGGGGTACGGATGGCCTTAGAGGATCTCCAACACATTCATCAAAATTTCTTTAAAATGTAGAATCAAAATCCAAAATTTTCAAAAAAAAATTACATTTATCTCTAACAGATTTTCTATTTTTGAGAAACAAATATTAATTATAATATTAAAATATTTCATTCATCTATTAAAATATTATTTCATTCTCTACATATTTATTTTTAAAGTTTCCTATTGGTCCTCTCACTTGGCAATCATTTTTTGAGTGATCTCCATATTTGAAGAAAAAACCTTCTCTCTCCAACTTTTTCCATTTTAAATATAGGTTTGGAGAAGCTGTTAGACCAAAATATTAGCTCAAAATTCTTATTTTCTCCATTTTAATTGTAAGTGCGAATGATTCATTATTCATTACTTTATAATTCATCATTCCATTACACCCACCTTTAATTATTTTCTTTCCCTAATCCCTACCCCCCTCTAATATTTGTTACCCTAAAATCCGACAATGTTTTTCAAAATTCAATCTCCATATGATATGAGATTTCCCAACATTACCAACTCGATCCTCCTTGCTTAAGCTTCAATATCTCTTATTTTCTAGTATTACTGGATAGCCAGTTTGAAAATTATTAAACATTCTAAAAAAAGAGAAAAAAATTAACACGTGTTAATGAATCAATTAATCGAACTTTTGAAAGACAAGTTAAATATTGGTATTACCGAACTCGATTGGCTACGTTAATACTAGAGGTGATCATTTTCCGGGCTGAGCCTAACATAATTCTTTTGGTCAACGGGCCTACTATAGCAAACCCAAACCCAAACCCATTTTTACGGGCTTGTGGGTTTTCCCGTACACAACTTATAAACGGGCCAGGCTTGCCCACGGATTCGCTAGTTTTTTTGTTTTGTTTTTGCAGTTGAAAAACAAAACTTATATAAAATTGTAAGTTATGTAAATCATTTAAATTACGTAAGTTTTTTCGAGTATAAAATAAGACGTAAAAGATATCAATGTATATAGCGGTCCAACCCAAACCCGTCCATTAATTTTAGCGGTCCAACCCAAACCCGTTCATTAATTTTAGCGGCCCAACCCAAACCCGTCCATTTTTTCAAATTAAGTTGTCTAGACCCACTTTTCTAACGGGTCAATCGGGTCGGGTGTAACGAACCATGCAGTGAACAGCTCGTTAATACGACGGTCGAGTAGCTAATGTTAGAATCATTAGCATTATATCCGTATCTCGCATTATCGTTGGCCAAAACCTGACAAAGATACAACAGTCGAACACATGATCCACGGGTCCCAAACCAAAAACATTTTTCCCAAGTGTTAAGTATATACCTTCTCACTAACAACACTTCCGTTAACGCCTGCATTCTTTGCGATCAACTTAAGAGGGTAAATCAAAGCTCTCTTAACAATATCTGCCCCAACCTGCATGCAATTTTATCAACCCATTACTGTCGAAAAAGAAAGATTTCAATAACCAAATCCAACACCCCACAAAACTTAAAGATGATATATATATATATATATATATAACAAATGCACCAGCTACAATGAAAGCCAGTAACATAAGAAAGGAACATGCCCTTTCCTCATCATTATCAAGGGTCTCCTTGATAGCATCCACTTTAGAGGCAAGCCTCAACAGAGTGCACCCACCACCAACAACAATTCCTTCCTCCACGGCAGCCTACAAACAAATAATGGTGAATACTTGTCACACACATAGCTTCTGATTACTTCAGAAGAGTCAGAACAACTTCATATCCATAGACAACTCACCTTTGTTGCATTAAGAGCATCTTCTACTCTAAGTTTCTTCTCCTTCAGCTCTGTTTCGGTTTGTGTTCCGACCTAGAGTGTGCAATTAATTAGAAACCAGAATAAGCAATCATACTCTAACACTCGTCAGATCTACAGAAAACCCCTTAAGTAACCTTCACTACTGACCTGAATGACAGCAACACCTACCGAGAGTTTTGCAATCCTTTCATTAAGCTTTTCCTTTTCGTAATCGTGCTCTGCTACCTATTTGGATAAGCATATAAAACAAAAATTAATGGGAAATCCAATAACCAAGAGTGATGTCTGGAAGTGAGGAAAACCTACAACATATATTTTATGCAAATGGTTTATACATTTGGATTTAAAAAACCTACAACAGATATTTTATGCAATGCACAGAATGAGAGCAGGCCCGTTCCTGACAATTTAGAGGCCCTGGGCGAACGGTAAAAAATGGGCCCTCCATGAACGGAGTCAAGGACAAATATTTGACAAATAAGTTTTTTTATTATCAAAACCAAATTGTATACAACAAATACTAATAATTCATAAAAAACAACTTCTACGGGCATTTTTAGCCGCAAAATCGTCAATAATAGTATCTAAATCAATTATATCCAACATATCTTTTTCAATACAAAGTATCGCTAATCCGTTCAACCTTTCTTGTGACATTGTTCAACCTTTCTTGTGACATTGATGATCTCAAATATGTCTTCAGTAACTTCAACTTTGAAAAACTCCTTTCAATAATCACATCAAATTCCCCAATCATTTCAATTAGTCCCAAAAAATTACCATTGTTATATTGATACAACTTCTCATTAGATCCCCTAAAAGGCAAAGAATACTTAGCAAGATATTTAACAACAACAATTATTCTAACTAAAACTTTTCTCCAACGTTCTTTCTCCTTTAAAATTTCTTGTTGCAAATCTTTATCAATTGTCTGGTTTGTGTTTAATCTCACTCTAAGTTCATTCCAAGATAGCATATTATTCATGTGATCAATAGTATTCTCATGTTCTTTGAGTCTTTCACCAAGATGTTTCCAATCTCTAAATCCATCGTTAGCTAATGCATTTTTATAATTTTTTGATTTGAACAACTTACAGCAAAAACAATATACTTTATCCGCATGTTTTGAATAAACTAACCATTTTTGATCCCTAGTTTCACCATTACTTAACTTTTTATCATAGTAAGTGTACGAAAAATGTCTAAATGTGTTATCTAAGGGAAACACAAGATTCAATTCTCTAATAGGCCCCTTTTCAACTAAAATTTCTCTTGATCGATTATCAATATTATCCCAATTTTTTGGATCATAAATATCAAAAAATGGAGTTGTTTGTTCATCTACTGATACATTCTCAACATTAGATTGATTAGGAACAACATTAGGTTCACTCATATTATTAGTGTCCTCATTTTGTTGCTCAACATTATTTTCATCTAATTCATCAATGTTTTCATTGGAGGAATCTACACATTTCACAAATTTATCCATAGCCCCTTTTTGTGATTGCATAAACTGTTCAGTTAACTTTCTTTTTTTTCTTTTCTCACTTCCAGACAAATGTTTTCTAGGCATCATACTTGATCAAATTTTAACAAACTAAAAGTGTAAATTAAATGAAACGAAATCACCTGAGTCCTGCTATTGAAGAATCGTAAATCTGCAAATCTGCGACTGTTGGAACTTCCAAACAGGTTCTGCTTCTGCAAATCGTCCCAAACAGGTTCGTCACTTCGTCGGTTCGTCGTCCCAAACAGGTTCAGAAATCAGAAGTGAGATTTGAGAAATTGAGAGTTGAGACTTGAGAGTTTAGAAATCAGAAGTTGAGAGTTGAGACTTGAGACATGAAAGTTCAGAAATCAGAAATCAGATTTGAGACTTGAGACTTCAGATGTTGGAGAAAAAAACTAGGTTAAATCAAAATCACATGCAATTTTACCGTTCAGAATCGTTGCTGGAAATTGGAAGGTCGATTGATTTCTTGGAGAACTGCAAAGTAAAAAGGAAAGAAGAGGAATCGACATTGCCGGCTTGCCGCCTTCGACTTCAATTTCCCAGTTCCCAAATCCCACGCGGCCTCTTCAATTGGAGTTGGGCCAAGCTTTTGTTCTTATTTACATATATAACTAATTTTTTTTGGGGGAATTGGGGCCCCTATTTTTTTTTGGGCCCTGGGCACAAGCCCAGCCCGCCCTCCCTCGGGAACGGGCCTGAATGAGAGATGAGAGATAGAGATGAGGCATACCACAACATGTGAACCCATAGAAATGTGTAATCAAGACCATGAACCCTTGAATTTACACTCCTGAATTCCTTTTAATGATTTTGAGAGGGGAGAGGGGGGAGACTGAGACGGCAGAGAGAACGCCCTAGGGTTTAGATTTTGAAATTTTCAACAATTGATCGCAAACGGCAGAGGTGGGTGAGCATAAACACACATGTGCTCGACTTTCTTCTTTGATTTCCACTGGATGGGGGCCTGATTTGGGAAATGAGAAACTGACAGAGGCTTAGGAGAGGCATGGAGCAGACTATGTATGTTATTAATATTGGCATGGAGGGGTGAGAAATTGGGGAAATTGGGCAAACGTGGGTGTTAGAGTATTATTGTTTATATGTATAGTTCAGGGTCCTTTCTGTAATTACATGTAACTTACTTTGTATATATAGACCTCTTAGGGTTTATTATTAGGTTAATCAGTCTTTGTAACCTCTCGTTCAATATATGAAAAGCTGCTGCAGTTCAGCCACATCTCTCTCTCGTTTGTTCATCGATTGATTCTTACATCTATTCTCACATGGTATCAGAGCTATAGGTATGTTACATCTATCCTTCTGATTACTCGCTTTGCCTTGTCTTCATTGTTTCGATTTCTATCCGCATTCCCTGTTTTTTGTCCGTGTTCGTCGAAACCCTAGAACAGCCTAGACTCAGGAACAGCTCCAACTCAGGAACTGCTCCAACTCCGGAACAGGTTTCACTCCGGAACAGCTCCATTCCGGAACAGTTCCACTTCGGAACAATTTTCAACTCCGGAACAGTCACAACTCCGGAACCTGCTCTCTTTTGTTCAATCTCAGTTACGGAACACACACAACTTCCGGAACAGTAACCTTCTTCTGGAACTGCCCATTTCTGGAACAGTCAACATTATTTAATTCCGGAACATCAAATTCCGGTACCTGTCTTAGCCAATTCCGGAACTCACATTCTAGTATCTTAAAAAAAAAGAGCAGTTTGATCCGCGAAAACAAGGTTTGTTAACAAATTCTGGAACTCGCAATTAACCACTTCCGGAACCTGTTTATTTTCTGTTTTGTCTACTTGTTCAAATGGCTCTCAATTCCAGTCACTCCAATCCCATATCAGTTGTTCTCAATGGGAACAACTACGTTCTGTGGCATCATCACATGTCCATTCTCCTCAAGTCTCATGGACTTTATACCTATGTCACTGGTACGTCTACCATTCCTGTTCAAGAGGAAAAGGAAAGTGCAGTCGACTTTGCAAAACGTATGAATGATTGGGATATCGCGAATGCTCGCATCCTCATATTCATAAACGCTTCTACAACTACTGAGATCAATCAGCAATTCCTCGGCTATACCACAGCAAAAGGAATGTGGGATTTTCTTGCAAACAGGTACACTTGTACAGGCCTATCCCATCAATATCAGTAGTGGACTACCTTTCAGAACAAAAGACAGCTGCCTGATCAGTCTATCAACTCCTACATCTCTGAGATGCAAGCTCTTAGAGATCATCTGAACTTGGGTGCACCTCAAATCTTTGATGAAACAGCTCGGAAGTTCACTGCTTATTTTAGCCAATTGCATTTGGTAACTATTCTAATGGGTCTCACTGATCGCTTTGAGAACGTTCGAGCCTCACTTCTACACAGGCACCCATTACCTACTCTTGAAGAGGCTATCACTGAACTGCTGAGTGAGGAAACTCGTCTTCAACAGCGTTTTCCACTGCCATAAGATACTGTGTTATACACTTCCAGCTCAGGAAAACCAAAAGGTAAATGGGGCAACAATGACCAGTCTAAATCTGCGGGAAAGGGGAACAATAGTGAATGCACATTCTATCATTCTACTTCTCATCTTCTCCTCAACTGTCCAGTTCGGAAATGTCGCTGGTGTGGGATCGTACATCCACGTCACTATGGGTCTGATTGCCCAAAACATCCAAGGAACTCAAGTAACCAAAGGCAGCAGTCCCGAGTTCAATCAGTTGCTGGCTCAATCACTCAAGATTCCCCTACGCCAATAGTTCCGGCACAGCATAGCAACAACTCATCGCCTGATCTTATGGAACTCATGCGCCAAAACCAAGAGCTTATGGAGCAACTCATGACAGGTTCTATGGGTATGAATTCTCAGTGCAATTCCTCTGCATCAGGTAACCCTTGGCTATTTGACTCTGGATGTTGTAACCACATGAGTTTGTCTCTAAGCAAACATCCAAAATGTTCTCATCAGTCCGTACTGCTGATGATACTCGTTTACCTTTATCCTTCAGTGGAACTGTATCTACCCCCAATATTCAATTACCTGATGTGTTGCATATTCCTAACTTATCTCTGAGCCTGATTTCAATTACTCAACTCATGGAAGCTGGTATAATCGTTTTGTTTTATCCTTCTAGTTGTGTTGTTGTAACACCCTCAAATTTGGAACGAGCAACTAACTTTAAAATTCAATAAAATAACCAAAATAGATATAATCGCTTCTACAATTCATTCCTTAAAATACCTCAGAATTTAAAACATCATAAGTCCACAATAAAATAACTTAATCGGGTGTTACTTAACACAACACAAGTTGCTAGTCCAAACAATTGCGGAAGACTTCACTAATCAAGTTACCTCTCGTGCACTATACTAGCACTCGCCACTTCACAATGTAGCTAGAGCTACCCCAACATGAGCCTGTTGCATATGCCGACAAATAAAAAGGGTTAGGCTAACGACTAGTGAGTTCAAGCATTTTATCAAGACTATGTAAAATCATAAATCGAAAGAGTAGTAGTTTAGTCATGATTTCAAAAGAGTTTACTTTAATTGCAATTCATCCATTTTCCAACTCACACAATTACGTGAATAATTTCTATATTAGGCAAAGCCTTCAAATATGGTTGACAATAAATACTCGACCCGTAAAACATGGAAAACCATCCATTTAATTATAACCTTTCTTTGAAAACATAATACAAAGCAATACTCACGCAAACGTAAAATGTCATAAAAATTCAAATACCATAAACGGGGGAGACCCGTATCCGTTGAAGGTGGAGGTAACACATAAGTATACCACCCATACAACGTTCATCGTACAACCCTCGCTACTGGACCATCCAAGGGTTCCTACGACTTCTCAACAAGTTCCACCTCAAGAGACAGTTGACCTTAGTTGCCGTCTCCAAGACTCCACCTCAAGGCCCGGCACACTTAGGATCATTTCCAAGGCACCCTCTATAAGCGACGAGGGTCCTAGCGCCTACCTCCCAGGTATCACCTCCGGACTCAACCCTCTTAGTGTCCACTTGAAAAGTTAAGGTCATAAGACATGAGTTTCGAGGTCCAACCTCAAGATACCCAATCGACCATTACCAATGACTGACTAACATGCCTATGGATCCAATGCAACACAGTCTAAAACAACATGCCTATCCCAGAATGACTCACTCACCCAAGCATGTAAATATCAACAACGTGCAATAATATGCAAAACGGTGTAATAAAAGCAACCCATAAACAAGACTCCACATCGAGCCATTTAAACCGGACAATTGTGTTAGGGTCGATTTATGTTGAATTAAAGTTCAGGGTTTAATTTTTAATTCTTTATTTTGAGCCTTATTAGTGAACGGGCCGAGGGCTTGTTAACCACGGGCCCGCCATATAAATTGTTCATTAGCCTTAGAAAAACAGGTTAGTTGTTCATTTGCTTTTATTCTGTATTGTAAAATTCTCTCTGAAAGCAATATATGGATGACCAGTTGAAATCAAATATTCTATTGTCTAATCTACTGATTTGATTGTTCGTTGCACGGATCTGAGACTCTCAATTGGTATCAGAGCAGACGGACAAAATTGATTCAAAGCCTTTTTATTGATTTCTGGTAAGTATTGATTTTTTCACGTCTGTGTTCTTGATTGCACACTCATATTTTGATTCGAGCAAAATTGATCGATTTCGTTTATTGGGTATTGTTAGTATTATTGTTTTGAGTGATTCTGCAAATTTTCATAACCTAATTCGATCGTTTGAGTGGTTTATTAAGCAAATCAAAGTCAAAAGTTTTGGTTGTGTTCTTCACTAAAAAATCGATTTTTTACCATCAAAACGTATTGTTTTTGCTTCAAAATCGATTGGGTTAGTGTTATATTTGTATTTGGTAGTGTTTCTAATATTTCAGGAACATTTTTGAGCAACCCTAATCGAGTTTCAATCGATTTAAAAAGAGCAGCCGCAGTTCCCGGGTAACTCAACCGATCTTTTCGGACTCTTCCAAAGTTTCCGGACAATTGTGTTAATTCTATCCGGGTACGTCTTCTTTCCGGGTACATCATTCTTTCCGGGTAAGTCAAGCATTCCGGGTAAGTTGCTTAAACTCAAATCTCTCCGGGTAATTTTGTTCCGGAAACCCAAGGTATCCGGTAATCAATTTTTCCGGATAACTCAAGGTATCCGGTAATCAATTTCATCCGGAATCCCATTTACCCGATAAGTATCTCATCTGGTAAGTACTTGTTTCATTTTGTTTCATTCGGACACTTTTGCTTTCCGGTAACCTCTGTTCTCCGGAGACCTCAAGCTGTCCGGACACTTCTACTTATCCGAAAACATTAAGCTGTCCGGACACTTCTACTTATCCGGAAACATTAAGTTGTCCGGACTCTTCTATTTTATCTGGACACTTTTGTTTGACTTGAACTGCTTTCACTCAATTCTGATCCGGACACTTCCAGATCAGGTATCTCATACGGATTCCTATCCAGTGAGTTTAGTTTGTTGAAATCTTACCAGTTCCTAGTTCATATCTGTCATAGAACCTGCATTAGGACTCCACTCTTAGTGCCTTGCGTTAGGTTTACACTTTGAATCAATCAACACGTTTGACGATCACTCTGTTGTAACCAAAGATGTCTTCGCGTGATGCTCTCACAATCGGTACCGACTCCAAACCACCTTGCCTCTACCAAGGTGAGTACAGCCAGTGGCACGACAGGTTCACGATCTTCATAGAGTCCAAGGACAACTATGTGTATATCAAGAGAGCTCTGGAAAATGGTCCAATTGATTGGCCGAAGAAGACCATAGCAGCAACTGCAGGTGCTGAGGCTCGTACTGAGGACAAGACTATTGCCGACTTGACTGAAGATGAAAGAGGCATGATTGAAGGTGAAAAGCATGCAAAGAGATATCTTGTTCAAGCTCTCCCCAACACGATCTATACTGCCATCGATAGTTACAAAGACACAGCAAAGGGAATGTGGGATCAAGTGGCCAGAATGATGCGTGGGAGCGATGTCGGAAATCAACTAAAGATAAACCGCGCAATAACCAAGTTCGATGGTTTCAAGCAGCGCACCGGCGAGTCTCTCACCCAGGCCTATGAGCGTTTTTGCTTACTTCTTAATGAACTGAACAAGAATGAGATCACTCGCTCAAACACGGAGAACGCGCTCAAATTTCTCAATAATCTGCTTCCAGAATGGAAGGTGTTTGCTTCTCATGTCAAGCACAACAACTTGATAGAGAACATTGGCATCAGTGAACTTTATGAGACACTTCTTCAAGACGAAGATGAAGTGAATGAGCTTCTGAGCGAGAAGAAGACTGACTCAAAGCCAGCTGATGATCCTATTGCACTCATGTCCTCCAAGAAAGGGAAATCTTTGGGTCGTCACTCCAAACGTGCTCAAAAGCAAAGCTCTTCCGAATCTGAAAAGGAAGACAGTGACTCGAATGATGAAGTATCTGACTTCAAGAAAGCTATAGCTCTGCTCACTAAATCTTTCCAACAACATCAATTCTATAAGAAGCCATCGTCTAATAATCAGCGCTACTCCACCGCCTCCAACAAGCGCCATGATTATCAAGACAAGCACGAGGGAAAGAAGAAAGCTGATGAGCACGACAAGTCTGAGAAGAAGGAGAAGACGGAGAAAGTTGAAAGTAAGAAGAAAGATGAACCAGTGACATGCTACAACTGTGGAAGGCTTGGTCACTTCGCTAAAGATTGTAAGAAGCCTGTGGTAAAGAATTCTCATTACTACAAGGTTAAGCTCGCCCTGATTGAGCAGAAGGAAGCTGGAGAAGCTCTACTTGTGGAAAACGACTACCGGTTGGGTCGTTCTGATGATGAAAAAGAGTCTGGTGCTGATGCATTCATGGGCTATCACTCTCCAGTCGATGAAGAGAAGACAAGTCAGGTATGTGATTCTTGCCAAAAAGATTTCATGAATCAAATGCAATCACTTACCAGGCAGATTCCTTTAAGGCCACCACTAAAGAACAAAAGCTTGAGATTAGATCACTAACCGAAAAGCTAGATGTTCAAATGAAAATAACTGAAAAACATAAGTCTGAAAATGCTATGTTAAAGGAGAAATGCAAAAATCTTTCAATAGCACCTAAAGACTTACGGGCCAAATTATCTTATCTTCAGTCTTAGTTTGCTCAGTGTTTGAATGAGAAAGAAGAAATTGTTTATCAATGTTCCTCTCTTCAGATTCAGCACAAGGAGTTTGTTGCTAAAATTCTTGATCTTGAAACCAAGCTCCACAAAAGGGGTCAAACTGATCAAACCATCTTTCTAAATAAACCCAAGGAGTTCACTTATTTTAACAAAGAGTGGGGAATCGGATATGATAACCCACACTATTTGAAAAAGGGAAGATACCAAACTCCTACTTTGTATGATTTTGCATGTTTTTGGTTAGACAAAAAGTACCCGGAATATGCCATAAAATGGACTGGTCCTCTTGAACCTGAAAAGGAAGAGGAAACCGAGGAATATAAACGTGCACACAAACGAGGAATACAACTTCCGTTTTGTTATGTACCTTTGAATTATTCCCATCAAAAGAACAAAAAGTATCTCTCAAATGACTACTTCGACCCCTACAAGGTTGCTACGCCCAAGGATTCCTCCAAAAGGGATGAGGACCAAGCACCCACAACCAAGACTGAGACGGACGAGTTTAAACTCTATGTTCCCCCTCTCATCTTGGAAGCAAAGATTGTCGAGTTGGAGGAGTCGCTTGAGAAAGAAAGGTCTGTTTTTCAAAATGAAAAGAAAGCGCTAATTCAGGAACTTGAGAAACTCAAATCTGAGAAAACCGAAGGTGTGTCAAATGAAGAAAAGGAAACTCTTCAGTGTGAAAACAATAAGCTCTCATCTAAATTGTCTGAAATGATAAGAGAAACGATGAAAGAGCACATGAGAAATGGTCAACTCCAAGTGCAGCTTGATCTACTTCAAAATATAACGAAGATTTCACCTGAACTTTCATCGAACTCATCTGACACATCCTCGTGTAAAGCCTTCATCGGAAATATCTCTTCGCAAGAAAGTAAAGTTTCTCAAGATGAGTGTGTTAAAAGGAATTTAAACTCTGATTTTTCAAACGCTTCCGCACCGAATTCCCCAAAGCACACAACCGAAAGCACAGCGTGTTCCTCGCCTTCCTTGACCGATCCAAGTCTTCTAATTCCGGAAGTCGATTTTTCAGAATATATGAACTCTGAAGGCAATTCTGATGGAGAGTTTGAGTCGTTCCCTTTCGACAAACCTCTCCCGAGTCATACTGATTTTTTGTCTCCAGTAGTCAATCATCCGGTCAATTTTCTACAGGGTAGCTGTTATAAAAAAAGGCCCCAGCTGTGATCAAGATTTCAAAATCAAAACCAACATCTAAACCTGTTTCTAAAAACCAATCACAGCCGGGGCAAAAGATCGAGCAATTGCCTACCAAAAATACCGTTCCTTCAAAAGTCATTGACCGCTCTGTCCCTGTTGTTTCAGATAAAAATGGTCAAGCAAAACAAGAAAAACCAAAGTGGCTGAACAAGGAACCTGTCAAGGATACAGCATCAAAGTCTTTTCCTACTGTTTTTAATTCTAGAATAAACAAAGACAATTGTGTTTGGAATAATTGGAATCGTTTTGAAGTTTCTTTTCCGATTAAACTTTATTTAGTTCATCAATTGATTCAATTATCGCGTGATTGTTTATGTTGTTCTAGATGTAGGTGGAATGATTTTGATGAAATCAACTTAAATGATTGGTTTGGGTCATATCACATGTATAATCATAAACCCAAAAATAAACCCCGTAATAATAAATAGAAATACTATAAACAACGGGGTTTCCAATCTGAGGTTAAACCACAGCGGGAGACCAAACCCATTGCAAAACGGGCTGCTCCTACTGAGGTTAAACCGGCACCCAAGAGGAAACCTGCTCCTCCGAAAGGTGTAAATTCTACACCTAAGAGGCAATCTGTACCAAAACCAGTTTCCACAAACGGTGTACAACCTGCACCTAAAGGGAACGCTGTGTCAAAGCAAGTTCCTCCGAGAGGTGCCAAACCTAACCCTCCAGGACCCAAACAAATTTGGGTACCTAAAATCCGTTAACTCGATTTTACAGCACGGTCATGTGTGGTATTTAGACTCTGGCTGCTCCAAGCACATGACCGGAAGGAGGAAGCTACTCAAAAACTACCTGGAACTATTTGGCGGAGCGTGTTCATGTGGTCAGGGGGAGCATGAACTGGTTTCAGGTAAGTTTTCTCAACTGTTGAGGGGGAGCGTCACACACAATTTTTTTTAATCTGATGAAAAGTTTTTTTTGTGTGTGTGGACAATCCCGTGTGCATTTCACTTTATGTTCATCATTTGAGGTGGAGCGACACAACATTTTTTTTCTTAAAATGTATAACAGTTTTTTTTTGTCGGCCTCTCCGTTGCTCTCATTTGCTCAATCCGAGGGGGAGCAAGTTTATCCCCATGCTCAGTTTGAGGGGGAGCGAGAGAAGATATTCAATGGCGGATCAGGAACAAAATCCTCCACAGAACCCGGAAGAGCAACAAATTCCTCAAGTGGAACTTATAAATGAAGAAGCTGACAACGCCTTGGTCGCCCCTGACCATGGCACGGAGATAGAGCCGAACAACCATCACCTGGACCCGACACTATTCAGACCACAACCACAACATCGAGTGATTGTGGAAATTCTTATGCGTCACCCTCTCCGTGAGGCCCTCACCGCCACTGTCGACGTCCCGTTGCTGTATGTACTCCAAGTATGATTCTCCGCACAAGTTCGCACGGTCGGGAACTCACAAACGATCACCGCTCAGATCGATAATCAACAGTTTACGCTTACACCAGACTCCTTCTGCCGACTTCTCTCACTGCCTGAAGCCACCGTCGACGGACATCAGCAATACGACCCTGCGCTCAATGATGACACTCTTTGCGCTCAAGTCCACGCACTCGGGTACAATTTCGGCCTTCACCGTCCATCTGGGTTCAAGCGCAAATACCTGGCGCCACTATGGTACACTGTGTTTACAATTCTCAATCGTTGCCTTTCATCAAGATGGAAAGGCATCGACCAGAGCACCGGCGATTTTCTGCGACTCTTCCATGCCGTGTGTTACAACCGACATGTCGATTTCGCCATGATCATCTGGCGTGAGTTAGTCCAAGCAATTCGCCAAATAGGAGGTACAAAACAAAAGAAGTTCCTTCCGTACCCGCGTTTCCTTTCGCTTGCGGTTCATCAACATATGGATGCCAATCCCGCCATCCCGAGCCGCCTGACTCATCTGGTATGTCCTCCTCACCATTCACATTATATGGTTATCCGCAATCCATCCAACGCGGTAGCTATGCCCATCCTTGAAGCCCTTCTGGCAATCGTCGATCCCACTGCACCAGGAGTTTTAGCTTATAGGGAAGAGTTAGGGAATCCCGTGGTCCAGCCAGAACCGTAGGGACCTGCCCAGGGACCTAGACCCGAGTGACGTGAGGGTCCGAGAGTAAGAGGTGGAAGGGCCCGGCAAGCAGGTGCTGCCGGGCGGGGTGTGATGATTGTTCGGGGCAGGGGAGCTAGTGTGAGTGGTGCAGTGGAATCGCGTCCCGGTTCCAGCCAAGCCCAAGCCGGTCCATCATCTAGACCTAAACTCCATCATACTTCCGAACTATATCTCTCCGACCCGCATTCACCTACCTTCCATGTTCATAACGTGGAATCTGACTCTGATACGGAATCTGATACGACCCGTGCCATTCGGCTCTCAAACATCCCTCCCCGTATCGGACCGAACCCAGACTTTACCGAAGGTACCTCTACTGCCTCACCTTCAACCCCTCTAACCCAACCTGGAACGGGAACTACTAGGACAACCGAGGGAGAATTAGTTGAAGAGTTAGAAACTACGAGTCGGAGAGAACTGCGTTCGAAAGCGAACCAGGAAAGATTGAGCCGTAAAGATAACGAGGCTCCTGAGCGAATCGAACCGAGTGATATCCGGGTAGCCACATCTGCTATCCTGTCTCATGTGTTGGGACAGGGTATTAAATAAGCCTCCGTGGACCCAGCGGAGCAATTGCACGACCCCCTTATCCACTCATCCGTCTCTCAAAAGACGGATGTTTCAGTTTCTCACGGGGATTTAGCACAACTTCCACCGGTCTCTCACTCGGAGAGTGCTGGTGTTGAAATAAGCGACCAGCAACCCCCGGTCGCGACATCTTTCAGTGCACAATTGAGTCTAGAGCCACTTGATATAATAAATTCTTCGGCTAGGACACAAGAACAAAACGGAACTTCCATAGTGTCTCCGTCTGGCGGAACACGAGGATCGGAAGGAAATCCTACCACAACTACCGAATTGCCAACTGTGAACGTAGGTGGCTCTGCCTCTCAGGAAGATGCCTCAACGGGTAATCTAAGTGATCCCGGAGTTATCTTACACGACTTTGTGTCACCAGGGTCCCTGGACAGCACCCTTAAGGCTGTCCGTGAGGCGATGGAGCAGCACGTCGCCGCCGAGATCGACACCGTCAAACGCTTAATCAAAGGTAAAGGGCATATCGTCGACACTGAAACCGCACCTACACCTCCACCGGCCCTTACTCAGCCTACCTACTCGGTGGACACCCTCAAGACGATGCTTCTAGCCCAACTGCTCCAACAATCTGAAATTGATGCCTCAACCGAAGCAGACCTGCTATCCGTTCTGCAATCCCAGGTCACTGCTCCTTCATCATCTATTACCACTCGATTGGATAACATTGACTCGACTCTCAAGGACTTCCGACAAGCGATGACAACGCTGTCCGAGAGAGTCCGTTCACTCGAAGATACCTGCAAGAGTCAAGCAGGAGGTCTGAAGCGCACGCACGATGACCAGGATGATCCTGATCACCGTGAGGGGGAGAAAAGACTAAGACCTACTGAGACCGCCCCTATCCTCACTGAAACGACTACTGTGGTTCATCCGGAACCCCCAACTGCGGCAACAACAACTGAAGATGCACCTGAAGCCGAGTTGCCATTAGCCGAGATGGTAATCGACATGGAAATATCATATGATGAAGACCCGACGGTTGAAAATCCCGAGGGGTCAACACAGGAATTGGTTGATTTTGACTCATCAGACAGACCGTTATTGGATATGATAGATCCAGACTGCGAAACCAACCCGGAGACCAAAGATGCATGGTATGAAAAAGCCGCCAGTGCCGCAAATCTAGGTTAATTTGGTTTTCCCTACTGATGACGATGACAACATTGATTATGATCAGTTCCTGCTCCAGAACTTATATGGTACTTCTCCCGTTCACTCTGCTCAACCCGCCGGAACTTCAACAAGACCCGAGACAACAACTATAGATATTCCGACATCCCCTCTTAAACAACAGACAACTTCTGATCTTACTCCTCCACCTCAACAACAAATCATGTGGGAGAAGATCATCATACTTATTCCTCACCTGGAGGAAACCCTGAAGAAGTTGTTTGTACACAAGCTACGCCAGATCGAGCCGACCTTTTGCCTTGGTATTTACAACTACAGCCCCGAATACCAATGCCGGTACATTAGTGCAATGAAGCGGTGTCTTCCAGTCAGCCAAGTCAGAACCAAGCTTCAGATCACAGAAGTGCTCAACATCGAGTCACGCCGCATCATGAAAATCGTCTATCCTGTATTCACTGTTCGACGTGAAGATGGGAATGAATGGAAATTTTCTGAAGCCGACTTCCAGCACCTCCGACCGTTTGACTTCCTGGCTATTCTGAAAGACCTTCGTTCAAGAACCATCCGACCGCTACCTGTTACAAAGGCGCTCGAAGCTGTTCGTCGATTCCTGGTCCGTACAATTATGATGTCTTATCTAACGGACTTTCAAATGGCAGTCGAGAACAGGGCAAAGAAGGTAAATCTGATAAAGCCGAATCTGCAAGCTCCTGAGTTGAATATGTATCCCGAGAATGCTATGCTTTTAGAACCAGAATTTGGGATTGTCTACATCAACGAACAGAAAGAGAAAAGATTTCTGCGGTTCAGTCAGGTAGATAGATTCTGCGACGGCACGCTCTTCAAAGTACAAGATGCTCTTCGGAAAATCATTCAGCACGAGTCTGAAAATCCAAGGTCCTCGTATGTTCCTAATCCGAATGAAACAACTGCTCGGAATGCCTTGGAAATGGTTGAAGAACGCATCGACTACCGCCGTGCTATCAGATGGTTCGAGGTACACTTCGCGCTCCGGAAAAGATATGTCGCGAACTGGTGCCACATCGAACTTCAATTCAAAGGGGGAGATTGTTAGGGTCGATTTATGTTGAATTAAAGTTCAAGGTTTAATTTGTAATTCTTTATTTTGAGCCTTATTAGTGAACGGGCTGTGGGCTTGTTAACCACGGGCCCGCCATATAAATAGTTCATTAGCCTTAGAAAAACAGGCTAGTTGTTCATTTGCTTTTATTCTGTATTGTAAAATTCTCTCTGAAAGCAATATATGGATGACCAGTTGAAATCAAATATTCTATTGTCTAATCTATTGATTTCATTGTTCGTTGCACGGATCTGAGACTCTCAAATTGTTCCCAAGACTTTCTCACAGTCAAAATCGAGCAAAGTGCTCCAAGCTTGCTAGACCCATAACTAGCGGTCATCATCGCATAAAATGCGTTTAAACATTGTTTAGACAAACAATACCACAAAATCATCATTAACCCCAAAACTCGACACGGTTAAACAAAAAGGTTTTCCCGAAGGACTCACACCCTTATTATTCTCAAAATGACCCATAACACTAAAAGTGCATTCCTCACCGGCAACGGCCACCATGCCGCCACCAGCTTGTTCTCGTTCCCAAACAGGAATTTGTTGCCGACTGGACCACACAACACCGCCAAACGGTCACCGAGCAACGACGTCTTAAAAACTAGAGGACTGGCGTGTTTCTTCACCTTTTCCTGAACGAATCTCTCCGGAACTCCTTCCCATCCTGAACGGAGTAACGATAGAGATTCTCCGATGAACGGCCAACCGAAGCTTCCTGGTGGAAGATTGATTTTGGTGGTTCCAGATCTTCGATTCGTGTAAACGATAGAGAAAATGTAGGAAATGATTAGGAGGAAGAGGAGAAGAATTGGCGTGAGAAATTGAATCATGATTCGTGTGTGGGAAGAACATCAGGTGTTCTATCAACAATGTGGAAGTGTTTATATATGCATTTGCATGACTATGTGGTTAAGATATTAATGGAAATCGTCCACTAATTTATAACACTTGAATCAATATTGGTTGTCTAATGATTTATATAATTCGAGGCTAATATTTTTATGACGTTTTTATAATTAACTTAAGATAGAATATAGTAATAGTATTGGCTAAGGCAGAGGATCATGTGAGAAATTGAGGTTAACGTGAGAAGCGTGAAAATTAAATCTGAACCGTTATTCACTTATAATCATATGCTCTCTCTTAAATTACGGCTTTGAAGGGAATTAATCTGGTGAATCATATCTCGATGCATGTCATCTTAATGTGTGTTCATTTCTCATCTAATCGTTGTTGACCACTTCTCATATTAATCTCAACCTCTCCTTGAAACTCAACGTTATTGGCTAATTAAATAGTTATGAATATATATAAAATTAAACAAAAAACCAACTGTTATTAGTATAATATATTATGTGTATATTTAAAAATGAATATATACTATAAATTCATTAATCCATAAAATTCATTAATGAATGAATATATATTATGGTTTGATGAATCAACAAAAATGCTTGATTGAATTTGAGATAATTAACTAGGGAAGAAAAAAATAATTAAAGAAGCACTATTTTCCCCAAACACTAGTTAAAAAAACATAAAAATGCGTGTTCTACTTAGAGCATCTCTAACAACTATGCTATATAGAAAAACGAGAGATTTTATCAATTTTTTACTCCAACAGTTACGCTATATTGTATGCTAAAATAGAAAAAATATGGGAGAGAAGGTAAAAATCTCTAAATTTAGAGAAATTTTCTTGTATGTCAAAATTAGAGAAAAGAGGAAAGAGAAATAATATTTTATTTTTTACACCAATAAGAGACATTTGAATTAAAAGGTTAAGAAAAGAGAAATAATATTTTATTAATGTATTGATTATTTTAATATTTTAATTAATACTACAATCTCTAAAATAACATAGTTGTTAGAGTTGGAAGCAAGTTTTAGAGATTTTGACATTTGATACTCTATTTTGGAAAAAACATAACATAATTGTTGGAGATGCTCTTAGTTGGCTACATGGTCGATTCTCAGCCTTACTTCGTATTTTCCTTAGAATTATGATTACAACATTCTTCGACCTACTATATCAATTATAATAATAAATACCTTTTTGGGTTTTATTCACCTTTAGTCTATTTCGTATTGGGCAAGAGCTTTCAATAAAGCATCTCTCACTTGGAACGCAAAACCAGTGTGCTTGCCTCTTACATATAGGAGAGATGAAGCAGAATGAGAGATCCTCGTGCTTTATCTAATATGTTCAGTTCGTATCTACCGTTGATGTTAAAGAGAGAACTGCTAGAAGCCAACATTAGTACGAGAATGAAAGAGACGAAAGGTGAATAAAAATGCAAAAAGGTATTTATTATAATAATTGATATAATAAGTGAAAATAAACATGGCAACAAGTTTTATTAGGGTTTAAAAGAATCTTTAATATGGGATAGAAGTTCTTGTTCAATTATATCTATATCTATACTACTTTATGAAAATAATATAACAGTTTTTTTTACATTCAGTTTTTCTAACCATCAGTTTTTTTCAACAGCACAACCTACCTTCAGCTTTCTTCTCCCCGTTTATCTTCAATCCAGTTCAACTTCTCTCCATGACACGACCTCCCCCTCCCCTCTCCTTTTCCACGTCTCCATTCTCACTGTGAGAATAGATGTAGGAATCAATCGATGAACAAACGAGAGAGAGATGTGGCTGAACTGCATCAGCTTTTCATATATTGAACGAGAGGTTACAAAGACTGATTAACCTAATAATAAACCCTAAGAGGTCTATATATACAAAGTAAGTTACATGTAATTACAGAAAGGACCCTGAACTATACATATTAACAATAATACTCTAACACCCCCCCCCCCTCAAACTCAAGTAGGGGAAGAATGAGCCAAGTTGAGTTTGGAAACAAGATCCCGAAAACGCCTTGGAAGATGAGCTTTGGTGAAGATGTCTGCGGTCTGATCAATGGTTGAGCTTGGAAGAAGTTTAATCATCTTGCGAAAAACATGTTGACGAGTGAAATGACAGTCAATCTCGATGTGCATTGTACGCTCATGAAAGACATCATTGTGAGCAATCTGAATAGCACTGTTGTTATCACACCACAATGGTGTTGGGGAAAACTGATGAGCACCCATATCAGATAGTAACCAGCATAGCCATATAAGTTCTTGTGTAGTGTCAGCTAAGGCTCGATATTCAGCTTCAATACTGGACCGAGCTGTCAGCGATTGTTTCTTGCTGCGCCAGGAAATAGCGAGTTCCCAAGGAAGAAACAATATCCGGTGGTCGAACGACGATCTGTTATGTCTCCATCCCAGTCAGCATCTGAGAAGGCACGAAGAGTTAAGGATGATGTGGATGAGAAGTGAAGCCCATGAAACATTGTCCCTTTGAGGTACCGCAGTATACGAAGAACCGCGACATAGTGATCTGAGCATGGAGCAGCCATGAACTGGCTGACTATATGAACTGCATAGGCAAGATCTGGTCGAGTAACAGTCAGGTAGACCAGAGAACCAACTAGTTGACGGTACCGTGTAGGGTCCCACAGCGGGGTTCCGACATTGGGAGCAAGATGCAGATTTTGCTCAATGGGTGTAGATGCAACTTTGTTGTCTGTAATTCCAGCTTTGGACAACAGATCTGAAATATACTTGGCTTGACATAGATAGATGCCGGATGAGTCTGACAGAACTTCAAGACCAAGAAAGTAGTGTAGCTTACCAAGATCTTTCATCTCAAAGCATGAGCTGAGAGACTGTTTGAGATGGGTGATGCCTGTAGAGTCACTGTCGGTAATGATTATATCATCAACATACAATAGGAGTAAGATATTACCTGCAGCAGTGGTCCGAGTAAACATGCCAGAATCATAATTACTCGGAGAAAATCCCAAAGAAATGACAGTATTGCTAAATTTTTCAAACCAAGCACGAGGAGCTTGTTTGAGGCCATAGAGGGCTTTTCGAAGTCGACATACATGACCCTGACGAGAGGTCACACCTGGAGGGAGTCTCATGTAGACTTCCTCTTCGAGATCACCATTTAGAAAGGCATTCTTGACGTCCATCTGGTAAAGTGGCCATCTTTTAGTGGCAGCTATAGCGAGAAGACTACGGACCGAGGTGACACAAGCCACAGGAGCAAACGTCTCCTCGTAATCAATGCCATATTCTTGATTGAAGCCTTTTGCCACAAGGCGTGCTTTGTATCGATCAATGGATCCATCAGACTTGGTTTTGATTTTGAAGACCCATTTGCAACCAATGGGTGACTTGCCCGGTGGGAGAGGTACAAACTCCCATGTATTTGCTTTGTCAAGGGCCTGAAGTTCCTCAGTCATAGCTTGCTTCCAAACAGGATTAGAAGCAGCTTCCTTGAATGAAGTGGGTTCATGGTTGGACAACAGTGTGGCATAGCAATGAAAATCACGAAGGTGAGAAGGAACTTGTCTTACCCGGTCGGAGCGTCGTACTCCATCTTATGGTTGAGAGGAACTAGGATCCACAGACTCAGCAGATGGCTCAGAGGTAGTCGTTGGAGATGGTGCAGATGATTGATCATGATTAGATGGTACAGATGGCACATGTGAAGGCTCAGGTTGAGAGGAGATGGAAGGAGAAGGAACCGATGGAGAAGGTGAAGGCTCAGGTTGAGAGGAGACGAAAGGAGGAGGAACCGGTGGAGAGGGAGTGGGTGTGTTCTAAAATTTAGACACTGTGGAGAAGGGAAGATGTTCCCAGAATGTGACATGACGGGTTATACGAAGTCTCTTAGAGACTGGATCCCAACAACGATAACCTTTATGTTCAATTCCATAGCCAAGGAAGCAGCATAATCGAGAACGAGGTTTGAGTTTGGTGTGTTCATGAGATTGTAGCTGAACAAAGCAAGCACAACCCCACACTTTGAGGAGTTCATATGTAGGGGAGACTCCATAGAGTACATCATACAGAGACTTTTGATTGAGAATGGGAGTCGGGTGTCGGTTGATGGTGTAGACAGCCGTGAAGGCTACTTCACCCCAAAACCATTCTGGACACTTGGCGGAGATTAACAGAGTACAGACAGTGTCAAGGATGTGACAGTGTTTGCGTTCTGCACGACCATTTTGTGGAGAGGTGCCGGGACATGAGTACTGAGAAAGAGTACCCTGAGATTGAAGAAAAGAGAGGAGAGAAGATTCTTTGTATTCCATAGCATTGTCTGCTCGAAGAACCTTTATAGGCTTGGAAAACTGGGTTAGAATCATACGGGCAAAGGTAATATAAATTTTAGGTAGTTCTGAGCGATTTTTCATGAGATAGATCCATGTAAAACGTGTGTGATCATCGATAAAAATGACAAAATATCGAGCACCTCCAATAGATGGGTGTGGTGCTGGTCCCTATACATCAGAATGAATAAGATCAAAAGGAGAGGCAGATTTAAATTCATTGATTTGAAAAGGTAAAGCATGATGTTTGCCAAGTTGACAAGATAAACAAGAAACATTTTCAGAGGAAGTGTTTCCTAACAATCCTGAACTAGCTAACACTTTTATTCTAGATAAAGATAAATGTCCTAAGCGCGCATGCCATAGTTCAAATGAGGGAGTACTGGAAACTGAAGCAACAAAATTTGATGACGGTAAGGGAAGACGGAGGTAGACTACTTCAATCATCCGACCCACTTTACGGCCTACTCCAAGGATCTGCTTGGTCTTTGGATCCTGCACAACTGTAACACCCCGAATCTTTGACTAATTAATGAAGTGTCTACACGCGATTTTCATGCATACAAGCGATATTATTCAGCCAACTTAAGTTCCCGAGCTTGAAAATCGGATTTGGACGTCAAAAGAGAGAGTTTGGACAACAACTGGCAGGTCCCCAGCGACTGTGACCAGCGACTATGCCCTGGGCATAGTCGCAAGGGTCAATGTCGCGATAGGGGGAGAGTTTCGTGAAATCAAGCAGTAGGGTGGCAGGTGGAAGCGACTATGCCACGCGACAATGCCCTGGGCATAGTCGCGAGGGCATAGTCGCGGTGGAGGTGACGGGTTCTGTTTGAATACCCGTTTTTTGGAGAGTTCAGCTTCATTTTTCTCTTATTTCAACAGCAAGATCGATTCCTCTCTCTCTCTCTAGGCGATTTTCCTCTCCCAAAACCCTTTCCTTCTTCACTCCAAAGCTAGGGTTTGATTGAGGCTTTCATCTTGCAACTAAGCTACCATTAAAGAGCATTGTTAAAGATTTCTAGCAAGATACTTGTGTTCCTTATCGCCTCCATTTTCTAGGGGTTCTCTAATCCTCTCTCATCTTCTTCAAGAAAGGAAGTTTGAAGTTCATTTTGGTAACCTAGAAGCATTTCGTTGGTGGATTCAAGTTGTGATTGAGGTAATCTTCTCTTCTCTTCGTTTTGGAAATTAGGGTTTCGATTTATTGGTGGTTTTGAATGTATTATGTGGGGGAATTGCTTCCAAGTGTTTAGGGATAAATATTTATGGTTGGAAACTTATGAATCTAGGTTCTTGGAGATTTTAGCTTGAAGATGCAAGTTGTCTCGGAGGAGCTTACGTTTGGGAGAAAAATCTAGATTTAGCCTAAATCTAACAAGGTGAGTTCAAGTTACTTTGCGAAAACTTTGTACATGCCAAAAATAGTATTTTCCAAATATTTATGCGTTTTACTTGAAAATATCTATGGTTGAGTTATTTGGATAGTTTAACTCTTTTGAAGTGTTTATCTTCATAAATGTGTAAAACACTCATATTTGGGGCTTTTGGATATTTGGATGGTTAGAAATCATAATATGACTTTAAAAGATTAATTGCTCAAAATGAGGTTTATTGGATGGTTTGATCATGTTAGCGTAATTGATTTTATAAACCAATTGAGAAATGCACTTTTAGTGTTATGGGTCATTTTGAAAATAATAAGGGTGTGAGTCCTTCGGGAAAACCTTTTTGTTTAACCGTGTCAAGTTTTGGGGTTAATGATGATTTTGTGGTATTGTTTGTCTAAACAATGTTTAAACGCATTTTATGCGATGATGACCGCTAGTTATGGGTCTAGCAAGCTTGGAGCACTTTGCTCGGTTTTGACTGTGAGAAAGTCTTGGGAACAATTGTCCGGTTTAAATGGCTCGATGTGGAGTCTTGTTTATGGGTTGCTTTTATTGCACCGTTTTGCATATTATTGCACGTTGTTGATATTTACATGCTTGGGTGAGTGAGTCATTCCGGGATAGGCATGTTGTTTTAGACTGTGTTGCATTGGATCCAAAGGCATGTTAGTCAGTCATTGGTAATGGTCCATTGGGTATCTTGAGGTTGGACCTCGGAACTCATGTCTTATGACCTTAACTTTTCAAGTGGACACTAGGAGGGTTGAGTCCGGAGGTGCTACCTGGGAGGTAGGCGCTAGGACCCCCGCCACTTTTAGAGGGTGCCTTGGAGGTGATCCTAAGTGTGTCGGGCCTTGAGGTGGAGTCTTGGAGACGGAAACTAAGGTCAACTGTCTCTTGAGGTGGAACTTGTTGAGAAGTCGTAGGAACCCTTGGATGGTCCAGTCGCGAGGGTTGTACGATGAACGTTGTATGGGTGGTATACTTATGTGTTACCTCCACCTTCAATGGATACGGGTCTCCCCCGTTTATGGTATTTGGATTTTAATGACATTTTACGTTTGCATGAGTATTGTTTCGTATTATGTTTTCAAAGAAAGGTTATAATTAAATGGATGGTTTTCCATGTTTTACGGGTCGAGTATTTATTGTCAACCATATTTGAAGGCTTTGCCTAATATAGAAATTATTCACGTAATTGTGTGAGTTGGAAAATGGATGAATTGCAATTAAAGTAACTCTTTTGAAATCATGACTAAACTACTACTCTTTCGATTTATGATTTTACATAGTCATGATAAAATGCTTGAACTCACTAGGCGTTAGCCTAACCCATTTATTTGTCGGCATGTGTAACAGGCTCAGGTTGGGGTAACTCTAGCTACATTGTGAAGTGGCGAGTGCTAGTGTATAGTGCACGAGAGGTGACTTGATTAGTGAAGTCTTCCGCAATTGTTTGGACTAGCAACTTGTGTTGTGTTAAGTAACACCCGATTAAGTTATTTTATTGTAGACTTATGATGTTTTAAATTCCGAGGTATTTTAAGGAATGAATTGTAGAAGCGATTATATCTATTTTGGTTATTTTATTGAATTTTAAAGTTAGTTGCTCGTTCCAAAATTGAGGGTGTTACAAGTTGGTATCAGAGCATAAGTTTGAGAGATTTAGGTGTTGATTTTGGATACCTAGACTCAAACTAGCGTTTGTTTAAGTAATTGAGAGTGAAATTCACCAATAGGCACTTTAAGATAGGATGTTTCGAGGTCAATGGATGTTGTTAGAAACGAGAATCACGTCGAGAGTAACAAGGATAATCATGTACGGTGCGTTCATAATGGCACCTGGCCAGTGTCATGGTGAACCTACTAGTACATGTGCATACTTGAATTACTTTAATGTGATGATCGTTGGAGTAGTGAAGGAGGTTCTAAGCTAGTAGTCGTTGGAATAGATGAACGATTCTAGTATTAGTCACTTGGAGTGACGATAAGTATGATATTTGCTTTAAGTAGACCGTTTCGGGTCAAGACTGATGGTTGGATTGGAACCATAGAAATATTGAGCCGACTTTTATTCGAAGAAAAACCGTAAGGTTAATGGATATAATTCCCAACCTGCCTTAAGAGGTTTGAACGTCCGGGTGACAATAGTGGGCCGGAGGATTATGGAGGAGTATGAGTTGAGACGTTGAATGCCGACTAGGTCATGCACAAAGTTTATTTTGAAAATAAATTGCATCAACTATTTCTTGTGTTTCAAATCCTTATATGGATTGTATTACAAATTTTGGAAAATGTTTAGCACATGCACAAGATTTCAAATTATGGGTTTTCGAACCTACATGAAATTATTTTATTGCGGGAGTTGCAAACTCCGCCGGGATTTGTTTTGCTTTATTTCATTATTGTTCAACATTGCTTTCGAATATAATGATAATCATATTTTTATGATGTTTAAGATGTTGGGCAAGTAACTACGGCTTGTGACTTTAACATTGGATCTCCTCCACATATGTTAGAGTTTGGACGAAAAGTTATCTTCCATGATGTTTGTGTAAAACTATTTTGGAGAATTTGTTTAATGTGAATTGTTAAAAAATGTTGTTTATATGGTATTACCATAGAAGGAGTTTTGGAATTTGGTATTTTAGCCATGATTTTGCTTAATGCAATTTGACTTTGGAAGCACAATGTTTGGTGCTATTTTGTTGAATTGGAGTCATTGAGTTCGTTGAATTTCATGGAGTTTTGTTGTACGACGTTTTGTGTCGTGTGGGTACAATTTTACAATGTGCATACTCTACTTTCTTATGTGAAAAGTTCATGAATTATGTTAGGTATTTTGTCCCACTCGAGTTTTGTTGAGAAATGTTAATTTTATGCCATAAGGCGACTAAATGAGATGAGTTTGGAACTCTAGTGTCGCATAACTTTTCTTTCAAGCATTTGTGTTATTAAGTATTTCGTTGCAAATGGTTCAGTGTATGGATTGGTTTATACGTGGCTTAAGTGATGCATGAAAGAATATTTTGGTGACATTTCATAATAATTTGCTTTGTGCGCTTTCGGTCAGTTAAATGTTTTATTATCATTTCATGTAAAGGCTTTATATCGACTTAGGGGTATGCATAGCTTGGTAACTATTGGTTCTCGACATTTTGATAAACGAGTCGTGCATGAAAATGTTTTATTAACTCATTGTTTAGATGAAAGGCCATTTGGTCGAAGCATGTTTTAGCGGTGTGAAGATCACGGATGGTTTACGATACGTGATATTTGAAAAAAAACACGAATGTATGAGTCGTTGACATTGGTCAATTTTGATTTGCCGAATATTTTGGAAAATTGAAAACTTTTTGGTTTTTGCAGGAAATGGGTATTTTGAGTATTTTTGACAAGTACATTTTTTAAGCAGCGACATTTTGACATTTTAAGTTGCTAGTGCAGAACTTTTGATGAAAATGCTCCGTGTTGAGAATTTTGGAGAAAAATGAATTTCTTAAACTTGGGGAGCATGGGAACACCTATGATTTGAACTTTGATGCGCACCGTTGGTGCAAACTGGGATTTGAAAATAGGTTTGAACCCCGTTGGTGTCAACAAATTATTAACACTTATTTCCTCATATGTTTTGGAAAAACGCATTGTTGTGTGCAAGTTTTGCCAGAAACGTTTTGCTCATGTGTCATTATGTGACCAGTTGAAGAAACTTTGGAAATTGATTTAAAGAATTTCATCTTTTGAAATTGGTCGAGAACTATTTGTTGCATGTTATTACATTTCAAGAAATTTCTAAGAGAGTGTTATAAGCTTGCATGCCTACCCCCAATTTGAGGTTTTATGATGTTTTAGTAGATATTTTCAAATGATGGAAACGAATTGGTTTTGTCTTTAAATTTGGAACTTACACAAGTCAGTTGTGTTTGACTAAGGTGTGATTATGAACTGTTCATCGTTTTCGTGTAATAAACTGACGCGCACAAATTTTATTGGTAAATCTTGTTCCATGCCATTTTATGGTTAGAAAGGAAATTTTGGAGTCAAATGTCGTTGGGACTTTTTTTGAAATACGTGCACACCTTTTATTGCACCCTGTTTAAAGTCAGACAATTACTTTACGTGCATGTCATGAGTCAATCCATACTAGAACCGTGGCGGTTCATTTTAAAGAAATTGTTTATTACGCTTTTGCGTTTTGGGGATAATCTGAACTGCAATGAAATAATTTTTAACATGATTTTTCATATGTGGGACGAGCGTGTCCGTTTTACGTAACTACCGAATTGATGATAGTAGTTTTTCTATACGTACGATTTATTTGATATGAAAATCTTTGCGTTGAAAATTCTTGTGAAAGGTTTTGATTGATTGGCATATTTATTGAATAACGCACTTGAAAACCATGAACTCATTAGGACTTTGGAGAAGTTAATAAACCCAGTTGAAAGTAAGTGTGTAGAACCTCGACTGTGAAGAGTTGGGCGTTCAAGCGCGTGGCGTGACTTTAGGCCAGATGATATCGGTAGCAAAGTCAATGTGTTGTGGTAATCAGAGGGTTAGACTTGCGTTAACGCATTTCGAGGTTGGTGTAGCCGTTTTGTTGACAACCTTAGTTTTATGGAAACACTCGTTAAACGGAACTCATGTGCGGAGTCCTGTTAGAGTTCAAAGCATGGTGGTATAACTAGGTGTCAACCTTTGTGGGTTTGAGGTCGGAAACCGTTAGTGTAATCGGGGGATTGTAGTCCGATTTTAAATGAAATAATGGTAACGGTTGTAGTAACCTTAAGATGCTCAACCGTGATGAGTGGTTTTGGTGGAATATCTTCGTGTATGGTTACACGACCTGTCGGTTTGATGATTGATGTTGGGATGGATTCTTGGAGTCTATTAGAACTCGTTGGATGTAGATAACAATTAATGGTAGGAATAATCATAATTGATGATTCTGTTGGGTTCGTTAGCAAACAAACCTTGGAGTGATTAGAGTCTGAAATCGGAATCGGGATGTATGGAACATCTAAGGTTGGGAGACAACCAAAGTCTTGTGGTTATAAGCTGCTTTGGTAAGTTAGGTGTGAGCATCGATGCAAAGATTTTCGGGGCAATTCGGTCAAGAAGGACAATTTAAGTCTCACTTGGAAATTGAAGGAACATGAATAAGTTTGAACTAGGTAACCGTTGGAGGTGCGAGAACTAGATTTCGAGGACGAAATCTCTTTTAAGGTTGGGAGGATTGTAACACCCTGAATCTTTGACTAATTAATGAAGTGTCTACACGCGATTTTCATGCATACAAGCGATATTATTCAGCCAACTTAAGTTTCCGAGCTTGAAAATCGGATTTGGACGTCAAAAGAGAGAGTTTGGACAGCAACTGGCAGGTCACTAGCGACTGTGACCAACGACTATGCCCTGGGCATAGTCGCGAGGGTCAATGTCGCGACAGGGGGAGAGTTTCGTGAAATTTAGCAGTAGGGTGGCAGGTGGTAGCGACTATGCCACGCGACAATGCCATGGGCATAGTCGCGAGGGCATAGTCGCGGTGGAGGTGACGGGTTCTGTTTGAATACCCGATTTTTGGAGAGTTCAACTTCATTTTTCTCTTATTTCAACAGCAAGATCGATTCCTCTCTCTCTCTAGGCGATTTTCCTCTCCCAAAACCCTTTCCTTCTTCACTCCAAAGCTAGGGTTTGATTGAAGATCTTGCAACCAAGCTACCATTAAAGAGCATTGTTACAGATTTCTAGCAAGATACTTGTGTTCCTTATCGCCTCCATTTTCTAGGGTTTCTCTAATCCTCTCTCATCTTCTTCAAGAAAGGAAGTTTGAAGTTCATTTGGGTAACCTAGAAGCATTTCGTTGGTGGATTCAAGTTGTGATTGAGGTAATCTTCTCTTTTATTCGTTTTGGAAATTAGGGTTTCGATTTATTGGTGGTTTTGAATGTATTATGTGGGGGAATTGATTCCAAGTGTTTAGGGATAAATATTTATGGTTGGAAACTTATGAATCTAGGTTCTTGGAGATTTTAGCTTGAAGATGCAAGTTGTCTCGGAGGAGCTTACGTTTGGGAGAAAAATCTAGATTTAGCCTAAATCTAGCAAGGTGAGTTCAAGTTACTTTGCGAAAACTTTGTACATGCCAAAAATAGTATTTTCCAAATATTTATGTGTTTTACTTGAAAATATCTATGGTTGAGTTATTTGGATAGTTTAACTCTTTTGAAGTGTTTATCTTCATAAATGTGTAAAACACTCATATTTGGGGCTTTTGGATATTTGGATGGTTAGAAATCATAATATGACTTTAAAAGATTAATTGCTCAAAATGAGGTTTATTGGATGGTTTGATCATGTTAGCGTAATTGATTTTATGAAGATTTGATGTCTGCTGGAATCATCGATCCAACAAAGGTGAGTGATATGTGTTGTTGGCATAAGAGAGTTATTGGGTGGTTAAAGTACTTAAATATGCATATTGATGTTTGTTGTTGTTGTTCAGGTGGTGAGGTGTTGTCTGGAGTATGCTTCATCGGTGGCAAAAACATTCTTGATGTCGGATTGTGTAGTGGTAGAGATTAAGGAACCTGAACCGGTGGTTGCTGGAAACCCAATGGACAATTCTGGTACACATTAAATCCTACTTTAATGAAATTTTCATTTAACAATTTGGGTTTTGTTTAAGTTGCTGAGGCATTTATGTTGTTTCTTCAGGCTATGGATACTAGGAACATGTGAGGAAGGTTAGGTAATAAGCAAAGGGTAATTGGTTTTGCAAAATTATGTTAGATGTAGGTTCAGTCCTGTGTTGAATTAGATTTGCACATGTAAGGCATTGTATGATGATGACTTTTCTAAGTAGAAATGAAAAAAAGGTTTCATCATTCTTTTGTTAACTTGTGTCTTTATCTCAATTTGTTCTTGCCCTTTTTCTTGGGGTAAAAGTTAATGGAGCAGGATAAGTGAATTCCTACAAAGCTTTCACATCTGAATCTTCATATCAAGTTGCAGCAAAAAAGTTCTACCTTTTAAAAACTTTTGATCAAGTATTTTTATGTTTGAACATAGGGGCTATTTGGCAGATGACAAATGATTTGATGCAAAATGGTTAAGTGGGGTAGAATGCTTGGGAGTCTTTGTATGATGTAGCTCATAATGAAATATGGATGTTTGGTAACCGTTTTGAATTGGACAGCCTGAATGATAATAATAAATTACCGTTTTAATCATCTGTATGATTTTGTTCTAAATGAAATATAGTTGTTTAGTAAATATCTGAATACAATATTTACTTTGCAAAAATAACTACTTGGTATTACTAGTTCAAAACAGTATTTTGGAAGAAAGGAAAGTTCTACACCTTGACAAAGATTGAAGGAATGTATTATATTCATGACATCTATAAGCAATAGAATTATACATACAAATGCATGTACACCTAAAATCAGGTAAAAAGAGTAGGCATATACTGATATACATATCCATGAGAATTAAAAGGAATCTCAACAGGCCTTGGAATTTAAACATATCAATTAAAATTCAAAGGAATCTCAACAGGCCTTGACCAACAGAATCTAAACAATTCATGTAGATATACCATTTCCTTTGCCTTACAAAGATGGGTTTCTCACTCCAAACTATGACCTTCTGATCATGAAGGGAGATGAAGTGAGAGAGATAAACACAGAAAATGTAGATCTATATAGATGTACATAATATTTTACAATATTAAATAAAATATCAAATAATATCGTTACCTGTTGAACATGTTACCAGACCCTTAAATAAACATAAAGTTTGATACAGACTCCTAAATGATGATTTTGAAAGTTGGTTCCCCAAAATAGGAATAAGATGTTCCATTGCAATTTTCCCTATTTTATAATATAATCAGAGTTCTAATCTTAAAAGCAGAGAAACAATATCTTGTAATATATAATCAATGTTTAATTGAAGAGATTTTATGGTTACATAAACAAATATATGCTAATTATACTCTAGGATTCTTATTATACATGTAACAGATTCTAAAATCATTTATCAAATAAAATATGGTTAGTTCAATCATTTATCAAATAAAATATGTTCAAAAATATTATAAAAGTTATATAAGTTGTAAAATTATAACATATGCTTGTTATCATTAGTTTGTTGTTATCATCTCACTTGGGAAACGTGGAGATTCATTACAGTACTATACTATACATTGATCGATTCAAACTTGTATTCATCAAACTTGATGAGGATGAAGACGAACTGGAAGCCCATTAACCGGGGTAGCCATGGGGTCGTATTCGATTTTCTCGTTTGGTATCAACAAATCCCATTTGAATTTCGTGACGATATTGTGAAGGAACACAAGTATTTGCAATCGTGAAAATTCTTTCCCTAAACACATCCTAGGCCCCCCTCCAAACGGCACAAATGTAAACGGATGTGGCCCTGTGCCTTCAAACCTCGATGGATCAAACTGTGTCACGTCCTTAAAGTTGGCTTCATCTTTATGTGTTGATACCGCACTCCAATATAGCTGAAGATTCAACACGAACACAACAAAATTGATTTTAAAGGTCATCATATTATGTTTAAGTGTCATGATATGACACTTAATCTCAACTTCCCACACGATCCGTAGCCTATATATATATATATATATGTGTGTGTGTGTGTGTGTTTTGTGTATGTTAGTTACATACCTTCCATCCTTTGGGGATGCTATAACCTGCGTACTCGAAATCCACGAGAGCCTCTCTAAAGGCTCCAATGACCGGTGGGTTTACTCTCATAACTTCAGATACCACATTCCACGAGTATCTCATCTTCTGAATATCCTCCCATTTCAGCAATTCCCCATCTTCTTTTTCCTTACAAATCTCCATTTGCTCTACAAACAATCTCTCATTTTCATCATTCAAACTTGATTCATCAACAAAATATATGCAAACCAAACTACTCAACTTTATAAAATCAAATAGTTGTGTACCCTATATATAAATGTGTTACAATAAGATGTTAGGATCTATTTGAACATCCCAACATGTCTTTTAGGACACTTTTGAAATCAAAAGTCTTAGAAAACGTATTAGGATACCCATAGCATGTCTTTTAGGACACAATTATATATTTGCTAACTTAAGTCTTATAAAGCAGTCTATTAGGATATTTATGCATATCTAACGTTCTATGAAGTTGATTTTCTTGTAGTGGATCAAATTAAAGGAGGGATGGGAGCATACAACTGACCTCTCAACGCTTTCTCATAAACATCAGGATGTTCGCCGAGGCTCTTCATGACCAACGTGATAGAAACCGTGGAGGTATCGTGACCCGCAAAGAGTAGTAACAAGATGTTGTTGGCAATCTCCTTCTCAGTTAAATACCTTCCATTTTCGTCCGAAGACGAAAGCAAATGTGAAAGGAGGTCTTGTGAAGATGATGCATTTCCTTCCAAAAGTGCCATCTTTCGATCTTTGATAATCGTCATAAGTTCAGTCCTAATGGTTGCTGCTGCTTTTTTGGAGCTATAAAAACGTGTTCCTGGGATCTATAGAGGAAGTTCGATGATGCCTTTCAAAAAGATGTTGAAGAGGGAAGCGAGTTTCGAAATATGGTTTGGTTCCTCGAGGCTCATAAATAAACGACAGGCGAGCTCGAAGGCGTATAATTTAACTGTTTTGAATACGTTCACCTCCTCCTTGCCTTCATAGGAACAAACTAGTTCAAAACATTGATAAAATAACATTGCTCGTTATATGCATTATATCCTAAGATGAGAATTTTAGGGGTGTTTGGGATTGCTTATTACAAATTATGTTTTTAAAAATATTTATTAACTTATGTAGTTTCAATTCAGATCATAATTTTATAAAAAATGTTTGGAATAGTTTATGGTGGTACCAAAACGTAATAAGCTAATTGTTGTAAAACGGAAAGGAGATAATGCTAACTTAAAACCAAATTAAAGAGTTTAACCAATGTCAAACAAGGGATAAGTTAGTGATCCCAATGAATCCCTAACTTGAACACTCAAGGGTGTTCTTAGTGTATAAGACAAAATTCCCAAAACATATACATATGATGATTCTAAATATGCATCCAACACAAAATAAAGAGATAGAGTTAGAAGACAACATCAAGATTTACGTGGAAACCCAAAACGGGAGAAAATCACGGGTGAAGGAGACCACCGAGAGAAATCCACTAGTGAAAGATGAAGATTACAAAGCTCTTGACGGAGTAGAATCACAACTATGGTGAGTGTGTGTATTTGGAGATAGAAATGATAAAATGGGTGAGTGTGTGTATTTGGAGATATAAATAATAAAATGGGTGATGTCTAAACATGTTCTTAGCTGGGTTTTATACCCAAAGCTCTAGCTATTTTGGGGAAGCACTCAAATGAGATAATGGAAGTGTAAACTTGAAGAACTGTAACACCCTCAAATTTGGAACGAACAACTAACTTTAAAATTCAATAATCAACCAAAATAGATATTCATTTCTACAATTTATTCCTCAAAATACCTTGGAATTAAAAACATTATAATTCCCCAAATAAAACAACCTAAACGGGTGTCACTTAACACAACACAAGTTGCTAGTCCAAACAAGTGCGGAAGACTTCACTAAACACTTCACCTCTCGTGCACACTACAAGCACCCGCCACTTCATAATGTAGCTAGAGTTACCCCAACTTGAGCCTGTTGCACATGCCGACAAATAAAAAGGGTTAGGCTTACGCCTAGTGAGTTCAAGCATTTTATCATGACTATATAAAATCATAAATCAAAAGGTAGTAGTTTAGTCATGATTTCGAAAGAGTTTACTTTAATTGCAAATCATCCATTTTCCAACTCACACATTTCCATGGGAAGGTTCCCGAAGGGTAAATACGTTTTTTCCAAAATAAATTACGTTTCCAACTCACTCAAATACGTGAATAAGTCTAGTTTAGGCAAACCTTCAAATACGGTTGACAATACATACTCGACCCGTAAAACATGGAAACCATCCATTAGATATAACACTTTATTAAAACGTAATACGAAGCAAATGTAGCATAAACCCGTCCATCAACCATGGAAAACAATCCATATGCATAAATATAACCTCCAAAAATGCGAATAAATAAAATACCCGAAATCAACACCCTTCGGTGACGGGGGAGACCCGATCTCATCGAATGTGGCAGCACATAAATTAAACCACGATTAAATAAATGCGTGTAAGCTTCTTGGATGTGGAAACATATGACATCAACCATACTAGGTCTTTAGTCAATCCTCGGCATCAATCATACTAGATCTTTAGCCCATCTCAGACATCAACCAAAACTAGGTCTTTAGTCCGTTTTAGACATCAACCAAAACTAGGTCTTTAGTCCATCTCCGGCATCAACCAAAACTAGGTCTTTAGCCCTTCTTAGACATCAACCAAAAACTAGGTCTTTAGTCCAAGCCATCAAGTTCAATCCTACTGGATCTTTACCTTGGGAAAACCCACCATCCGAAACAAGCTTACTCGACTTAAATATAATTACATGACCCCAAAAGAATAACTAATGCATTCAAATCATGTAAATCTCCAACATAATGCAACTCATGCAATGCAAACCCCAAGCCCACGTCGAGCTTATTAAAACCGGGCGAATGCCATCAAGACTCAATCGAGTCCAAAACCGAGCCCTCTGCTCAAAGACCTAATGATCATTTATCAACATCAAATCATGCAATTGAAATGCAATTAAGCATATAACACATCCTAGACTCCACCCCGAGCATGTAAATATAAACAACGTGCAATAATATGCAACACGGTGCAATAAAAGCAACCCGTAAATAAGACTCCACATCGAGCCATTTAAACTGGACAAATGTCCCAAGACTATCTCAAAGTCAAAACCGAGCAAAGTGCTCCAAGCTTGTTAGACTCATAATGTCGTTCATCATCGCATAAAACGCGTTTAAACATTGTTTAAGAAAACACGTATCCCGAAATCATCATTAACCCCAAAACTCAACACGGGTTAAACAAAAAGGTTTTCCCAAAGAACTCACACCCTTAATATTCTCAAAATGACTCATAACACTAAAAGTGCATTTTCTCAAATGGTTTATTAAAATCATTTACACAAACATGATTAAACTATCAAACAAACCTCATTTTTAGCAATTAATCTTTTAAAGACAATTTATGGTTTCTAACCATCCAAATATTCAAAAGCCCCAAATATGGTGTTTTACACATTTATGAAGATCAACACTTCAAGAGAGTTAAACTATCCAAATAACTCAACCATATACATTTTCAAGTAAAACACACAAATATTTGTAAAATACTCATTTTGGCATGTACAAGGTTTTGCAAAGTAACTTGAACTCACCTTGCTAGATTTAAGCTAAATCTAGAGTTCTCCAAACGTAAGCTCTTGTGAGAAACTTGCATCTTCAAGCCAAATCTTCCAAAAATCTAGATCCACAAGTTTCCAACCATAAATAGTCATCCCCAAACACTTATATATGTTTCCTCCAACATAAGTCATCCAAAAACACCAAAGATATCAAAACCCTAACCTCTTAGATGGAGAAAAGTGAGTATCTTACCTCAACCACCGCCAAATACTCCTGGACCATTCAACATACTTCAAAAATCTTCCTAGATCCTTGAAGATCTCTCAAAAACGAAACCGTAGCAACTTGAATCATCAAAATCGGAGTTGTGGTGCAAAAGTTATGAAGGTTTCAAGATTAGGGCTGAAAATCGCGTCTTAATACCCCTGACCCGCTCCCGCGGTTTACCCCGCGATTTTGAAGTCGCGCACTATCCCGCGCGGGTCCTAAACAGAGACTTGCACAGCTTGGAAAGTCGCTCACTATACCGCGCGGGTCCTAAACAGAGACTTGCGCGGCTTGGAAAGTCGCGCACTATCCCGCGCGGCCCCTTTTTGACCCGATACTGTTTTGGCCGTAACTTCTTCGTTATAGCTCCGTTTTTGCTCCGGAAAGAACCGTTGGACTCGTATTCGAATTCCTCATCCAACAAGACCATAAAATCTAAGATTTAACCCAAAATATTATTTTTCATATTTTTCTTAAAAGATCGGTTTCTCACTGATTCGAAATTATGTTTATCCGAAAATTACGGGTGTTACAATCCTCCCAACCTTAGGATGATTTCGTCCTCGAAATCTACACCCTTTACAACCCAAGGCCAACCGAATCAATGCCGACTATAATTTATCAGTTCCCAACTGGAATCTAAATTCCCTCCACACAGTCTATAAAGACAAATCCTCGAACAATTGCTTATCAACAAAGCCCCTTCATGTACACTGTACTTATGTCCGGGAGAACACTCCGACAACTGGAATAATTCCTAGTCAGACGACTTCGGTTGTCTCCCAATCTTAGATGTTCCATACATCCCGATTTCGATTTCCGATTTTAAGTCAATCCAAGGTTTGTTCGCTAACGAACCCAACAGAATCATCAATTCTAATTATTCCTACCATTACTTGCCATCTACATCCAACGAGTTCTAATAGACTCCAAGAATCCATCCCAACATCAATCATTAAACCGACAGGTTCTGTAACCATACACGAAGGTTATTCCACCAAAACCACTCGTCACAATTGAGCATCTTAAGGTTACTACAACCGTTACCATTATTTCATTTAGAATCGGACTACACCCTCCGAATTCGCTAACGGTCTCCGGCCTCAGACCCACACGCTTGACACCTAGTTATACCACCAAGCTTTGAACTCTAACAGGACTCCACACATGACTTCCAATTACCGGGTGTTTCCACAAAACTAAGGTTGTCAACAAAACGTCTACACCAACCTCGAGATGCGTTACCGCAAGTCTACTCTCCACTTACAACAAACATATTGTTTTGCTACCGATATCATCCGGCCTATAATCACACCACGTGCCCGAACGTCCAACTCTTCACAGTCGAGATTCTACACACTTACTTTTAATCGGAGTTACTCAACCTTTCCCAAGGTCCTAATGAGTTCAAGGTTTCCAAGCGCGTTATTTAATAAATATGCCATTCACAAAACTTTTCATATAAACTTTCAACATAAATATTTTCATATAAATTTAAACGTACGCATAAAACTACTATTATCAATTCGGTAGTCATGCAAAGATGGACACGCTCGTCCCACATATGAAGATCATGTTGAAAATTATTTCATTGCAGTTCGGTTTATTCACAAAACGCAAAAACGTAATAAACAACTTCTTTAAAAATAACCGCCACGGTCCTAGTATGGATTGACTCATGACATGCACGCATAGTAACTGCTCGACTTTAAACAGGGTGCAACAAAAGGTGTGCACGTATTTCAAAAGAAGTCCAAACGACATTTGACTCCAAAATTTCCCTTTTTAACCATAGAAATGGCATGGAACAAGGTTCACCAACAAAATTATGCGCGCGTCAGTTTATTATACAAAACGATGAAACGTCTTACAATTACACCTCAGTCAAAAAACAAAATGACTTGTGCACGTTCCATATTTAAAACAAAACCAATACGTTCCCATCACTTAGAAATATCGACTAAAACATTATAAAATCTCAATTTGGGGTAGGCATGCAAACTTGTAATACTTCTTAGAAATTTCTTGTAATGACACACATGCACCAGATAACTCACACCAACATTTCAAGAGACGAAATTCTTTAAATTGATTTCCAAAAATTTCCTCAAATGGTCACATACGACACACGAGCAAAACGTTTCTGACAAAACTGCACACAACAAAGTATTTTCCAAAAACTAGGAGGAACAAGTGCTAGTAAATGGTTGACACCAAAAAGGGTCAAATCGACTTCAAATCTCGAGTTGCACCAACGGTGTGCGTCAACGTTCAAAACATAAGAGATTATATGCATCAAAGTTTTATACAAACAATTTTCTAAGATATTCATCACGAAGTATTTTTCTCAAGGTTTCGTACTTGGAACTCAAAACGTCAATGCTTAAAATATATTTGTCAAAAGAATACTCAAAATACGCATTTCCTCCAAACCAAAAAGTTTTCAATTTTTCCAAAATATTCGGCAATTCAAAATTGACTAATATCAATGATTCATATACTCGTGTTTTTTTTTCAAATATCACGTATCGTAACCCATCCGTGATCCTCACACCACTAAAACATGCTTCGGCCAAATGGCCTTTCCCTTAAACAAAAAGTTAATAAAACGATTTCATGCATGACTCGTTTATCAAAGCATCGAGAAGCAATGGTTACCAAGCTATGCATACCCCTAAGTCGATATACGCATTTACATGGAAATAATACTAAAACACTTAACTGACCGAAAGCGCACCAAACAAATTATTATGAATGTTACCAAAATGTTCTTTCATGCATTACTTAAGTCACGTATAAGTCAATCCATACACTGAACTATTTGCAACGAAATACTTAATAACACAAACTCTTGAAAGAAAAGTTACGCGACACTAGAGTTCCAAACTCATCTCTTCTTAGTCGCCTTATGGAATAAAATTAACTTTTCTCACCAAAACTCGAGTGGGACCAAATGCCCAACATAACTCGTAAACTTTTCACATAAGCAAATAGAGTATGCATATAGTAAAATTGTACCCACACGACACAAAACGTCGTACAATAAAACTCCATGAACTTCAATGGACTCAATGACTCAAAGTCAATAAAACGGTGCTAAACATTATGATTTCAAAACCAAATTGTTATAAGCAAAATCATAAATGAGACGCCAAAATCCCAAAATCCCCTTCTAGGATAATACCATATAAACAACATTGTTTAACAACTCACATTAAACAAATTCTCCAAAATAACTTTACATAGACATAATGGAAGACAACTTTCCGTCCAAACTCTAACATATGTGGAGGAGATCCAATGTTAAAGTTATAAGCCGTAGTCACTTGCCCAACATCCTAAACATCATAAAATATGGATATCACTGTATCCTAAAGTAACATTGGACAATAATAAAATGGAACAATTTCCGACGGGGCTCACAACTCCCGTAATAAAACACTTTCGTGCAGGTTCAAACCCATGATTTAAAATCTTGTGTGTGTGCTAAACATTTCCCAAAATTGTAACACAATCCATATATGGATTCAAAACACAAGAAATAATAAATGCAATTTATTTTCAAAAATAAATTTCGTGCATAATTTAGTCGGCACTCAACGTCTCAACTCATACTCCTCCATAATCCTCCGGTCCACCAATTTCACCCGGATATTCAAACCTCTTAAGGCTAAGTCGGAAATTACATCGATTAACCTTACGGTTTTTCCTCAATTCAAAGTCGGCTCAATAAGCCTATGGTTCTAGTTCAACCATCAATCTCGACCCGAAACGGTCTACTTAAAGCAAATATCATGCTTATCGTCACTCAAAGTGACTAATACTAGAATCGTCCATCTATTCCAACGACTACTAGCTTAGAATCTCCTTCGCTACCCCAACGATCATCACATTAAAGTAATTCAAGTATGCACATGTACTAGTAGGTTCACCATGGCACTGGCCAGGTGTCACTATGAACGTACCGTACATGATTATCCTTGTTACTCTCGACATGATTCTCGTTTCTAACAACACCCATTGACCTCGAAACATCCTATCTTAAAGTGTCTAAAGGTGAATTTCACTCTCATTTACTTAGACAAACGCTAGTTTGAGTCTAGGTATCCAAAATCAACATCTAAATCTCTCAAACTTATGCTCTGATACCAACTTGTAACACCCTCAAATTTGGAACGAGCAACTGACTTTAAAATTCAATAATCAACCAAAATAGATAAATTCATTTCTACAATTTATTCCACAAAATACCTTGGAATTAAAAACATTATAATTCCCCAAATAAAACAACCTAAACGGGTGTCACTTAACACAACACAAGTTGCTAGTCCAAACAAGTGCGGAAGACTTCACTAAACACTTCACCTCTCGTGCACACTACAAGCACCCGCCACTTCATAATGTAGCTAGAGTTACCCCAACCTGAGCCTGTTGCACATGACGACAAATAAAAAGGGTTAGGCTTACGCCTAGTGAGTTCAAACATTTTATCATGACTATATAAAATCATAAATCAAAAGGTAGTAGTTTAGTCATGATTTCGAAAGAGTTTACTTTAATTGCAAATCATCCATTTTCCAACTCACACATTTCCATGGGAAGGTTCCCGAAGGGTAAATATGTTTTTTCCAAAATGAATTACGTTTCCAACTCACTCAAATACGTGAATAAGTCTAGTTTAGGCAAACCTTCAAATACGGTTGACAATACATACTCGACCCGTAAAACATGGAAACCATCCATTAGATATAACACTTTATTAAAACGTAATACGAAGCAAATGTAGCATAAACCCGTCCATCAACCATGGAAAACAATCCATATGCATAAATATAACCTCCAAAAATGCGAATAAATAAAATACCCGAAATCAACACCCTTCGGTGACGGGGGAGACCCGATCTCATCGAATGTGGCAGACATAAATTAAACCAAGATTAAATAAATGCGAGTAAGCTTCTTGGATGTGGAAACATATGACATCAACCATACTAGGTCTTTAGTCAATCCTCGGCATCAATCATACTAGATCTTTAGCCCATCTCAGACATCAACCAAAACTAGGTCTTTAGTCCGTTTTAGACATCAACCAAAACTAGGTCTTTAGTCCATCTCCGACATCAACCAATACTAGGTCTTTAGCCCTTCTTAGACATCAACCAAAACTAGGTCTTTAGTCCAATCCATCAAGTTCAATCCTACTGGATCTTTACCTTGGGAAAACCCACCATCCGAAACAAGCTTACTCGACTTAAATATAATTACATGACCCCAAAAGAATAACTAATGCATTCAAATCATGTAAATCTCCAACATAATGCAACTCATGCAATGCAAACCCCAATCCCACATCGAGCTTATTAAAACCGGGCGAATGCCATCAAGACTCAATCGAGTCCAAAACCGAGCCCTCTGCTCAAAGACCTAATGATCATTTATCAACATCAAATCATGCAATTGAAATGCAATTAAGCATATAACACATCCACGACTCCTCCCCGAGCATGTAAATATCAACAACGTGCAATAATATGCAACACGGTGCAATAAAAGCAACCCGTAAATAAGACTCCACATCGAGCCATTTAAACTGGACAAATGTCCCAAGACTATCTCAAAGTCAAAACCGAGCAAAGTGCTCCAAGCTTGTTAGACTCATAATGTCGGTCATCGTCGCATAAAACGCGTTTAAACATTGTTTAAGAAAACACGTATCCCGAAATCATCATTAACCCCAAAACTCAACACGGGTTAAACAAAAGGGTTTTCCCAAAGAACTCACACCCTTAATATTCTCAAAATGACTCATAACACTAAAAGTGCATTTTCTCAAATGGTTTATTAAAATCATTTACACTAACATGATTAAACCATCAAACAAATCTCATTTTGAGCAATTAATCTTTTAAAGACAATTTATGGTTTCTAACCATCCAAATATTCAAAAGCCCCAAATATGATGTTTTACACATTTATGAAGATCAACACTTCAAGAGAGTTAAACTATCCAAATAACTCAACCATATACATTTTCAAGTAAAACACACAAATATTTGTAAAATACTCATTTTTGCATGTACAAGGTTTTCACAAAGTAACTTGAACTCACCTTGCTAGATTTAAGCTAAATCTAGAGTTCTCCAAACGTAAGCTCTTGTGAGAAACTTGCATCTTCAAGCCAAATCTTCCAAAAATCTAGATCCACAAGTTTCCAACCATAAATAGTCATCCCCAAACACTTATATATGTTTTCCCCAACATAAGTCATCCAAAAACACCAAAGATATCAAAACCCTAACCTCTTAGATGGAGAAAAGTGAGAATCTTACCTCAACCACCGCCAAATACTCCTGGACCATTCAACATACTTCAAAACTCTTCCTATATCCTTGAAGATCTCTCAAAAACGAAACCGTAGCAACTTGAATCATCAAATCGGAGTTGTGGTGCAAAAGTTATGAAGGTTTCAAGATTAGGGCTGAAAATCGCGTCTTAATACCCCAGACCCGCTCCCGTGGTTTTGAAGTCGCGCACTATCCCGCGCGGGTCCTAAACAGAGACTTGCGCGGCTTGGAAAGTCGCGCACTATCCCGCGCGGCCCCTTTTTGACCCGATACTGTTTTGGCCGTAACTTCTTCGTTATAGCTCCGTTTTTGTTCCGAAAAGAACCGTTGGACTCGTATTCGAATTCCTCATCCAACAAGACCATAAAATCTAAGATTTAACCCAAAATCTTATTTTTCATATTTTTCTTAAAATATCGGTTTCTCACTGATTCGAAATTATGTATATCCGAAAATTACGGGTGTTACAAGAACCCATTTTGGTGAAAGTTGTAGTTGGCAAAGATGAGTCTTTCAAGCATGTATAATCAGATTTTCGTGGCCCAAGGAGAGGATATCAAAAGGGACACCATCCCTTAAAATAGAGAAAAACAAATCTGATGAAAAAAAATCACTTTTTGGGAGATGTGAACAGTGCTCGCGGCCGTAATCTTTAACCCTCGCGCCCGCGAGCTGATCTTCTGCCTCTAAACTGCATGTTTGGCGCGTCTGCGAGCAAATAGGCGTGTGCCCGCTAGGGATGAGATCGGGACCGGACCGGTACCGAACCGGTTGGTACCGAATTTATTTGGGACTAAAAATTAGGACCGGAAACCGAACCGTATGTACCGATTCGGTTTCGGTCTCGGGACGGGAAATTCGGTACTAGGACCACTTAGGACCGAAAATATGAAAACCAATCGTAAACCAAAATATTTGTATAATATTTCAAATGTGTATCAAAACCATTCCCTAACAATAAAAAATTTACAATCAAAAGTTCAACAAATTTCGGTCTTCTTTTAATCTTTTTCTTTTCCAATTTGTTTATTTAGGAGATGATATATCTTGATTAGAGAAAAACAAGGTTAGTTTATTAAATAAATGATATGCATACTTAAGAAATTCCAAAAAACGTTGTCTATTAATATTCCGGTTCCGTTTCGGGATTTTTTGGGAAAATCCCAGTACCGAATACCGAATCCCGAATCCCGATTTTGTCGAATACTTGGAACCGAAAACCAGACCGATTACATGGTACCGGTTCGGGTTTGGTACGGTACCGGTTCGGTTTGGGAAAATGGTACTCGAAGCTCATCCCTAGTGCCCACGAGCAGACCAAAATTTGAGGCATTTTTAACAATCTCCACTTCTAAAGAACATATCCCAAAAAAAATATTCCAAGAACAAAGCTCCACAAAGCATAAACCATCGTCACTAGCAAACGTATTAACTTCTCAGAAAATGATTATCAAAAACTAGTCTCCTCTACACTAAGGGGCTACTTCAAACCACGAGCACCGACCAAGCTCGAAAATAAATCGAACTTAGCCGTAGGAAGAACCTTCGTCATCATATTTGCCGGAACAATCTAAGTATTGATTTGTAGAAAAGATATTTTATTGTTTATTTGATAGGGAAATTAATTAAAATACCCTAAGTTTGACCATCTTTTACTGAAATACCCAAAATCTCTCCCATTTTGCAAAAATGCCCTAAAAATCCGCGATGGAGCCCGCGATCGCGGGCTCCAGGCCACGTGTCACCAATGTTTACCCACTTTGCCCGCGTTGGTCCCTCAAGAATGCCCGCGGTCCAGCTTTCCCCCCTCAAGAATGCCCGCGTGTGCAGTTTTGGTCCCTGCCCGCGTTTGACTGATTGACCCCCGCGATCGCGGGCTACACGTGTCACCAAAGTTTGCCCACTTTGCCCGCGTTGGTCCCTCAAGAATACCTGCGGTACAGCTTTCCCCCCTCAAGAATTCCCGCGTGTGCATTTTTGGTCCCTGCCCGCGATTGACTTTCTTTGACCTCCCGCGATCGCGGGCTCCTGTGCCACGTGTCGGCACAGGGTTAACCCTAAAATCCCTTTGACGAACCCTAAACCCTAATTGTTTCTTCGGCCGCACTATATAAGGGGGGAGGGGGACCAAGACACGGCCACTCTCAATTTTTTTAATCACTCTCTCAATTTTTAATCAAACTCTCTCAATTTTCTCCCACTCTCTCAATTTTGTCGTGTGGAATACGCGTTCGGGTTTTGTGAAGATGTCTCGTATTACCTCTTTGGTATGTTTTCCTTATGTTATTTGTTATTTTTTGTATGTTATTTTAAGTTAAGATATATGATTTGTAGGTTGTTATAGTGTTTATAACTTATGTTTGAATATGTTCTATGTTTAACATGATATGTATGGTTTTATGTTTGAATGTGATATTTGTATGTTGTTATAGTGTGTTTTTTCATATAAAAATTGTTAAGAGTGTTTTTTTATAAAAAAATTGTTAAGAGTGTGTTTTTATAAAAAAATTGTTAACAATTTTTTTTTTAAAACACACTCTTAACAATTATTTTATAAAAACACACCCTTAACAATTTTTTATAAAAACAGATTTTTTATAAAAAATGTTTAAAAGTGTGTTTTTATAAAAAATTGTTATAGTTTTATGGTTTTTATAATGTGTTTTTTTATAAAAAAATTGTTAATTTTTTTTATAAAAACAGTTTTTATAAAAAAATGTTAAAAATGTGTTTTTTTTATAAAAAATTGTTAAGAGTGTGTTTTTATAAAAAAATTGTTATAGTTTTATGGTTTTATGTTTGAATGTGATATTTGTATGTTATAATGTGTATGTTGTTATAGTGTGTTTTTCCATATAAAAATTGTTAAGAGTGTTTTTTTATAAAAAAATTGTTAAAAGTGTGTTTTTATAAAAAAAAAAATTGTTAACAATGTTTTTTTTATAAAAACACACTATTAACAATTTTTTTATAAAAACACACCCTTAACAATTTTTTATAAAAACAGGTTTTTTTATAAAAAAATTGTTAAGAGTGTGCTTTTATAAAAAATTGTTAAGGGTGTGTTTTTATAAAAAAAAAACACATTTTTAACAATTTTTATATGAAAAAACACACTATAACAACATACACATTATAACATACAAATATCACATTCAAACATAAAACCATAAAACTATAACAATTTTTTTATAAAAACACACTCTTAACAATTTTTTATAAAAAAACACATTTTATAAAAAAATTGTTAAATATGTGTTTTTTATAAAAAAATGTTAAGAATGACAACTTAGGTCCCTAAACTTTTAAGAATACCAATTAGGTCCTAAACTTTTAAGAATGACAACTAGGGTCCCTAAACCGCACTTTATCTCTATATAACAATATGATACGTTGAAATAAAATAAACCGCACTTTATCTATATATAACACTATTATACGTTGAAATAAAATAAACCGCACTTTATTTATATATAACACTATTATACGTTGAAATAAAATAAACCGCACTTTATCTATGTATAACACTATTATACGTTGAAATAAAATAAACCGCACTTTATCTATATATAACAATATGATACGTTGAAATAAAATAAACCGCACTTTATCTATATATAACACTATTATACGTTGAAATAAAATAAACCGCACTTTATCTATATATAACACTATTATACGTTGAAATAAAATAAACCGCACTTTATCTATGTATAACACTATTATACGTTGAAATAAAATACAACCGCATTTTATCTTTATATAACACTATTATACGTTGAAATAAAATACAACCACACTTTATCTATATATAACAATATGATACGTTGAAATAAAATAAACCGCACTTTATCTATATGTAACACTATTATACGTTGAAATAAAATAAACCGCACTTTATCTATATATAACACTATTATACGTTGAAATAAAATAAACCGCACTTTATCTATATATAACACTATTATACGTTGAAATAAAATAAACCGCACTTTATCTATGTATGTATAACACTATTATACGTTGAAATAAAATACAACCGCACTTTATCTTTATATAACACTATTATACGTTGAAATAAAATAAACCGCACTTTATCTATATATAACACTATTATACGTTGAAATAAAATACAACCGCACTTTATCTATGTATAACACTATTATACGTTGAAATAAAATACAACCGCACTTTATCTTTATATAACACTATTATACGTTGAAATAAAATACAACCGCACTTTATCTATATATAACACTATTATACGTTGAAATAAAATACAACCGCACTTTATCTATATATAACACTATTATACGTTGAAATAAAAAACAACCGCACTATATCTATATATAACACTATTATACGTTGAAATAAAATACCACCGCACTTTATCTATATATAACAATATGATACGTTGAAATAAAATAAACCGCAACATCTATATAAAATAAAATAAACTGCAGCATCTATATATAACACTAACTATAACATATGTGAATGACTATGTAGAAGGATTTCTTTAACATCGATTTGACGGTAAGGTGCAAAGTTTCATACATCGAGGAATTAGGAGCGCTGTTTAGGGGATTAGGTGATCGCGCGGATACCCTTGAGACCATCTATAGAGGGACACCGTTCGGGCCATGGATGGATGTGTCTTACTCTGGTGGCGACCCTACGCTAGTACACATGTTTCTACAGTTGGAGGTCGAGGACGCCAACGCTGAGCCGGAGGAGATGCATTTTGATTTTTCGGCTCTCAATTGCATTTTGGGCGTCGGGAGTTCTGTCTAATTACAGGACTACGTTTTGGAGAGGCTCCCCCCTTCCTCCCTTAGAAGACTGCTCCTTCGTTCCTAGGGTTTTCGGCATTTCAGCATCTCGTTTGAAGCTGAAGGCAGCCCGGGAAAAGATGAAAGAGGGCCTTAGTGCCCTAACCGACGACGATGCTGTCCGTGTATGCTTGGTGGTGATCGTGGATATGGGCTTCCTGGGCCGTGAGTATAGCCAGCATGCATCATCGACGGTCCTTAGGGCCGTCGAGGACCTTGAGTTGTTTAACAGCTACCCGTGGGGTAGCCATATCTGGACACATTGCTACTCTAATCTGCACCGAGCCATAGGCAGACGCGCCGATCGACATGCAAAGATGAATCTTTGTGGTTTTACATACGCCTTCAAGGTTAGATACGTAGTATAACAATTGTTAATAATACATACAAACTGTTTGGCTTTTCTTTTTACGTACTTGCTCTTCTTGTCTAATTCCAGATATGGATCTTGGATGTGTTTCCCGCATCAATCCGATATTTCGTCAAGCGCGACGATCGAGTACTTAGGGGAACCCGTTGGGACAAGCGTGTTACCCTAAGTAGGTCGCTTTGGATTGAGTTCTTCAAAGCGTCTAGAAATGTAAGTTCTTTTACTATGTTTACAATTTGCATACGTTAGTCCCGCTTATTAATTTCTTTTATGTTTTATCATATATTTAGCAGCTACTCTTGCCTTTCGATCGCCTTGTGCCTACTGTCGACGAGATGGGCACAGATTGGTACAGAGACTAGGGGTGTACAGAAGACCGTCAACTCGCGAAACCCGACCAACCCAACCCGCTAACAACCCAATTAAATCCAACCCGCCGGACCGCCGGACCGCCAAACCGCCAAACCGCTAATTATAAGGGTTGAAATTGGGTTGAGAAAACTCAACCCAACCCAACCCAAACCGCTAATTACGGATAGATTATATATTCATCATTTTGTTATTAAAAAACAATAATTTATTGCCTTTAGACTTTGGTGTTAACAAAAAACTAAATGTTGAACCAAAAATATGTATAGGAGCAATGGAAGATAGTCCTAAATCGTGAATTATATATATATTACCAAACCGATCAACCCGCCACAACCCGCAAGGGTTGGGTTGGGTTGGGTTATACTTTTGAATGGGTTGGGTTGGGTTGAAAATTTTCAAACCGCCATAATTGGGTTGGGTTGTAAAATTGTCAAAAACCGCCCAACCCAACCCGCGTACACCCCTAACAGAGACAGCGTGGCCTTTATTGACGCAGAGGCGGAAAGGGCTCGACGTCCCCCTACTTCCGAAGATGAGGAAGACGACGACAGGCCCCCTTCCGGTGGATACCAGCCGCCCCCTTCCTCCTCCTACCAGCCGGCCCGTTCCTCCTCCTACCAGGCGCCCCCTTCCTCCTCCTACCAGGCGCCCCCTTCCTCCTCCTACAATCCATATCAGGCGGCCCCTTCCTACGATCCACAGCGTGGCTCACATGAAGTTCTGTGGGACTACGTCCACGGGTCGCTAGAGACACGTGTACACTATCTGGAGGAAGTCTACAGACAGTTTAGCGCTGTCAATGTTAGTGTTTAACTTAATTTGTTGGCCACGTTTATTTAGTTTGTATATTAATATTACGTTCTAAATTTGTTTTAGCTGTCGAGTACGACACCGATCCCCGCTCCGTTCGGACAGGGGGCACATGCGACGTTTGCCACCACATCCCATCCGTCATTCCCTGAAAATGTAAGTGACATTGAGTAACCATTATAGTTATATGTTTGTTCCTAAGTTTGTAACTCTTATAATGATCAATGTCACGCAGGCCGGGATGTCGGGGGACGGGATGTCCCAAACGCCGTTCGCCACCACATCCTATTCTACTATCCCGGAGAGTGTAAGTGACACTGAGTAACCATTATAGTTATATGTTTGTTCCTAATTTTGTAACTATTTTAATGATCAATGTCACGCAGGCCGGGATGTCGGGGGCATACACTTCGCAGATGCCGCCGCCGTTCTCCACCACATCATATTCGATTATCCCGGAGAGTGTTAGTGACACTGAGTAACCATTATAGTTATATATCGATAATCCTAATTTTGTAACTATTTTAATGATCAATGTCACGCAGGCCGGGATGTCGGGGGCACAGCACATGCCGTCGTTCGCCACCACAGCAATCACAAACATCTTTGGCGGTTCGGCCGATGACTATTACAGGCCGGAAATGCATACTGTAAGTTATTTTGGTAGTTTTGGTTTAATTGTGAACATTTCCTAAATTGTACTTAAAACATTGAGTAACGTAATTTTCAGACGGGGTCTCCTATTATCCAGGATCACTTCTCGGAGCACTTCTCGGAGCCTGACGATGACTCGATGGATGTTGTAGATCCACCACCACAGGTGACCCCGCTCCCTCAAAAGCGGTCGCATAAAATTTCACAATGGTTTCGTCACCCGTTTGGCCAACAAGGATCTACGACACCACCGCTCGCTAAAAAACAAGCAAAGAAAGCGGGGGGAAAGAAGGGAGGAAAGAAAAATGGAAAGGTGCCTTCACCGGAGCCTCAACCGGCATCGGAAATATTGAGGATGTGTCGGACTGGTCGCCTCTCCCCCATGATATTCGTCCCTTACTTGAGCATGGAAATCACCCCCCGCCTTTTCCAAGTATTGCTGGCGGGTGACCCTTTGGAGTCTGAGTTACAGGATGTGGTTAGTATGAAGTTTAACTATAGTCATATAATCAAATATGTTTATATTACATGTCTAACCATCTATTTTTTATGTATAGCACATCGATTGTTGGGTCTCGCTGCTGCAAAGACATCGTGGAACAGACACCAGGTGGACCATAATGTATAGTATTTTCTTTCCCTACCTGTTGCTCCCCAATCAAGGTCCCGCCTCCGTGGCCAACTCATGCAACGGCGTGGAAGGGGTTTCTTGGGCTCTCCTCGATGTGGTATGTAAATCGTTTTACTCTTATTTTATTTAAGTTGTTTTGTTGCTAACTAAGTTGTCTAATATTGTAATATTTCAGGTGTACATCCCAATATGCATTCATCCCAAACATTGGCTGCTTGGAGTGTTTGAGCTTGACGCTATGACCATGACCATATATGACAGCGATAGTGCCAATCTCTTCAGAGACCAATTGGAAGACCAGATGAGAAGGTTTAAAGATGTGCTATTTGACTTCTTTTGTCGGGTCAAGGACACGAGGCGTCGCGATAGGTCAGAGCTCTTTCGCCATAAGTTCGCCAAGAATACACCCCAGCAGGGCGGGATGAATGCGGATTGCGGTGTCTGGGTATGTCGTAATGCCAGCATCTTGATAAATAACGATGTGGTATTTGTACACCCTGACCAGACCGAGGCCGAGGCCAAGGCATTTCGCATACATATGGCGGAGTCCATTTATGCCCATTGTCAAATAAATCAAAGTTAGGTTGTTTATGTAACATTAAATAATTGTTATTTTTAGTATTAACTTATTTTGTTAAAGTATTGTGATTGACTTACTGTTTACTTCATTTGGTTTTTGCTAATTTCATCCATTTACTCAACTTTGAGTATCGATATCTCTTTCACACATACTCTATTTTGGACGCATTATATATCATTTCGAAAATCTCATATAGAAGAACATAAACCTACTAAAAGTTAGTTATATATAACACATATATATAAATTTAAATGCGTCCAAAGTTTAGTAAAACCCATATTTCCAACACCTAGTAAGTAGTTTTATGAAACTTGCGATAATCCTAATACAGAGATTATTGGGGTATTGGTTCTTGTTGTCTGGAAGTGATTCATATGATGCAAAAATTTGTATCATGTAGAACAATATCTATATTATAGAAACTTGCATTTGATAATACCATATAAATCTGATCTAAATTCTCATTAATTAGCTATGTAGTGTATAACTGTATATGATATATATTAAAATATATAAATCCAAAAAAATTCAAGATTGGGCTCATTTCGAACGTATCGAAGAGACGATTATAATGGTGTAATTTGTTAAAATTAAAACGTATTTTTTTAACGTATTTTAGTTAATAAACGATTATATGTGTTAAATGTAAAATTAAAATAATGAACGTAAAAGGTATAAAGTAAATTTAGTAAATAAGTATAGGGGTTGAAAGTGTAACATTCCAATTCAAATTCATCAAATTGGACGAAAGCGGGGGTGAACAGTGTCAAACGCGGGTGAATTTTTCATAAATGGTCCCTGGAATTTTTCAAAAATGGTCCCTTGCAATTGAAAAGTCACAAAATAATCCCATCGCGGGATTCCTTCGCGATCGCAGGATGCCATTTTTCAAAAATGGTCCCTGCAAGTTTAAAAAAGTGTCAGAAATGGTCCCTGGCCCGCGATCGCGGGCTCCCATCGCGGAAAAAGGGTATTTTTGCAAAGTGGGAGAGATTTAGGGTATTTCGATAACAGTTGGTCAAACTTAATTTCCCATTAAATTACCTATATACATATATAATTAACTATTTATAATGGTTTGATGAATCAATAAAAATGCTTGATTGAATTTGTGATAATTAACTAAGGAAGAAAAATAAATTAAAGAAGCAATATTTTCCCCAAACACTAGTTGCACCGACTATATCAATTATTATAATAAATACCTTTTTGCTACATGGTCGATTCTCAGCCTTAGTTCACATTTTCCTTAGGCCATCAGTACCCCATGGAGGGAATCTTTCAAATATTCCACTCCACATCAGCGCCACATCAGCTTTTCTTCCATCCCTCACTCGATCCCTAACGATCCCTAAACACCCGTACCCCATTCCCTCAAACCCTTTTGCCACCTCATTTATTTTAATTCTTATTTCATTTATCTAATCCACGTGTTGACTTCTTATTGGACCAAACCCTTTTTTTTAAAATGCTTCGGGATGAAACGGGGTGGGGATCCCGCATTCCATCCCTTCCTGCTAATACCGCATGAGGCGTACCCCATCCCGCACCATACCGCCCTCCATCCCGAGCCCATCCCCGCTGGGTTACGGATGGCCTTAGAATTATGATTACAACATTCTTCCACCGACTATATCAATTATTATAATAAATACCTTTTTGGATTTTATTCACCTTTCGTCTCTTTCGTTTAGGATGTGATTGGTACGTAGACAGAACATGACAGAACGGGACAAAATATGATAGGATAGAACAGGATATAACAAGATAGCTGTTAAGTGTTTGGTAAGACATAAATAGGACTGTATAGGATAGAACACGACCGGTTAAATTACCAATTTACCCCTAGTGATTTATTTAGTGTTTTTTACCAAATAATGACCATGAGTTGGACCAAAATCATAGAGAATCACAAACAAAAAAATTATGTATTGCAGCAAGAAAAATCACAGAGAATTACAAACAAAAAATCATGAATTGAACAAAAAATCACAGAGAATCACATACAAAAAATAATGTATTGTAGCAAGAAAAATCACAAAGAATCCCAAACAAAAAATCATGTATTGCAGCAAGAAAAATCACAGAGAATCACAAACAAAAAATCATGAATTGGACCAAAATCATAGATTATCAGTTCCAAATCGGGAAATCGGAAATAATGGTAGAAACTTACGAGAAATCAGAAATTATAGATTTCATTATCAGTTCCAAATGATAGATTCCAAAAATCAGTTCCAAATCGAGAAATCAAGAACCAAAAAAATCACAAATGGCATGTCGCAAGTTGTAGGTCCAAATCGAGAAATCAAGAACCAAAAAAATCTCAAGAACCAACAATTTATCTCTATTTTTGGCTGAATCATGGAATCATAACAAAGAAAACAGGACCCAAATACTCAAGCTTTTATACAAAAGCAGTAACAAAATCGACTATCTTCGAATTTTGTAGAAGAGAGTCGATTACCTGATTGAAGAGAGTCGATTACATATAGAACTAAGTCATTCAAACTTTATAGGAGATGGCCGAAGAAGGGACGGGAAACAAGCAGTGATCGAAGATCTAGGGTTTCATAGAAATGCGATTTTGATGAGAGCATACCTGATCGATTCTAGATTTAGGTTCTAGAAAGAGAAGAATTCGATTTCATGAGAAGATTTCGATTTTCAGGAGGGACGTGAAAGAGGCGAAGAAGATGAGAGGCTGAAAGAGAGGGATGGGTGAGGGTATAATGGTCATGAGTTCTTGTTCCACTTAGTTCTAAGGGGTAAGAGGGGACACGCATGTCTCATAGTTGTCCAAGTTAGTTCCACTTTGTTCCACATATGGTCACACCAAACATGGGACAAGTATGTTTTGTTCTGTCATGTTCCACCCTGTCCACCGTACCAAACGCACCCTTAAGGATGGCAACCGGTTTGGGATATTCAAAGTTTTATTAGAAGTTTTGGTTCAATCACAAGGTTAGATAAAAAAAATATTTATTTAAATAAGTACTCATGTTTATATTTATATTTTCTTTAGTTCTTTCTTTACTATTATATTTATTTTAATACATCTATATAATATATAAGTTAAAAGCAATAAAAAAATATAAATTAACTATTACAAAATATAATTGTTACTTTTGTTTTATATTTTGCTTCTTGTAATTATTAATGGAATTTTTATATTTTATTTAATTATCTCCTTATATTATGTTTAGATATGCTTTTCAAATAAATCTTTCAAACAACAATACTCATTCTTTTACGAAAATACAAGATTATTTATGTTCCTCCAAATTAATTAATTAGCATATAATAAAAATTAGAATAGATAAAAATAAATTGGCAGTCATCCACAATTCTCTATTAACTTATATTTGTCTTTAATTATCCCTTCAACGTTGCAAGTATCATATGTTTCTGTTGTCCATAACGATGTGATAATCATATGATTTTGATATAATAATAATGTGATAATGTTTCAATAAATTGAAGACTTTTTAATATATGATTTTGTTGTGATGATAATTTGATAATTATGTGCTTTTGATGTGATAACTGTGATAATGTTGTGATTCAACTAATTTTAGGGCTAAAGAACTCATTAAGATTAATTATATCATTATCCTTAATTATTTACTTTATTTTCTTTAATTTTAATTATGGGTTAAATAATTTGGAGGTTCAAAAGTGTTCTTGTATTTTCGTAAAACATAGATGTTCTCGTTTGAACTCCTTCATCGTATCAATTTGTAGTATGTTTTCACCAGATTTATGCATATTCTGAAGCTACAATGAACACAATTTTTTCTTGGTAGAGTAGTTTTGCAAGGCTTTTCTTCCACTTCAAACCCAAGTTTGAATATTGTTAGGTCTGTAACACCCTCAAAATTTAAAAGAGCAATTACTAAAAACTTCGATAAAATAACCAAATAAGGATAAAAATATCTTCTACAAACCATCATTAGAATCACCTCAAAATTTAAAACGTAACAACTCCCACAATTAATAAGTCAAGTGTAACAACCCAGTCTAAAATAAAGCATACATAGATTTTAAATAAAACTCATTTCATTACATTAGTCTTACGACTTAGGTTGGCGGAAGCAACCTATACACAACCAGAATTTTACTAAGTTCTAGAAATAAAAGTGGCACTGTCTCTAGCTGCATCCGTACTCTAGTCCTGGTCTGCTCACTTACCAGAACCTCCTACTATCTGCTTACCTGAAAATGTTTAGTTTGGAAAATACGAGGGTTAGACCGTGAGGTCTAGTGAGCTCCCTCCAAGCAACAGTTCTCAAAACATTTCAAAACAGTTTATAACTATCAAAGAAACTTTACATAAAACTTTCACGGAAAATTCTGCACCCGTAAATGGCACCCTGAAGTCACTCGGAAGTGACAACGAGTCAGTCTCATGCTGCCTTACTGGGTCACTCCTCCCGGCGTGAGCACTGGCGGGCCCACCCCCCGACTTAGCCAATTTACGTCTATCACAATATATGCATACATCTCATATAACTTTCAAACAAGTAAAATCATGTAAATAACACATGGCATTTCTACTCATTTACTTTCTTTGGAAAACACGTTTAAAACACGTATTTTTAGTTAGAAAAACTCACCTGACGCTTTAGCAATTACTCTTCACGAAAGCTTCAGATTTTAAGGGGGATACACATATGAAGTTAAATGGATAAAAATAGTGAGTTGAGCTAACCTTAATCCATCCTGGACAGTTTCCAAAATGACTTGACTCTAAACGAATCCCGGATTCCGAACCCAGTGTTCCGGGCCCCACATACTTCTTACTGGATTCAAATCTGTATTTAGCTCACTCCGAGACTAGTACGGATTCCGGATCCCAAGCGGATTCCGGATCCAACTCAATTACGGACCAAAGTCCGGACTCCCATTTTCCGGAACCAAAATACCAGAATTCAATTACCGGAAACCAAAATACCGGAATCCAAAATACGGGAATCAATTACCGGAATCCAATACCGGATCCCGCACCTAAACCGGACCCATTCCGATTTCCGATTCTTCTTCCGGATCCGCCACACACAGCAGGTTCCGGAATCACTTCCAGATGTATCCGGACTCGCATTCCGGCTCAGCGAGTTTCGGACAAGAAGTCGACAGCGGCGGCGATTGCTATGGTTAATGGGTTAACTCTCTCCTAATCCGTTCCCTACTTCTCTCGCTCACGGGTTTAGTATTTAGACTCTCTTAATCCCATTTTAAGGCTAAAAACCACAACCAGGCTTATTCTTACCACTATAATCAAAATTACCCAGACCACAAGACTTAGCTCAACACTAGCTACTAAATCAACAATTAATAAGAGATGGTAGGGATTACCTTGAATTGTTTGATGTAAAATCCTCCTCTTCTTCCAATTTGCAGATCTCAGATTGTTTCTTCTCTTCTTTTCTTTCACACAGAGCCGCCAAGGAAAAATGACCACTTTTAGGGTTCTGTGCCCAAATTTGGGTATTTATACCTTCCATCCAAATTTACACTTTAGTCCCTTAAAACTTTAGACTTAAAATTTCCTCCACCTATCCTACAATTCTTTGATAAAGTACATGGTTATTACAATACCTCCCTCTCAAAAGAATTTCGTCCCGGAATTCCATTGTCGAAAAGATGAGGGTACTTGGACCTCATTTCCGATTTCACCTCCCAAGTCGCCTCTCGGCCTTTATGATACCGCCACTGAACTTTTACCAGTCTGATCTCCTTGTTCCTCGACTTACAATTCTTGCTATCCAGAATCTCAACGGGTTCCTCCACATAAGTCAACCTCTCACTAATTCTGATATCCTCCAATGGTACTGCCACATCTGTCTCAGTCAAACGCCTTTTAAATTCGAACAATGGAACGTTGGGTGCACTCCCTTTAATTCTTCCGGTAACTCCAACTTTTAATCTACTGCCTTTACTCGTTCTATAGTGACGAAGGTCAACTCCTTATCGCCTGTATTCTTTGGAAGGTCGCCATTATTTCAACTTCCTACATCTGCTCTCTATAATAGAGACGTGCATCACACTATGAATTCTTCCAAAATTTCATCGGGCACCACAAGACCGTACACTATCTATCCAACTTCCATAACTTCGACGGTTCCAAAAACGTAGTCCACTTCACTTTTCTCCCAAATGCACCACTCCAAACTACGGGGACGTCTTCCGCATCAAGCTGCCCCTTTCTCAAACTCGGGGTTCAGAAGTCTTATGCTTTTCAGTCCAACCAACTTAGTCCCACTCGATTGCCCAAACCATTCTGATGGGAAACTTAGCCGTACCCCATACTTCGGAACCGCCCTCGATGAGTCATAACTTTGCTATGTCGGGAAATATTGTACCATATACATGCAACCTCTCCGATCAACTATACCCACTTAACAATACTAGATATTGTCCGCTTTGTCTACACACCCGGACTCATGGTTTTAAAACGCGTCTAATCAAAGTTCTCGCATACAACTTTACTTTCTTAAAAGAAGGAACTTTGCGGTATTACCAGGAAACATTCACCCGCTTGACAACTTGGCACTAGGCTAGCCTTGAACATCCCGACAAACTCACACCCAAGAGTTCCCTCCTCGGATTACGTGCAAATTCTAGATTACTTCTCCCAACCGACGTTTGTCTATGCAGATAATACCCCCTTTTCTCGAAACACATCGGCTACAGCTCATCAACCAATTCATACGCTCCCACCACGTCATCACTCTACAGTTATACATAGCTAAAAGCAGGAAACCTCCACAATCCCGCTTCGAAGTGTCCACCTACCCGAATTGAACTTTTCCTGAATACACATCAAATTCTCACTGCATTCCACGAGCGTCCAATCATATATGTCATAACTTCGATTACCCACACTCAGCGAGGAGGAGTAGCCATGTTCATCCGAACTATTCCCAATAGCCTATCACTGAATGACCAGTTCGCTTGAACATTTCTCACAACATCACCAATTCAAATCCAATGGTCCTTCATTTCGAGCGCTATAATCAACTACCCTTTTTCCACTTCCTTCCCGAACATAAAACATACATAATCCCCTTCCTCCCAGTTCTTACCAGGAGTTCGCAGACTTATCAACGTCATTCTACACATACTACTCCACCGTTTCGGTGTTACTGCCAAACTTCCTACTCCCAAGCTACTTGCTTATTCCGACATATCATCTTCACCTCCTCACATACGCATGGAGCACCGCCCACCAAACATCACTTGTCCCCCTTTTCGACCCTTCCACGTGTGCCGATAACACTTCCTCATTACTATATATAACCGAACGGTTGCACCAAAATTCTAACTTGAGGTACCCAACCAAGTTATCCCAAAATGACACCGATGATCAAGGCCACTACACACTTCTTGATTTCTAAACTGTTACCTTCTCGGATAATTCCTTCGCATATAAGAAACAATTCACATCCCTTAACGATTTCGCATCTACCACACCACATCGTAGACTAACCAAACCAACATCTTCTTTTAAACTTTCGATGATCCCGAAACTTTACCCATCCAGTGACTCACACAACCAAAAACACTTGGTTTCTCATTTGGGTAACCCCTCACTACCGCTCCATCATTTATTCTGGCAATAGCCATATCCTAACGTCAACTTACCAACCACGTGTCCCAACAACTTATTTAACAAATGAATAACTCAACCAAAATCCCCGAAAAGGTTTCCATCTGATGCTTCACCTCTTTTAACAACACATTATCATATCACTGGCTTGCACATTTATCTTGGCAAATGATGCCACTAACTCATCCATACATCCTCCACCCACAACATCACCCGCATGCCAGGTTCTCACGGTCATTTGTACACAAATCAATCTTGCCTTCATATTCACCCGCATATATAACCAAGTCTATCTCACTACCTTGTCTTTCCCCAACTCTAGATGAACCACGACTCACGATTTCTCAATTAACTCAAACATATTCGTTTCTTGCTGGTTCTTTGAGATCCAAAACCATTACATAGACAGGGCACATTCCTTTACAGATCGATATAATCTATACCCCCACTTCGTTTGTGCGAACTACCTCATCCTTTTACGAACCGTCCAAACATCGTAAGTAAAACACTCATCCAATTAGCAATTTTCCACATTTCTAATGCCCACACGAGGTGTTCCATCGCCAAGTATACATCTTTCCTGAACGACCTCCTAAATATACCCACACTGTGGTAATTCTCTCCACTTCCAACCTCTTGACAACGCCTTCCGCTCCAGGCATTTTAAATGGTTGCTGACTTTAACATTAATAGTCGACCTGATGATGCTTCCCTAACCTTTCCGTCAACAAGGGTTTCTAACAGAACTTAATCCTTCCAACATATCATAATCATCTTCACATCCCGTCGTCCTCACTTGAAGCGGAAAATTTTCAAGACTTTCTTGTGTAATGTCAATATTACAAGACCACCTCAAAACTCGTGTTCGACGCCTAAGACATTTCATTTCTGCCTCTCAACACTACTCACAACGAGTTGCTAATACCAACACCTTGATGACTTCAAGTCCTTCCTCCGGACACAACAGTCCCTCGACAACTGTATCTCAAGTTACCGAACAAGAGTACAAGCTACTACCATATAATCAACGCCAAAGCCCATCTCTGACCTCTCCCACTGCTCACCTCTCTTCTTGAACACGACTACCAAAATTACAAACATTCACCCCTGGTTCGTCCAACACCTCTCCACTCTCGGAGTCCTTCCTTATCTTGAAATGTAAAAACTGTTAGACAACCTAAGGGGGGGGGGGGGGGGAAGGTTGTATTTAAAATCTTTTACTTTCAAAAATTCTTTTATAAATAAATACAGTACGGAAACAGTAAAAATAAATCAGAGTATACAAATAATAAAGAAGAGTGTAAATATAAACAAATACACAGAGATTATATAAATAAATATAAATGCAAAGCAGTTTATATAAACAAATATAATAAAGCACAGCGGAATAAATAAAGAGATAAAGGTAAGAGATACTTGACACGGAGATTTACTGATTTACCACCAACTGTGATAAACCAGCAGCCGAGACACTTCCCGACACGATCCAATAAATGTATTCTTTACGGTAGAATACAAACCAAATACAGAGCAAAGTAAACGGTTCTCTAAGCCTCAGCTTATTGAGATATACAGGATCACACACCCGTTATTCAAATACTTACAAGAGGAGTATAACTCACAATGGGTAATCACTCTTGTATAATATCTATCACTTGGATATTTTATAAAAAGGTTTATAAAAAAATATATAAATTAAATAAGTGAGAGAGCTGAGAAATGGATGGAGTTGGTTGCTTGCTGTTGTTGTTTGTGTGGTCTGCACTTTCTTCACCATCAGCATGCAAATATATAGCATGAAGCTTCCAACGGATATGTGCATCCGCGGTATACCGCCAAATGCACGCGGTATACCGTGCAGTAAAAAGTACACTGACACTTCAACGGCTCTCATGCAAAGTTGACTTCTGGAATACGTACCCGCGGTATACCTGCTAGTCCTCGCGGTATGCCGCCTGTAAAAGTAGCTTCAACCAATCACAAATGCACAGCAAACTCTGCCGCGGTATACCGCCTGTACTTCGCGGTATACCTGCGTCAGAAAAGGACAGTTTCTCAAAAACCTTATTTAATTAAAATCATTTATGGTTTTTAGAAATATCCAAGTGGTATATTATTTTAGGGTGTTTATCATTATAAATTATAAACACTAATGACAACGTAAATCTTCCGTCTTGAACTCTTCAGATAAAATCTTCGTGTTCTTCAAGAACTGTACACTTGGATTGGATTGTTAGATAAACAATAATACGGTGTGTTTGTAATCATCAAAATAAATATATATAAATATATAGAGATGTGGTACACTTGCACCAACAATCTCCCCCTTTTTGATGATGACAAACACAACCGCTAAGCATGAGCATATGCGGTTTCTCTCCCCCGTTTGTCGAAACAAAAAGGGTCAAGAAAGACGGTATGCTTCCCCTCGAGAGATGCTCCCCCTCAAAATATGCATATATTTGAGAGAGCATAATCTCATGGTTAAAAGATAAAAAGCTCCCCCTCAAATTAATAACAAATTATAAAATTTGAGGGACAATAAAATATGCATAAAAAAAAGCATATAATAGACATAAAACAAAATAACCTAAAAGAAACACTTGCACCAAAAAAAAGAATCTTAAGGCTTCGATTTTTCGGTTAATTTTATGTGAGCAAAAAAATTACCACGTATTATGACCTCGTCAGGGAACACGTATTATATCCTCGTCAGGAAACACGTATTATATCCTCGTCAGGAAACACGTATTATATCCTCGCCAGGAAACACGTATTGTATCCTCGTCAGGAAACACGTATTATATCCTCGTCAGGAAACACGTATTATATCCTCGTCAGGAAACACGTATTGTATCCTCGCCAGGAAACACGTATTGTATCCTCGCCAGGAAACACCTACAAAAAGGCAAAGAAATTTTTTTGTGGTACCCTTTTCTTATGGGTCCTTTTAACAGTTAGTATAAAACATAAACTGCAAAAAAAAAAATTAAAATATGTTGTCGACATAAAATAAAACATGACAACATACAATCCACAAAATTTGTTTAAAACCACAAACGCATCCCACCGGGATTGTCAACATTAAACATTCCTTTCGGAATCCATTTTCTAACCATTCTAATTTTGCGATTGTATTTATCATACACATAAAATGAAGCATTTATATTCGCATTAGGTCTAGAAAAATTACTATTATACATACGAGCATACGGTTTCCTCCCATAATTCACATTTTTCATTTTTGACATATATGGGGGTTTTCTTGTATCAACTTTAGGAAATGCAAAAAATCTTTTAATGGGTTTACACGAGCATTTATCAACACATGTATCAGAACCAATGCCTTTTCGACAATTAATGCGATTCGACATATTTAGCATTTTAAGCATTTTATCATTGCTATTTTGAAAAGCTTTAGCTAAAAAATTATCTTTTTCATATAAATCGCAGTTAGCTTTTAAATAAATATTTTCATTTTCAAGCAAATCACATTTTATACATGCAACACTTTCATATGTATTTTTATTTAAACATGCAATTTTATCATTTAAAATAACACAAGATTTACAATCATTTTTCTCAATTGGTTTTTCTTTTAAGCATGCAATTTCATTTTTTAAAATATCACAAGATTTACAAATATCTTTTTCACTTAATTTATTTTCTAATTTAGTGATAACATCTAAATCATGAGCAGATTTTTGTTTACCGTCATCTATTTCCTTTTTATATACAGATACGGTTTCTTTTAAATTAGAAATTTCATCTTTATATTTATTTGCGAGAGCAGCCATATCATGAAATGATTTATATAATTCGTCAAGATTATTTTCATCGTTACTATAATAATTATCACTATAATTACTATCACAATTATTTTTAGAAGAATATGATGAAGATACCTCATTATCATGGTCGGCCATGAAACAAAAATTTTTGGCCTCATTTATGCTTGCGCTCAACGCGCCTCCAACTAAAGCTTTTGGTGTGTTGATTTGTTTTGCTCGTTTCGGACACACACTCGCATAGTGATCCTTGTCGCCACACACATAGCAAAAGCCTTTCTTTTTATTGGCTTTTTCATCGTCGCTAGATTCGTCATTTTTGTCTTCACTTTTGTGGACGTTGCGACTTTGGTTTTTACCACCACGACGGTAGTCTCCATTTTCTTGAAACCTATCATTATTAGTAAACTTTTTGTTAGATAAAAGTTTAGAAAGTTTTCTTACCAACTTGACTAAATCGTCAAGATTTTCGGGTTCGTCATCCGAGGAACTTGCATCTTCCTCCTCTTCCTTTTCTTTTGAGGCAACGACTTTGAGAGCGATGGATTTCTTTTTGACTTGCTCCCGGACTTGATTTCTTTTTAGTGCGATTTCGTGCACTTTAAGATTGCCGATGAGATCATCGAGCTTCATCGTTGCGAGATCTCGGGAGTCTTCTAAAGATGTAATTTTTGCCATCCACTCCGAAGGAAGTGCTCGAAGAATTTTCCTTACATAGTCTTCGTTAGGATAAGTGCGACCTAATCCCTTCAAAGTAGTCATAATGAGGTTAAAACGTTTAAACATTGAGTCGATTGACTCATCTTTTGACATTTCGAACAATTCATAATCATGTACTAAAATATTTATTTTAGAGCTTTTAACTTGAGTATTTCCATGATGAGTGTCACTCAAGCTTTGCCAGATTTGATTAGCAGTTTTACAGGTATATACTCTTTCTATTTCATCGGAAGTTAAAGCAGCATATAATATATTTTTAGCCTCAAAATTTAAACAAAAATGAGATTCTTCAGCGGGAGTCCAGTCTTTAACAGGTTTATCAACAATAACATTATTTTTTATAATAGTAGGATTAAAATTCCCATTTTCTATAATATCCCAAATTTTTTGACTTTTGCCACGAACGTGACATTCAAATAGCTCGGCCCAAATGCCAAACTTTTCAGTATCTATCAAAGGAGGTTTAGAGAACACAAAATTAGTTTGTTGAGCCATTTAAAAAAAAATTAAGACAGAAATTTTTGAAAGACCCGCTCTGATACCAAATGTTAGACAACCTAAGGGGGGGGGGGAAGGTTGTATTTAAAATCTTTTACTTTCAAAAATTCTTTTATAAATAAATACAGTACGGAAACAGTAAAAATAAATCAGAGTATACAAATAATAAAGAAGAGTGTAAATATAAACAAATACACAGAGATTATATAAATAAATATAAATGCAAAGCAGTTTATATAAACAAATATAATAAAGCACAGCGGAATAAATAAAGAGATAAAGATAAGAGATACTTGACACGGAGATTTACTGATTTACCACCAACTGTGATAAACCAGCAGCCGAGACACTTCCCGACACGATCCAATAAATGTATTCTTTACGGTAGAATACAAACCAAATACAGAGCAAAGTAAACGGTTCTCTAAGCCTCAGCTTATTGAGATATACAGGATCACACACCCGTTATTCAAATACTTACAAGAGGAGTATAACTCACAATGGGTAATCACTCTTGTATAATATCTATCACTTGGATATTTTATAAAAAGGTTTATAAAAAAATATATAAATTAAATAAGTGAGAGAGCTGAGAAATGGATGGAGTTGGTTGCTTGCTGTTGTTGTTTGTGTGGTCTGCACTTTCTTCACCATCAGCATGCAAATATATAGCATGAAGCTTCCAACGGATATGTGCATCCGCGGTATACCGCCAAATGCACGCGGTATACCGTGCAGTAAAAAGTACACTGACACTTCAACGGCTCTCATGCAAAGTTGACTTCTGGAATACGTACCCGCGGTATACCTGCTAGTCCTCGCGGTATGCCGCCTGTAAAAGTAGCTTCAACCAATCACAAATGCACAGCAAACTCTGCCGCGGTATACCGCCTGTACTTCGCGGTATACCTGCGTCAGAAAAGGACAGTTTCTCAAAAACCTTATTTAATTAAAATCATTTATGGTTTTTAGAAATATCCAAGTGGTATATTATTTTAGGGTGTTTATCATTATAAATTATAAACACTAATGACAACGTAAATCTTCCGTCTTGAACTCTTCAGATAAAATCTTCGTGTTCTTCAAGAACTGTACACTTGGATTGGATTGTTAGATAAACAATAATACGGTGTGTTTGTAATCATCAAAATAAATATATATAAATATATAGAGATGTGGTACACTTGCACCAACAAAAACTCTACGACCAAGTGAGTTCATAGCCTTCATGCATGACGACGCGATAGATAAATCATTTTGCATATTTTATCATTTAAAAGAAACGACACTTGGAAGCAATTAGGGTACACATGACCCCAACACTCTCATAACTCCAATGCCCTGCACAACGATCTCGAGAATCGTTCGCATGCAACTTTTTAGTAAAACTCAATCTTACTCAACTAAAACGACGTTGTTACGACAGAAACATATTGAATGAAAATCTTTCTATACGGCAAATTTTTTGAAAGAAATTACCGACATGAAGTAAACCAGTCGGCTCCCACACTCATTTATATGACATCAACATGTCAATACTCATTTTGGTTATAAAAGCTTTGCAGCCAAACGTTTTCCTGACTTTTGCAACAAACTTATCTTATCATGAAAAGAGCGAGATATTTTGCAAATCCCTAAGCTCAAAATTATACTATGCGGCGTAATTGGAATTGCCTTTTTCTTTAAACACACGCTTGCACACGCTGACTCATTTCCGACCAAAAATTTGCTATTTACACATTTACTTTTAATCACGAAAAAACTCATGTAACACATATAAGGACGCGATGCATGAAACTCTACTTGCAATTGAAGGCTACTCACTCCAACAAGGTCAACCGTTGTACTCACGCAACTTATCATTGGCACTGTACCTTCGACCAACGGTCGCCCTCTCGGCCTTGCAACAACTTACTGTACATGTGTTCCACAACCCACCTACTCAACCATCCCATACAATTTTCGTCTTGACCAATTACCTCACATTCTACTTCTACGCGATTTCAATCCACCACTGATATCTTCCCTTCATTGATCCTGCTACTGAAAAACTCGACTAAAAGGTCAGGGCTCCAATCCTCCACTCGCTCTTGAATTTGACGTTTTCAAGATTCTGACGATGTCCCTCCTTACCCTCCCAACTGATCTACACCACGATTTCAAGAACTGAGACTCACCAGAAATCAGGAGTTTTACCCAAAATCAATCATTCATCCTCTTCGAACCCACAAAGATCTACCTCTAGACGGCTCATAACATTCCAAACAACACTTCTTCTACAATATATATATATATATATATATATATCATATCATATCATATCATAAATGATCTCTCACGGTACCTTAACTCATTGCTATTAATGCAAGGTCAAAACCCACTACATACTACCACACTCATCAATCTTCCTAACGAGAGCAATTGAGCACGCTCATGTACCTATAAATTCGCGATTACATTGGCCAGATGTAATTACAAATTTACCTAACATGACGGTCCTCGCTACTCTGTCACTAGCGCACTTAAAGTGATCTTTCCTAAAAGCATCCTATATCTCAGTTGTTTTCCCTTCTACTCCATAGTTTAAGTTTAGGCCCATCCGGTCACCTAAATCCCTTAAACTTTGGCTCTGATACCAATTGTAACAACCCAGTCTAAAATAAAGCATACATAGCTTTAAAATAAAAAGCATTTCAATAAAGGGGTCCCAAAATTTCATTACATCAGTCTCACGACTTAGGTTGGCGGAAGCAACCTATACACAACTGAGAATTTTACTAAGTTCTAAAAATAAAAGTGGCACTGTCTCTAGCTGCATCCGTACTCTAGTCCTGCTCTGCTCACATACAAGAACCTCCTACTATCTGCTTACCTGAAAAGGTTTAGTTTGGAAAATGCGAGGGTTATACCGTGAGGTCTAGTGAGCTCCCTCCAAGCAACAGTTCTCAAAACATTTCAAAACAGTTTATAACTATCAAAGCAACTTTACATAAAACTTTCACGGAAAATTCCGCACCCGTAAATGGCACCCTGAAGTCACTCGGAAGTGACAATGAGTCAGTCTCATGCTGCCTTACTGGGTCACTCCTCCCATGGCATAAACGGGTCACTCCTCCCGGCGTGAGCACTGGCGGGCCCACCCCCGACTTAGCTAATTTACGTCTATCACAATGTATGCATACATCTCATATAACTTTCAAACAAGTAAAATCATGTAAATAACACATGGCATTTCTACTCATTTACTTTCTTTGGAAAACATGTTTAAAACACGTATTTTTAGTTAGAAAAACTCACCTGACGCTTTAGCAATTACTCTTCACGAAAGCTTCAGATTTTAAGGGGGATACACCTATCAAGTTAAATGGATAAAAATAGTGAGTTGAGCTAACCTTAATCCATCTTGAACAGTTTCCTAAATGACTTGACTCAAAATGAATCCCGGATTCCGAACCCAGTGTTCTGGGCCCCACATACTTCTTACTGGATTCAAATCTGTATTCAGCTCACTCCGAGACTAGTACGGATTCCGGATCCCAAGCAGATTCCGGATCCAACTCAATTACGGACCAAAGTCCGGACTCCCATTTTCCGGAACCAAAATACCGGAATTCAATTATCGGGAACCAAAATACCGGAATCCAAAATACCGGGAATCAATTACCGGAATCCAATACCGGATCCCGCACCCAAACCGGACCCATTCCGGTTTTCGATTCTTCTTCCGGATCTGTCACACACATTAGGTTCCGGAATCAATTCCGGATGTATCCGGACTCGCATTCCAGGCTCTGCGAGTTCCGGACAAGAAGTCGACATCGGCGGCGATTGCTATGGTTCAGGGGTTAACTCTCTCCTAATCCGTTCCCTACTTCTCCCGCTCACATGTTTAGTATTTAGACTCTCTTAATCCCATTTTAAGGCTGAAAACCACAACCAGGCTTATTCTTACCACTTGAATCAAAATTACTCAGACCACAAGACTTAGCTCAATACCAACTACTAAAATCAACAATTAATAAGAGATGGTAGGGATTACCTTGAATTGTTTGATGTAAAATCCTCCCCTTCTTCCAATTTGCAGATCTCAGATTGCTTCTTCTCTTCTTTTCTTTCACACAGAGCCGCCAAGGAAAAATGACCACTTTTAGGGTTCTGTGCCCAAATTTGTGTATTTATACCTTCCATCCAAATTTACACTTTAGTCCCTTAAAACTTTAGACTTAAAATTTCCTCTACCTATCTTACAATTCTTTGATAAAGTACCTGGTTATTACAATACCTCCCCCTCAAAAGAATTCCGTCCCGGAATTCCAGTGTCGAAAAGATGAGGGTACTTGGACCTCATGTCTGATTTCACCTCCCAAGTCGCCTCTCGGCCTTTATGAAACCGCCACTGAACTTTTACCAGTCTGATCTCCTTGTTCCTCGACTTACAATTCTTGCTATCCACAATCTCAACGGGTTCTTCCACATAAGTCAACCTCTCACTAATTCTGATATCCTCCAATCGTACTGCCACATCTGTCTCAGCCAAACGCCTTTTAAATTCGAAACATGGAACATTGGGTGCACTCCCTTTAATTCTTCCGGTAACTCCAACTTTTAGTCTACTGCCTTCACTAAGCAATTCATCTCTCGAGCACACTACTAGCACTCATCTCTTCACCGTGTCACTAGAACTATTCCCAACCTGAACCTGTTGCACATGCCGACAAATAAAAAGGTTAGGCTAACGCCTAGTGAGTTCAAGAGTTTACATCATGATTAAATAATTTGTTAGACAAAAAGGATGCAACTTAAATCATGATTTCCAAAAAGGGATTTGTATTAAATATACCAACAACCCATTTTCCAAACGCACACTAATTCCGTGACGAAAGCTCCATTGAAAATCATTTATCAACAATGGACTCAATTCCAAAACTCACTCAAGATTTGAATAAATATTAAATTTCCAAATAGAATGCTTATAAAGCTCCAATAATCGAAACATCAAAACAAGAATGAGGCATAATATTCCACCCATAAATCATGGAAAACAATCCATATAAATATAATACGTCACCGACAACATGGTTAAAAGAAATACCCGAAACAACATCTTTCGGTGACGGGGGAGACCCGATTTCATCGAATGCGGCTGATACACAAGTTAAACCACAATTATAAGTTACAATAATGTTTCATGGATGGAAAATCCTATGACATCAACCCTATCCATGTCTTTAGTCAATCTTGGACATCAACCCAAACCAGATCTTTAGTCCACGGAGATATCAACTCAAACCGAGTCTTTAGTCTAAGGAGACATCAATCCAAACTGGATCTTTAGTCTATTATGACATCAACCCAGACTGGATCTTTAGTCAAGTGAGGCATCAACCCAAACCGGATCTCTGACCTAGTGAGACATCAACATAAACCGGATCTTTAGTCCACTGAGACATCAATCCAAACCGAATCTTTAGTCTATTGAGGCATCAACCCAAACCGGATCTTTAGCCTAAAACCACCAAGTTCATCCCAAACCGGATCTTTACCTTGGGATCTCACCATCCAAAACAAACTTGTTTAATTTAGAATTATACACATGACTCCAAAAAAATAACCAACGCTTTCAAATCATGTAATTCCCAAATAAGATGCAATACATGCAAGTCATAACCAAAGCTCTACATCGAGCTATCAAAATCGGACAAATATCCTCAAGACCCAACATAGTAAAAAACCGAGCCATAAGTTAAAACAATCAAATGACCATTTGTTAAAAGTCAACATATGCAAATGAAGTGTAACTAACCCACATTATGCAAATACATCCTCCAAGGCATGACTAGCTCAAAAGCCCTTCATTGCCACTTTCCAATGAAGTCAAACCATATATACATATATACTCAAATACTTTATAACTTGATAATGTATATAATTCTCAATGGTTTATAAAACCCAAAATGTACCAAGGGTGCATAAATGTCAAATGGTATTCACTTATGAGACAAAACACTCAAAATACATATTCTCAAATAAAATGCAAGTTAGTGCATAACACATCCAAAGCTTCATCTCGAGCTACTAAAACCGGTAAACACCCCAAAGACACATTTGAGTTAAAAAAAATCAATCCCTTAGAGGCAAAATAAACGTTTGGCTAAATACGCGACCCATCACAGTTACATACACCAAAATACATTATTACCCAAAATCTGTCTCTTGACTCTCAATTGGCCTTCGGCCTAAAATCAAAAGGTTTACAATTCCCAAAATGTCCATAAGGTCCAGATTAACCAAAATCCACAACTCACACGTTAACATTTTCAAAACGTAACATATCATAAACTTTGCATAATCTCCACAAACACTAAAAGTGTATTTTGACCAAACAACCTCCACTTATGCAACAAATTAACAAAACACTTTCATTCGTGATTCATTTATCAATTACCCAAAAATCCCAAATGTGAGTGTTTTACAAGATTTGTAAATCTCAACACTTCAATAATAAAAACCCACTAAATAACTCAACAATTGATAATTTTATGTAAAACACACAAACACTTTAAAATAAACATTTTGGCATGTACAGCGTTTTCACAAATCAACTTGAACTCACCTTGCTAGATTTAGGCTAAATCTAGATTTTACCCCAATAAGAGCTATTTGAATAAACCTGAATCCACAAGCAATTCCTTCAAACCCTAGATTCAAAAGTTTTCCAAACATAAATATACATGTACAAGCACTTAGAATCATTCCCCAAACATCTTATATCAAAATCTCCATTTTGACCAAAACTCCAATTTAACCTAACTTCCCCAAAATCATCCAAACCGAAATTTGAGAAACATAAACACTAGAAAGTCATCAATGAAGCATTTATAACACATATGAAAGTTTAGAAGCTAGGAGAATGAACTCACCACTTAGATTTTGATGAAAACCTAGAAAACCCTAATTTTCTTGAAGATGGAGGTGATGATGATGAACTCTTGATCTTTGCTTCCACTCCATCACCAAATACCCTTGGATATTCCCAAAACTAACACTCTATCCTTAAAAATCTCTCAAACACGAAACCATAGAAATTTGAATCGTCAAAAACGGAGTAAAAATGAGAGAGATATGACCAAATGAAGAAAGAGGATCAAAATCGGATTTTATGCACTACACCCGCCCGCGAGAGTGACATGCGAAAGTGACATGCGAAAGTGACAGTGTCACTTTAGCATGTTACTTTCGCCCAAAATGTACCGAGGGCCAATTTTCCTCTTTGAAAGTGCCATGCGAAAGTAACACTGGCACTTTAGCATGTCACTTTCGCCCAGAAGGTAGCGAACACTATTTTGGCTGTAACTTCTTCGTTTTAGCTCCGTTTTCGCTCCGGAAAGGCCCGTTGGTTCATATTTGAACTCTCCATCCAACAAAACTATAAAATCTAGGATTCAATCCAAAATCCTATTTCTTCTATTTCCTTTGCAAGATCGATTTCTACACTGACTTGAAATTATACTTACCTGAGTGTCATTTTCTTACTTTTTAGCTTTTAATATTTCAGACTTGTTACGTTTTTGAAAAAAATCGCAATACAAGACTTGAATATAAATACTGGGTTAAACCTAGGATTAAATACACAACAAAATTCGATATCTCTCTCTCGGCTCATCTCCCTCTCGTATTCTGTTTTACGACAGCTTCTTTCCATCCGAAATTCTGCATCTATTTTGCTTTGGAATTCGATTGTTGTTGCTGTCAATAATCGAACGACACTACTGCATCAAATCCTGGGCTTTGCCGTTCGAGACTCACAGCTTCCAGAGTAACCGTATAAAACCTTTAAGGACAGGTATTTACCGTGCAGTTCATCTTCAAATCGATAATCAAAACAAGTTGGTTTTAATTTTCCGTTGTGTATTTTCCTTTTCGTTCACTAGAGTGAACAGTCTGATTCTACCCCTTTCTTTAACGAATCTATCGCGGAGGATAGAATCGTTTTTAGGATTAATTAAATCTAAGGTTTTATTAATAATCGTACAAGTTTAATTGATTTAATTAAAACGATTTTAATTATAGATTTTGGTATCTTTATAAAAAAAGTTGCATACTTTATTTATAAAGTGATTTTGTTAAAGTCTCCTAATTGTTTTGTTGCGATTCCATTTATAAACTGAACTTTAATAATAAAGTTTAGTTTAATTTTATTATTTGAATTTTTCCAGCTGTTAAAAATTCAACAATCTTAAAGGTTTTATAAATCAAGAAATGGAATCTGGAAACTTCCGGTTGATGCCACAAGACCCGGTGAAGTTGGACAGCTTTGATGGGTCCAACTTCACTCGTTGGGGTGAGAAGGTCAAATTCATGCTCATGGTCCTCAAACTGTGGTTTGTGGTGGACCCCAATTTGCAACCCGTACCTGAGAATCCGATACCCGATGAAGGGAAAGAGTTGGACAGAGCCAAAATAGCCGAACTCGAGAAGGAGCGGCTATTTCGAAAGGAATGTGAAACTCTGGCTTGCGGGCATATAAAAAATGCCATGTCTGATCGGTTCTATGACTTATATGCCCCCATTACGTGCCCTCGAGAACTCTGGTCTGCTTTGGAGTTCAAGTACAAGGCACAAGAAGAAGGTACTAATAAGTACCTTGTGTCTCGCTACTTGAGGTTCCACATGGTAGACGAGAAACCAATACTTGAACAGATTCATGAACTTCAAGTATTGGTTAATAAAATGAAAGTTCTTAATATTACTCTTCATGAAATTTTCCATGTAGGGGCAGTTGTTGATAAATTGACCCCATCATGGAAAGATTTTCAAAAACGCATGATGCATAAATCCGAAGATTATTCTTTGAATGATTTGATCAAACATATCAGGATTGAGGAAGATGGACGTAATAGGGACACGAGGGGCAAGACTATCTTGAGTGCCAACAACGTGCAAGCTGGTGGACCCACTAAAAAGTGGAACTTGGGTCCCCAAAAGAAGAACTTCAAGAGGTCTGGCCAATCTTCTAGTCAAGGGCCGAAAAGAACGGGTAAGTGCCATGTCTGCGGAGAGGCAGGAAACTATGCAAGGGAGTGCAAGTTGAGGAAATCTGGTCCTCTACCGGCAGCAAATGCGGTTGTCGACATTGAGCATCTTGTGGCCAATCTGCACCTCATGGAAGAGATTGATATGATAGCTGAGGCGTCAACCAGGGTGATGGCAGGAAGAGGCGGCTGTTATTTGGATTCTAGAGCCATGGTCCATGTTTGTGACTCCAAATCCAAATTTGCTGAATATAATCCGGTATAGGCCGGAAAACAGATTATGACTGCTAACCGCGGTAGAGCTGATATCGCTGGAATCGGGACTGTGCTGCTAAAGTTCTCTTCTGGGAAAACTTTAACACTAAAGAATGTGATACATGTGCCCTCAATCTGCAAGTGCTTGGTGTCTCTAAACAAGCTTGATGAGAGTGGAATCGGGATTGCCCTCGAAGGTGGAAAGATTGTGTTCCATAAGGGTGCGTTTGGTATGCAGACAAGATAGGACAGGACAAGGTGGGACAGAACAGAACATGACAGGACAGAACAGCTGTTCCACGTTTGGTAAGACAGAACTGGATAGAACAGAACAGATAACATTGACCAATTTACCCTTGCTAAATTTAAAGAATGAATAAAATATGAAATAGAAGGTTTATTTGATGTTTTAGAAGAGAATTATATTTTATTTTGAGGTTATATTGGTAAAACATAAGTCTATTCCAGCTTGTTCCATGGGGTGGGGGTGGAACATGCATGTTCTAGTTTGTTCCACCTTGTTCCAGTCTGTTCCACATAAAGGTCCTGCCAAACGTAGGACAGTGGACCCTGTTTTGTTCTGTCCTGTCCTATCCAGTGTACCAAACACACCCTAAGAGACGTCACTTCATAGGCAAGGCATACCGTCATTTGGGTATGTATCGCCTAAATTTGAATGAGGGCGGTACTGATTCTGAGGCTAGTACTAGTGAGTCAACAACTAGTAATGCTTTGTCTGTGTCTGATCAGTCTGTTGGTTTTTTCGTTTGTGCGTTTGATGTATTTCCCAATTCAATGAATAAAGTTAATTTTGATTATCTCGCTTGTTCTATTTCTTTATGACATAAACATTTAGCTCATACAAACATAAAGAACATTGAATAAATGCAAAGTAAAGGATTAATCAATATTAACAATTAAGATTTTGGAAAATGTGAAACTTGTGTAAAATCCAAATTTACAAGAAACCTTTTCCATCCGTTAAAAGGGAAACATCAATTTTAGAGTTGATTCATACCGACATTTGTGAATTGAATGGAATACTTACTCGCGGAGGTAAGAGGTATTTCATTACTTTTTGTGACGACTTCAGCCGTTTTTACACGTTTTCTTACTACACTCAAAAGATGAAGCTTTTGACGCTTTTAAACTTAATAAAGCTGAAGTAGAAAATCAACTTGACAAACGAATAAAAATCCTACGATCAGACATATGAGGTGAATATTTCAATAGAGAATTTGATACATTCTGCGAAGAGAATGGTATCAAACATGAACGCACCTCACCTTTTACTCCTCAACAGAATGGTTTGGCGGAACGTAAGAACCGAACCCTCGTTGAAATGGTCAACTGTATGTTGAACCAATCGGGTCTACCAACCAATCTGTGGGGAGAAGCTTTACTGACGGTGTGCCACATTCACAATCGGATCACTAGTCGTGTGATCCCAACCAACCCATATGAGCTATGGAAAGGAAGGAAACCCAACTTGAACTATTTTAGAGTCTGGGGTTGTGTTTCCTACTATCGAACTCCTGATCCACTGCGATCTAAACTGGGAGCCCGTGCTATTAAAAGTATATTTGTAGGATATGCTAGAAATAGCAAGGCTTATAGATTATTGGATAAAGAAACAGAAGTAATAGTAGAATCGAGAGATGTGGAATTCTTTGAAGACAAGTTTTCAGAAGATGCTGAAAACTCAGAAAGAACATTGGCTCTGAATCAGCCTAGTACATCTCGTGATAGCTCGAAAACCTCTAAATGGTTGACGAACCACGTAGAAGTACTAGAGTAAGAAAAGAGAAAAGTCTAGGAGATGATTTCCTTTCATACTTAGTAGAAGGGACACAAAAGAAGGTGACAAGAGAGGTCATTTTCTCAATTAACATTGATGATGATCCAAAGACTTATAAAGAGACAATGTCTTCAAGGGATGCTCCACTATGGAAAGAAGCAATAAATGATGAAATGGACTCTATTATGGGAAATGGAACTTGGGAATTAGCTGATTTACCCAAGGGAGCAAAACCCATAGTTTCCAAGTGGGTATTCAAAAGAAAGCTACACCCTGATGGTTCAATCTCAACATTTAAAGCTAGATTGGTAGCCAAAGGATATAGACAGAAAGAAGGTGTCGATTATTTTGACACCTATGCTCCGGTCGCTAGAATTAGTTATATCCGAACTCTTATAGCAATCTCAGACATAAAAGGACTGTACATTCATCAAATGGATGTAAAAACAACATTTTTGAATGGTTATTTAAACGAGGAGGTTTATATGGAGCAACCCGAAGGGTTTGTGGTACCCGGACAAGAGAACAAAGTGTGTAGACTTATCAAATCTCTGTACGGTTTAAAACAAGCCCCCAAACAGTGGCATGAAAGATTTGATACTACTATCACCTCTTTCGGGTTCCGACATAATGGAGCCGATCGGTGCATTTACTCAAAATGTACAAAAGAGTCCACTGTTATAGTTTGTCTTTATGTTGATGATATGTTGATCATCGGGACCAATCTAGAAGGGATTTGTGAAACGAAAAACTACTTATCCTCGAACTTTAAGATGAAAGATCTTAGAGAAGTAGATACAATTCTTGGGATTAAAATCAAAAGGTCAGGATCTCAATTTTCTCTTAGTCAATCCCACTACATAGAGAAGATACTGACTAAGTTTCAACATTTGAACATAAAGGAGTTCAATACTCCATTTGATTCAAGTGTGAAACTTGACAAGAACTCTGGTAGAGCGGTGGCTCAATTAGAGTATGCTAGTGCAATAGGGTGCAATAGGATGCATGATGTATGCAATGCATTGCACTAGACCGGATATTGCTTTTGCTGTGAGTAGACTAAGTCAATATACAAGCAATCTGGGTCCAGATCACTGGAAGGCAATTGGTAGAGTATTGGGATACTTGAAAAGAACCAGTGATCTAGAGTTGACATACACGACGCATCCAGGAATCTTGGAAGGATACTCTGACGCTAGATGGATAGATCACTTAAGTGATTCTAAATCCACAAGTGGGTGGATTTATACACTTGGTGGTGGAGCGATATCATGGGCGAGCAAGAAACAAACATGTATCGCTCATTCAACTATGGAAGCCAAATTTATTGCCCTAGCTGCTGCGGGCAAAGAAGCCGAATGGATTAGAGATCTGCTGTCAGATATCCATTTATGGCCCCGACCAACTCCTTCGATTCCCATGTATTGTGACAGTGAGGCCACACTATCAAAAGTTTACAACGTCGTGTATAATGGGAAGTCGCGACACATAGGTCTCCGACACAATTATGTGAGACAATTGATAGAGAATGGTACCATTAGTATTGTGTACGTCAAGTCGTGTGGAAACTTGGCATATCCATTGACTAAGCCTCTGACGAGTGATTTAGTAGGATCAACTACCAGAGACATGGGTCTGAAACCACACAGAATCGGTTAGTGATGGAAACCCAACTTGGATTTAGTGCTCCTATCTCCTAAGTTTAATGGGTAATAACAAGTCATTCAACCGATAGAAGGTACTATCAATCAAGATAGACTCATGTAAGGTATTTGATAGTACGTCATTGCCGAGAACGAGGATGAGTTTGATCTCTTAACAAAGTTTGAAGGCATCTTAGCAACGAAGATGATATAGAACTTTGCCTATATGACCAAGAGGTGGTGCCGCCTCAATTGAAGAGTAGTGGTTCCTCTTCTAGAAAGGCATTGAAAAGGATTTAACGCATGGCCATATTCGCGCTCAGTGAGAAAGCACATAAATAAGATGATGTATGTAAGTAAGCCGAAGCGGTCTTAAGATTCAAGGTTTAAATCCTAAGGATACCGTTGAATAGATCTCTTCTTGCATACGTGCATCAAACATGGTTTAATCTTAGTGACACCACTGTGACACCGTCTTATAAGAATGTCAGAAAACTTTCCAACCTGGTGGGGAATTGTTGGAATTATTGTGGGAGGTTGGAAGATTTCTTCCATCCCACATAGATGGAAATGAGAAAACAAGGGAACCTTATAACCCATTCCATTCAATTGAGATTTGAATGAGTTAATAGGTTATGGTGGGGGTTTCAAAGAAGTGCAACGCACACGCGCGCGCGCGTGGTCGTGGCAGTGGCCGAGGCCGCGGGCGCGGTTTTCCGCGGAGGGACAGGTGGAGGCGCACTTTGCACTTCGCACGCTCGCATCGGAGCTGAGGAGCCTCGAGCCACCGAGCTTTCTTTTTATTGAAGATTATAAAGAAAGCTGAGAGATCGTTTTTAATCCCGTAATTAATGAAGGTGAACCCGGTTTCATTTAATTTTGAAATTCAAATTTAAATTTTAAACAAATAAATAATGTGGGTTTTATCCTAATTAACCAGTTATAGACTTGGTCTATAACAGCTTCATATTGGCCGGTTTTTAGGGGATTATGGGCCATCTGTTAGGGTTTTAACCCAGTATAAATACTGGGTTAAACCTGGGATTAAATACACAACAAAATTTGATCTCTCTCTCTCGGCTCCTCTCCCTCTCGTATTCTGTTTTGCGGCAGCTTCTTTCCATCCGAAATTCTGCATCTATTTTGCTTTGGAATTCGATTATTGTTGCTGTCAATAATCGAACGATAGTACTGCATCAAATTTTGGGCTTTGCGGTTTGAGACTCACAGCTTCCAGAGTAACCGTATAAAACCTTTAAGGACAGGTTTTTACCGTGCAGTTCATCTTCAAATCGATAATCAAAACAGGTTGGTTTTAATTTTCCGTTGTGTATTTTCCTTTTCGTTGACTAGAGTGAACAGTCTGATTCTACCCCTTTCTTTAATGAGTGTATCGCGGAGGATAGAATCTTTTTTAGGATTAATTAAATCTAAGCTTTTATTAATAATCGTACAAGTTTAATTGCTTTAATTAAAACGATTTTAATTATAGATTTTGGTATCTTTATAAAAAAAAGTTGCAAACTTTATTTATAAAATGATTTTATTAATCTCCTAATTGTTTTGTTGTGATTGAACTTTAATAATAAAGTTTAGTCTAATTTTATTATTTGAATTTTTCTAACTGTTAAAAATTCAACACACCATAGTACATACCAGTAGCTGAGTATGGACAACACGACAAAGGGTCTTTGATTTGAGATTGAAGAGAGGAATCCTTTGATTTAGTTCCTGATTTGTTGATGCCTCTAAGTGAACAAAACCCACAAATAGCATAAAGAAAGAAAATTAAAAAACCCAATTATAGAAAAATAAAACCATTATAATCAACAAAACAAAACTCACATATAAGGAAAAACTTGAACAAAAGGGATTTTCAGGCAAAGAATTAAGAATAAGAATTTTTTTACTTACTTGTCCATGTGACCTTGAGGAAAGTAGAAAACTCTCTCTCCATCTCTTGGAACATCCACAAGTGGTCCTGCATATGCCTTCCATAGCTCCTTATACAACATATCTTCATGAAATTGAAAACCACATCAGAAGTCGTGGAGAGAGTTCGTGGGAGAGAAGATGTCAAGGTCTGTGTGAAAATCCTTAACACATTCAAATTTATGTAGCATCATTCTATTTTTGTTGGCTCATTATTCATGCCATGTGTTGCGTTTCTATATTTGTAAATGATAAAACAGCGTTCCACATCTCACTCCAGACCATACTGTCTTAGTTTGTTGGTTAAATAATGCATGTGTTGTTATTAGGTTGTGGCAGCTGGTGCAAACCATGTCCTTATTACCAGAGGCATTGAGAAGACAACTAAAGCTTTGGTGGCTGAGCTCAAGTTAATCTCAAAGGAGGTGGTTCACTGAACCACGTTGCCTTTTCTAAAATGGTGTGTAAGTTTCGTGGTAGCCTAAAATGGCTCAACTTCTTTGACAATGTTGATGTTGTAGGTGGAAGATAGTGAACTAGCTGATGTTGCTGCAGTTAGTGCTGGGAATAACTATGAAGTAGGAAACATGATAGATGAAACCATGAGTAAAGTGGGGCGGAAGGGCGTGGTGACCCTTGAAGAGGGGAAAAGTGCTGAAAACAGTCTTTATGTTGTTGAAGGCATGCAGTTCGACAGTGGTTATATCTCACCTTACTTTGTTACAGATAGCGAGAAAATGGTTGCTGAATACGAGAACTGCAAGGTAGTCCATGCTTTTCTCTATTGAACCCATTCCCCTGTGCTTTTGACATGTGATATTACATGGTGTGCATTTAGTATGTGGGAAGGGAGAAAGAATTGTGAAAGGTTTAGGGTTTTAATTTGACATCATGGGTAGTTTAGTAATTTACCAAGCTTGTGTACTCTTCTGGCACCCGTATTGATTGTGATTTAAAGGCAATGAAGGAGAACTGACTTATGTTAAAAATTAGGGAATTTGGGTAATTCATAAATCTCATCTAATTACTTTTTCATTTGGATATACCTGTGCAGTTGCTATTGGTAGACAAAAAAGTACAAATGCAAGGGATCTTATTAGTGTGTTGGAATTTTACATAAAAAATGGCTACCCGATAGTCACAATCGCTGAAGATATTGAACAAGAAGCTTTGGCAACTCTTGTTGTGAACAAACTTAGAGGAACATTAAAGATAGCAGCACTTAAAGCTCCAGGTTTTGGAGAGCGAAAGAGCCAGTATCTTGATGACATTGCTATCTTGACTGGAGGTTATTTTCTAGAGATCTGTCTATAGTTTTTCTCTTTTCCCCTGCATTTAATTGTTTTTGTCAATCATCTTTCTTTTGCAATATATATTGATATTTTTCTCTCATACAGGGACTGTTATTAGAGATGAGGTGGGGCTTACCTTAGACAAGGCCGACAGTTCTGTCTTGGGGCATGCGGCCAAGGTGGTTCTCTCCAAGGATTCTACTACAATAGTTGGTGATGGGAGCACTCAAGGAGTAGTAGAAAAGCGTGTGGCACAAATTAGAAACCTTATTGAGGTTAAAACTCGATACTGCCACTTTTTTCCTCACTTCCAGGCATCACTCTTGGTTATTGGATTTCCCATTAGTTTTTGTTTTATATGCTTATCCAAACAGGTAGCAGAGCAGGATTACGAAAAGGAAAAGCTTAATGAAAGGATTGCAAAACTCTCGGGAGGTGTTGTTGTCATTCAGGTCAGTAGTGAAGGTTACTTAAGGGGTTTTCTGTAGATCTGATGAGTTTTAGAGTATGATTGCTTATTCTGGTTTCTAATTGCACACTCTAGGTCGGAGCACAAACTGAAACAGAGCTGAAGGAGAAGAAACTTAGAGTAGAAGATGCTCTTAATGCAACAAAGGTGAGTTGTCTATGGATATGCTTTACTAAGTTGTTCTGACTCTTCTGAAGTAATCAGAAGCTATGTGTGTGACAAGTATTCACCATTATTTGTTTGTAGGCTGCCGTGGAGGAAGGAATTGTTGTTGGTGGTGGGTGCACTCTATTGAGGCTTGCCTCTAAAGTAGATGCTATCAAGGATACCCTTGATAATGATGAGGAAAAGGTATGTTCCTTTCTTATGTTACTGGCTTTCATTGTAGCTGGTGCATTTGTTATATATATATATATATATATATATATATATATATATATATATATATATATATACTACATATATAAGCATATTCACCTAAAGTTTGAAAGACAACTTTTTATGGTTAAGGTACTACTAATTTATGCACAAAAGCTTGAAAACTCTTAATTACAACTTGTAAAGCAAAGTGTACAAGTTGAATACTTTTCCTTTACACAGACACAAAAGACCAGTCCTTTTACTTCTTCACGCCACACCCCATACCCAAGCCCATACCGAGAGTACGATATGATTTCCTATTCAACCACTTCACTTCTTACACCATACCAAGAGTATTGCTGAAATGATTTGTACTATCTGGTTGTTTCTTATAGGATTATGTTCATACGGCTCATCTCGATTCGTTCTTTCATACGGCTCCTCTCGATTTTTTGGTCTGGATTTCTATCCTCTCGACAGGTAACGCTCCGTAATCTCTATTTCTTCAATACTTTCGTCTCTGGTTCATACTCCCGCCCCTCATTTGATTTTTCCATCTCTATCTCCCACACCGAATTGATTTGTTCCTCTCTCAAAAACCCTAGATTTCATCTCGTATCTCCCTAACAAGGTATGTTTCCATTAGTTCTTGAACGAGGCGTGTTCATTCTACTCTATCATTTTGATTTTTGTTGCTTCACTCTGCCCGTGGTGTGATTTATGACATTCTTGTATCCTGTTGTAATACTTCAAATGTGTAAGTTTTGATCCGCTTGATTCGAAAGTGGCTATGATTGTATTTGTATACGTGAGTTTTTTGTTGTTGCAAATGATTTGAGCACTCTCAACCTTTTCTTTTATCCTCGTGATTAGTTGTTTTATTTGTTTTTGATCTACTTATTTTTTAGGAACCTGTGCAACAACAGTTGAAGAGAATGACAACGCAACTAGCGAACGGTTGATCCGGATTTTTTTTGATTTTATTTATAACCAGTTGATTTGTACTCAACTTAATGACATTGGCTATCTTTTTCTTTGACAGTAAGGCCACTTGCCTAGATTTCAATTAAGAACATTCACTCTGATAACCACCTCTACAACCAAGGTCAGTTTTTCTATATCTTTCTTTTCTAACATATTTCGTCGGAGCCCTAAGCTTACAACCGTTCCTCAGTTAGATAACCTGGCTATATAATGGTTGAACTTGCTAAACTCTGACTATGTTTTCAATAAGTTTGGCCTTTGTTTACAAGAATTAGCTCTCTGAAATCTTGCCACTATCCTGGTTTACTCTTATGGTTTATTATATTGGTTGGTTAAAGCCATTGCTTGAAAACATGGTTCACTTTTCATCATATTGGTTGGTTCATTATACAACATATAATGCTTTGGATCTCACCAAACAAATTACCTTTTTGTAGCCAAAACAAACAGAGGTGCTACTTTCAAACTTATTTTCTTTTTTTCTTGATTGATATGTTGGAATTTGGCTGCATACAAGGGGCTGATTGAGTTTCTTACAGATGAAAAAAGGAGGACGAAAACAGCAGCAAAAGCACCGATCTTGGGCCTCGATTGGGGCTGTTTTGAGAGCAACAAAACCATCAATTTCCGGCTCTATTGGAGCTGTTTACCCATTGTTTTCAGAGGACCAAATGGTCCTGTTGCTGGTGTTGGTGTTCAGCATTCGCAGGTGTTGCACTCGTTCTTGTTAAGTTCAGCAAAGCTAAAGATAGAATCGATGCAGCAGATGTTGAGTTGAGTGAAGATCTTTCGTCCCTTTAGCCTAGAATGGACTGTCGGTATTAAAGAAGAGGAAGAAGGCATATGTTTAAAACCCAAAAGTAATAAACAAAATACAGCTTCAATTTATGATGAACAGAACTTTGACTTCAAAGATAGTAAAATGGAGAGTAAATGTTTACTAATGTTTATGCAAGGAGGAGACTTTAGATTTGGTTGTTGTTTCTACCTCTATTTATTATTAATTTATTATAGAGTTTGTGCTCGACAACCTAATAGTTGTCAATTTAACTCTTGGATCTGCTGCCAAACCGTCGCATGATCTTTAGATGTTCCCATGTTTCAAAGGTTTTAGTGAGTGGAGTTGCACGTTCTCTTTCACTCATATAACATTCCCCCTTGTTAGTCCCTCTTCTTATCGTGAATCAAAGAGACGATGGAAATAACATGGTTATATTTCATGTGTTGCATGTTGTATTTGTTAATTTTCTGCAGTTGATATTTTCGGGCAAAAGCATTCTTATTGGGGGTTCCTACAATTGTTCTTCAAATATCAACGACTTACTATAATCTTGTCTGTCTATAGTCCTGTTACACTTTTGAAATCTTGCAACAAAATCTTCACTTTTTTCAGTGGCAGGGGAGGTTTATACATGGGGATGGAAAGAGTATGTTTCGGCTAGGAAAGCTTTTACTAATTTCTGGGTGTTGCAAGTTTTTAGTTTTTACATGTTCCTTTTTATCTTATTCCTCAACTTGATGTAGATACGTAGACCCCGTTAGTTGATGTATAGATGAGTATTCAAGTGAAAATAAATGTATGTAATGATGTGTATTATGTAAAATTCATGTCTTTTGCAGGATAATGTAAAAGTTTAAAGGAGGTTTGGATGTAGTTATGTTTGTGGTTTACCTTGTATAGGAGACTTTTAATGAATGGCAATTGAAGGTGCTTGGATAATACGTTTAAAGTTTCACGTTTAAAAAAACTAACCAATACAAAGTGATAATCATGTATAATACATGTTTATCGTTACTAATACAAGTAAAGTTTGTCTCTGATGGATTCGAACATGAACTATTGTGTGTTTGAGCACAATTATTCATCCCTTTTGTCAAATGAGTTACACATCCATGAGCTTTCATTTTCGATTTACAGTAAAATTACATACCCTGTTCACCCGGTGCATTGCACTGGCACACTACTAGTATATATATATATATATATATATATATATATATATATATATATATATATATATATATATATATCATCTTTAAGTTTTGTGAGGTGTTGGATGTGGTTATTGAAATCTTTCTTTTTTGACAGTAATGGGTTGATAAAATTGCATGCATGTTGGGGCATATATTGTTAAGAGAGATTTGAGTTACCCTCTTAAGTTGATCGCAAAGAATGCAGGTGTTAACGGAAGTGTTGTTAGTAAGAAGCTATATACTTAACACTTGAGAAAAATGTTTTTGGTTTGGGACCCGTGGATCATGTGTTCGACTGTTGTATCTTTGTCAGGTTTTGGCCAATGATAATGCGAGATACGGATATAATGCTGCTATCGATAAATATGAAGATTTGATGTCTGCTGGAATCATCGATCCAACAAAGGTGAGGGATATGTGTTGTTGGCATGAGATGATTATTGGGTGGTTAAAGTACTTAAATATGCATATTGATGTTTGTTGTTGTTGTTGTTGTTGTTCAGGTGGTGAGGTGTTGTCTAGAGCATGCTTCATCGGTGGCAAAAACATTATTGATGTCGGATTGTGTAGTGGTAGAGATCAAGGAACCTGAACCGGTGGTTGCTGTAAACCCAATGGACAATTCTGGTACACATTAAATCCTACTTTAATGAAATTTTCATTTAACAATTTGGGTTTTGTTTAAGTTGCTGAGGCATTTATGTTGTTTCTTCAGGCTATGGATACTAGGCACATGTGAGGAAGGTTGGGTAATATGCAAAGGGTAAATGGTTTTGCAAATTTATTGTTGGTTCCTGTTTTTCTTAACAATGAAGATTCTATCTAATTAGTTCAAACAATATATAATGCGGAAGCGTTTTAACAAACTAACAGATATAATGAGGTAGAATAACACACAATATCAAATATATGAAGTGTAAATAACATAGATAAATAGCTCAATGATTCATTGTATTTGATATAATAAGAACACCAAGAACACTGAAAGGTTTGACAAGAAACTGCTCTAAAGGTGTGTGTGTTGTGTAAAGCTTAATAGAAGAACTCAACATGAGTCTTCTATTTATACTACTTCTAAAGGGGACAACATCTTAGATAATAAGGACCGAAGGTACTAGGATACAGTTGATGAACAGTTGTTGGAATGTACTAATACACTATTCTGTTACTGTTGATACAACATGCATTAAATGCTCCATATTCTGCTTTAGGCTGAAACCTATCAGAGTTTGACACGTGGAGTTGTCAGGTCACGCCTTGTCAGAATGATCTTCAGAACCTTCGAATGGCAGATATTGTAAGAAGTACGTTTGTCCTAGTTTAGATCTTTTGCGTAGATCTAATTTTTACCACAGAGGCTCTGTCAAGTATGACAGCAGCTCTGTGGCCTTGTCCGCTTAGAAGAGTCTTCTGTTGCTTCTTCACTTCGGTCTTCTTGGCTAACCCGGCAGAGCCTCTGTCGGAGACTTCTGTCTTCCCGGTTACTCGGCTACTCGGCAGAGCCTCTGTCGACGACTTCTATACTTAGCCTATTTTTCAATACTTCTATTAACAGAAAGATTGGAGCTAACAATCTCCCCCTAAGTATTTGAAAAATAAAAAATTGAAAAGTGCAGAGTTTTAGGCTAAGTACATTACAAGAGGTGAAACAATATACCTCAAAATATTTTACATTTCTTTCATACATAAAATATGCCAGAGGCATTTACACTTGATTATGAAAGAAAAGATTTGCAGAGGTTGTTTGAGGATATTTGACATTGGCATCTTTGAAGTCGTTGAAACTTCTGTTGTCGAATCCTATTTCTCTGAGCTCATTATAGAAACTGATGCAGAGGTTTCTCAAGTTGATTACTTGGTCGATGACTTTTATCAGTCTATCTGCGAGAGCTTGATTCATGAGCTCTGTTCCTTTATGCTCCACAAGGCTTTCTCTGAACTCTGTCAAAGTAGTTGTTGCATACTTCTGACAGTCCATTTCTACGAACAATCTTGACTTCCCAACAGGATCTTGATAAACTAGCCCAACTCTTGGAGATGTAATAATCGAGTTTGGTATGGCAGAGGATGGGCAGTCGTCTTCTGGTGGTCGAAGATTCAAGTTTCTTACTCCGATATCTCGTCCTAATTGAATGTCGACTAGGCTGTATAGCAGAAGTTTCTCTCTCATGGCTTTCCTTAGCACCCTATATGCCCTTCGATTTGCATCTGTTGTGTAGTTTTCTTTAGTCTAGTGCAAAAGGTCGGGTAGGTCGTAGGGACTTAGATTTCTCAGATCAGCATCTGAGAATTGGGTAACGCTTCAGTCCTCCCTTTTGACCTTATAGATGTTATAGGAAACCTTAGGTGTGGTTCTGGTTTGAGAAAACTTACAGTATATGACCTTGTCGATTTTGGACTCTGAGAAGACTTGATGTTTTGGCTTGGGTGTTGTTCTTGTGAAGGTGTTCTCGAGGTCAGCATAGAAGTGGGGATCTTGAATGGTTGTGGGCAGAATATCTCTGGCACTTCTGTTGTACAGATATATGTACACCACTTCTTCCATTTGTTGTGGAGGTGCACCGGGTGGAGGCATGGGTCTGCGCATAGCATCCATTCGCTTCTTGATTTGGGCCACTCGATCCTCTGTGAGTTTTGCCTTCGGATCTAGAATAGGTATATTTGACAGAGGGGTAACACTGAAAGCCCAGTCTTCTTGTTCTGGCTTTGGTGTCACATATGCATCGAAAGAGCTCTTCATCAATTTTTCTGCTGGTTGATGCTTGGGCTTTATCTTTTTGGGTTCCTCTATCATTATCCCCTTGCCTTTGTCTTTTGCCTTCGGCTGAAGATCTTCTTGTAGAGATGGGGTTGCCTCTGTGGGATTTGTCTTTTGGATTTCTAAGGGTGCCTCTGTAGTTTTGGGGGTTGCCTCTGTAGGTTTTGGCACTTGTGTTTCTGAGGACTTTGTTGGTGATGTGAGTTTTGTTGGTGAGGCTTATGTGGTTTTGCTCAGATGTTTTCTTTTGTGAGCAATGGTTTTGGTTCTGGTTTTGGGTGTGGGAGATGGGGGTTTTGTTGTTGCAGCTTCTGGTGTTTTTGGTGTTGGAGAGGGGAGTTCTTATGGTGATTTTGGTTTTGGTGATTGGGATGGTTGATCTTCTTCGGAGGATGTTAGAATTTGGAATTCTTCACGGGTTGGGACATCTGCTCCCAATACATAGGTTGTTTCCACAGAGGTGAGTGTTGCCTCTGTGGTCTTCTGTTGTTGATCTTGGTTGGTTTCAGGTACTTGGGTTTGGATTGGGGTTTCTTGAGGGGTTTCCAAAGAGGTGGTTGTAGCCTCTATGGTTTGTTGCTGGTTTCTTCCTTGGGTTTGAGTTGTTGGGGGGACTTGGTTCAGGGGTTCTGCGGATACAGGTGGTTCTGGTAGACCTCTGCTTGCAGCTTTCGCCCTTAGTTTTTCCCTTTGATTCTCCCCCTCGGGATGATCTGATGAATCGTCAGAGTCATCATCAGAGCCATCCTGACCCTTGTCTTTGGTACCCTCTGCTCTGCACGAAGCCTCGGGTTTCTTAGGCGGTACTGCCCCTACGGCTATCATCTTGGCGTATAGATCGTCACAGAGGCCAAGAAGGGTCTGGACCTCTGTCTTGAAGCGCATTTTGCCCACACTTGTCTTGAATTCTTTGACATAGTTTGCGTTGGTAGCAGTGAAGGCTCAGATGAATTCTGTCATTTGATCAAGTATTCTTTGCCCAAGCTCTGTCAGCTGAGCTCTGGTCATATAGTCAGAAGGCTTCATGGCCAGAGTTTGTTGCATAGTTTGCCTTGAACTTCCTCTAATGCCTTCTTCAGGTCTTCAGGGGTAAGGCCCTTAGAGGTGGAGGCTTTGGCATTCATCGTTTCAAGGAAGAGTTTGATAGAGGTTTTGAATGCAGATGTGGCGGCTTTTCCGAATTCAGTGGCAGCAGATGCAGCAGAGGTATCAGCAGTTGTTCTCATCTGGGCTAAGGCATTTTGCACCTCTGTGGACAGGTTGTCCATTTTGGTGTTCATTTCGTTTAAGGCCCTGGATGTAGTACATGCAAAAGAATCAAAAGAGATTTTCAACTCTTTCAATGTATTGTCCACAGAGGTGACAAGGGTTTGGAACTCATCCCTTGTGACATGTTGACTTGGTGTAACCTCTGGGGGAACACATTCGTCCCCAGAGTGAGTCCCTGTTCCTTGGACAGCTTCTTTCGCCCTTGTTTGTACGTTGGGGGCGGAAGGATTTCCCTCTGATCCTCGAGCAGAGGCATCTTGTTGCCTCAGACTCTACAGAAGTTCTGGTAAAGACATTGTCTTGATCCACTCCAGAGGTAGGTACAAGATTATCCTTAGGTTGACTCGGAGACTTGTCTAGAGTCTCTCCGTCTTTGTGCATTTTAAGCTCCTCTGAAGAGCTGTTTGGACCTATAGTAGTGTGCGTGGTAGAGGAAACAAATTCCTCTGTAAGGTTAGCGATTGTGGTCTGGGGCGATGGACCACGAACTAAGGGTAAGTCCTTTTGAAAGGACTCCCCTGGAATGGTTTCCCCGGGAATGATTGGTACAGAGGATGAAGGAGTTTCCTCTGCCCGGTTGGTTTGGGTTGGGGTCGAGTCGTGCTGCTCTTTTTCAATAACATCTTCTGCCACTAGACTGGCGATGTTAGAAGTATGGGTCGCACTGGGTGTTGGTTGTGGGAGTGTGCCTCTTCTATTCTAGGCATCAGTTCTAGCTTCTGCTTCTGTGGAGCATCCAACCACTTCTTCTCCATCTATGGTCTCAACCTCTGTTGCTACCCTATGGCTTGGTGCTTCTACCCTGACTTCTGGGCTTTTCCCTAGGTTATCATTGCAGGAATGAGTTCCAATTAGTTGCATGACATGTGGATGATAAAGACCTTTTCTTATTTGGTCTTCTTCCTCTTCATCATAAACAACCTCTGAGACTTCTACCCTAGTACCTCTAGTTTCAACCATCTCCTCTGTTGGATCTCCTAACATGGTGTCCATCTGATGGTCTTCTGCAGCTACCTCTTCTTCTGGGCTTGCCCTTTGCACATCAAATCCGGGTTGTGTGAAGGGGTTCTGTAGAACTTCTGGTGTGGCACCTTGAGTGCTCTTCGGGGTTTCGTCGTCGTCATCTAAGTCAGAAGAGATTCTGAAGTTTAGAGCTTCTGTTGACTGATGAGAGAGGGCTTCTGCGTTCTAGCCAGAAGTGTCTAGTGTGTCGGTGATTTCGGGGTGCTCAAGGAAGGAGTTGAAGTCGCCCTGATGGTCTGCATAGTTGATGGGTGAAGGTGATTGCAGAGGTTGGTCTTGGACTTCTTCCGCTATTTCAGCTTCCTCTACGATGGATTGCAGAGGAGTGTGGGGTTTCTTGGACTTCTTCTTGCTCCTCCTTTTCTTTGGTTTGGGGGCACCCTCCTCAGAAGACTTATGGTTTCTTTTCTTTTTATCTTTTGGAGGAGAGGGAGGTGCAGAGGATCCTGCTTCTGTTGTATGAGGAGGGGATAGTTGAGCAGCAGAGGTAGAGGTACCCTCTGTAGTTTTCTTGTGGGTTTTCTTCTTCTTCTTCTTCTTGGCAGAGGATTTTCTCTTTTTAGCAGGGGAGAGAATTGCTTCCCTTTGAGCTTGAAAGTTGGCCTGTACAAGCTGATGTTTGGCCAAAGCTGCAGCCTATTGCTCATCTGACATCCTATCTACATCCCTAGTTCCTAATGGGGCTCCTAGACACGGGGGTGTCACAGGACTCGGTTCTGGAGTCCTATGATCGCGTACGTAATCTAACTTAAGGGTCTTGTCTGTAGCGTTTCCCAGAAGTTTCTTTGGCAGAGGTCTGCAAAAAGGGTATTCATCTTCGTGCTCTGTTGGGGTGTTTTTGTTCAGGGGGTACATTCTGGCCGTTGGTCCCTCCATTGGCCATTTTTGTAGACGTAGCAGAGGCTCTAGCAGGACACCCAGAATTCTTTGATATTGCAGAGGAGGTAGAGTTTCGGGCTTTCGTCCTTTCGCCTTCATGGAGGAGATTTTGCGGTCAATGGTGTTAACCATTTCCTGCATCATGAGGGTGGCGTAGTCCAGAGGTAGGTCGTAGTATACCCCATACATGATAGCCAAAATTTGGTGAGAGGTCTGATCTGGACTACCCACTTTCCCTGTTAGGCACCTGCTAAGAATAGAGAAGAGAGTATTCCACAGAGGGGGTAATCGATTTCTTCTGAAATCATTTCTTTTTCTTAGGGTTGTGTTATACCCCAACATTTCAACAAACCGGCAGAGCTCTTCGTCTGTGGGTTCCTCTGTGTACTGCTTTATGCCAATAAGACCTCTGGTAGGTAGACTGAACTCTAGTGAGAACATGGTTCTGTTGAATTTGAGTTCGAGGTGTTCGGATTTGTCTGGTTTGGATATGTAGCCCTTGATTTGTCTATCTTCGGGGTCAAATCTGCTGCTTTGCCAGAATTGATTGAGATATCTGGCAGGGATTTTATTGACAGTTTTGGATAACAGGGGGTAAAGGTAATGGTTTTCCAAAATGTGAAGAAGGATGGCATGTGCTTCCCCAAAAGCAGTTTTTGAGGGAACCAGGTAGTAGTTATTGGGTTTTAAGGGAAGAACACTTTCAAAGTGTTCATGTGCGATGAAGTTTAGAAGATGGGTGGTCAGAGCAAAATCTGCTTCATCGCCGGAGTGGTCTTGTTCTAGGTTTCTGGCAATTTCTTGGTTTTGGGAGTTCTCAGAATGAGATGGGGAGTTCACCAGAGCATTGGAGGTTGAAGCCATTTCGATAATCTTGAAGAAGGAAGGTATAACTTGGAAGTTGCAGGTTTTGCAAGGTTCGCCGGAGAAGATGAAGAGAGTAAGTTCGTAAACGTTTAGAGGTAATGGTAAGTTGAGTTTTATACTGAAGAGAATGGTAGAATCTGAAAGGGTAAATATGTGAAAGTGAATAAAATTTGGGATCCGTAATTGAGTATATATGGCTGGTTCAACTTTCCAGGAGAACGTGTGCCACACACGTCCAATGGGAGAATGCCATGTCAGAAGTGTCAGAACACGATTAGACGTCGTGTGCGGCCCATTAATGCTTGGCGCGTGGGCATTTCTTCTTTGTGAGTTTTGTCACTCGCAGTAAATAACCCATACTGTTACAGAATTTCCATAAAAGGTCAAGTGTCAGAGTCAACAGAGGCTCTGTGGTGGAGTGAGCTCTGTGATCTGAAACTTGTCTTTTTGTCTCCTCTGATGCTTGTACCTTTTCCAAAAACGTTTGAAAGATCATTGGAGAGGATCGATAGATCTTTAGTACAAAATTTTCATTCTCAGAGGCTTTGAGGCTCTGTCGAGGCCAGCAGAGGCTCTGAGAGTGAAAATTTCTCATAACTAAAAATTTAGAGAACGTTTTGATCATCCAAGGTTTTCATTGTGTTAAACACTGTTTTTAGGACATATTTGGAAATTTGTGTCCTAGAAAACTGTTTTGGAAATGGATTTTGTTCGAGACATACTCTTAGACTATCTAGTTTGGGCGACAGAGACTCTTTGGTGGAGTGAGCTCTTTGCCCATAAGACTTTCTTCCAGTATCCTTGTGTGTGCATTTGTACGTACAAATCCTTAAAGAAGACATTTAAGGTTGATCGACAGAGTTTCCTTATGAAATTTGCAGTTCTAGAGGATCCGGCTTACAGAGGCTCTGTTGAGCTCAGCAGAAGCTCTATGACCTTAAATTTCCCATAACGGAAGGCTCGAAAATCTTTTTGATCATTTCTTGTTTGGAATGTCTTAAACAGTGTTTATAGGACGTATTTTGAAATTTTTGTCGTAGAAAATTGTTTTAAAAAAGGATTTGTACGAGTTACTCACCTTTGGTTCTCCTTTGTTTGGTAAAAATACCTGGCTTCTGTAGATATGGTTGATCATATCTCTTCTTTTGGCTTCCCCTTGAATGATTAACCTCTGTAGATCAGTTCAAGGTCTCCTTCTGCTCCCCCTTGACCTATGCTTGGATCAAATGAGATACGTTGTATACATAACATAGGTCATGGTTATTAGAGGTTCTGTAGCGATTGTCATACTCTGAGCAATCCCACAGAAGCTCTGTTGGTTACAGAACTTTTGAAGATTAAGAATTTACATACAGAAGAGTTTAAATATATACATATTTACAAGAAGATCAAATCTTACTTACAGAGGGTTCAACTCATGTTAATCATTCCCAGCTTACCCACCAAGAAAAGGAATCTTTTCTCATCTAGTGCCTTGGTGAATAAGTCTGCAAGCTGGTATTCAGTGGACACAAAGTGCATTTCGATTGTGCCATGTTCAACATGATGCTTCAGAAAGTGATAACGAATATCGATATGCTTTGTTTTTTAGTGTTGTACTGGATTGGCAGAGATTGCTATGGTACTTTTGGAATCACAGAGGATGGGAATCTTGTATATGTTGTAACCATAGTCCTTTAGCTGAGTTTTTATCCACAGAACTTGGGAGCAACAGCTAGCAGCAGCAACATATTCAGCTTATTCTGTAGATGTGGACACACAATTCTACTTCTTCGAAGTCCAGCTGACTAGTTTACCTCCTAGGAATTGACAACTCCCAGAGGTACTCTTTCGATCATGCTTGCATCCTCCATAATCTGAATCTGTGTATTCCTTAAGACCAAAGCAGAAGTTCTTCGAATACCAGAGCCCAAGATTTTTGGTCCCTTTGAGGTATCTGATGATTCTCTTGACAACAATATAGTGGGATTCCTTTGGGTTAGCTTGATATCTTGCACAGAGGCATGTGGCGTACATTATATCAGGTCTATTTGCGGTTAAGTATAACAGAGACCCAATCATACCTCTGTAGAGCTTGCACTCTACAGATGTGCCATTTGGATCTGAGAATAATTTATTTCCAGTGGCCATTGGGGTCTTCATTACAGAGGCATCAGAGAGACTGTATTTTGAAAGTATGTCAGAGACATATTTAGCTTGATTTATAAAAATTCCCTCTGATGATTGTTTTACTTGGAGTCCGAGGAAGAAAGTTAATTCTCCCATCATACTCATTTCAAACTCACTCTGCATGAGTTTTTCAAAATCTTTGCACTGTTGTGCATTTGTAGACCCAAAAATAATGTCATCCACATAAATATGTACAAGCAGAAACTCATCACCTTTTCTTTTGTAAAACAAAGTAGTATCTGTCGTACCTCTGTCGTAATCATTATTGAGAAGAAAAGTTGAAAGCCATTCGTACCATGCTCTTGGAGCCTGTTTCAGTCCATACAGAGCTTTGTCGAGATAATAGACATATTTTGGGTACTTGGAACTTTCAAACCCTGGTGGCTGTTGGACGTATACTTATTCTTGGATTTCACCATTCAGAAAGGCAGATTTTACATCCATCTGAAAGACTTTGAAACCTTTGTGGGCAGCGAAGGCTAAGAAGATCCTTATTGCTTCGAGTCGTGCGACAGGGGCAAAAGTTTCATCGTAATCAATGTCTTCTTCTTGGCGATATCCCTTGGCCACCAATCTTGCTTTGTTTCTAATGACCACCCCATCCTCGTCCTTCTTGTTTCTGAAGACCCATTTTGTCCCTATGGCTTGTTTCCCTCGTGGCAGAGGTACTAGGGTCCATACCTTGTTTCTCTCAAACTGTAGAAGTTTTTCTTGCATAGCATCTACCCAGTTTGGATCATCTAGGGCTTCAGAGATTCTTTTTGGCTCGATCACACTGATAAAATTTGTAAAGAAACAAAAATTAGCAGTGGCTGATCTTGTTTTGACCTTTTCAGAAGGGTCGCCAATTATAAGACTTGGAGGATGGCTTTTCGTCCACTGTGTTGTTCTTGGAAGATGGTTATTTGAGTCATCAAGATTAACTTCTGTGGTTGCACACTCCGGTTCTGGTGCAACCTCTATTGTTGATGGTTCTTCTGTGCTTATGCTTGGTTCTTCAGCTTGTGGGAGGATTGGAATGAGAGTTGGAATTTGTTCCTCTGAGGAAGTAGAGACTGAGTCTTCGTTTTCCTCTGGTATTGATTCCTCTGTATTCGCTGGAGTAGGTATTTCAGGAGCCTCTGTGGTTGAGTCCTTGGTTGTGTTATCTTCAGCTTCTGTTCGCTCCCCCTCAGCATGTGCATCTATATGATTTATAGAAGAGGATGAAGTATTTAATGGACCAGTTAGAGAGATACCTGACTTAGTCTGGTTTGCAGAAGATGTTTCTCCAGAGGCTCTGACGTCTCCAGCAGAGGGATCAATATCATCATGGAACATCTCTTCAAATAGAAGATTTAAGTCTTCTTCTCTTGTCTTTGAGATGCCAGAGGATTCCTTCTTTAGACCGAGTTCTGAACTGATTTGTTCAGAAGTCTTTTGAAAGAAATCGTCAAAATATACATTGATGCTTTGTACGATGGATCGAGACTTCAGAAGGTACACTCTGTAAGCTTTTGAAGTGGCAGAGTATCCTATGAACTTTCCTTCATCTGCTTTCACCTTAAACTTTCTTCTTGCTTCTCTATTATTTAAGACAAAGCACTTGCATCCAAATACATGAAAGAATTTGATGTTTGGTCGCCTTTTGTTGATCAAATGATAAGGTGTCTTGATGTGCCTCTTTACAATGGTTGATCGATTTTGGGTGTAGCATGCGGTTGATACTACTTCTGCCCAAAAAGACATTGGTAATCCACATGCTGTCAGCATAGTTCTTGCAGCCTCCACAAGCGTGCGGTTCTTTCTTTCAACCACGCCATTTTGTTATGGGGTGCGTGCAACAGAGAAGTTCTGTGATATGCCTTCTTCTATAAGATAGGTTTCAATGACAGAGTTTTTGAATTCTGTGCCATTGTCGCTTCTTAGTTTCTGAATCCTGCACTCATACAGAACTTGGATTCTTTTCATTAAATTTATCAGAACGTTTGGAACATCTGATTTCTTTCTGACAAATTCAACCCATGTAAATTTTGAATATTCATCGATCAAAATAAGTATATATTTTTTGCCACCTAGGCTCTATGTAGCGATTGGACCGCAGAGGTCGACATGAAGCATGTACAGAGGCCTAGTGCAAGATATATATCAGTTTTGCCTTTATGGGAAGCCCTTTTGAGTTTTCCCATTTCGCAGGCAGAGCACAAATGATCTTTATTAAACTTGACATTTGGCATACCTTTAACTAAATCAAGTTTAACAAGCTTATCTAGAGTATGAAAGTTTAAATGACAGAACCTGTTATGCCATAACCAGGCTTCTTCGCTTTTACAGGCAACAAGGCAGAGCTTGTCTTCCTTGTTCTTGGCACTGAAGTTCATGAGATATAAATCACCTCTTCGTTCGGCTCGCAGAAGTTCGACTTTTGTGTCCTCACCTTGTAGAGAGCAGAATGTTCTTTTGAACATTACGTCGAAACCCGTATCGCAGAGTTGGCTAACACTGAGAAGATTGTGTTTAAGGCCATCCACATATGTAACTTTGCATATGGTTATGTTCTCCTTCTTAATGACTCCGTAGCCTTTTATATACCCCTTCTTGTTGTCACCGAAGGTCACAGATCCTCCATCGAGTTTATCTTTGTAGGAGGATAGAAGACCTATGTCGCCAGTCATGTGCCTCGAGCATCCGGAGTCAAGATACCAGATTGGCACATACTTCTTCTGCAAAACAATCAGAGAGTTTTAGGTACCCATATCCAAATGGGTCCCGCTTTGTTAGGGGTCTTCAAGTTTGCCTTAGCATTCTTGGATTTGGTTTTAGCTTCTTTTGAAGAACCATTTTGTTTCTTCTTACCCTTGAATTTAGTGTTCTTTTTGGGTGTAGAGAGGAAACAGTGTGGACTTGAGAAGTGTTGATTTAATCGATACATGAGATCAAAACAATGACAATAATGAATGTGCGAAGAGATTTTGCTTGAACTTTTCATTGATAACATTAAATGGGGGCACAGAGGCATTACATTCTATCCTAACATTTGACTTCCTATTACAAGAAGACCTATGTAGGCTAGTTTGTTGTTTGCAAAATCCTCTGTTGAGAGTAGCCTTCTGTTGACCCCTTCTGTGGTGAACTTCTGCTGGTTTCACTGTCACAGAAGAAAGAGTTTTGTTATTGCCAATCCACTTACCCTTCTATTGCCATGTTAGTTGTTCTTTAATAAGCTTTGAGGGTTTTGAAAACTTTGAACTCGTTTGATTTTGAGAGGACATTTCTTTTTGTTGTTTAATTTTCTCAAGCTCAAGAGAGGTTTTGGCTTGTATACACATGTTCAAAAAGTCTGGACAGATAGGAACTCTTGTGATTTTCTCCTTGGGAGGAATAGTTCTGTTAAGAACTCCAGAGGGCAGTTTAAAATCCTCTGTGTCATAAGGTCCTATCTCTGACTTAGAGTGAGTCTCAGATTCGTTAGAGGATGAATCATCCTCATATACAGAGGTTGAGTCACTTAGTTCTCTTTCGACAGAGGCTGGATTTTCAGAGCATGTGTCATACTTGCTTTCATTATTTTCCAAGTCAACAGAAGTATCCATTAAGGTTTCATCAGAGAGATTTTGACTATTATTGAAAGTACTGGGGCATTCATAAAAGTTGTTTTCACCGATTTCCAATAATTCCTTTTCAGAAATATGAGTCAGTTTTTCTTCTGTTGAAGCAGGCAAGAACTCAGGTGCCTCTGCCGGTAGTTTCTTTTCAGAATCTATAGTGCAGACAAAGGAAACCTGTGATTGAGTCTCGGGTTTACCAAACATAAAGATTCCTATCTGATCTTGTGTTTTCAGATATTTCTTAGGTTTGGACGCTCTTTTGACAGAGGCTGATGATGGTAGATCTGTGTTTTCAAACCACACATTCACCATCTTCAGAGGTTTCCTTCTGTGAGGTTCACCAGAGACTTTTCGCCTTTTGCTTACAGTAAGCAAATTTGGAAAACCGGGTTTTCTTGTACTTCCAATATGAAATAGAGAGGACAGAGACTTGTTTCTTTTGTTTCCAGTGTATGGATCTATATCACAGAAGTCAATTCCCCGTCTCCCTATTTGTGTATTAATTTTCTCGTACACCTTCTGTGCATCTTGATATTTCTTTATTAACAAATCTCTTCGGAGTAAATCTTGACAGAGGACTTCTTTTTCCTTTTGAAAATAATGTTTAAGAGCTAGAATGTTCATTCTGTCGGTCTCAACGTCTATAAGTTCTTTAGATTTTGTTTTTAATGCAGAGTTAAGTTCAGAAATCTTTTCTTTCAAAGGATTTAGGTGATTGTTCCAGTTTGTTTCAATTTCTTCCTTTTCTTGAAAGATTTTAGCCTTTTCTTGAGTGAGAAGTCTAGCTTCTTTTGAACACTTTCGCATGTCTTTTTAAGTTCTGTGTATTCAATGTTTAGTTTAACCAAATCAGCTTCTGCTTGAGTAGAGTTAGAGTCAGAAGTGGATACCTCACTATCGGAGTCGGATGAGCTGACCTCTGCCATTCCACAGAACAAGGCGTTTTTGTCGCCTTTATCAGATGATTCGTCCGACAGCCAGTTCTCCTGATTCACCATTAGCGACTTCTGAGCATAAAACTCCGCTTTCTTTTTGTAGTAAGCAGAGTCCCTCTGTGGGCGGTTTGGTTTGCTCCTGCAGTTAGCGGCATAATGGCCTGGCTTGCCACAGTTAAAACATCCTTGGTTATGGGAACCGTTGCCAACTCTGTCGTCTGACCTCTGTCGGTCACCACCTCTTTCAGTTCTGCATTCATTGGCGTAGTGGCCTGGCTTACCACAGTTGTAACATACTGGGTTCTGTGGAGTGTTGCCAACTTTATCGTCTGACCTCTGTCGGTCACCACCTCTGTCAGTCGACCTCTGTTGGTCGCTGCCTCTGTCGTTCCTTTCATTTGACCCTTCTCTTCCTCGATCATCTCATCCATAGCGTTCATTACCAGACTTCTTCTGGTAACCTCTTCTGAATTCCCTTGTCAAAAGGGCTAACGATTTAGCAATAGAGACCATTGATGTCTCTTCTTCTTCCACCACCTCCTCATCTTCACTATCAACGATCAAGATCTTCTTTTTCTTTTCCTTCTTTTCCTCTGCAGCTTTCTCCTTCGGCTTCTCTCTAGCTTTTGTGGTCTTACCGACTAGTGCAAGAGGTGCACTGATTTGTGCTTTTGCTTGTGCGATTTGAGGCTCTTGGGCTGCCAATGTTCCATAGAGATCTGACAGAGTCCAGGAGTCTAAGTCCTGATTTGTTTGCAGAGACATGGACAACTGGAGCCATTCATTATTGAGACTCTTTTGGAACATGACATTGTTCTCCTCAGAAGTTCTGTGGATTCCGAACTTCTTGCATTTGTTGATTAGAGAGTTGAACCGATCATATGTTGTCTGCAGAAGTTCTGTCGGCAGAGCTTTGAATGCGTAGTACTCGTTGATTCATTGGGCTCTGCGGTTCTTCTGAGTTTTGGCCCCACCCTCCAGTTGTTTTTCCAGTTCTTTCCACAGATCGTATGCAGATTCACACGCATCTAAGGATTGGAAAAGGTCATTGGGTATGGCCATTATCAGAAGTCTCTTAGTCTTCTGAGCAACTTCATATTTTGCCCAGTCAAGGTCTGACCATTTTTCCTTGGTCTTTGGTTTATCGTGTGCAGGGATTTCTGGAGTGCCGTCTGTGCCAGGTACACGGGGTACTGTGATCATTGGTACGAAAGGAGGATTGTTGATATAGTGCATGAGTTCTTTGTCAGTACCCTCGAAGAAGTGAATCATTCGTATCTTCCACTGAGGGTACTCATCTCTGAGTAGTGTGGGTGGCTTGGTTAAAGAACCAGCGGTGAAGAAGTTGTTTGTGTTTGCCATTTTGAAAGAGAATGAGGAATCCAGAAAACAGGGTATGAACCGTACAGCTTTTAGAGAATGAAGTGGATGTTTCTAATGGTTTTTATAAGCTTTAAAACCTTTATACAATGCACTAAAATGGAGATTTAACCGAAGAAACAGATTATGTAAGTTTACCAAAGTCGAAACAGGTCGAGAATGGCAGAAAAACAGATGCTGTTTTGAAAGATATGAAAAATAGGTTAAAAGTCCAAGTTTCTACAAAAAATCATTGTTAGTGAGGATCTCTTGATATAGAAAATCAAGAACCGCTCTGATACCAATTGTTGGTTCCTGTTTTACTTAACAATGAAGATTCTATCTAATTAGTTCAAACAATATATAATGCGTAAGCGTTTTAACGAGCTAACAGATATAATGAGGTAGAATAACACACAATATCAAATATATGAAGTGTAAATAACATAGATAAATAGCTCAATGATTCACTGTATTTGATATAATAAGAACACCAAGAACACCGAAAGGTTTGACAAGAAACTGCTCTAAAGGTGTGTGTGTTGTGTAAAGCTTAATAGAAGAACTCAACATGAGTCTTCTATTTATACTACTTCTAAAGGGGACAAGATCTTAGATAATAAGGACCGAAGGTACTAGGATACAGTTGATGAACAGTTGTTGGAATGTACTAATACACTATTCTGTTACTGTTGATACAACATGCATTAAATGCTCCATATTCTGCTTTAGGCTGAAACCTATCAGAGTTTGACACGTGGAGTTGTCAGGTCACGCCTTGTCAGAATGATCTTCAGAACCTTCCAATGGCAGATATTGTAAGAAGCACGTTTGTCCTTGTTTAGATCTTTTGCGTAGATCTTCTTTTTACCACAGAGGCTCTGTCAAGTATGACAGAAACTCTGTGGCCTTGTCCGCTTAGAAGAGTCTTCTGTTGCTTCTTCACTTCAGTCTTCTTGGCTAACCCGACAGAGCCTCTGTCGGAGACTTCTGTCTTCTCGGTTACTCGGCTACTCGGCAGAGCCTCTGTCGACGACTTCTATACTTAGCCTATTTTTCAATACTTCTATTAACAGAAAGATTGGAGCTAACAATTATGTTAGATGTAGGTTCAGTCCTGTGTTGAATTAGATTTGCAAAGGTAAGGCATTGTATGATGATCACTTTTTTGTGTAGAAATGAAAAAAAGGTTTCATCATTCTTTTGTTAACTTGTGTCTTTATCTCAATTTGTTCTTACCCTTTTTCTTGGGGTAAAAGTTAATGGAGCAGGATAAGTAAAGTCCTACAAAGCTTTCACATCTGAATCTTCATATCAAGTTGCAGCTAAAAAGTTCTACCTTTTAAAAACTTTTGATCAAGTATTTTTATGTTTGATCATAGGGGCTATTTGGCAGATGACAAATGATTTTGATGCAAAATGGTTAAGTGGGGGTAGAACGCTTGGGAGTCTTTGTATGATGTAGCTCATAATGAAATATGGATGTTTGGTAACCGTTTTGAATTGGACTGCCTGAATGATAATAATAAATTACCGTTTTAATCATCTGTATGATTTTGTTCTAAATGAAATAAAGCTGAATGAAATATAATTGTTTAGTAAATATCTGAATAAAATATTTACTTTGCAAAAATTATAGGATTTTGTTTTATTTTGGTCCTTATCTCTTCCTTTTCCTTGCCCCTCTTTAGTCGGTGTCTCTTCCTTTTCATAGCCCCTCTTTAGTCAGTGGTTCCCCTATTTATTCTTGGCCTATTTTCTATTGTAATGACTTTTCAATAAAAGAAGAGATTGATTAACGAAATCTCCGATACCATCGATTTCTAGATGGTATCAGAGCAGGTTCAAACCCTAATACTCTGATTAATTTCTTCCTTCAATCAAGATGGATTGAAACGATGACAGTGACAAGACCGGAGGCAGTTCCGGTGGTTCCATCGACTACAACTCACCATACTACCTCCACCCATCAGATTATCCTAAACAACTTCACGTCAACGATGTGCTTACCGACAACAATTATGGAGATTGGTCGCAGGAGATAACGAACTTTCTGTTTGCCAAAAACAAAGTTCAGTTCGTTGATGGCACCCTCGAGAAACCAGAGAAAACATCAAAAGATTACATGTTATGGATGCGGTGCGATGCAATGATAAAGGGATGGCTCACCACAACAATGGAGAAGAACATTCGTGCTAGCGTCAAATACGCAAGCACCGTGGCTGAAATCTGGACGGACCTTCTTGAAAGATTTGGGAAGGAAAGTGCTCCTAGAGCATACGAATTGAGGCAGCAGATCGCAACTACCCGACAGGGGTGGAACATCGGTGTCAACATACTACACCAAACTGCATTCATTATGGGATGAAACACAATTTGTCCAACCTATCCCTAATTGTTCATGTGCAGGTTGTTCATGTGACCTAAGCAAGAGATTTATTGAGCACCAAGAAAAGGAAAGACTCTATGAATTTCTTATGGGGCCGGACTCCGAGTTCAACGTAATCAGAACCCAGATTTTGGCAACAAAACCAACCCCTACCTTAGGAATGGCTTATCACTTGGTAGCGGAGGATGAGAGGCAAAGAACAATCTCCGTCGACAAGGGGCAGGCGATTGAAACAGCTGCGATCAAAGCCTTTTCGAAACGTGGTGTAGCATCGACCCAAAATAGAGACAAAGTCCCTGCAAAATCAGAAAAAGAAAGCAAAGGAGGAGATCACCGCACCTTCTGTGGGAGAGACAGTCACAAAAGGGAAGGGTGCTTCAAGCTTGTTGGGTACCCGAATTGGTGGCCGGGAAAATCTAAGGTTGAAAAGCCAAAACCAAAAGCCGCTTGCGTAGAGACTGGGTCTAGTCCAATTCCCGGATTTACTGACGAACAATACCAAATGTTTGTCAGCCACTTTGCAGGAACTAACGACAACTCAAAGGAAAAGGCAACACCAATGGAAAATATGGCAGGTAGACAAAACGGTAACGAAAAATGGTTCTTTGATTAGGGTTGCACCGAACATATAACACATCGATCCGATCTCCTTGAAAACAGGAGAAAGAATCCTCATGAGGCTCCCGTTATTATACCAAACGGTGAAGCTATTCACGTCGAGGAAAAAGGCGATTACACCTTGCGTGGAGGAGTACAATTAAATGGAGTTCTCCATGTTCCAAATTTCAATTGCAATCTCCTTTTTGTTAGCCGATTGAGTAAAGATATTCAATGTGCTATAACATTCTTTCCCGACTTTTGTGTTATGCATGGGTTACGTACGAGGGACTTGATTGGTGCGGGTAAATGCAAAGGAGGGTTGTACCGAATGGGGATGGTGGATGAAAACAGGAGGGCTTTGATGACAACGGTCGACACATGGCACAAGAGACTTGGGCATGCCTCAAAGGAGAAGCTTTCTGGAGTTGAACCCCTTAAGAGTATTTCTTTTGATCATAAAAACAATATTTGTGATTCTTGTGCAAAGGCAAAACTTGCCAGAACACCTTTTCCCATTAGTTCAATCAAAACCAATGATTGTTTTTTTTGGATAAGAAAACCAATGATTGTTTTGAATTGATCCATTGTGACATATGGGGTGGTTATCGTATTCCATCATACACACGGGCAAATTATTTTCTCACAATTGTTGATGATTTTAGTAGATCAGTGTGGGTTTTTCTTATCAAGCATAAAAAAGATGCTAGCACATGTCTAATCAATTTTTGCAAGATGATGGAGGTTCAATTTAGAAAAGTTATTAAAAGAGTTAGATGTGATAATGGGGGTGAATTCACATCCAATTCTATGATGGACTTTTATCACCAACAAGGAATCTTATTGGAAACCACCTTCCCACACACACCCCAACAAAATGGAGTCGTCGAGAGGAAACATAGGCACCTTCTCGAAACAGCCCGTGCCTTAAGATTTGAGGCAAATCTTCCCAAAAGATTTTAGGGAGAATGTATTTTGACAGCAGCCTATATAATTAATCGTCTCCCCTCCAAAGTTATTCAAAACAAGACTCCCTACGAGTTGGTTTTCAACCAAAAACCCGAATATAATCACATGAGGGTTTTCGATTGTCTTACCTACTTTAAAAATAATAATACCAAAGGAGACAAGTTCGAAGAGAGGGGGAGTCCAGGAATATTTCTGGGTTATCCACAAGGGACCAAGGGCTACAAGGTATACGATATCAAACATGGCAAAATTATTGTTAGTAGAGACGTTGTCTTTTGCGAAAACTCTTTTCCTTTCAAAAATTCCAAGTTCGATGAAAGGGATGAAGGCACTGAAATTTTGCAGTATCCAACTGGGACCATAGAAGAAACACAGCCTATGGATCAACCTAGTGAGCCCGCTGACAGCTCAAACGAGCCCAATGCTAGCGAGATGGACCTAGAGGCCGAGAATGATATCGCCGACTTGTCGGTGGATAATGAAAACTTCATCCATGGAAAAGAGGGTCGACCACAGAGTGTTGACCGAGATTTTGTGGATCAAAATAATAATGGTTACAATGTTGATGAGCAAACAGAGAACAAGAGCAAAAGGGCTAAATCACAGCCGAAACGGTTTCATGACTACATAGTCGAGCTTCCCCCATTGGTCGACCATACGCAACCCGCACCCGATCAAGCTTCATCTACGGTACACCCTATTGCAAATTTTATTTCTTATGAAAAAATTTCTGATGCTCACAAAGCTTTCTTATCGGCTATCACTTCAAATGATGAGCCAAAGTGTTTCAAACAAGCAGTGCAGGATGAGCGCTGGAAAGAAGCCATGAAACGTGAAATTTAGACCCTTGAAAAGAATGGAACGTGGACTCTCGAAGACTTACCAAAGGGAAAGAGAGCCATAGATTCAAAATGGGTCTACAAAGTAAAATATAAGCCTAATGGAGAAGTTGAGAGATTCAAAGCCCTACTCGTTGCTAAAGGATTTACACAATTGGAAGGCGTGGACTTTCATGACAAGTTTGCTCCGGTTGCCAAGTTGGTCACCGTTAGAACTCTTCTAGTGGTTGCAGCTAAGAAGGATTGGATTATTCACCAACTTGATGTGAATAATGCATTTCTACATGGAGATTTAAATGAAGAAGTGTATATAAAGATTCCTTAAGGTTTTTCCAAAGAAGGTGAGACTCGAGTTTGTCGACTTCGAAAATCCCTTTATGGTTTGAAACAAGCGTCACACAATTGGTGCCAAAAGTTCACATCTTCTCTCATTGGTCAGAATTCCAAGCAGTCCAAGGCTGATCATTCTCTATTCACACGCAAAGAAAAGGGTTTGTTTGTTGCTGCGCTTATTTATGTTGATGATGTTCTTTTAGTCGGAAATAATTCTTTGAAAATTCAACAAACCAAGAAATATCTTGATGAGGAATTTAGCATCAAGGACCTTGGTTTGTTGAAATACTTTCTTGGCATTGAGGTGGCAAAGACATCAGATGGTTTGGTCCTAAGTCAACGAAAGTTTACTTTGGACATATTGATGGATAGCGGAATGATGGGTTGTCGACCAAGTACTTTTCCCATTGAACCGAATCTAAAACTCGACAGACGAGAAAAGGAAGCACGAGTTGATGCTAGCTCATACCGACGGCTGATTGGTAGGTTGTTATACTTGCAGGTCACCAGGCCGGATATTGCATATGTAGTAAATGTCTTGAGTCAGTTTGTTGCTGACCCACGACAAAACCATATGAAGGCGGCAAATCGGGTCCTACGGTATTTGAAGGGTACACCAGGGCAGGGCTTACTTTTTCCACGAGTCGGTAAACCTGTCTTAACTGCTTATTGTGACGCAGATTGGCTTGGTTGTCCTTATTCTAGGCGATCCAGAACCGGTTTTTTTCTCCTTTTAGGAGGTGCTCCTATCTCTTGGAAGTCAAAGAAACAATCGCTTGTTTCACGTTCTTCAGCAGAGGCGGAGTATAGAGCTATGGCGACAACTGTGAGCGAAATTTTATGGGTCAGATGGCTTCTCAGTTACTTGGAGGTGGTCCTTACTACACCAACGCCATTGTACTGTGATAATCAGGCTGCTCGACACATCGCCAACAATCCAGTTTTTCACGAATGAACCAAACATGTTGAAATGGACTGCTATTTTGTTAGAGAGCGAGTAGAGTCTAAAGAGATTCCTCCTATGCACATCGACAACAAGATGCAAGTTGCAGGTCTATTAACGAAGGGCTTGGGATCTCGTCAACTTCAATCCTTGTTAGTCAAGACGGGCATTAAAGACTTACTTGCTCCATCTTGAGGGGGAGTATAGGATTTTGTTTTATTTTGGTCCTTATCTCTTCCTTTTCCTTGCCCCTCTTTAGTCGGTGTATCTTCCTTTTCCTAGCCCCTCTTTAGTCAGTGGTTCCCCTATTTATTCTTGGCCTATTTTCTATTGTAATGACTTTTCAATACAAGAAGAGATTGATTAACGAAATCTCTGATACCATCGATTTCTAGAAAAATAACTACTTAGTATTACTAGTTCAAAACAATATTTTGGAAGAAAGAAAAGTTCTACACCTTGACAAAGATTGAAGGAAAGTATTATATTCATGACATCTATAAGCAATACAAATATGCATACAAATGCATGTACACCCAAAATCAGGCCTATTGAGATTCTTTTTAAACATATCAATTAAAATTCAAAGGAATATCAACAGGCCTTGACCAACAGAATCTAAACAATTCACATAGACATACCGTTTCCTTTGCCTTACAAAGATGGTTTTCTCACTCCAAACTATGACCCTCTGATCATGAAGGGAGATGACGTGAGAGAGAGAGAGAAACATAGAAAATGTAGATCTATATAGATGTACATAATATTTTACAATATCAAATAATATCGTTACCTGTTGAACATGTTACCAGACCCTTAAATCAACATAAAGTTTGATACAAACTCCTAAATGATGATTTGAAAGTTGGTTCCTCAAAATAGGAATCAGGTGTTCCATTTTGATGTAATTTTCCCTATTTTATAATATAATCAGAGTTCTAATCTTAAAAGCAGAGAAGCAATATCTTGTAATATATATAATCAATGTTGAATTGAAGAGATTTTATGGTTACATAAACAAATATATGCTAATTATACTCTAGGATTCTTATCATACATGTAACAGATTCTAAAATCATTTATTAAATAAAATATGGTTAGTTCAATCAGTTATCAAATAAAATATGTTCAATAATATAATAAAAGTTATATAAGTTGTAAAATTACAACATATGCTTGTTATCATTAGTTTGTTGTTATCATCTCACTTGGGAAACATGGAGATTCATTACAGTACTATACTATACTATACATTGATCGATTTAAACTTGTATTCATCAAAATTGATGAGGATGAAGACGAACCGGAAGCCCATTAGCCGGGGTAGCCATGGGGTCGTATTCGATTTTCTCGTTTGGTATCAACAAATCCCATTTGAATTTCGTGACAATATTGTGAAGGAACACAAGTACTTCCAATCGTGAAAATTCTTTCCCTAAACACATCCTAGGCCCCCCTCCAAATGGTACAAATGTAAACGGACGTGGCCCTGCGCCTTCAAACCTCGATGGATCAAACCGCGTCACGTCCTTAAAGTTGGCTTCATCTTTATGTGTTGATACCGCACTCCAATATAGCTGAAGATTCAACACGAAAACAACAATATGACACTTAATCTTAACTTCCCACACGATCCTTAGCCTATATATATATATATATATATGTGTGTGTGTGTGTGTGTGTGTGTGTGTGTGTGTTTTGTGTATGTTAGTTACATACCTTCCATCCTTTGGGGATGGTATAACCTGCGTACTTGAAATCCACGAGAGCCTCTCTAAAGGCTCCAGTGACCGGTGGGTTTAGTCTCATAACTTCAGACACCACATTCCACGAGTATCTCATCTTCTGAATGTCCTCCCATTTCAGCAATTCCCCATCATCTTTTGCCGCACAAATCTCCATTTGGTCTACAAACAATCTCTCATTTTCATCATTCAAACTTAATTCATCAACAAAATATATGCAAACCGACTTAACTTTATATATATATATATAGGGTCAAGTTCAGGGGAAAACCTCAAAAAAACGGAAAACTAAGGAATACTTTGGTAGCCCTCCATCTAGACAGTATGCACTTGTGCATACAGGTAATTTGTAACATGCACACGTGCATATATGCACAAATGCATGATGCACTTGTGCTTATAGCCAAAAAAACAACTTAACTTACTTGTATGCACAAGTGCATACCGTGTAGATGAAGGGTTATTAGGGTATTCTTCAGTTTTTCATTTTTCTGAGGTTTTCCTTTGAACCTCCCTCTCTCTCTCTATATATATATATATATATATATATAAAGGTATTACAATAAAGATGTTAGGATCTATTTGAACATCCCAACATGTCTTTTAGGACACTTTTGAAATCAAAAGTCTTAGAAAACGTATTAGGACACCCATAGCAGTCTAATAAAACGTATTCGGACACACTTATATATTTGCTAACTTAGTCTTATAAATCAGTCTATTAGGATATTTATGCATATCTAACGTTCTATGAAGTTGATTTTCTTGTAGTGGATCAAATTAAATGAGGGATGGGAGCATACAACTGACCTCTCAACACTTTCTCATAAACATCAGGATGTTCGCCGAGGCTCTTCATGACCAACGTGATAGAAACCGTGGAGGTATCGTGACCCGCAAAGAGTAGTAACAAGATGTTGTTGGCAATCTCCTTCTCAGTTAAATACCTTCCATTTTCGTCCGAAGACGAAAGCAAATGTGAAAGGAGGTCTTGTGAAGATGATGCCTTTCCTTCCAAAAGTGCCATCTTTCGATCTTTGATAATCGTCATAAGTTCAGTCCTAATGGTTGTTGCTGCTTTTTTTGAGCTATAAAAACGTGTTCCTGGGATCTCTAGAGGAAGTTCGATGATGCCTTTCAAGAAGATGTTGAAGAGGGAAGCGAGTTTCGAAATATGGTTTGGTTCCTCGAGGCTCATAAATAAACGACAGGCGAGCTCGAAGGCGTATAATTTAACTGTTTTGAATACGTTCACCTCCTCCTTGCCTTCATAGGAACAAATTAGTTTAAAACATTGATAAAATAACATTGCTCGTTATATGCATTATATCCTAAGATGAGAATTTTAGGGGTGTTTGGGATTGCTTATTACAAATTATGTTTTTAAAAATATTTATTAACTTATGTAGTTTCAGATCATAATTTTATAAAAAATGTTTGGATTAGTTTATGGTGGTACCAAAACGTAATAAGCTAATTGTTGTAAAACGGAAAAGAGATAATGCTAACTTAAAACCAAATTAAAGAGTTTAACCAAAGTCAAACAAGGGATAAGTTAGTGATCCCAATGAATCCCTAACTTGAACACTCAAGGGTGTTCTTAGCGTATAAGACAAAATTCCCAAAACATATAAATATGATCATTCTAAATATGCATCCAACACAAAATAAAGAGATAGAGTTAGAGTTAGAAGAAAACATCAAGATTTACGTGGAAACCCAAAACGGGAGAAAACCACGGGTGAAGGAGACCACCGAGAGAAATCCACTAGTGAAAGATGAAGATTACAAAGCTCTTGACGGAGTAGAATCACAACTATGGTGGGTGTGTGTATTTGGAGATAAAAATGATAAAATGGGTGAGTGTGTGTATTTAGAGATAGAAATAATAAAATGGGTGATGTCTAAACATGTTCTTAGTTGGGTTTTATACCCAAAGCTCTACCTATTTTGGGGAAGCACTTAAATGAGATCATGGAAGTGTAAACTTGAAGAACCCATTTTTGGTGAAAGTTGTAATCGGCAAAGATGAGTCTTTCAAGCATGTATAATCAGATTTTCGTGGCCCAAGGAGAGTATATCAAAAGGGACGCAATCCCTTAAAATAGGGAAAAACAAATCTGATGAAAAAATCACTTTTTGGGAGATGTGAACAGTGCTCGTGGCCACAATCTTTAACCCTCGCGCCCGCGAGCTAATTTTTTGCCTCCAAACTGCATGTTTGGCGCGTCCGCGAGCAAATAGGCGTGTGCCCGCGAGCAGACCAAAATTTGAGGCATTTTTAAGAATCTCCACTTCCAAAGAACATAACCCCAAAAAAAAATCCAAGAACAAAGCTCCACAAAGCATAAACCATCGTCACTAGCAAACGTATTGACTTCTCTGAAAATGATTATCAAAAACTAGTCTCCTCTACAGTAGCCCCTCATGAGCTACTTCAAACCAAGAGCACCGACCAAGCTCGAAAATAAATCGAACTTAGTCGTAGGAAGAACCTTCGTCGTCATATTTGCCAGAACAATCTAAGTATTGATTTGTAGAAAAGATATTTTACTGTTTATTTGATATATCATTGAAAATTTTAAATTAGTTGTTCTTTCCAAATTTAAAAAATTTACATTTAAATCTGTTGGTACGGTGTCGGTGATACTCATTTTTTGTAGTGTATAAATAATATGTAATGTCGGTTTAGATATAGATATATATTTCAAAATAGATATTTTCATATTTTTCCAATTATTTGTTAAATAAAATGATTACCTAAAACTTAGAGGGTGTTTAGTTGGGGTATTGAGGGGTAAGGAATGAGAATGATAATGAAAATTGTTGTCTGGTTTGATATAATATAATGGAATCATTACCCCAAACCATTAATTTCAATTCCTGACCAAATTGGGGGGAATGAAATTTTTATTCCCGCTTAGTCATTTTTTCTCATACGTCCCTTCATTTCTCGATGTTGAATGAAAAATATTTTTTATTTTCACATTGGACGTCACATATTTGTATTAAAAAGTTTATATAAAATATTTGTTTATTAATAATATTGGTTTAACCAAACAACATCAATGGAATGCTCATTCCTATTCCCATTCTCCTGCATTCCCATTTTCATTTTCATTCACATTCCTTAAAATGAACCAAACGCCCAGTTAGATTGTTCTCATATCAAATAATAATGAATTTTTATTTGACTATGACTATTAACTATACATACATACATACATACATATATATATATATATATATATAGAGGGATAATAAATTGTAAACCGCTAAATGTGTGTAAACTTGTAAACTTTTGGATTTCATAGGTTTTCTTGATGAAACTATTCTATGAAATTGTTTATTTTGATAAAAATGTTTCATATCATTCATTTCCTAATGAAAGTGTTTCATATATTTGTGTTTTTTATGTAAAACGAAAAAGTTTCATCAAGTTTCATAGGAATGAAAAAAATATATATGAAACTACAAAAAAAACACAAATATATGAAACAATTTCATCAAGAAATGAATGATATAAAACAATTTCATCAAAATAAACAATTTCATGAAAAAATATCATTAAAAAATCTATGAAATCCAAAGTTTACACGAAAAAAAGTTTACAAAATAGTGAGTATATATATATATATATAGAGAGAGAGAGAGCTTCAAATGTAAACTTTTTTTTCGTGTAAACCGTAAACTCTCGATTTCATAGGTTTTTTTGATGATTTTTTTATGAAATTGTTTATTTTGATGAAATTGTTTCATATCATTCATTTCTTGACGAACTTTTTTTGCGAAATTTGTAGTTTCATAGGTGAAAAACGGAAAATGTATGAAACAGTTCATAAAAATGAAAAAAAACCTATGAAACTACAAATTTCATAAAAAAATTTGTCAAGAAATGATTGATATGAAACAATTTCATCAAAATAAACAATTTCATCAAACAAATTCATTAAAAAAAACCTATGAAACTACAAAGTTTACACGGAAAAAAAATTATATTTAAAGGAGCCTCTATATATATATATTCTGTCATCATCCCTTAAAACACCAAAAACTATGAAACACAATTTGTAAGTGCGAATGATTCATTATTCATCAACTATAATCAATCATTCCATTACACCCATCTTTGATTATTTTCTTTCCCTGGTCCCTACCCCTCTAATATTTGTTACCCTAAAATCCGACAATGTTTTTCAAATGGAAAACCTAACTTCCCCATGAGATTTCATTCCCAACACTAATATCTCTTATTTTCTTGTATTGCTAGATAGCCGGTTTGGAAATGATTAAACATTCTAAAAAAAGAGATAAAACTAACGCGTATTAACGAATCAAGTTAAATCAGATAACATGTTGTTTGAATTCGACTACACAAAATAGTATATATCGTACACGAATTCAAACAACTTTTTTCAAAATTGTATACAAGCTTGAATATTATTTATCAGCTAAATGCTCGTTAAACAATTTTAAGTTACAAGTTCTCACCTAAATCTGATGCTTTATAAGCTTGTTCATGTATTTGAACTTGCAATCGGTTAACTTGCTTGCAAAATTCAAGCTTGAAAACTCGTTTATATTCTGATTGTTATGGTTTAGGAATACATAAAATGTTTGACCCAAACCCAAACCCAAACCCGTTCATTTTTTCGAATTAAGTTGTCTAGACCCACTTTTTTAACGGGTCAAGCGGGTCGGGTCTAACGAACCGTACCGTGAACAGCTCGTTAATACGACGGTCGAGTAGCTAATGCTCGAATCATTAACCTTATATATTAGATAAAACAGTGAAAAATATTAAAATAGTACCACCAATAAGATAATAAGGTACATAATACCTTGCCAATGAGTTTGGATATGGCGACGTGTGACAATGTCCATGGTGGCCGCATAGTGACTGGCGAAAGCATCAGGACCTAAATACGATAACAACATTTTCCTCATCCACTTAGCTTCATCGCCACGAATCGTAATCAAGCACCTCCCGAAAAGCTTCCTCACCGGCAACGGCCACCATGCCGCCACGAGCTTGTTCTCGTTCCCAAATAGAAATTTATTACCCGCGGGACCGCATAACACGGCCACACGGTCACCGAGCAACGACGTCTTGAAAACTAGAGGACTGCCGTGTTTCTCCACCCGTTCCTGAACGAATCTCTCCGGAACTCCTTCCCATCCGGCGCGGAGCAACGACAGAGATTCTCCGATGAACGGCCAACCAAAGCTTCCCGGTGGAAGATTGATTTTGGTGGTTTCGGATCTTCGATTTTTGTAAATGATCGAGAAAATGTAAGAAATGATAAGGAGGAAGAGGAGGAGAATTGGCGTGAGAAATTGAATCATGATTAGTGTGTGGGAAGTAGCTCTATCAACAATGTGGAAGTGTTTATATATGCACTTGACTATGTGGTTAAGATATTAATGGAAATCGTCCACTAATTTATATCACTTGAATCAATATTGGTTGTCTAATGATTTATATAATTCGAGGCTAATATTTTTATGACGTTTTTATAATTAACTTAAGATAGAATATAGTAATAGTATTGGCTAAGGCAGAGGATCGTGTGAGAAATTGAGGTTAACGTGAGAAGCGTGAAAATTAAATCTGAACCGTTGATCACTTATAATCATATGCTCTCTCTTAAATTACGGCTTTGAAGGGAATTAATCTGGTGCATCATATCTCGATGCATGTCATCTTAATGTGTGTTCATTTCTCATCTAACCGTTGTTAACCACTTCTCATATTAATCTCAACCTCTCCTTGAAACTCAACGTTATTGGCTAATTAAATAGTTATGAATATATATAAAATTAAACAAAAAACAACTGTTATTAGTATAATATATTATGTGTATATTTAAAAATGAATATATACTATAAATTCATTAATCCATAAAATTCATTAATGAATGAATATATATTATGGTTTGATGAATCAACAAAAATGCTTGATTGAATTTGAGATAATTAACTAAGGAAGAAAAAATAAAATTAAAGAAGCACTATTTTCTCCAAACACTAGGTAAAAAAAACACAAAAATGTGTGTTCTACTTAGAGCATCTCTAACAACTATGCTATATAGAAAAACGAGAGATTTTAGCAATTTTTTACTCCAACAGTTATGCTATATTGTATGCTAAAATAGAAAAAATATGAGAGATAAGGTAAAAATTTCTAAATTTAGAGAAATTTTCTTGTATGTCAAAATTAGAGAAAAGAGGAAAGAGAAATAATATTTTATTTTTTACACCAATAAGAGACATTTAAATTAAAAGGTTAAGAAAAGAGAAATAATATTTTATTAATGTATTGATTATTTTAATATTTTAATTAATACTACAATCTCTAAAATAACATAGTTGTTAGAGTTGGAAGCAAGTTTTAGAGATTTTGACATTTGATACTCTATTTTGGAAAAAAAAACATAGCATAACTGTTGGAGATGCTCTTAGTTGGCTACATGGTCGATTCTCAGCCTTACTTCGTATTTTCCTTAGAATTATGATTACAACATTCTTCGACCTACTATATCAATTTTAATAATAAATACCTTTTTGGGTTTTATTCACCTTTAGTCTATTTCGTATTGGGCAAGAGCTTTCAATAAAGCATCTCTCACTTGGAACGCAAAACCAGTGTGCTTGCCTCTTACATATAGGAGAGATGAAGCAGAATAAGAGATCCTCGTGCTTTATCTAATATGTTCAGTTCGTATCCACCGTTGATGTTAAAGAGAGAACTGCTAGAAGCCAACATTAGTACGAGAATGAAAGAGACGAAAGGAGAATAAAAATGCAAAAAGGTATTTATTATAATAATTGATATAATAAGTGAAAATAAACATGGCAACAAGTTTTATTAGGGTTTAAAAGAATCTTTAATATGGGATAGAAGTTCTTGTTCAATTATATCTATATCTATACTACTTTATGAAAATAATATAACAGTTTTTTTTTACATTCAGTTTTTCTAACCATCAGTTTTTTTCAACAGCACGACCTACCTTCAGCTTTCTTCTCCCCGATTATCTTCAATCCAGTTCAACTTCTCTCCATGACACGACCTCCCCCTCCCCTCTCCTTCTCCACGTCTCCATTCCCACTGTGAGAATAGATGTAGGAATCAATCGATGAACAAACGAGAGAGAGATGTGGCTGAACTGCAACAGCTTTTCATATATTGAATGAGAGGTTACAAAGACTGATTAACCTAATAATAAACCCTAAGAGGTCTATATATACAAAGTAAGTTACATGTAATTACAGAAAGGACCCTGAACTATACATATTAACAATAATACTCTAACACCCCCCCCCCCCCCTCAAACTCAAGTAGGGGAAGAATGAGCCAAGTTGAGTTTGGAAACAAGATCCCGAAAACACCCTGGAAGATGAGCTTTGGTGAAGATGTCTGCGGTCTGATCAATGGCTGAGATTGGAAGAAGTTTAATCGTCTTGCGAAAAACATGTTGACGAGTGAAATGACAGTCAATCTCGATGTGCTTTGTACGCTCATGAAAGACATCATTGTGAGCAATCTGAATAGCACTGTTGTTATCACACCACAATGGTGTTGGGGAAAACTGATGAGCACCCATATCAGATAGTAACCAGCGTAGCCATACAAGTTCTTGTGTAGTGTCAACTAAGGCTCGATATTCAGCTTCAGTACTGGACCGAGCTGTCAGCGATTGTTTCTTGCTGCGCCAGGAAATAGCGAGTTCCCAAGGAAGAAACAATATCCGGTGGTCGAACGACGATCTGTTATGTCTCCATCCCAGTCAGCATCTGAGAAGGCACGAAGAGTTAAGGATGATGTGGATGAGAAGTGAAGCCCATGAAACATTGTCCCTTTGAGGTACCGCAGTATACGAAGAACCGCGGCATAGTGATCTGAGCATGGAGCAGCCATGAACTGGCTGACTATATGAACTGCATAGGAAAGATCTGGTCGAGTAACAGTCAGGTAGACCAGAGAACCAACTAGTTGACGGTACCGTGTAGGGTTCCGCAGCGGGGTTCCGGCATTGGGAGCAAGATGCAGATTTTTCTCAATGGGTGTAGATGCAACTTTGTTGTCTGTAATTCCAACTTTGGACAACAGGTCTGAAATGTACTTGGCTTGACAGAGATAGATGTCAGATGAGTCTGACAGAACTTCAAGACCAAGAAAGTAGTGTAGCTTACCAAGATCTTTCATCTCAAAGCATGAGTTGAGAGACTGTTTGAGATGGGTGATGCCTGTAGAGTCACTGCCGGTAATGATTATATCATCAACATACAATAGGAGTAAGATAGTACCAGCAGCAGTGGTCTGAGTAAACAGGCCAGAATCATAATTACTCGGAGAAAATCCCAAAGAAATGACAGTATTGCTAAATTTTTTAAACCAAGCACGAGGAGCTTGTTTGAGGCCATAAAGGGCTTTTCGAAGTCGACATACATGACCCTGACGAGAGGTCACACCTGGAGGGAGTCTCATGTAGACTTCCTCTTCGAGATCACCATTTAGAAAGGCATTCTTGACGTCCATCTGGTAAAGTGGCCATCTTTTAGTGGCAGCTATAGCGAGAAGACTACGCACCGAGGTGACACGAGCCACAGGAGCAAACGTCTCCTCGTAATCAATGCCATATTCTTGATTGAAGCCTTTTGCCACAAGGCGTGCTTTGTATCGATCAATGGATCCATCAGACTTGGTTTTGATTTTGAAGACCCATTTGCATCCAATGGGTGACTTGCCCGGTGGGAGAGGTACAAACTCCCATGTATTTGCTTTGTCAAGGGCCTGAAGTTCCTCAGTCATAGCTTGCCTCCAAACAGGATTAGAAGCAGCTTCCTTGAATGAAGTGGTTCATGGTTGGACAACAGTGTGGCATAGCAATGAAAATCACGAAGGTGAGAAGGAACTTGTCTTACCCGGTCGGAGCGTCGTACTCCATCTTGTGGTTGAGAGGAGCTAGGATCCATAGACTCAGCAGACGGCTCAGAGGTAGTCGTTGGAGATGGTGCAGATGATTGAGGTGCCGGGACAGGAGTACTGAGAAAGAGTACCCTGAGATTGAAGAAAAGAGAGGAGTGAAGATTCTTTGTATTCCATAGCAGTGTCTGCTCGAAGAACCTTTATAGGCTTGGAAAACTGGGTTAGAATCATACGGGCAAAGGTAATATAAATTTTAGGTTGTTCTGAGCGATTTTTCATGAGATAGATCCATGTAAAACGTGTGTGATCATCGATAAAAATGACAAAATATCGAGCACCTCCCATAGATGGGTGTGGTGCTGGTCCCTATACATCAGAATGAATAAGATCAAAAGGAGAGGCAGATTTAAATTCATTGATTTGAAAAGGTAAAGCATGATGTTTGCCAAGTTGACAAGATAAACAAGAAACATTTTCAGAGGAAGTGTTTCCTAACAATCCTGACCTAGCTAACACTTTTATTCTAGATAAAGATAAATGTCCTAAGCGCGCATGCCATAGTTCAAATGAGGGAGTACTGGAAACTGAAGCAACAAAATTTGATGACGGTAAGGGAAGACTGAGGTAGACTACTTCAATCATCCGACCCACTTTACGGCCTACTACAAGGATCTGCTTGGTCTTTGTATCCTGCACAACTGTAACACCCCGAATCTTTGACTAATTAATGAAGTGTCTACACGCGATTTTCATGCATACAAGCGATATTATTCAGCCAACTTAAGTTCCCGAGCTTGAAAATCGGATTTGGACGTCAAAAGAGAGAGTTTGGACAGCAACTGGCAGGTCATCAGCGACTGTGACCAGCGACTATGCCCTGGGCATAGTCGCGAGGGTCAATGTCACGACAGGGGGAGAGTTTCGTGAAATCAAGCAGTAGGGTGGCAGGTGGTAGCGACTATGCCACGCGACAATGCCTTGGGCATAGTCGCGAGGGCATAGTCGCGGTGGAGGTGACGGGTTCTGTTTGAATACCCGATTTTTTGAGAGTTCAGCTTCATTTTTCTCTTATTTCAACAGCAAGATCGATTCTTCTCTCTCTCTAGGCGATTTTCCTCTCCCAAAACCCTTTCCTTCTTCACTCCAAAGCTAGGGTTTGATTGAGGCTTTCATCTTGCAACCAAGCTACCATTAAAGAGCATTGTTAAAGATTTCTAGCAAGATACTTGTGTTCCTTATCGCCTCCATTTTCTAGGGTTTCTCTAATCCTCTCTCATCTTCTTCAAGAAAGGAAGTTTGAAGTTCATTTTGGTAACCTAGAAGAATTTTGTTGGTGGATTCAAGTTGTGATTGAGGTAATCTTCTCTTCTCTTCGTTTTGGAAATTAGGGTTTCGATTTATTGGTGGTTTTGAATGTATTATGTGGGGGAATTGATTCCAAGTGTTTAGGGATAAATATTTATGGTTGGAAACTTATGAATCTAGGTTCTTGGAGATTTTAGCTTGAAGATGCAAGTTGTCTCGGAGGAGCTTACGTTTGGGAGAAAAATCTAGATTTAGCCTAAATCTAGCAAGGTGTTCAAGTTACTTTGCAAAAACTTTGTACATGCCAAAAATAGTATTTTCCAAATATTTGTGTGTTTTACTTGAAAATATCTATGGTTGAGTTATTTGGATAGTTTAACTCTTTTGATATGTTTATCTTCATAAATGTGTAAAACACCCATATTTGGGGCTTTTGGATATTTGGATGGTTAGAAATCATAATATGACTTTAAAAGATTAATTGCTCAAAATGAGGTTTATTGGATGGTTTGATCATGTTAGCGTAATTGATTTTATAAACCAATTGAGAAATGCACTTTTAGTGTTATGGGTCATTTTGAAAATAATAAGGGTGTGAGTCCTTCGGGAAAACCTTTTTGTTTAACCGTGTCGAGTTTTGGGGTTAATGATGATTTTGTGGTATTGTTTGTCTAAACAATGTTTAAACGCATTTTATGCGATGATGACCGCTAGTTATGGGTCTAGCAAGCTTGGAGCACTTTTCTCGGTTTTGACTGTGAGAAAGTCTTGGGAACAATTGTCCGGTTTAAATGGCTCGATGTGGAGTCTTGTTTATGGGTTGCTTTTATTGCACCGTTTTGCATATTATTGCACGTTGTTGATATTTACATGCTTGGGTGAGTGAGTCATTCCGGGATAGGCATGTTGTTTTAGACTGTGTTGCATTGGATCCATAGGCATGTTAGTCAGTCGTTGGTAATGGTCAATTGGGTATCTTGAGGTTGGACCTCGTAACTCATGTCTTATGACCTTAACTTTTCAAGTGGACACTAGGAGGGTTGAGTCCGGAGGTGCTACCTGGGAGGTAGGCGCTAGGACCCCCGCCGCTTATAGAGGGTGCCTTGGAGGTGATCCTAAGTGTGTCGGGCCTTGAGGTGGAGTCTTGGAGACGGAAACTAAGGTCAACTGTCTCTTGTGGTGGAACTTGTTGAGAAGTCGTAGGAACCCTTGGATGGTCCAGTCGCGAGGGTTGTACGATGAACGTTGTATGGGTGGTATACTTATGTGTTACCTCCACCTTCAATGGATACGGGTCTCCCCCGTTTATGGTATTTGGATTTTTATGACATTTTACGTTTGCGTGAGTATTGCTTCGTATTATGTTTTCAAAGAAAGGTTATAATAAAATGGATGGTTTTCCATGTTTTACGGGCCGAGTATTTATTGTCAACCATATTTGAAGGCTTTTGCCTAATATAGAAATTATTCACGTAATTGTGTGAGTTGGAAAATGGATGAATTGCAATTAAAGTAAACTCTTTTGAAATCATGACTAAACTACTACTCTTTCGATTTATGATTTTACATAGTCATGATAAAATGCTTGAACTCACTAGGCGTTAGCCTAACCCTTTTTATTTGTCGGCATGTGCAACAGGCTCAGGTTGGGGTAGCTCTAGCTACATTGTGAAGTGGCGAGTGCTAGTATAGTGCACGAGAGGTGACTTGATTAGTGAAGTCTTCCGCAATTGTTTGGACTAGCAACTTGTGTTGTGTTAAGTAACACCCGATTAAGTTATTTTATTGTGGACTTATGATGTTTAAAATTCCGAGGTATTTTAAGGAATGAATTGTAGAAGCGATTATATCTATTTTGATTATTTTATTGAATTTTAAAGTTAGTTGCTCGTTCCAAGTTTGAGGGTGTTACAAGTTGGTATCAGAGCATAAGTTTGAGAGATTTAGGTGTTGATTTTGGATACCTAGACTCAAACTAGCGTTTGTTTAAGTAAATGAGAGTGAAATTCACCAATAGGCACTTTAAGATAGGTTGTTTCGAGGTCAATGGATGTTGTTAGAAACGAGAATCACGTCGAGAGTAACAAGGATAATCATGTACGGTGCGTTCATAATGGCACCTGGCCAGTGTCATGGTGAACCTACTAGTACATGTGCATACTTTAATTACTTTAATGTGATGATCGTTGGAGTAGTGAAGGAGGTTCTAAGCTAGTAGTCGTTGGAATAGATGAACGATTCTAGTATTAGTCACTTGGAGTGACGATAAGTATGATATTTGCTTTAAGTAGACCGTTTCGGGTCAAGACTGATGGTTGGATTGGAACCATAGAAATATTGAGCCGACTTTGATTCGAGGAAAAACCGTAAGGTTAATGGATATAATACCCAACTTGCCTTAAGAGGTTTGAACGTCCGGGTGACAATAGTGGGCCGGAGGATTATGGAGGAGTATGAGTTGAGACGTTGAATGCCGACTAGGTCATGCACAAAGTTTATTTTGAAAATAAATTGCATCAACTATTTCTTGTGTTTCAAATCCTTATATGGATTGTATTACAAATTTTGGAAAATGTTTAACACACGCACAAGATTTCAAATTATGGGTTTTCGAACCTACATGAAATTATTTTATTGCGGGAGTTGCAAACTCCGCCGGGATTTGTTTTGCTTTATTTCATTATTGTTCAACATTGCTTTCGAATATAATGATAATCATATTTTTATGATGTTTAAGATGTTGGGCAAGTAACTACGGCTTGTGACTTTAACATTGGATCTCCTCCACATATGTTAGAGTTTGGACGGAAAGTTATCTTCCATGATGTCTGTGTAAAACTATTTTGGAGAATTTGTTTAATGTGAATTGTTAAAAAATGTTGTTTATGTGGTATTACCTTAGAAGGAGTTTTGGAATTTGGTATTTTAGCCATGATTTTGCTTAATGCAATTTGACTTTGGAAGCACAATGTTTGGTGCTATTTTGTTGACTTGGAGTCATTGAGTTCGTTGAATTTCATGGAGTTTTGTTGTACGACGTTTTGTGTCGTGTGGGTACAATTTTACAATGTTCATACTCTACTTTCTTATGTGAAAAGTTCATGAATTATGTTAGGTATTTTGTCCCACTCGAGTTTTGTTGAGAAATGTTAATTTTATGCTATAAGGCGACTAAAAGAGATGAGTTTGGAACTCTAGTGTCGCGTAACTTTTCTTTCAAGCATTTGTGTTATTAAGTATTTCGTTGCAAATGGTTCAGTGTATGGATTGGTTTATACGTGGCTTAAGTGATGCATGAAAGAATATTTTGGTGACATTTCATAATAATTTGCTTTGTGCTCTTTCGGTCAGTTAAATGTTTTATTATCATTTCATGTAAAGGCTTTATATCGACTTAGGGGTATGCATAGCTTGGTAACTATTGGTTCTCGACATTTTGATAAACGAGTCGTGCATGAAAATGTTTTATTAACTCCTTGTTTAAATGAAAGGCCATTTGGTCGAAGCATGTTTTAGCGGTGTGGGGATCACGGATGGTTTACGATACGTGATATTTAAAAAAAAACACGAATGTATGAGTCGTTGACATTGGTCAATTTTGATTTGCCGAATATTTTGGAAAATTGAAAACTTTTTGGTTTTGTAGGAAATGGGTATTTTGAGTATTTTTGACAAGTACATTTTTTAAGCAACGACATTTTGACGTTTTAAGTTGCTAGTACGGAACTTTTGATGAAAATGCTCTGTGTTGAGAATTTTGGAGAAAAATGAATTTCTTAAACTTGGGGAGCATGGGAACACCTATGATTTGAACTTTGATGCGCACCGTTGGTGCAAACTGGGATTTGAAAATAGGTTTGAACCCTGTTGGTGTCAACAAATTATTAACACTTATTTCCTCATATGTTTTGGAAAAACGCATTGTTGTGTGCAAGTTTTACCAGAAACGTTTTGCTTATGTGTCATTATGTAACCAGTTGAAGAAACTTTGGAAATTGATTTAAAGAATTTCATCTTTTGAAATTGGTCGAGAACTATTTGTTGCATGTTATTTCATTTCAAGAAATTTCTAAGAGAGTGTTACAAGCTTGCATGCCTACCCCCAATTTGAGGTTTTATGATGTTTTAGTAGATATTTTCAAATGATGGAAACGGATTGGTTTTGTCTTTAAATTTGGAACTTACACAAGTCAGTTGTGTTTGACTAACGTGTGATTATGAACTGTTCATCGTTTTCGTGTAATAAACTGACGCGCACAAATTTGATTGGTAAATCTTGTTCCATGCCATTTTATGGTTAGAAAGGAAATTTTGGAGTCAAATGTCGTTGGGACTTCTTTTGAAATACGTGCACACCTTTTATTGCACCCTGTTTAAAGTCAGACAATTACTTTACGTGCATGTCATGAGTCAATCCATACTAGAACCATGGCGGTTCATTTTAAAGAAGTTGTTTATTACGCTTTTGCGTTTTGGGGATAATCTGAACTGCAATGAAATAATTTTTAACATGATTTTTCATATGTGGGACAAGTGTGTCCGTTTTGCGTAACTACCGAATTGATGATAGTAGTTTTTCTATACGTACGATTTATTTGATATAAAAATCTTTGCGTTGAAATTTTTTGTGAAAGGTTTTGATTGATTGGCATATTTATTGAATAACGCACTTGAAAACCTTGAACTCATTAGGACTTTGGAGAAGTTAATAAACCCAATTGAAAGTAAGGGTGTAGAACCTCGACTATGAAGAGTTGGGCGTTCAAGCACGTGGCATGACTATAGGCCAGATGATATCGGTAGCAAAGTCAATGTTTTGTGGTAATCGGAGGGTTAGACTTGCGGTAACGCATTTTGAGGTTGGTGTAGCCGTTTTGTTGACAACCTTAGTTTTGTGGAAACACTCGGTAAACGGAACTCATGTGTGGAGTCCTGTTAAAGTTCAAAGCTTGGTGGTATAACTAGGTGTCAACCTTTGTGGGTTTGAGGTCGGAAACCGTTAGTGTAATCGGGGGATTGTAGTCCGATTTTAAATGAAATAATGGTAACGGTTAGTAACCTTAAGATGCTCAACTGTGATGAGTGGTTTTGGTGGAATAACTTCGTGTATGGTTACACGGCCTGTCGGTTTGATGATTGATGTTGGGATGGATTCGTGGAGTCTATTAGAACTCGTTGGATGTAGATAACAATTAATGGTAGGAATAATCAGAATTGATGATTCTGTTGGGTTCGTTAGCAAACAAACCTTGGAGTGATTAGAGTCTGAAATCGGAATCGGGATGTATGGAACATTTAAGGTTGGGAGACAACCGAAGTCTTGTGGTTATAAGCTGCTTTGGTAAGTTAAGCGTTACTCGGATGTAAGTGTGATGAGCCTAAGGGGATATTAGGTGTGAGCATCGATGCAAAGATTTTCGGGGCAGTTCGGTCAAGAAGGACAATTTAAGTCTCAGTTGGAAATTGAAGGAACATGAATAAGTTTGAAGTCGGTAACCGTTGGAGGTGCGAGAACTAGATTTCGAGGACGAAATCTCTTTTAAGGTTGGGAGGATTGTAACACCCCGAATCTTTGACTAATTAATGAAGTGTCTACACGCGATTTTCATGCATACAAGCGATATTATTCAGCCAACTTAAGTTCCCGAGCTTGAAAATCGGATTTGTACGTCAAAAGAGAGAGTTTGGACAGCAACTGGCAGGTCACTAGCGACTGTGACCAGCGACTATGCCCTGGGCATAGTCACGAGGGTCAATGTCGCGACAGGGGGAGAGTGTCGTGAAATCAAGCAGTAGGGTGACAGGTGGTAGCGACTATGCCACGCGGCAATGCCCTGGGCATAGTCGCGGTGGAGGTGACGGGTTCTGTTTGAATACCCGATTTTTGGAGAGTTCAGCTTCATTTTTCTCTTATTTCAACAGCAAGATCGATTCCTCTCTCTCTAGGCGATTTTCCTCTCCCAAAACCCTTTCCTTCTTCACTCCAAAGCTAGGGTTTGATTGAGGCTTTCATCTTGCAACCAAGCTACCATTAAAGAGCATTGTTAAAGATTTCTAGCAAGATACTTGTGTTCCTTATCGCCTCCATTTTCTAGGGTTTCTCTAATCCTCTCTCATCTTCTTCAAGAAAGGAAGTTTGAAGTTCATTTTGGTAACCTAGAAGCAGTTTGTTGGTGGATTCAAGTTGTGATTGAGGTAATCTTCTTTTCTCTTCGTTTTGGAAATTAGGGTTTCGATTTATTGGTGGTTTTGAATGTATTATGTGGGGGAATTGATTCCAAGTGTTTAGGGATAAATATTTATGGTTGGAAACTTATGAATCTAGGTTCTTGGAGATTTTAGCTTGAAGATGCAAGTTGTCTCGGAGGAGCTTACGTTTGGGAGAAAAATCTAGATTTAGCCTAAATCTAGCAAGGTGAGTTCAAGTTACTTTGTGAAAACTTTGTACATGCCAAAAATAGTATTTTCCAAATATTTGTGTGTTTTACTTGAAAATATCTATGGTTGAGTTATTTGGATAGTTTAACTCTTTTGAAGTGTTTATCTTCATAAATGTGTAAAACACCCATATTTGGGGATTTTGGATATTTGGATGGTTAGAAATCATAATATGACTTTAAAAGATTAATTGCTCAAAATGGGGTTTATTGGATAGTTTGATCATGTTAGCGTAATTGATTTTATAAACCAATTGAGAAATGCACTTTTAGTGTTATGGGTCATTTTGAAAATAATAAGGGTGTGAGTCCTTCGGGAAAACCTTTTTGTTTAACTGTGTTGAGTTTTGGGGTTAATGATGATTTTGTGGTATTGTTTGTCTAAACAATGTTTAAACGCATTTTATGCGATGATGACCGCTAGTTATGGGTCTAGCAAGCTTGGAGCACTTTGCTCGGTTTTGACTGTGAAGTCTTGGGAACAATTTGAGAGTCTCAGATCCGTGCAACGAACAATGAAATCAGTAGATTGGACAATAGAATATTTGATTTCAACTGGTCATCCATATATTGCTTTCAGAGAGAATTTTACAATACAGAATAAAAGCAAATGAACAACTAGCCTGTTTTTCTAAGGCTAATGAACTATTTATATGGCGGGCCCATGGTTAACAAGCCCACAGCCCGTTCACTAATGAGGCTCAAAATAAAGAATTATAAATTAAACCCTGAACTTTAATTCAACATAAATCGACCCTAACAATCTCCCCCTTTGAATTGAAGTTCGATTTGGCGCCAGTTCACGACATATCTTTTCCGGAGCGCGAAGTGTACCTCGAACCATCTGATAGCACGGCGGTAGTCGATGCGTTCTTCAACCATTTCCAAGGCATTCCGAGCAGGTGTTTCATTCGGATTAGGAACATACGAGAACCTTGGATTTTCAGACTCGTGCTGAATGATTTTCCGAAGAGCATCTTGTACTTTGAAGAGCGTGTCGTCGCAGAATCTATCTACCTGACTGAACCGCATAAATCTTTTCTCTTTCTGTTCGTTGATGTAGACAATCCCAAATTCAGGTTCTAAAAGCATAGTGTTCTCGGGATACATATTCAACTCAGGAGCTTGCAGATTCGGCTTTATCAGATTTACCTTCTTTGCCCTGTTCTCGACTGCCATTTGAAAGTCCGTTAGATAAGACATCATAATTGTACGGACCAGGAATCGACGAACAGCTTCGAGCGCCTTTGTAACAGGTAGCGGTCGGATGGTTCTTGAACGAAGGTCTTTCAGAATAGCCAGGAAGTCAAACAGTCGGAGGTGCTGGAAGCCGGCTTCAGAAAATTTCCATTCATTCCCATCTTCACGTCGGACAGTGAATACAGGATAGACGATTTTCATGATGCGGCGTGACTCGATGTTGAGCACTTCTATGATCTGAAGCTTGGTTCTGACTTGGCTGACTGGAAGACACCGCTTCATTGCACTAATGTACCGGCGTTGGTATTCGGGGCTGTAGTTGTAAATACCAAGGCAAAAGGTTGGCTCGATCTGGCGTAGCTTGTGTACAAACAACTTCTTCAGGGTTTCCTCCAGGTGAGGAATAAGTATGATGATCTTCTCCCAACGGATTTGTTGCTGAGGTGGAGGAGTAAGATCAGAAGCTGTCTGTTGTTGAAGAGGGGATGTCGGAATATCTGTAGTTTTAGTCTCGGGTCTTGTTGAAGTTCTGGCGGGTTGAGCAGAGTGAACGGGAGAAGTACCATATAAGTTCTGGAGCAGGAACTGATCATAATCAATGTTTTCATCGTCATCAGTAGGAAAAACCAAATTAACCTGGAGATTTGCGGCACTGGCGGCTTTTTCATACCATGCATCTTCAGTCTCCGGGTTGGCTTCGCAGTCTGGATCTATCATATCCAATAATGGTCTGTCTGATGAGTCAAAATCAACCAGTTCCTGTGTTAACCCCTCGGGATTTTCAACCGTCGGGTCTTCATCATCTGATATTTCCATGTCGATTACCATCTCGGCTAATGGCAACTCGGCTTCAGGTGCATCTTCAGTTGTTGTTGCCGCAATTGGGGGTTCCGGATGAACCACAGTAGTCGTTTCAGTGAGCATAGGGGCGGTCTCAGTAGGTCTTAGTCTTTTCTCCCCCTCACGGTGATCAGGATCATCTTGGTCATCGTGCTTGCGCTTCAAACCGCCTGCTTGACTCTTGCAGGTATCTTCGAGTGAACGGACTCTTTCGGACAGCGTTGTCATCGCTTGTCGGAAGTCCTTGAGAGTCGACTCAATGTTATCCAATCGAGTGGTAATGGATGATGAAGGAGCAGTGACCTGGGATTGCAGAACGGATAGCAGGTCTGCTTCGGTTGAGGCATCGGTTTCAGATTGTTGGAGCAGTTGGGCTAGAAGCATCGTCTTGAGGGTGTCCACCGAGTAGGTAGGCTGAGTAAGGGCCGGTGGAGGTGTAGGTGCGGTTTCAGTGTCGACGATATGCCCTTTACCTTTGATTAAGTGTTTGACGGTGTCGATCTCGGCGGAGACGTGCTGCTCCATCTCCTCGCGGACAGCCTTAAGAGTGCTGTCCAGGGACCCTGGTGACACAAAGTCGTGTAAGATAACTCCGGGATCACTTAGATTACCCGTTGAGGCATCTACCTGAGAGGCAGAGCCACCTACGTTCACAGTTGGCAATTCGGTAGCTGTGGTAGGATTTCCTTCCGATCCTCGTGTTCCGCCAGACGGAGACACTACGAAAGTTCCGATCGGGTCACGAAGAGCCTCGATAATCGTTTCCCCTTCTTGTGTCCAAGCCGAAGAATTTATTATATCAAGTGGCTCTAGACTCAATTGTGCACTAAAAGATGTCGCGACCGGGGGCTGTTGGTCGCTTATTTCAACACCAGCACTCTCCGAGTGAGAGACCGGTGGAAGTTGTGCTAAATCCCCGTGAGAAACTGAAACATCCGTCTTTTGAGAGACGGATGAGTGGATAAGGGGGTCGTGCAATTGCTCCGCTGGGTCCACGGAGGCTTCTTTAATACCCTGTCGCAACACATGAGACAGGATAGCAGATGTGGCTACCTGGATATCATTCGGTTCGATTCGCTCATGAGCCTCGTTATCTTTATGGCTCAATCTTTCCTGGTTCGCTTTCGAACGCAGTTCCCTCCGGCTCGTTTCTAACTCTTCAACTAATTCTCCCTCGGTTGTCCTAGTAGTTCCCGTTCCAGGTTGGGTTAGAGGGGTTGAAGGTGAGGCAGTAGAGGTGCCTTCGGTAAAGTCTGGGTTCGGTCCGATACGGGGAGGGATGTTTGAGAGACGAATGGCACGGGTCGTATCAGATTCCGTAACGGAGTCAGATTCCACGTTATGAACATGGAAGGTAGGTGAATGCGGGTCGGAGAGATATAGTTCGGAAGTATGATGGAGTTTAGGTCTAGATGATGGACCGGCTTGGGCTTGGCTGGAACCAGGACGCGATTCCACTGCAGCACTCACACTAGCTCCCCTGCCCCGAACAATTATCACACCCCGCCCGGCAGCACCTGCTTGTCGGGCCCTTCCACCTCTTACTCTCGGACCCTCACGTCGCTCGGGTCTAGGTCCCTGGGCAGGTCCCTCCGGTTGTGGCTGGACCACGGGATTCCCTAACTCTTCCCTATAAGCTAAAACTCCTGGTGCAGTGGGATCGGCGATTGCCAGAAGGGCTTCAAGGATGGGCATAGCTACCGCGTTGGACGGATTGCGGATAACCATATACTGTAAATGGTGAGGAGGACATACCGGATGAGTTAGGCGGCTCGGGATGGCGGGATTGGCGTCCATATGTTGACGAACCGCAAGCAAAAGGAAACGCGGGTACGGAAGGAACTTCTTTTGTTTTGTACCTCCTATTTGGCGAATTGCTTGGACTAACTCACGCCAGATGATCATGGCGAAATCGACATGTCGGTTGTAACACACAGCATGGAAGAGTCGCAGAAAATCGTCGGTGCATTGGTCGATGCCTTTCCATCTTGATGAAAGGCAACGATTGAGAATTGTAAACAAAGTGTACCATAGTGGCGCCAGGTATTTGCGGTTGAACCCGGATGGACGATGAAGGCCGAAATTGTACCCGAGTGTGCGTACTTGAGCGCATAGAGTGTCATCATTGAGCGCAGGGTCGTATTGCTGATGTCCGCCGGCGGTGGCTTCAGGCAGTGAGAGAAGTCGTCGAAAGGAGTCTGGTGTAAGCGTAAACTGTTGATTATCGATCTGAGCGGTGATCGTTTGTGAGTTCCCGACCGTGCGAACTTGTGCGGAGAACCATACTTAGAGTACATACAGCAACGGGACGTCGGCAGTGGCGGTGAGGGCCTCACGGAGAGGGTGACGCATAAGATTGTCCACAATCACTCGATGTTGTGGTTGTGGACTGAATAGTGCTGGGTCCAGGTGATGGTTGTTCGGCTCTATCTCCGTGCCATGGTCAGGGGCGACCAAGGCGTTGTCAGCTTCTTCATTTATAAGTTCCTCTTGAGGAATTTGTTGCTCTTCCGGGTTCTGTGGAGGATTTTGTTCCTGATCCGCCATTGAATATCTTCTCTCGCTCCCCCTCAAACTGAGCATGGGGATAAACTTGCTCCCCCTCGGATTGTGCAAATGAGAGCAACGGAGATGCTGACACACAAAAAAACTGTTATACATTTAAAGAAAAAAAATGTTGTGTCGCCCCCCTTAAATGATGAACATAAAGTGAAATGCACACGGGATTGTCCACACACACAAAAAAAAACTTTTCATCAGATTAAAAAAAATTGTGTGTGACGCTCCCCCTCAACAGTTGAGAAAACTTACCTGAAACCAGTTCATGCTCCCCCTGACCACATGAACACGCTCCGCCAAATAGTTCCAGGTAGTTTGTGAGTAGCTCCCTCCTTCTGGTCATGTGCTTGGAGCAGCCAGAGTCTAAGTACCACACATGACCGTGCTGCAAAATCGAGTTAACGGATTTTAGGTACCCAAATTTGTTTGGGTCCTGGAGGGTTAGGTTTGGCACCTCTCGGAGGAACTTGCTTTGACACAACTTTCCCTTTAGGTGCAGGTTGTACACCATTTGTGGAAACTGGTTTTGGTACAGATTGCCTCTTAGGTGTAGAATTTACACCTTTCGGAGGAGCAGGTTTCCTCTTGGGTGCCGGTTTAACGTCAGTAGGAGCAGCCCATTTTGCAATGGGTTTGGTCTCCCGCTGTGGTTTAACCTCAGATTGGAAACCCCGTTGTTTATAGTATTTCTGTTTATTATTAAGGGGTTTATTTTTGGGTTTATGATTATACATGTGATATAACCCAAACCAATCATTTAAGTTGATTTCATCAAAATCATTCCACCTACATCTAGAACAACATAAACAATCACGCGATAATTGAATTAAGTTTAATCGGAAAAGAAACTTCAAAACGATTCCAATTATTCCAAACACAATTGTCTTTGTTTATTCTAGAATTAAAAGCAGTAGGAAAAGACTTTGATGCTGCATCCTTGACAGGTTCCTTGTTCAGCCACTTTGGTTTTTCTTGTTTTGCTTGGAAATTTTTATCTGAAACAACAGGGACAGAGCGGTCAGTGACTTTTGAAGGAACGGTATTTTTGGTAGGCAATTGCTCGGTCTTTTGCCTGGGCTGTGATTGGTTTTTAGAAACAAGTTTAGATGTTGGTTTTGATTTTGAAATCTTGATCACAGCTGGGGCCTTTGTTTTAGAACAGCTACCCTGTAGAAAATTGACCGGATGATTGACTACTGGAGACAAAAAATCAGTATGACTCGGGAGAGGTTTGTCGAAAGGGAACAACTCAAACTCTCCATCAGAATTGCCTTCAGAGTTCATATATTCTGAAAAATCGACTTCCGGAATTACAAGACTTGGATCGGTAAAGGAAGGCGAGGAACACGCTGTGCTTTCGGTTGTGTGCTTTGGGGAATTCGGTGCTGAAGCGTTTGAAAAATCAGAGTTTAAATTCCTTTTAACACACTCATCTTGAGAAACTTTACTTTCTTGCGAAGAGATATTTCCGATGAAGGCTTTACACGAGGATGTGTCAGATGAGTTCGAGGAAAGTTCAGGTGAAATCTTCGTTATATTTTGAAGTAGATCAAGCTGCCCTTGGAGTTGACCATTTCTCATGTGCTCTTTCATCGTTTCTCTTGTCAATTCAGACATATTAGATGAGAGCTTATTGTTTTCACACTGAAGAGTTTCCTTTTCTTAATTTGACACACCTTCGGTTTTCTCAGATTTGAGTTTCTCAAGTTCCTGAATTAGCGCTTTCTTCTCGTTTTGAAAAACAGACCTTTCTTTCTCAAGCGACTCCTCCAACTCGACAATCTTTGCTTCCAAGATGAGAGGGGGAACATAGAGTTTAAACTCGTCCGTCTCAGTCTTGGTTGTGGGTGCTTGGTCCTCATCCCTTTTGGAGGAATCTTTGGGCGTAGCAACCTTGTAGGGATCGAAGTAGTCATTTGAGAGATACTTTTTGTTCTTTTGATAGGAATAATTCAAAGGTTCATAACAAAATGGAAGTTGTATTCCTCGTTTGTGTGCGCGTTTATATTCCTCGGTTTCTTCTTCCTTTTCAGGTTCAAGAGGACCAGTTCATTTTATGGCATATTCTGGGTACTTTTTGTCTAACCCAAAACATGCAAAATCATACAAAGTAGGAGTTTGGTATCTTCCCTTTTTCAAATAGTGTGGGTTATCATATTCGATTCCCCACTCTTTGTTAAAATAAGTGAACTCCTTGGGTTTATTTAGAAAGATGGTTTGATCAGTTTGACCCCTTTTGTGGAGTTTGGTTTTAAGATCAAGAATTTTAGCAACAAACTCCTTGTGCTGAATCTGAAGAGAGGAACATTGATAAACAATTTCTTCTTTCTCATTCAAACATTGAGCAAACTGAGACTGAAGATCAGATAATTTGGCCCGTAAGTCTTTAGGTGTTATTGAAAGATTTTTGCATTTCTCCTTTAACATAGCATTTTCAGACTTATGTTTTTCAGTTATTTTCGTTTGAACATCTAGCTTTTCGGTTAGTGATCTAATCTCAAGCTTTAATGGAATCTGCCTGTTTGGTAAGTGATTGCATTTGATTCATGAAATCTTTTTGGCAAGAATCACATACCTGACTTGTCTTCTCTTCATCGGCTGGAGAGTGATAGCCCATGAATGCATCAGCACCAGACTCTTTTTCATCATCAGAACGACCCAACCAGTAGTCGTTTTCCACAAGTAGAGCTTCTCCAACTTCCTTCTGCTCAATCAGAGCGAGCTTAGCCTTGTAGTAATGAGAATTCTTTACCACAGGCTTCTTACAATCTTTAGCGAAGTGACCAAGCCTTCCACGGTTGTAGCATGTCACTGGTTCATCTTTCTTCTTACTTTCAACTTTCTCCGTCTTCTCCTTCTTCTCAGACTTGTCGTGCTCGTCAGCTTTCTTCTTTCCCTCGTGCTTGTCTTGATAATTATGGCGCTTGTTGGAGGCGGTGGAGTAGCGCTGATTATTAGACGATGGCTTCTTATAGAATTGTTGTTGTTGGAAAGATTTAGTGAGCAGAGCTATAGCTTTCTTGAAGTCAGATACTTCATCATTCGAGTCACTGTCTTCCTTTTCAGATTCGGAAGAGCTTTGCTTTTGAGCACGTTTGGAGTGACGGCCCGAATATTTCCCTTTCTTGGAGGACATGAGTGCAATAGGATCAGCAGCTGGCTTTGAGTCAGTCTTCTTCTCGCTCAGAAGCTCATTCACTTCATCTTCGTCTTGAAGAAGTGTCTCATAAAGTTCATTGATGCCAATGTTCTCTATCAAGTTGTTGTGCTTGACATGAGAAGCAAACACCTTCCATTCTGGCAGCAGATTATTGAGAAATTTGAGCGCGTTCTCCGTGTTTGAGCGAGTGATCTTATTCTTGTTCAGTTCATTAAGAAGTAAGCAAAAACGCTCATAGGCCTGGGTGAGAGACTCGTCGGTGCGCTGCTTGAAACCATCGAACTTGGTTATTGCGCGGTTTATCTTTAGTTGATTTCCGACATCGCTCCCACGCATCATTCTGGCCACTTGATCCCACATGCCCTTTGTTGTGTCTTTGTAACTATCGATGGCAGTATAGATCGTGTTGGGAAGAGCTTGAACAAGATATCTCTTTGCATGCCTTTCACCTTCAACCATGCCTCTTTCATCTTCAGTCAAGTCGGCAATAGTCTTGTCCTCAGTACGAGCCTCAGCACCTGCAGTTGCTGCTATGGTCTTCTTCGGCCAATCAATTGGACCATTTTCAAGAGCTCTCTTGATATACGCATAGTTGTCCTTGGACTCTATGAAGATGGTGAACCTGTCGCGCCACTGGCTGTACTCACCTTGGTAGAGGCAAGGTGGTTTGGAGTCGGTACCGATTGCGAGAGCGTCACGCGAAGACATCTTTGGTTGCAACGGAGTGATCGTCAGACGTGTTGATTGATTCAAAGTGTAAACCTAACGCAAGGCACTAAGAGTGGAGTCCTAACGCAGGTTCTATGACAGATATGAACTAGGAACTGGTGAGATTTCAACAAACTAAACTCACTGGATAGGAATCCGTATGAGATACCTGATCTGGAAGTGTCCGGATCAGAATTGAGTGAAAGCAGTTCAAGTCATACAAAAGTGTCCGGATAAAATAGAAGAGTCCGGACAGCTTAATGTTTCCGGATAAGTAGAAGTGTCCGGACATCTTGAGGTCTCCGGAGAACAGAGGTTACCGAAAAGCAAAAGTGTCCGAATGAAACAAAATGAAACAAGTACTTACCGGAGTTTTAAACTTTTATTTTTCTGCACTCTGTTTTGCTTCGAAAACCCATTATCTGTTGGTTTTTGGACAAAACTCGAAGAATTAAAGTTGTCCAGAATATCCTCGTGCACCTACCTACCAAATTTCAGCTCAGTCCGATAAGATTTGAAAATTTGACTCAAGTGCACAAATTCTACTTCTCACGAAGTATCTGTTAACGATCCGACATTTTTTTTAAATTTTCAAGTAACAATATGTCAAGACTAAGATTTAGTGCTGATGCTGATGCTCATTATTATTCTAAGCTCAGTACTAATTTTCGCAAGATAATACCTACTCTTGAGAAAGAACTAGAAGAAAGGAACAAGAGCATTCTTATTGATTCAGATAAGATTGCTAAGCTTGAAGAATCAGGTAAACTCCTAAACTGTGAAAATCTTGAACTGAAAAGGAATATATCTGAGTCTGAACAAGAGAAGAAAATACTTGAACTTAAATGTTTAAATTTTTCTAATCTAATTTCTAATTTTGAAAAGCTTGTAATTTGTGAAAAAAAGAACTTTGAAAATGAAAGAAAATCTTTTGAAACAAAGTTTGTTAAGCTTTCTAACAAATTATATGATTTAGAAAAGACTCTTGAAAAGGAGAGGAAAGAGTCTGATCTTGAAAGAAAAGAGTTTGAGAAGAAGAAGATTGAAGGATTTCAAACAAAATGTTTGAAAGATGATTTTGAGAGAGAAAGAAAAGTTTTTAAAGCTAAAATGTACAAATTGACAAAAAGACTTTCTTTTTTGTCAACTAAGGTCATGTTGGAGAAGAGGTATAAATCTGATCTTCAAAAGATGTTTGATGAGAATTTAAAAGAAAACGATGTTTTAGCTAAAAGGCTTAATGAATTTGACTTAGCAAACTCTTGTGCTGATAATACAGATAATCTTGTTTTCAAAAGAGTGAAAATGGTTTGGAAAGTCAAAAGCTCCACTCCTGTAAAAAATGATCTAAAGCCTTTTGTTTCTGTTTCATCTCATCACTCATATAACTGTAAATGCTTTAATTTTTTGTTTCAATTGAAGAACCATTTCTCTAATTCAAACTGTGTTCATAATGGGTCATTTCAAAAGGAAAATTCAAAGACCCATAGTATGAGATTTCATAGGGAGGAACCTGGCAAACCAGCAAAGACTGGCAAACCAGAGGACCTGAAGACAGCTCCAAATCCTAACAAAATAGGACCCATTTGGAAATGGGTACCAAAAGTTCTTTGATCTGTCTTGCAGGTAAATTGACTCCTTAATACATCTGTTAAGGACTCACACTTCAGTGGATAATGGACTCTTAAACACTCAGTTTAAGACTCATCCTTCAAAGGCAATTGATTTCTGTGCACAACAGTACAAAACTCAGTCTTAAATCAGATTTGATAACAGCATGCTGACAGATTTGCGATGCTGTAGTAAATTGATCATATCTCACTGATCAAAACACCAATTGATGCAATTCAAAAGGCTATGAATTTAAAACATATTTGTGAACAGCTTTCGTGTTTTGAGAATTCAGAGATTCGAAATTTAGAAGAGTCATATGCATCGTTGAAGTAGACAACAGTGTGCTGATACAAAGCTGTTGGACAGATCTGCGCGACTGTGGTAAATCAACCATATATTTTTCGTCCAAGCTCCAAAAGAGGTGATTCTAGATGCTCTGAAAAGATAACAACCCAATGCACACTCTTTATGTTTTGAGTTTTTGCAAACTCCAGAGCTATCATGGTCTAAATCAGTATCAAAGTTAGTGTAACATTTCTGTTAAGCTGCTGTCGAGCCACGACCAAACCCCTGCCGAGCAGCGACCAACCTCTGCTGAGCCGCGACCAGACCGTTGTCATGCCTTGCCAAGGCTTGTCAAACCTCTGCCGAGCCTTTGTCAAACGTCTGTCAAGTCGTGATCATTCTTTGTCGACCACTCAGACCAACTTCTAGCGACAAGACAAGTTTTGGCTCAGACTTTTGTGACCACCCTCTGTGGTACTGTTCACCACAGAGCCTCTGTGAAATCTGACAGAGCCTCTGTGGACTGAACCTCTGCGACCGAACCTCAGAGCCAGTAGCCCAACTTCTTAGTTCTTGTTGTCAGCTTTGCGCACCTGTCGTATTCTCAACAGAACTCCCTCCTCGATGCTCCGAATTTGATGAATCCAGATTCGTTGGATTCCTAAGACACGGATGAACAATTTTCGTGTTTTGAGATTGATCTGAATCAGTGTTCTTCCTGGTCAGAATCTCTGCTAAAGTCAGTATACATCTGCTGGACAGAAAGTTGTGTTTCACTAAAATCATCATCAAAGCTCTATGGAGTTTTCAGAGACTCAAAAGATCAGAAGCAGTCTTGAAGATCAAAGTTCATGCAGATCACAAAGAAGACCTCTGTCAGCACTTGATCAACCTTTGTCGACACGAGATCAGCTTCTGTCGACACGAGATCAGCCTCTGTCGGCACTGCGATCAACCTCTGTCGCACCCTCTGCCAGTACCTCAGATATGTTAGTTCATAGTTTTTACTGGTATTTCTAAACTCTGAACCCCTACACTTTTTTTTTAAAATTTGAATTATTAGTGCTTTTGGATATTCCTAACAAATGAGGAATCATCAAAGATGATTACCAACACCTTTTACAAGATATTTGATTTCAAAGTAAGCTTAAATGAGATTTAATGCTCAATTTGAGGGGGAGAATACCAATCTGACCATGTACATCCAAAGGTAATTTTCTAAATCTTTAGACTCATCATTTTTAAAGAAGACTAACTTTAAAATGATAAAACCTTTCTAAAATGGTCAAACCACTTCTAGATGCTAAATGCTTTTTCTGATATAGAAGTTGCATTTTAAATGGTTTTGTGCATAACAAAGAACCGTGATAGTTTATTCTAAAAAACTTACTCGTGTTTGTTATTCCCATATATAAATTCCAAAATTGCCACGTGTTACATTTTTGTTGAAACAGTTATTTTCACGTCTCATATATTCGTTTAATTTTTCGGTGGAAATACACTCGTTTGGATTCTCATTTGATTTCAATGAACGTCATTTCATTTCAATGATTCAATTCTTATTCAGACTAATAATTGTGACTTGTTCTTCATAATTAAACTTTCTAATCATTGATTAATTTCTTGAAAACACTTGTGCTTACTAAGTCAATCCGTTTATTGTTTGAATTTGTTCATTGAAACTCCATATCAAATGATAGTGACTTCTGATTACTTCAGATCAGAACTCGTACTTAAAATGAATTTGACTTCTAAACAAATCAGTTTAGAACTCATTTTTAATGTTTTAAAGCTTCTAAATATTACAATTCAGAACCTGGTTCATATGAAATAATACAAGGAGTGTGTTAGGCATTTTCATGTTTCTATGGTCCATCTAGAACCGGAAGAACCTACCCAAGAAACACACCCTTTCATAGATGTCAGTGAGATCTTAAAAGAAAAAGAAGTATTCGGAGTGAAAGAGTGACTGGTGAGAATGTGACAGGACTTAAAAGAATTAATTGGTCCTTACTAAAATGAGTTAGTCATCCGGGTAACTTCATAATCTATTCATTCTCAATTTTTTTTGGAGATGAATATTGAAACAGACATGGACCCAATGTCAATAACTCGTGTCACCCCACCCAGCTACTCAATATCCCTTAAAGGATATTTGTTTCACAAATACACGGAAAATTAGCACATAATCTATCTATTCCTTACTTAAAGGTTTCAGATATTGAAAATGGAAGACATCATCTCTGGTCTCCGAACTTCATATTCAATGCACTGTGTCTATTGATTGATAATCTGTTGTCCAGATTACATCAATGCTTTTGAGCCCAACATGTCATATACATTTTCTTCCACACAATATCATGAATCTTTGTGATTCCCCATGCATATCTACGTGATATTGCCAGAACAGTTTGAGAAGTTTAATTTTTATAATTTCACTTCTATGATAACTGGAAGTCCTATCAGAGCTTCATATTTGTCAACTCTGGACATAGGCGACACAATTATTTTAATTGTTGTGATAACAGTTGCTATGTGCTTTTGTGTTAGATGATTGCCCCTGGTTACTTATTCTTTAATGCAGATTCTCATGAGCCGAATGTGTTCCCTACTCTTCATCTCCTAGCTGTTTATCTACCATCGGTTATTACTCAAACTGGTAATACAAGCTTCCGCACATCAAATCGTTCTCTGATTGTTTGAGTTTAATCTTTGGGAGACAACCGAGATCAAAAAAGGTAAAGCAACAGTCAAGGGGGAGTATGCAACGATCAAGGGGGAGTTAAAGAAGGAATTGAAGCAACTGACTTTGTGGAAGATCGGGTTATTTTTAATCTTGGATACAAATGGGGAGATTGTTGACTTTATTTTTATGTTGTATTCAAGATTACTTGCTTAAATTATAAAAGCCCAAATTGTATTTGCTTAAATTGTAAAAGCCCAAATTGTATTTGTGGGCTTTAGTGGCTAATGGGCTTAGGCCTTAAAACCTAAGTATTTAATGTGTAACTTGTGAGAGTTTTAGGTTAAGCCTCCAAGCCTCCTAGCCTCTCTTCTACATTCATACGTTTACTGAGGGAGAGAAAGCTTCAAGAGAGAGTTGTTCTTAATTCCTATATTGTAAACTCTTCTCTTTATCAGTCAATACAAAGATTATTGCTATTATTATTGTTACTTGTTGTATCTGGGATCCAACATTAAGTATATTTTTGGGATCAATGGAAGTTTAAAGAAGATGTTGGATGGGTTAGTCAAAGATGTGGTGTAGTAGATGCGAAATCTTTAAAGAATGTGAATTGTTTCTTATGTGTGAAGGAATTATCCGAGAAGGTAACAATTAGAAATCAAGGAGCGTGTAGTGACTTCGAACACCGGTGTCATTTCGAGATAACTTGGTTGGATACCTTGAGTTAGAATTTTGGTGCAACCTTTGGTCATGTATAAAAATGAGAAAGTGTAATCGACGCATGTGGAAAGGTCGAAAGTTAGGGGCAAGTGATGTTTGGTAGGCGGTACTCCCCGCTAACGTGAGGAGGTGGAGATAGTATGTCGGAATGAGTGAGTAGGTTGGAAGCAGTAAGTTTGGCAGTAACACCGAAAAGGTGGAGTAGTGGATGTAGATTGTCATCGGTAAGTGTGCGAACCCCTGGAAAAGTATGGGGGAAGGGGATTGGGGTATGTTTTAATTTCGGGAAGGAAGTGGAATTAGATAGTTGAATGTGGTGCACAGAATGTAGGACCATTGGAATTAGGATTGCTGATGTCGTGATAAATGTTCAAACGAACTCGTCGTTCAGTGATAAGTTGTTGGGAATAGTTTTGTGAGAACTTGGTTACTCCTCCTCATTGAGTGAGGGTAACCGAAGTTATGACATATATGATTGGACGCTAGTGGGATGTAGTGAGGAATTGATGTGGCTTCCGGATAAGTTCAATTCGGATAGGTGAACACTTCAATGAGGGATTATGGAAGTTTCCTGCTGTTAGTTACGTTTAAGTGTGGAGTGATGAAGTGGTGAGAACGTATGATTTAGTTGTCGAGTTGTAGCCGATGTGCTTCGGGAAGGGAGTATGATCTGCATAGACGTATGTCGGTTGGAAGAAATAATCTAGAATTGCATGTAACCCGAGGAGGGAACTCTTGGGTGTGAGTTCGTCGGGATGTACAAGGTTGGCCTCGTGCCAAGTTGTCAAGTGAGTGATTTTCCTGGTAAAAGATTCTCGTTGTTGTGGCGGGAAATTCCGCCAAGTTCCTTCTTTTAAGGAAGTAAAGATGTATGAGGGACCTTAATTAGGCGTGTTTTAGAACCGTGAGTCCAGGTGTGTGTGGACGAAGGCGAACAAATATACGGTGCGAGATGGCACGGCATAGCAAAGTGGGGACTCACCGAGGGCGGTTTCGAAGTATGGAGTACGGTTATGTTTTCCATCAGAACGGTTTGGGACAATCGAGTGGAACTAAGTTGGTTGGACTGAAAAGCATAAGACTTCTGGACCCCGAGTATGAGAAAGGGACAGCTTGATGTGGAAGACGACCAGTAGTTTGGGGTGGTGTATTTTGGGAGAAAAGTGAAATGGACTACGTTTTTTTGGAACCGTCGAAGTTATGGAAATTGGATAGATAGTGTACGATCTTGTGGTGCTAGATGAAATTTTGGGAGAATTCATAGTGTGATGCACACCTCTATTTCGGTGAGCAGATGTTGGAAGTCAAGATGATGGAGACCTTGCAAGAAATTCAGACGATAAGGAGTTGACTTTCGTCATTATAGAGCGAGTTGGAGCAGTGGCATACAAGTTAGACTGTCGGAGGAATTAAAGGGAGTTCATCCAACGTTTCATGTCTCGAACTTAAAGAAGTGTTTGGCAGAAACAGATGTGGTTGTCCCTTTAGAAGATATCAGCGTTGAGGAGAAGTTGACTTACGAAGAGGAACCAGTAAAAATCGTAGACAGTAAGGTTCGAAAAACGAGGATCAAGGGGATCCGTTTAGTAAAGGTTCACTGGCGGTGTCTTAAAGGGCAAGAGGCGACTTGGGAAGTAGAATCCGACATGAGATTCAAGTACCCTCATCTTTTCGACAATGGAATTCCGAGGACGAAATTCTTTTGAGGGGGAGTGTTGTAATAACCGAGATCTTTATTTGAACAGAATAAGCTTTGTGAAGGAAGTTGCATAATTTTAAAGTCTAGGGGCTGATTTGTAATTTTGATAAGAGGGTAAAAAAGCTCTCGTATTGGGCTCAAAACCCTAGAAGCAAATCATTTGTGTGTGAGTGTGTGTGTATGGCGGCTTAGAGAGAAAGAGAATTTTTGTCTCAAAAGCAAATTGGGGAAGAAAGTTCATCAATCATCAAATTGGAAGAGGAAAGAAAATGGGAACCTGATTCTACATCGATTTTAGCAGGTAATCCCTAATCCCAACCCTTATCTTAGAGTTCTGCTGAATTGATTGGGTTGTTGAGGAGTTCTTTACTTAAGAGTTTAAACAGAATGTTTAAAAGAATTTAGATAATCATAATAGAGTTAAAATAATCATCCTGTTGGGGAAAGAGGCTTAGATATCGGTTGTAATGGATTAATCTCTAACCCTAATGCTATTTAGTATCGCATCGCCAAATGACGATCGCGAGAGTCCGGAATTATGAGTCCGGAAGCTAAATCCGGTATTGTAGTCCGGAATGTGTTTAGAACCGGAATTTGTTTAATACCCGGAATAGGAACTCGATGTGTTCAGTCCGGAACCAAATAGATCTGGAACCCACAAAGGATCCGGAATTATTATTGTTTGGGTCGATGTGATCCGGTGTCCAAAGAAAAAGGGATCTGGAATTATTATTGTTTGGGTTGATGTGATCCGGTGTCCAAAGAAAAAGGGATCCGGAATTATTATTGTTTGGGCCGATGTGATCCGGTGTCCAAAGAAAAAGGGTTCCGAAATTATTGTTGTTGGGCCGATGTGATCCGGAGTCCAAAGAAAAGGGATCCGGAATTTATGTTAATTGGGCCGAAGATCTAGAATTTATTTAAAGGATCCGGAAACTTGGGTTGGACCAGAAATTTTGTATGATTCGGTTGGGCCGGTAAGCGGAGTCCAGGACCCAAATTCTTGGACTAGAAGTGTACCTTATCACACTTAGATAATGTTGGGTTATATTCGGAACCAAGCTCGAGTAACAATTGAAAGATTTATGACCTACGTTCCCTAAAAATTATAGGTGTTACATCTAGATATCGGAAGCTTAAGTGAGAATTCTTGAAGCGAGAAAGTCAGATGAGTTTTTCTAACTAAAAATACGTGTTTTAAACATGTTTTCCAAAGAAAGTAAACGAGTAGAATTGCCATGTTTATCTACATGATTTTACTTGTTTGAAAGTTGATATGAGATGTATGCATACATTGTGATAGACGTAACTTGGCTAAGTCGGGGAATAGGCCCGCCAGTGCTCATGCCGGGGGGAGGTTCCGTTTATGCCATGGGAAGAGTGACCCAACAAGGCAGCGTGAGACTGACTCGTTGTCACTTCCGAGTGACTTCAGGGTGCCAGTTACGGGAGCGGAATTTTCCGTGAACGTTTTTTGTGAAGTTGCTTGCTAGTTATAAACTGTTTTGAAATGTTTTGAGAACTGTAAATTGAGGGAGCTCACTAGACTTCATGGTCTAACCCTCGCATTTTCCAAACTAAACCTTTTCAGGAAAGCAAATAGTAGGAGGCTCTGGTAAGTGAGCTGAGCAGGATTAAAGTTCGGATGCCGATAGAGACAGTGCCACTTTTACTTTTAGAAACTAGTGATATTCTCAGTTGTGTATAGGTTGCTTCCGCTAATCTAAGTTTTGAGACAGATGTATTGTATTTTTTAGACCCCATTATTGAAATGTTTATTATTAAATGCTATGTACGCTTTATTCTAGACCGGGTTGTTACACCCTTCATCTGGACGGTATGCATTTGTGCATACAGGTAAATTAAGTTGACCTTTTGGTTTTTATGCACAAGTGCATTATGCATTTGTGCATGTTACAAATTACCTGTATGCACAAGTGCATACCGTCCAGATGAAGGGACCCCTAGGATGTTATTCAGTTTTCCGTTTTTCTGAGGTTTTCCCTTGAACCTGACCCTATATATATATATATATATATATATATATATATATATATATATATATATATATATTTATCTAAGTTGTATTTTAGCAGCGGGGCTGGCAAATTGGGTTGGTTGGTTGGGTTGAGATAGTCCTAATCCAATTTCAACCATATTAATTGGCGATTTGCCAAATTGATGGGTCGAGTTGAGATCCTAATCCAATTTCAACCCTATTAATCAGCGGTTTGACAGTTGTTACTTTAGCCAATTGGGTTTAATTGTTTTGTTTGCGGGATTACGTTGGGCGGGTTGACAGCTTTTTGTACAACCATAATATCACTTGATGTTGATGAACTTATTTTGCTGGCATGCAGGACATGTCTCCACACCAGTACAAGAGTTTGTGAAAGTTTGGTGAGTGAAACTTGATGTCTAAGGGGCCTTTTTTAAATAGCAACGGAGTTTTATTAAGAATGAGCAAGACGATAGAACAAACAATTACATACATGAAATAGCTAGAGCAAACAATTACATACATGAAATAGCTAGAAGAGGGTTATGAATTCAACCCACCCAATTAGTTTTATCCTTGCTACTCCTATTAGAAACCGAAAAATAAGTCTGAGTCACAATCCTGTCAAATATATCCGCCTTCTTCGGTTTGAATTCTAATTAAGGGGCCGCTTGTTGCACGGAATCTGAAGGAATTTGACGTTATTAGCGGCCCCCCTATCCCTCCACCCCCACCCCCACCCCCACCCCACTGTTTGTACCGCTTAAATCGTAGCGGCCCCCACGACCACCCCGCCGACTCACCCACCACCATGCCACCACTATTGTCGAAACAACCGCCACTCCCCTACCACCGACACCACTATGCCATTACCATCTTCGTCACAACCTCGGCCCCCACCACCACCTATTAATATCCTCATTATACTCTTCTTATAGTTTAAAACAAAAATTATGAAAATGTAATAAAGGGGTGTTTTGGTCATTTGTTATGTTTTTATTCCAATTGAGCTACCTTTTCCAACCAAATATGGTGATTCAAATTCTTTTGAGAGATCTTGTTTCAATTCTCGTCAATCAAACGTGTGATCATAATCCATCAAATTTATTCCAACTCTTTTAAAATCAAATTTAAATGATAGATTTCAATTTCGTCAAATTCCATTATATTGATCAAACACCTCGTAAGGTGGCGTTTGGTTCGCAGAATGTGATGTAATATGATGAAATTGGAATGTTGAAATCCATTGACCAGATTCCATTCCCTTGTTTTGGTTCAATCTTTTTGATGGATGGAATTTTTGAATTCCATCAAATTTCGTGGATAAAGAAATTTAACATTCCTTCACAACATCTTAGGATTTTGATGGAATTAAATCTTGTATTTTCAAAATCCCAAATATACCTTTTAACACACATATAATTTAATTAATTTAATACTTTTGTTTTTTTAATTTATATTTTATTTAATTTAATTTAATATTTTTTTGAGGTATAATTTATTTTTTTTTATTTTTTTGAGGTATAATTTTTTTATAAAAATATTTAATATTTTATTTATTTATTTATTTAAATTATTTTATTTTACTTTTTTTGTTCATTTTATTTATTATTTATCTTAATTATTTTTTTATTTTATTTTTTATTTTTTTCAAAGTATTTTTAGTTTATAAAAATTAAAATTTTCAAAAAAGGGCATTTTGGTCATTTATTAATATTTTATTCCGATTCCAAAGCTATATGTGAACTAAACAAACACATAGCAATTCCTTAATAGATTTCATTTCAATGTCTGACAACCAAACAGGTGGTCAAACCTGAAAACATTTAATTTCAATTCCTTCAAAGTCAAATTCTTTTGACAGATTTCATTCCATCAAAAAACATTCTACGAACCAAACGTCATCTAAGTCTTCACTCCAAATTGATTTGTCAGAAAGTATTAGTCAAACTTTCTGACTCACCAATTTGCTCACTGCTAATTTTTATTTTTCTTACATTGTGCTTGGATTACGTAAATAAGATAAAAAGGAGCATTAAGTCATCGATCAGGAAGCATATGGGAGAACCCATTTCGAATCCAACAAATTTGGATCCTAAAGTATATTAGATCCTCTATCAAGACAAACTATAAAATACTAAAAGTGTTGCAAGGGATCCTTGTTTGAAGTTATCATCAAATCCAAACAAGTCAGTCCAAGAAGTAAGCACCTAAAAAGGTGATCCATATGACCGTATCCATAAATTTATGCTTCTACATAATCTCATCATTGTGACCAAATCACGACACCCTAACAATAAAAAAGGTGACTTAGGGCTTGTTTGTTTTTTCAAATTCAGCTCTTAATTACCACTTATCACTTATTCGGTCAAACATTTTCAAATTCAGACCGTTTGTTTTTTTAAATTATTCAGACCACTTATCACTTAAAACCATCTGTTAAAAAAAGTGGTAGACTCAACACTTATTTCTCACTTATTCCCTCAAGCCTTCCAGCCTCTCGCCTCTTTTTACTGTTTATGGTTGTATCTTCAACACCACTCTCCAAGATTTATCTTCTTCTGTACCCATTAGGTAGAGACACCGATCTGGAGCAACAATCGACTTCGTCCCAGATCTGGGTTCAATAAATCTAGGTTCGTTCGTGAGTTCTTCCTAGATCTGAGTTCGTTTGATGGTTCTTAGAGCAACAATCGATCTGGAGAAACAATCGAAATCGATGGTTCTTAGAGCAATATGTTGAGTTGACTTCGATCCATCCATTTCTCGATTGCTCAATTAAGTTCTCACCATAGGCGATTTATTATTATTATTATTATTATTTTGTTAAATCCATAACATATTTGAGTTATCACACCGTAAGAGATTGGTAGTTAGAGCATCTCCAACAGCTTCTCTAAATTGCTCCAACAGATTCTCGATATTGTTCTCTAAAATAGAGAAAAGTAGGAAAAACTCCAAGTTTAAAGAATTCTCTAAAACTTGGTTGATAGAGAGAAATTATTATTTTATTCATTCTCACTAATAGAATTAAGTTATTCTTATTTTTTACAAATTCTTTTTAAAAGATGTATTGGGATGATAAATTTAAATAATATTTTAATTATATAATGAATGTTGAAATCTCTAAAATAGAGAATCTGTTGGAGTTATTAAATGTAATTCCTTTTAGAGATTTTTACAGTAAAATTATAGAGAATATGTTGGAGATGCTCTTATGATCCAATACACATCCATTACATATATAAGTTCTCATCAGGAAAGATTTTAGTTTCTTTTTCAAAATTTTGATTTGGTAATTTACAATTTCTTACCCTAACTAATGAATATATACGCAAAATCATGTCATGTGGACTTATCTATTACCTCTCCCTGTATTGTTTGCGAAGTGTTTTTTTTAGAAGGGTGTCCTAGGCTATGACTAGACTAATTTCTTGGTAAATTATGACCGTAAGATAACAGTCTTAATTAAACCTCAGTGGCCACAATTGTTGTATACTAATGAATTCGAACCCTAGACAGATAGGATATTCCACCATATCCCCTGAATCTTAACCAATACGCCACAACCCTTGTGATTAAATTTAAAATTCGAATCATTAAAATATAAATTTTATCCAAACTGATTTCATTTGGAAACAATCCTTTTTCTCTTATTAAATATTATTTTTCTATTTTTTTAAAATTCAAAGTTGTATCTATCTATCTATCACCAAAAACCTATATCGATACTCCTCGACGGTCAGAAAGTCAACGCTATTCTAGAAATTCAACCATAATATATCGCTGAATATTTGGGATCAACCAATGATCAACTGTGGACGAACTAAACAATAACAATCCAATATGAACTCTAACTCCCCAATCAGCGCTTTTTAATCGTAATTTCTAGAGGGAAAAACACCTCAATTTTGGAGAGACAAGTTCAGAGATGGTATTCAGCACTGCGTTAATTTCATCGGTGGCCACCGTCTCCGTCGACGTATGGCAATCGGTAACATGTGTAAACGACAGAATTAGCAGCCGAGAGTTGTTTGATCTGGTGATTGTATTACCTCTTCAACAATTAGGTCGTCTTGCACATTGTATTTGGACCTGTTTCTGCGTACTTCCGTCTTCTACTGATTCTTATCATTACTCTTACGCTCATCATGGCGTTGATTCGGATTCGGATTCGGATTCTTACATGAGTTTAGTCGGAGGTGAAGATTTCTTCGACGGTCCTCATACATATTCTGATTCGCATATCGACTGAAGTTTTCCTCCTAATTTAAGCTTATTCTGGTAGTTGATTTATCTTGGTTTCATCCTGTACAGTAACCTTTGTTCTTGCTATTGGTCATGATTATTGAAAGAGCTTACAATTTTTGTGGTTGTTTTTGGGATCATCAAGTGAATGGATATGATGTGCTTCTTAATTTATGGGCTGCTGAATTATATTGGTGGCTTGGTTATGTAAATGCGTATAATAGACTCTGAATTGTGCAGGTATGTATTAAATAAATCACACGTTGGTTAGACTTGGACACTTTCTCCTCAATATATGTTCTACATAATCTCGCATGATATTAGAACCGGGCCAAGGTTTACCACTCTAGGGATTCGAACGGGCCTTTTCCAAACATCTTATAGGCCTGGGTTATGTAAAATTCAGACCGTCAATTGTTGTGGAGTTGTGGTTAGCCCATTAGTTAGTGATGCGATTGAGTGATGCTTTGTGCATTGAGGATGTTTATAAATTCAAGTGGATAATCATTGTTCCACTTTGTATCAACTCGTGACATATATATATATATAGAGAGAGAGAGAGGGGGGAAAGATCATGCGAGAAGTTAAACATTATGCGAGAAGGCAAGAAGTGTGATGATTACACGACATATGGATGTGTTTAATCATATATGATTAAACGTCTATGAATTATGATCAAGTTTGTGTATCATATATGATATTACACTTCTCACATTCTCGCATAAGGCTTAACTTCTCGTTTGAACATGCCCTAATATATATATATATATATATATATATATATATATATATATATATATATATATATATATATATATATATATATATATATATATAGAGAGAGAGAGAGAGAGAGAGGTTCAAGGGAAAACATCAAAAAAACGGAAAACTGAAGAACACCCTGGTGGCCCTTCATCTGGACGGTATGCACTTGTGCATACAGGTAAATAGTTGACTTTTTGGTTAAAAAGTTAACTATTGCATACCGCCCAGATGAAGGGCTACCAGAGTGTTCCTTAGTTTTCCGTTTATTTGAGGTTTTCCCTTGAACCTGACCCTATATATATATATATATTATATTTGTTGCACACCTTACAAACCACACATGGACGGACCTCCCTTGGGGCACGTGGTGGCACGTGCCACCGCTAGAATTTTCCGGCGAAGTGTATTTTTTTTTTGTGAAGGTGCTACCGTAACGATTTAGGAGGTGCTACCGTATCCATTTGGAAACTACAAAGGGGTGCACCTAAACTGAAAAAAGGCCCACATCTTATACCCATCCAACCATAAAAACCGAAAAAATCCCTCGAAATTGATAAAAAAAACTTAAAAATTCCCCGAAATCAAGCAAAAAACATAAAAATATCTCAAAACGCCGAAATTTGGCTAAAAACACATCAGACGATATTGAACGTTCATAAAAAGATGAAAGACAGTTCGATAAAAACCGTATGAAAAAATATGGTGCCACCGTATAAAAATTTGTCTAGGTCCGTCCCTGAAACCACAGTGTGTGCATATGCATATGCATACGTGTAAAAATATACATATAATAGACATACATTCATATGAGATAATGCATATATGAATCTCAAATTATGCATATATGCACATTGGTTTGTAAGGGGTGCAACAAATACATGGTTTGTATTTTATTTGTGTCCTATACATTAATATATCTATATATATATATAGATGCGGGTTCAAACGAGGAGCGTAACAATTTAAGAAAACGCGAGAAGCACCGCCCATGTAGTGAATCACATGTGATTCACGTACAAAATCACATGTGATTCACACATGATCGGGGGGCTTCCGCCCATGTAGTGGATCACATGTGATTCACGCCTAAAATCACATGTGATCCGGGCGACTTCCACGCGACTCGCGAACCAGGTCGCCCGCTACCCGATTTTTTCGGGAGTAGTGGATCACATGTGATCGAGTACATGGAAGGCGCTCCTCGCGTTTCTCGTAAATAGGTACGCTTCTCGTTTAAACCTTCCTCTATATATATATATATATATATATATATATATATATATATTCTTGTAGTCATAGCATTGCTCATTACTTTAAATAATAAAGAGGTCCATAAGATGCTTTTAGGATAAGGCCCTTTCCATACTTTGGAAGGCCTAGTAGGCCATTGGAGATGCATTTCTTTTTGAAACACGAGCAACTCAAGACAATTGTACATGATATGAAGTGAAGGAGATAGCACCACCAACCGTTGTCTCAGCACCATATCATGTGATATGCACTTGCTTCTTGAAAATTAATAAGTTATTGGGTTTTATACATTCTTTTAAATCCCAGATTGAAAGGAGTGAAAACGTTTGAGTTTATAAACATATTCCCGCAATGATTGAGAAATTGAAGAAAAACAAAGTGAGGGGCATGTTTGTTAACAGCTTAAATGAATTTCACAGTTTATTCGATCAGTTATACAGATTGTTTTGTAGTGGCTTAATTGTATAGAAAGTGGATTATTTAGGGGCCGTTTACCTAATCACTTACCCGAGTAAGTGCTTACCGGTTAAATTCAACACTATCACTTACTTCCCGGGTAAGATTTTAGTCCACCAAAATGACATCGTATGCAACAATTTAGTCCATCACACTCACTTACTGTGTAAGACTCTCGGTCCTTGATTTCGACTCTCGGTCCTTGCTTCTGCTCTTACCGGGTAAGATTCTTAATTCTTGTCATATTCATCCGGTAAGCTAATGTAACTTGGTAAGCACTTACCCGGGTAAGCGTTTTGTAAACGGCCCCTTAGTAAGCTTCTAGAGGGAAAAAACATGCTTCTTACATCATTGAAAAAACACTCGCAATCAATACAAGTTTTATTCATACAGGATTTAATGGAAAGCCAACCAAATAGATGGAACGTCAAGAAAATGTTTTTTATTTTTTTTTTGTGTAGAAAAACACAAACGTACGTTTATACATGAAACACACAAGAAGAAAAACATGTGAAACAATTTGAATCATAGCTTAAAATTAAACTCGTTTCATTTATGAAACAATAAGTGAAGTTGGTTTTCTCGGTTTGTAACTTTTAGACGGTTTCCATATAATATTCTATTTATAAGATATTTGTCGTCCATCATTAACCTGCATTGTGCCTCTGTAAAATGGAAGAACCATATGCCTTTTTACAACCATGGTGCTTGTCACTAGCTCTGAAAAGTGAAAACAATCAAAGTACTTGCAAAAATCCAAAAAAAACAACATTATATCAGGAAACAGAACTTTTTTTGCACAATGTCAGAAGCACCAGAAAGGGTTCCATAATCCACATGATCCAACCCTTTTATCTTATTATGTGATTTTGGTTTCTGGTTGAAACTCTTAAACTTTAGGCCAGATGTTGTTCTGCTTTTATGTGCCATTGCAACTATACTTAGATTCTTTCAATTTGTTTTATACTTTCATCTACATAGTTCCATTGAATGCTTCAGAGAGATTACAAATTTAACAGATGTCGCGTGTTATGTTTTTTCGTTCGCTATCTTAAGGTTTCGATTTATAGAACTGAAACTTAAAGATTTCTTTCAGTTAACATTTAAAACCATATATACTAGATGGATGCATAAGGTTATAATTAGACATTATTGTGAGGAGAATTTGATTCCATGAGCAGGAATATAATATAAATGGTGGCAAATGTGACTATTAACAACCATATCATGTTATTTAATTTAGTCACAAAACCACTAATGCATCTACAGATGATGCTTCAGACCAACATGGGAGGCAATAACAAGAGTCTTCAACTTGATCATAGCCTTTACACCTCCATGATTCCTTTAAGTTTATTAACTTGTTTACAGTTTCATTACATATATTGTTGCAAGTTCATATCCTTCTTAAAGAAACTTAAAAAATAAAAAAAAGTAACACTTCAAATAGTTATACGTACAAAAAATTAAAGGATCGATTATATCAACTACTACAGTAAGTTTATATCATGAAAATACCGTGAAGAAGAATAGATTTGGGTATCTAGAGATAGATTATTGGCTCTATTAAATTAGTGTTACACAAAAATTAAAAATGTAAGCTAAAACTTAGAAATCAATTATCCATGTGATTTCTATTGGTTTTACATCTTTTTAACCATTTGCACCCATTTTTGGGTTATATTTATCATGATGCAAGAAAAATAGAAATATAATACACAAGAGGAAATATAAAGAATTAAAAGAGTGGGACATAATAGTCGGTCTATGATTGCTAGTAAAAAATACATATAAAACAACAAAATATTTTATTTAACATAGCTCATGCTTTGAAGAATATGGGTGGGACTGGGACCTTGTCCATAGAAAAGTTTTTTAATCATTCTTTTCCTCATGGACCTATTATGTCTATCAAAAAGTTGTATGGGTATGGCTCATTTTAGATGCCACAATCAAGAATTATAAACCCAAAAAAGCTAACTTTCTATACCTTAGTTCTTGTCATCAACAATACCCCCCAAGCTACTTTTATTAAGAAATCAAATACAAACTATGTATTTGTTGTATCCCTTGCAAATCAATGTGCATATATAAATAATCTGAGATGCATAAATGTATTATCCCATATAAATGTATGTCCATTATATGTATATTCTTGCATGTATGCATATGTATATGTATATGCACATTGTTCACATATGCACACTGTGGTTTGTAAGGTGTGCAACAAATGCAAGGTTTGCATTTTATAAAACCTATATATATATATACATATATATACATATATATATATATATATATTAAAAGATTGATTACAAACTGAATTTGATTTCCACCGTCAATCATGTTGGTTATTTACAGTAATAGGCTCAATCAAGTTAATAAGCAGGATTGGTTACTTGAAACGTTAAAGTGGATTCATTTAACCTAACAATCATTATAGCATGTAGAGGAATGATCAAACAAAAGGCGGTCAATTTGCAAAATGTGAGAAGTTCCAAATCACATGTGAGTATGTACACAAATATGTTGCGTCGGCCGACCATATAATAGACGACCTTTCCCTTATTTACCAAGTTGTCCATTTCAACATGTCGTAAAACACGTGATTTTACTTCAGTAATCATATATCATCTTGAAACTTCTCACCTTCTCGTAAACTGACCGTCTTTTCGTTTTATCTTGCAATATATATATATATATATATATATATATACACACACATAGGGTTGGGTTCCAGTGAAAATGAAAATTATGGTGAGAAATGTAAGAATTAATGATCTCCACCCTGAGATGCACCAAGATTAAATGCATCGACTCAATTTCCGTATCAAGCGCGATTCATGAGGTGGGTTTGAGATTAAAAGTGTTTGAGGGTTCAGATCCCTTCTCACATGATCCTTCATCGTCTATATATATATATATATATATATATTGGAAAAGGGTTGGGTTCTGGTGAGAAGCGTGAGAAATGGTTATCAACCGTTGGATGAGAAATGAACGAACATTAAGATGATATGCACCGAGATGCCGGATCAATTCCCTTTTAAGTCGCGATTCATGGTAGGGTATTTGATTAAAAGTGATGAATGGTTTAAAAATACTTATCACACTTATCGTCAAAAATGTTGGAAATTTTGTGAGGTTGGAAGTTTTCTTAATAAGCCTTTTCATTCAAGTAAGCCTTGAATGAATTAATGAACTTATGGTGGGGGTCTCATAGAAGTGCAACGCACACGTGCGCGACCGTGGTCTTGGCCGAGGCCGAGGGCGCAGGCGCGGTTTTTGCGGAAAACGATGATTAATTTTAATCAGTTTAAGAGAGAGTATTTTAGCTGGCCGAAAATTTAAATTTGAAATACATAAAAACGGTTTATTATTTAAACACGTTTTTTTGTTTAACTTGAAGATTAAGTCTTCAAAACCCTGATGGGCCCCGGTTTTTAGGGAGCTGTTGAGCCCATGCAGCTAGGGTTTCACCAGTATAAATACTGGTTGAAACCCTCCCTTTGAAACACACCTGAGAAAAACGAATTCTCTCGATCGGCAGCTCTCTCTCTCTCTCTCTCTCTCGTTTTTCCTGTTTGCGACAGCCCCGTTTTTGACTGTTTCCATTCGTTTTCTACACATCGAGTTTGCTTTATAATTCGATCATCGAAGCTGTCGATAATCGTACTACTGCATCAAATCCTGGGCTTTGCGGTTCGAGACTCACAGCATCAAAGAGTAACCGTATAAAACCTTTAAGGACAGGTTTTATACCGTGCAGTTTCTTTACGATCACATTCACGAAAACAGGATGGTTTTAATTTTCTGCGTGTTATTTCTTTTTCGTTCACTAGAGTGAGCACTCTGATTCTACTCCTTTCTTTAACGATTCTATCGCGAATGATAAAATCGTGTTTAGGGTAATTTGTTTCTTCAATCTGCTGGTTACATATTGTTGTTACTGTGTTGAAAGCTTGCTGTTTTTTTATTGTTAATTGAAAGCTTTCAATCTTTATTATTTTTATTAGTGTGTTGTTTTAAATTCAAGTCAAGGCTTTCAAGCTTTTCCTTTTTCTGTTAATACATATATATATATATATATATATATATATATATATATATATATATATATATATATATAGGGTCAGGTTCAAGGGAAAACACTAAATAATTGGAAAACCGAAAAACCATGAAAATACAGTGGAAAAAGCATATCAATATGGATGTCAAATTAACGAGAAAAATATGATCGTTTATTTGGTCTAATTTATTTCATTCGGATTTTGTTTATTTTTCGTCTTTTTTCGAATAAAAAATAGAGGGGTGAGGTTTTTTAATTTAATTAATATTGTTGTAACCGTCTGTTTAATCACATCCATCAGCTCATCTAATCTAACGGTCGATAAGGTGTTTTTTAGTTTTCCATTTATTTGAGGTTTTCCCCTGAACCTCCCTATATATATATATATATATATATATATATGTTCATCCGTACACATATATATATATTTGGTTGACTCAAAATAATAATATAAGTAAGAAGTTGTTTTATAAACAAAAGGTTTGGAATTTTGAATAATCTCTAATATCAAATTATTCTACAATCTTAAAGGTTTTATACAGTCAACAAATGGACTCTGGTAACTATCGCTTGATGCCACAAGAACTGGTGAAACTAGACAGTTTCGATGGGTCCAATTTCACCCGCTGGGCTGAGAAAGTCAACTTCATGCTGATGGTTCTCAAGCTCTGGTTTGTGGTGGACCCAAATATGCAATTGAAACCCATACCTGATAACCCAATTCCCGCGGCGGGGAAAGAGCCGGACGCAGCCAAAATAGCCGAACTCGAGAAGGAGCGGCTATTCCATAAGGAATGTGAAACCTTGGCGTGCGGGCATATAAAGAATGCAATGTCCGACCGACTCTATGACTTATATGCCCCTATTAAGTGTCCTCGAGAACTTTGGACCGCATTGGAATTCAAGTACAAGGCACAAGAGGAAGGTACCAATAGGTACCTTGTGTCTCGCTACTTGAGATTCAATATGGTTGATGACAAACCAATACTTGAACAACTTCACGAACTTCAAGTATTGGTTAACAAGATGAAAGTTCTCAACATTTCTCTTCCTGATATTTTCCAAGTAGGGGCAGTTGTTGATAAATTGCCCCCATCTTGGAAAGATTTCCAAAAACGCATGATGCACAAATCCGAAGATTATTCTTTGGATGATTTTATAAAACATATCAGGATAGAGGAAGAGGCACGGAATAGGGACAAGCAAGACTATCTTGAGTGCCAACAGCGTGTAGGCTGGTGGCAAAGGGAAGTTTAAATCTAGTGGACCCACTAAAAAGTGGAACTTGGGTCCCCAAAAGAAAAACTTCAAGAAGTCTGGGCAGTCCTCTAGTCAAGGGCCGAAAAGAACAGGTAAGTGCCATGTCTGTGGAGAGGCAGGGCACTATGCGAGGGAATGCAAGCAAAGAAAGTCCGGACCACCAGTGGCAAACACGGTTGAAGATATCCAGCATCTTGTTGCAAGCTTGCAAATGGAAGAGATTGATATGATCTCTGAAGCAGCTACCAGTATCACTGCTAGTAGAGGAGGTTGGTACTTGGACACTGAAGCCACTATTCATGTTTGTGACTCCAGGTCCAAGTTTATGGAGTATGGACCTGTTCAAGAAGGAAGACAGGTGATAGTGGCCAACAATGGCACGACTGATGTGGCGGGCATAGGCACCGTACTACTCACTTTCACCTCCGGCAAGACTGTCACTCTTAGGGATGTCTTACATGTTCCCTCCATCAACAAGTGCCTTGTGTCTGCGGCCAGACTTGACAAAAATGGGTTTGGCCTCAACATCGAGGCATTGAAGCTTGTGATCTACAAACGGAAGACCTTCATTGGAAAGGGATATCATCAGCTGGGGATGTACCGTTTGAACCTGAGTGACGATGTTTATGGGGTCGGGCTGAGTGAACCTATGGATAGTAATGTGAATGCAATTTCTGATGATGTAGTTTGTGACAATTCCGTTTCTGATGTAGTTCCCTTTGGTATCAATAAAACTAATTCTTACAATTATTTTGTTTGTTCAATTTCTTTATGGCATAAACGTTTAGCACACACCAATGTGAAAAATATTGAAAAAATGCAAAATAAAGGATTAATTAAAATTGATAATAAAGATTTTGGACAATGTGAAATTTGTGTAAAATCAAAATTTACTAAGAAACCATTTCCATCAGTCAAAAGGGACACTACTATTTTAGAGTCGATTCATTCCGATATCTGTGAATTAAATGGAATACTTACACGTGGTGGTAAAAGGTATTTCATTACATTCTGTGATGACTTCAGCCGTTTTTTACACGTTTATTTATTACATTCAAAAGACGAAGCTTTTAATGCTTTTAAACTTTTCAAAGCTGAAGTGGAAAATCTACTTGAAAAACGGATCAAAATACTTCGATCAGATAGAGGTGGCGAATATTTTAATAGAGAATTTGATACGTTCTGCGAAGAGAACGGTATCAAACATGAACGCACCTCTCCATTCACGCCCAACAGAATGGTTTGGCGGAAAGAAAGAATCGGACCCTTGTTGAGATGGTCAACTGTATGTTGAACCAATCGGGGCTACCAAACAATCTGTGGGGAGAAGCTCTATTGACCGCTTTCCATATTCACAATCGAATCACTAGTCGTGTGATTCCATCCAGCCCATACGAGCTTTGGAAAGGAAGAAAACCTAACTTAAACTATTTTAGAGTCTGGGGTTGTATTGCTTACTATCGTACTCCTGATCCAAAAAGATCTAAACTGGGAGCTCGAGCTATTAAAAGTATATTCGTAGGATATGCTAGAAATAGCAAGGCTTATAGTGTAACACCCTAAAATCAGGGCTAATTTAAACCTTAAATTTATAACAAGATTTTAAACACAGCCTTTTTAACTTTATACGTAAGTGGAGAATTAACTATGAGGTTCATATTTACATACATAGAATTCTTCAAATAACTTATTAATCTAATCGTGTCACTATAATCAGATTAACTAGGTTATCTAAGCAATCTATCAAAACCTCAATATTCATTGACTTCTCCGCTAATCCAAAAGTTCTCGTCCCAAATCCCTTTACTTTCCCGAGCTAGTACCTGGTAAGAAAACATCATTTGAAACGATTAGGCTAATGCCTAGTGAGAACATTCGATTTCAAAATAATATTTATGAAAATCAATGTAAACATGGCATAACAAACCTGATTTACCCTTTTTCTTACTACACGCGAAACCATCTTTAGATGACGGGGTTAAACCCGATTCCATGACTATAACTGACCCTAAGTCATTCTTTATATCATGTCCCAGAGCCCACACTACGAATCTTCACGGATTCTAGATTAATGCTCTTATCCAATAAATCGCAATAACACATGCCTATTTATTGGAAAGGAAGTACAGATTACAATCACTCATGTCAATCTCTTTTTCTTCCTTAGAAATCGGGAATAACGATTAGTACCACACACCTATTCCACGATTTCCTTCACACACTGGAATAACGATTAATACCACACGCCTATTCCATGTGATTACCAAACACTAGTGTCTATTCCATCATCTCAAGCGCACACGGGAATAACATTTGTCTATTCCTCCCTTTTAATAAACACATGAATAACATTTGTCTATGTCTTAAGGGCACACGGGAATAACATTTGGTCATATTCCTCCCTTTCAATAAACACAGGAATAACATTTGTCTATGTCTGAAGGGCACACGGGAATAACATTTGGTCATATTCCTCCCTTTCAATAAACACAGGAATAACATTTGTCTACGTCTTAAGGACACACGGGAATAACATTTGGTCATATTCCTCCCTTTCAATAAACATAGGAATAACATTTGTACTTTGCCTATCCTACATTATCCAATAAATCTAGTGTATATGGATTCATTACCCTTAGTCGTATTCGTGCAGGTTATTATTTATTATAGATTCCTCATAACATTTAGTATGAGCAAATCACACTTATATAACATATACTACACACCTGCTTAGTATCAAACTAAAGCAACCTTTAAGCCTAACATACTACCATCCGACAGTAAGTATGTTCAAGCTACTAGGATTGTATTTTCATTCCTCAATCATACTCTATCCAAGAGTCGACAAAACACAAAGTTACCGGATACTCAAAAGTATCAGGAACCTCAAAAGTGACCGGACAACCAAAGTTTTCGGACACCATGAAACTATCCGGACAACATAACTTTCCGGATACACACAACTTTCCGGATGTATAAATCTTTCCGGACATCAATATTTACCGGATACTAACACTGTCCAGATACTTACCGGAAAAATACTCAATCCGGATGACATCCGGAAACCAAGGTAATCCAGATACCATCCGGTATCTAATTTCGCCCGGAAACTACAAAAATTAAGACTTACCGGATAACTTTGCCATGTCCGAAAACCTTCATACAGAGGTTTCCGGATACTATCTTTTTACCCGGAAACTTCGACCTGCAGCTTAGAAATTCAATCCAAAACCATGTCTGTTCCATTCAGCTTATTTTAAACATAACCATACAGTCCCAAAATAGTTTATACAAGCGTCTTAACATTTAATTTGACAGAAAACATGGATTTAAGCAAAAAGTGAATGAACTCACCTTAGGGTTCTTATATCCACTTCTCTGCACAATCAAACTCCAAATCAAACAGCACCTAGAAGAGATCCGATTAAGATATGTTTGCTATCTTGCAATTGACAATAAACTTGATTTTTCCTTCTCTTCTTTCTCTCTTCTTTCTCCTTATTCTTTCTCTATTCTTTCTCTTTTTCTTCTCTCTGCTAAACGAAAAAAACACACACACACACACACCCAAGATATTTTTCTAAATATCTACTTTTCTCTGTTTTGACCATAATAAGGCGGTGGTGGTGAATTTAGTTTCATCACCTACCCAATTTAACCCCAAAACTTCCATCAAATGGCAAAATTAACCCTCCATTTATATGTTAAAATTAAAGCTTACCCTTAACTTATAATTTCAATAAAACAAATAACGAAACTTATTCGGGGATAAACTCTAAAATTAATCTATCAAATAATTATACCTCCATTTATCAATAAACCCCATCGTAATACTTTACAAAAATCGGGGTGTTACAATACTCCCCAACTTGAAAATGATTTCGTCCTCGAAATCAAAGTTAGATAAACCAAAGAGGATGTCTAATCTCCATATCCTTTTCCGACTCTAACGTCACATTAGCACCTTTATTGTACCTTTAACATAACCACCTTCTTAGATTGTAATTTCTCAATTGATCTCTCTAGAATCGCTTCCAGTTCCTTCGTACAACGACTCTCCTCATCCATTCTTACTTCCGTAAATGGATTCACATCATACCAACATAAAATATGTCATATATCCCTTTTAATTTCTAGTCTTACATACTTATTCACAATTAAAATTTCGAGAAAAACAAGGACTCCACTTTCCACATTTTCTGGATCTTATATTCTTCAACTTTACCCGCTCCCCAACTTGAAAATGACCTAAAATTCTATCGATCTCCTTTGGTTACTAACCCAAATTCCCACTACCGGACAAGGTTATCCATAAATGTGCCATTAAAGTTCTAACACCACTACAAAAGTTCAACTTTGGCATGACACTAAAAGGTTTTCCTAGGTCCTCCATATTCTTTCGAATCATAACTCGCACTTCATCAATCCCACCTATCTAATTTATGTTTTCCATCTGCAATTGAATTAAGACACGGTTACTAGGGGGCAACTAGTCTAGAATCAGATTGAATCATCATCACCATTTAAATTAATCTTATGACTTAGATCTATAATTAGATTCGACTACCCACATTGTCTTCCATTTGTTACTGGTTCATTGCCATGAACACATCATAATACTAGTAAATTTCGTCTGAGGAATTCATCTTACTAACCGAGTGACACGAATTCGTCGTGCAATACTTAAAACTCTTTTATGTACATAACATCGTCATCTCCCGACTTATATCCTATCTGCTTACAGTTCCATTCTTCCTTTTTCCAGAAGAATTTGTTCATTGCTACTTTTCCCTTCCTCTTTACGTCTTTGTATCAATATCTCCCTTTTCCGTCACCTTTTCTCTTTTCGAACAACATAAAATTACTACACATAATACATATTAACCATTTCAACATCTATGAATTCCAATTCGAAAATGGTTAATAGAAAACTCACCTTGATTTTGATCACCAAAATCAGCAAAACCGGACAACGGATCGAAACCGACAACCAACTTCAAATCCGAGACTTGGAATTTGGAATTGGACAAACTAACATGTTCAATGGGTTCAAATGCTACTCTACACTCAAAACGAGTACCCATACCCCTATAATACAACTTGAAACGACACCGGTGTGTAACAAACAAAAACTGAAAAATGCTGAAACAGTGAGTTACGCAGTTTCTCACGCGACCAGAAGTCGCGCAGAAGGCCGCGCAAGTCTCTGGACAACCATTTTGCACCTGTAACAGCCCCTGTTCAACCCTTTGACACCCCAACTCAAACCCAGGTCGTTTTGATGAAGAAAATGCATGAAAACTTGACATAAACACATCTAGACTACTACAAATCTCTATTTCCATCAAATGAAACATTTAACTAACAAACAATTATTAGAAAGAATAATCAAAACCATCCATGAAAGCTTCAAATCCTTTATTCATGGTGTAAGCTTCAATATCAACTTTAGACATACTCAAATCATCTAAGGAGATAAGAACTTTGAAACCATTAACTATTATTCCATCAATACCATAAGCTTTTTAAATCTCCTACTGTCTTTTGGCTCTTAGATTCAAGAAACCATTGTTGTCAAAAAAACGTTCAACTAACTAAACGAAATAAGTGGATAATGGTTAAGTTATCCCACTTTCACTCAGAAATCTCCAAAGGTTGTAAACTTTCATTTGTTAGATCAACTTGCAAAGTATCTTCCAAAAATAGTAACTGGTATAGCTAACTTTTAACAAAAGATTAAAGTACAAAAGACAAGTTAGTACTACCATTACATAGTATACATATACTTATGTCTAGAACTAACAAAGAACGCATCAAAATACAGTCGACGATTCCTCAGTTTCGTCTGCCATCATATAAAACGTTCAACCGTTGTTTTTGGAGAATTAGATTTTCTTTCTTAGTTTCCACTATTCTTCAGTTTCGGACAGTCCCTTCGGTAATGACCAGGCTTCTTGCATTCATAGCAAGTTGTCCCTTGAATATGGCAGTTCTTAATCTTGTGGCCAGCTTCTCCGCACTTGAAACATTTAATAGACAAATTGGTTTCTCGACAAGATTCAATACAAGGATTCTTAGCAAAGGTTTTCGGCTTCTGGCAAGGTTCTGGTCTATCTTCCCACTTTCTTTTCTCTCCCACTTGAGTTATTTTGACTCTATTTCCAGCATAAACTTCTTCTATTCTATCATCAGTATTCAACACTGGATTAACAGGTGGAATTACAACACTGGTACTCACCTCTGGTCTTTATAACTCATCAATACGATCATTCAACATTTTTGTAAACATCTCCTGTTGCTGAGTCAATGCAACATTCATGACCCGCATCACATTTTCCATTATACGGGACTCCATAGTAGACTCCGTCATTACCGAATCAGAAGTACCAGTACTCGTTCTATGCGTTTGACTTTTCGATCCACTTATTAGAGGTTGCCTCGACGGACTTTCATGGGTTCCGCCAGTTCCAGGTTGTCCCTCCAACCCCCAATCATTTCCAGCCCTATCCTTCGTAGAATTAGAGGACCTTGGTGGCGTATTAACCATTGTTCTGATATAACACAAAGAGATAACCATAAGAAATGGTTACACATATCTAAACATACGAAACATACTTTACCGATCATTAGTCATTGTAACAATTTATAAACAAGTATACTCGTGTAGTAATATATTCATAATAACAGTAGCTAATTGAGATTGTGAATATATCATACATGAGAATCCTCATTATCATCATTACCGTACTAATTTCACATATTTCCGTCGACTCTAAGACTATCCCGTCTTAGTACTTCTACCCATATCTCACGAATCATAACTTAATTCATCTCAGCTTAAGTCTAAGTATCTCCTTAGCATACTTAGTTCACTTAAACTAATGCTCTGATACCATATTGTAACACCCTAAAATCAGGGCTAATTTAAACCTTAAATTTATAACAAGATTTTAAACACAGCCTTTTTAACTTTATACGTAAGTGGAGAATTAACTATGAGGTTCATATTTACAAACATAGAATTCTTCAAATAACTTATTAATCTAATCATGTCACTATAATCAGATTAACTAGGTTATCTAAGCAATCTATCAAAACCTCAATATTCATTGACTTCTCAGCTAATCCAAAAGCTCTCGTCCCACATACCTTTACTTTCCCGATCTAGTACCTGGTAAGAAAACATCATTTGAAACGATTAGGCTAATGCCTAGTGAGAACATTCGGTTTCAAAATAATATTTATAAAAATCAATGTAAACAAGGCATAACAAACCTGATTTACCCTTTTTCTTACCACACGCGAAACCATCTTTAGATGACGGGGTTAAACCCGATTCCATGACTATAACTGACCCTAAGTCATTCTTTATATCATGTCCCACAGCCCACACTACGAATCTTCACGGATTCTAGATTAATGCTCTTATCCAATAAATCGCAATAACACATGCCTATTTATTGGAAATGAAGTAGAGATTACAATCACTCATGTCAATCTCTTTTTCTTCCTTAGAAATCGGGAATAACGATTAGTACCACACACCTATTCCACGATTTCCTTCACACACTGGAATAACGATTAATACCACACGCCTATTCCATGTGATTACCAAACACTAGTGTCTATTCCATCATCTCAAGGGCACACGGGAATAACATTTTTCTATTCCTCCCTTTTAATAAACACATGAATAACATTTGTCTATGTCTTAAGGGCACACGGGAATAACATTTGGTCATATTCCTCCCTTTCAATAAACACAGGAATAACATTTGTCTATGTCTGAAGGGCACACGGGAATAACATTTGGTCATATTCCTCCCTTTCAATAAACACATGAATAACATTTGTCTATGTCTTAAGGGCACACGGGAATAACATTTGGTCATATTCCTCCCTTTCAATAAACATAGGAATAACATTTGTACTTTGCCTATCCTACACTATCCAATAAATCTAGTGTATATGGATTCATTACCCTTAGTCGTATTCGTGCAGGTTATTATTTATTATAGATTCCTCATAATATTCAGTATGAGCAAATCACACTTATATAACATATACTACACACATGCTTAGTATTAAACTAAAGCAACCTTTAAGCCTAACATACTACCATCCGACAGTAAGTATGTTCAAGCTACTAGGATTGTATTTTCATTCCTCAATCATACTCTATCCAAGAGTCGACAAAACACAAAGTTACCGGATACTCAAAAGTATCAGGAACCTCAAAAGTAACCGGACAACCAAAGTTTCCGGACACCATGAAACTATCCGGACAACATAACTTTCCGGATACACATAACTTACCGGATGTATAAATCTTTCCGGACATCAATATTTACCGGATACTTACCGGAAACATACTCAATCCGGATGACATCCGGAAACCAAGGTAATCCGGATACCATCCGGTATCTAATTTCGCCCGGAAACTACAAAAATTAAGACTTACCGGATAACTTTGCCATGTCCGGAAACCTTCATACAGAGGTTTCCGGATACTATCTTTTTACCCGGAAACTTCGACCTGCAGCTTAGAAATTCAATCCAAAACCATGTCTGTTCCATTCAGCTTATTTTAAACATAACCATACAGTCCCAAAACAGTTTATACAAGCGTCTTAACATTTAACTTGACAGAAAACATGGATTTAAGCAAAAAGTGAATGAACTCACCTTAGGGTTCTTATATCCACTTCTCTGCACAATCAAACTCCAAATCAAACAGCACCTAGAAGAGATCCGATTAAGATATGTTTGCTATCTTGCAATTGACAATAAACTTGATTCTTCCTTCTCTTCTTTCTTCACATGCTTTCTCTATTCTTTCTTTCTTCTCTCTGCCAAACGAAAAACACACACACACACACACCCAAGATATTTTTCTAAATATCTCCTTTTCTCTCTTTTGACCGTAATAAGGCGGTGGTGGTGAATTTAGTTTCATCACCTACCCAATTTAACCCCTAAACTTCCATCAAATGGCAAAATTAACCCTCCATTTATATGTTAAAATTAAAGCTTACCCTTAACTTATAATTTCAATAAAACAAATAACAAAACTTATTCGGGGATAAACTCTAAAATTAATCTATCAAATAATTATACCTCTATTTATCAATAAAACCCATCGTAATACTTTACAAAAATCGGGGTGTTACATATAGGTTACTAGATAAAGAATCAGGAGTAATAGTGGAATCCAGAGATGTGGAACTCTTTGAAGACAAATTTTCAGAAGATGCTAAAAATTCGGAAAGAACATTGGCTTCAAATCTTCCTGGTACATCTCGTGATAGTTCGAAAGCCTCAAACAAGGTTGACGAACCACGTAGAAGTACTAGAGAAAGAAAAGAGAAAATCTAGGGGGTGATTTCTTCTCATACCTGGTCGAAAGAACACAGAAGAAAGTGACAAGAGAGGTCATTTTCTCGATTAACATCGAAGATGATCCTAAGACTTATAAAGAGGCCATGTCTTCAAGGGATGCTCCTTTATGGAAAGAAGCAATAAATGATGAAATGGACTCCATCATGGGTAATGGAACTTGGGAATTAGCTGACTTACCCAAGGGAGCAAAACCCATAGGCTCTAAATGGGTATTCAAAAGAAAGATGCATCCGGATGGTTCAATCTTGGCATTTAAAGCTAGATTGGTAGCTAAAGGATATAGACAGAGAGAAGGTGTCGATTACTTCGACACTTACGCTCCAGTTGCTAGAATTAGTTCTATCCGAACTCTTATAGCAATCACAGCCATAAAAGGACTGTACATTCATCAAATGGATGTAAAAACAACCTTTTTGAATGGTTACTTAAACGAGGAGGTTTATATGGAGCAACCCAAAGGGTTTGTGGTACCCGGGCAAGAGAACAAAGTGTGTAGACTTATTAAATCTCTGTACGGTTTAAAACAAGCCACCAAACAGTGGCATGAAAGATTTGATACTACTATCACCTCTGTCGGGTTCCGACATAATGGAGCTGATCGGTGCATTTACTCAAAATGTACAAAAGAATCCACTGTGATAATCTATCTTTATGTCGATGATATGTTGATCATCGGAACCAATCTAGAAGGCATCAATGAGACGAAAAACTACTTATCCTCGAACTTTAAGATGAAAGATCTTGGAGAAGTAGATACAATTCTTGGGATTAAAATCAAGAGGTCAGGATCTCAAATTTCTTTCAGTCAATCCCACTATATAGAGAAGATACTGACTAAGTTTCAACATTTGAATATAAAGGGGTTCAACACTCCATTTGATTCAAGTGTGAAACTTGACAAAAACTCTGGTAGAGCAGTGGCTCAACAAGAGTATGCTAGTGCAATAGGATGCATGATGTATGCCATGCATTGCACTAGACCGGATATTGCTTTTGCTGTGAGTAGACTAAGTCAATATACAAGCAATCCGGGCCCAGATCACTGGAAAGCAATCGGTAGAGTATTAGGATACCTAAAAAGAACCAATGATCTAGAGTTAACATACACGACGCATCCAGGAATCATGGAAGGATATTCTGATGCTAGTTGGATAGATCACTCAAGTGACTCTAAATCCACAAGTGGGTGGATTTATACACTTGGTGGTGGAGCAATATCTTGGGCGAGCAAGAAACAAACATGTATTGTTCATTCAACTATGGAAGCCGAATTTATTGCCCTAGCTGCTGCGGGCAAAGAGGCCGAATGGATTAGAGATCTGCTATCAGATATCCATTTATGGCCCCAGCCGACTCCTTCGATTCCCATGTATTGTGACAGTGAGGCCACATTGTCAAAAGTATACAACGTCGTGTATAACGGGAAGCCGCGACACATAGGTCTCCGACATAATTATGTGAGACAACTGATAGATAATGGTACCATAAGCATTGTGTATGTCAAGTCGTGTGGAAACTTGGCAAATCCATTCACTAAGCCTCTGACGATAGACTTAGTAGGATCAACTACCAGATACATGGGTCTGAAACCACGCAGAATCGGTTAGTGATGGAAACCCAACTTAGATTTAGTGCTCCTATCTCCTAAGTTTAATGGGTAATAACAAGTCACTCAACCGATAGAAGGTACTATCAATTAAGATAGACTCATGTAAGGTATTTGATAGTACGTCGTTGCCGAGAACGAGGCTGAGTTTGATCTCTCAACAAAGTTTGAAGGCATCTTAGCAACGAAGATGATATAGAACTTTGCCTATATGACCAAGAGGTGGTGCCGCCTCAATTGAAGAGTAGTGGTTCCTTTTCTAACAGGTCATGAAAAGGATTTAGCGCATGGCCATATTCGCGCTCAGTGAGAAAGCAAAGGAAAAGATGGTGTGTGCAAGTAAGCCGAAGCGATCTTAAGATTCAAGGTTTAAATCCTAAGGATACCATTGAATTGATCTCTTTTTGCATACTTGCATTAAACGGGGTTTAATCTTAGTGACACCACTGTGACACTATCTTTTACGAATGTCAGAAAACTTTCCAACCTGGTGGGGGATTGTTGGAAATTTTGTGAGGTTGGAAGTTTTCTTCCATCCTACATAGATGGAAATGGGAAGCCAAAAGGACTTAATAAGCCTTTTCATTCAAGTAAGCCTTGAATAAATTAATGAACTTATGGTGGGGTCTCATAGAAGTGAAACGCACACGCGCGTGGCCGTGGCCGAGGACGCGGGCGCGGTTTTCGCGGAGGGGCGCGTGGAGGCACACTTTTTTATAGAAACTGAAGAAGAAAAACGATGATTACTTTTGATCAGTTTAAGAGAGAGTATTTTAGCTGGCCGAAAATTTAAATTTGAAATACATAAAAACGGTTTATTATTTAAACACGTTTTTTTTGTTTAACTTGAAGATTAAGTCTTCAAAACCCTGATGGGCCCCGGTGTAACGACCCGGTTTCCCAAACATGCTTCAAATAACATATATTGCATAACATTGTTACATTCATAAAAGAAAATACATAATAAATCACAAACGGTCCCTTCGGTCTCGAAACTACAAAATACATAAAAGTTTCTTAATCAACGTCCATCAAAAGCTTCCTATTCTTATCCCTTTCCTTCGCCGATCCTCAACCTGGAAAACATATTTTTGAAAACAAAATGAGGGTTAGACCAAACGGGTCTAGTGAGTTAATCCCGGTCCTTTCCAAAATTGTTATAAAACCTTTTTACGTAAATCCTTTGTATCAAAATAGTTTATATAAACCTTTAGTAATCCTTTCGTAGAATATAAACATACCACACGTATTTAAATACCAAACAAGACTCGTGCACCGTGCTCAACTCATCCTCATTCCTCATTCCCATGGCCATATTAGTTGGTAGCAAGCCAACGAATAATTCAACGTTGTACGACAATTACAACCAACAACGCCGTACGACAATTACGACCAACAACGCCGTACAACAATTACGACCAACACTTCCGCCGGCATAGTTCGGCGTGCTCTCGTGTAGTGTAATACTTACATAAATATAATATCTCATCATATTATATTTCAACATAAACACACAATTACACTATTTATCGCATTCCAAATCATATCTCAATATATGATATTTTCATTTATAAACATTTCATCACATTCCAACCATATATATAAATATATATATATCTCTTAACGTAACCATATAATCACACCACGTATCATATTCTCAATCCATACATATCCAACTCATATATATATATATATATCACATATATATGTATCCCAGTTGAAAACATTTTAAAGTAAAACTCACATACCGATATCATTCACATCATAAATTAACCATTTATAATAAATGCATTTCAGTTCGAAAATGGTTAAAAGAAAAACTCACCTTGTTTGATAATTTGAAGCCACTCACACGTGCAGACGATACAATTTAGCAAAACCGACAAACAACGCCACAACCGAACATCGCCCACGCCACACTAACGAGGGACAACCAAACCTGTAATATATACACATACTAAGTGAAAATATCTATTTCTTGGTTTCTCTCTTTCCCTCCTTTCTCTCCTTTTTACGTGAATAACCCACATATATATATATATATATATATATATATATATATATATATGCACACTTAAGATATATCTATATATCCATCTTATCTCTTTCTTTTTATCATGACACCACACAAGGACACCTCATCCCCTCTTTTCTCTTTTCTTCCCTTCTCTCGACTTCCCTCTCTTTTCTCCCTTTCACAACCCACAAACAACACACACATATATATATATATACATAATATACATTATATATATATATATATAATCTATGAATATCTAGATATTTATATATATATATATAATATAAATATCTATAATATCTATAATATCTAGATATTTATATATATATAATATACATATATATATATAATACTTAGATATTTACATATATACATATATATATATACCTAATATACACACATATATATACACTAAATAAAATACTTAAGTCTCTTTCTCCCTTTTCCCTTATCATGACACATACCCCATGGACACATCACTCTTCTTTTCTTTCTTCTCGTCGACACACACGTACATACTAAAACCACAAGTATCTAAATATTTGTTAAATGTACTAAAGAGAGAGACACCTCATCTTTTATTAATGAAATGTGTGATTTGTGGTAACTAGGTGAATCATATTTACCAATCAAACCCCAAACTTCCAATAAATGGCACAATATACCCTCTAACTTCTATATTAAAATTAAAACGTACCCCTTAACTTATAACTCCATAAATCAAATCCCAATTTTACCTTAACTAAAATTAAATAAACCAATAATATACCCGGTTATTACAACATCTCCCCCTTAAAAGAATTCCGTCCCGGAATTCATTCAAGCAACAAACGAGGGTAATCAATTATCATAAATCGCTTTCAAACTCATACAATACATTATACCAAAACATCAAAATTTTAATTCCACACAAAGATTCCACCCCTTTAAAACAACGATAACACCAACTTATTAATACTAACCACTTTATTTGAACTTTACACACATCGTCCGCAATTACTCAAGTAATCCATCCCACAAAGTCGATCTAAATCTTAAAATAATCAAAATCGAAATTTTCTGCCGAATCACCCAATAATCAAATCCCACGAAGGTTCAAAATAGCTCGAAAGTTCACTTATATCACAAAAAGAAATAACTTATACTCATATAAAACTAATCCAAATAACACAACATTTTATGCTTACTCGGAACATTTACCACGCTAATACTACTTTTAACTCCACCGGCCTTTCACGACAAACATCGTATTCTACACTTTTACAATACTAACTCGAAAACATAATAATACACTTTCAATATAAAACTTGCTTAGCAATTGCAACTTATTTCTTATACTCTTCCATGGAATAAAATATACTCAAAAATCATTTTATATCACGGATAAATTTCTTAATTTTATTAAACCCGTATACTTCATCCTACCATTTCCATTTCTCATGCTAGCATAGCATATCCACAATAATCACACATCAATACTCAATTGCACTTGACACCAAATCATTCATCAAAATCATATTTACACATGCAAGACCCAGTCTAATCAAACGGTTCCACTAAGAGTTACAATAAAAATAACACTAAATGCTTCAAGATACAACACACTTCTCGATCTCCAAACATAGTTAACCAAATCACTTACATTCTTTTACACTAAAGGAATATATCGAATCTCTAAACAAAATTAATCTATCCACTTTTATTTCTATACTCACAAGAATACTTCTAACAATTCAATTCAAAAATAGTTAAAATAAATAATAAACACTATGAATTAACGTACTTTACCCGGTGTCCAATCGGAATAAAATAATCTCATCCAAATATAAACATATTAGTGTCTCTAAATCCAATACTTTAATCGGTTTCACTTTTCAATCTTGACTTCCCATCAAGAACCTTTCAAATAGAACTCCTATCATAACATATTTTGCAATAACAATCTAATGTCATCACTTAACATAACTGCAAAACTCGATGAGAAGTCAAAGGCTTGCACATCTACCTTAACTTACAACGTCAATTTCTTAATTGTACAAATACCACACCAAAATATCATACTCTAATAATGATACCGTAAAGTCCTTATAACAACCTTCAGACGCGTTTAAAAATTACGTCTTTTTCGTCATTAATCAATATATCATCATCAAATTAAAATAAAGTCTAATAGCGACTTAATTTCTCGAATATAAACAGAACACAATCTCAAACATTTCAATTATCTCAATGACTTTGCCACCATAACTCATACCGACTTCCATCCAATAATATCAATACCAATTCATTTCTTAATAAAATAGCAAACTCGTTATCACATCAATTTCTTACATCTCTGACTTAGCATAAAAATACTAACACAAATCCTTAAACATTTGATTCACTTAAACCTCTCCTCAATTGAAATTCATCAACACCGGTCTCACATTACTTAACTGATATAATTACCAATTCATCCCATGATAAATCCGCTCCAAAACTAAGCCAAAAAAATTCATTACAACTTCGCCAAAATTATTAAAAATTTCTTGTCACTAATCATAACACTAATAATATAAATCCATTTTATAACTTAAATCTTCCAATCCAGGAGAAGTATTAGGTAAACACCCAACTCATTTGAACCACTTTTCTATACCCAGAAAAACTCTCAAGCATCAATTTCTTATAACATTATTGACATAATATAAATATTTTCTCTCAACTTAAGTCTAGGTTATCAGCAACCTAGTTCTCTCTTAAGGTTCTATCTCTTTACCAAATGAATTCATAAGACTTATTAAAAGGCTAAGAACTCTAGATAATTCTATCTAATTCTTTTCCTCAAATGTTTTCCTCAAACCCGAACTTAAATTGAGTCCACAGTATTTCCAGTCCTCATTCATACTCTATCTAAGAGTCAACAAAACACAAAGTTAAAGGTTAACATTAAAGTTAAATAAACAAAACCACCAAAACTGGGCTGCACATGACAGCACAGTTACACCTCTGTTTTTGGCTTAATTACCATACTTAGAAGTCAAACTAGTTGATCATTTCTATAACAAAAACGTACTTACATCTCTTAAGCTTCATATCGTTTTGGATTCACCTCGATTGGAGCAACGACCAATTATATATAAATTTTATGCAAACAGTGGGCAATTCCCGTTTTTCACAGGACCAGCTTCTGTAATTCACTGTTTGGAGCTGCTTAAAGTCATAATTTGATCTCGGTGAAAACTACAAAATTGTCCAGGACTGAAAGATATTTCTAACTGCAAAATTTGAGCTTATTTAGACTTACGGTTGATTTTATACGAATTTTCCAATATCCGAACAGAAAACTAAAAACTCAATAGAGTTGAAATCTCTTGGCATTTCAACAAATACCTTGCGGGCATTACTTCATGGAGCACAAACCCATTTCAATGGTTTCATTCCTTTTTCCATTTTTGATACCAAACTTCTAGTTTATGAATTCTAATACAAGAACATAATTAATAAATGATTTCACCATGAAATACTTCAAGACTTTATCTAATCATAATCAACCAACTAAAACTCATATATCTATAACACAACTATCAAATACTTTTCTAATGCAGATAAACGGCAATTAAAGAGTCACACTTAATCAATTGCATCGGAGTCAATTAGCACTTTAGCACGTATAAAGTTTATAGGAATATTTCTGTCTTCGTCTCTATCCATATGTCACGACCGACTTGCCACTCTGTTGATTTCAACAAGGTTAATATACACATAAGCACATACCCAATATAATAAGGTATTCCAGTTCAAACATGTACTTGTAAATTCACAATTACACTGGCCAGGTGTAATTTGAAATTACCTTACATGATGTTCCTTCTACCTTTTTATATTTAACATCCCAAGGTTCTAGAATAATAGGGACATCCTACTTCACATGCAGTTTAAGTCTAGGTATAGATCCGTATACCTAAATCCCTTAAACTAGGGCTCTGATACCATCTGTAACGACCCGGTTTCCCAAACATGCTTCAAATAACATATATTGCATAACATTGTTACATTCATAAAAGAAAATACATAATAAATCACAAACGGTCCCTTCGGTCTCGAAACTACAAAATACATAAAAGTTTCTTAATCAACGTCCATCAAAAGCTTCCTATTCTTATCCCTTTCCTTCGCCGATCCTCAACCTGGAAAACATATTTTTGAAAACAAAATGAGGGTTAGACCAAACGGGTCTAGTGAGTTAATCCCGGTCCTTTCCAAAATTGTTATAAAACTTTTTTACGTAAATCCTTTGTATCAAAATAGTTTATATAAACCTTTAGTAATCCTTTCGTAGAATATAAACATACCACACGTATTTAAATACCAAACAAGACTCGTGCACCGTGCTCAACTCATCCTCATTCCTCATTCTCATGGCCATATTAGTTGGTAGCAAGCCAACGAATAATTCAACGTTGTACGACAATTACAACCAACAACGTCGTACGACAATTACGACCAACAACGCCGTACAACAATTACGACCAACACTTCCGCCGGCATAGTTCGGCGTGCTCTCGTGTAGTGTAATACTTACATAAATATAATATCTCATCATATTATATTTCAACATAAACACACAATTACACTATTTATCGCATTCCAAATCATATCTCAATATATGATATTTTCATTTATAAACATTTCATCACATTCCAACCATATATATATATATAAAAATATATATATCTCTTAACGTAACCATATAATCACACCACGTATCATATTCTCAATCCATACATATCCAACTCATATATATATATCACATATATATGTATCCCAGTTGAAAACATTTTAAAGTAAAACTCACATACCGATATCATTCACATCATAAATTAACCATTTATAATAAATGCATTTCAGTTCGAAAATGGTTAAAAGAAAAACTCACCTTGTTTGATAATTTGAAGCCACTCACACGTGCAGACGATACAATTTAGCAAAACCGACAAACAACGCCACAACCGAACACCGCCCACGCCACACTAACGAGGGGCAACCAAACCTGTAATATATACACATACTAAGTGAAAATATCTATTTCTTGGTTTCTCTCTTTCCCTCCTTTCTCTCCTTTTTACGTGAATAACCCACATATATATATATATGCACACTTAAGATATATCTATATATCCATCTTATCTCTTTCTTTTTATCATGACACCACACAAGGACACCTCATCCCCTCTTTTCTCTTTTCTTCCCTTCTCTCGACTTCCCTCTCTTTTCTCCCTTTCACAACCCACAAACAACACACACATATATATACATAATATACATTATATATATATATAATCTATGAATATCTAGATATTTATATATATATATAATATAAATATCTATAATATCTATAATATCTAGATATTTATATATATATATATATAATATACATATATATATAATACTTAGATATTTACATATATACATATATATATACCTAATATACACACATATATATACACTAAATAAAATACTTAAGTCTCTTTCTCCCTTTTCTCTTATCATGACACATACCCCATGGACACATCACTCTTCTTTTCTTTCTTCTCGTCGACACACACGTACATACTAAAACCACAAGTATCTAAATATTTGTTAAATGTACTAAAGAGAGAGACACCTCATCTTTTATTAATGAAATGTGTGATTTGTGGTAACTAGGTGAATCATATTTACCAATCAAACCCCAAACTTCCAATAAATGGCACAATATACCCTCTAACTTCTATATTAAAATTAAAACTTACCCCTTAACTTATAACTCCATAAATCAAATCCCAAATTTACCTTAACTAAAATTAAATAAACCAATAATATACCCGGTTATTACACCCGGTTTTTAGGGAGCTGTTGAGCCCATGCAGCTAGGGTTTCACCAGTATAAATACTGGTTGAAACCCTCCCTTTGAAACACACCTGAGAAAAACGAATTCTCTCAATCGGCAGCTCTCTCTCTCTCTCGTTTTTCCTGTTTGCGACAGCCCCGTTTTTTGACTGTTTCCATTCGTTTTCTACACATCGAGTTTGCTTTATAATTCGATCATCGAAGTTGTCTATAATCGTACTACTGCATCAAATCCTGGGCTTTGCGGTTCGAGACTCACAACATCAAAGAGTAACCGTATAAAACCTTTAAGGACAGGTTTTATACCGTGCAGTTTCTTTACGATCACATTCACGAAAACAGGTTGGTTTTAATTTTCTGCGTGTTATTTCTTTTTCGTTCACTAGGGTGAACACTCTGATTCTACTCCTTTCTTTAACGATTCTATCGCGAAGGATAAAATCGTGTTTAGGGTAATTTGTTTCTTCAATCTGCTGGTTACATATTGCTGTTATTGTGTTGAAAGCTTGCTGTTTTTTTATTGTTAATTGAAAGCTTTCAATCTTTATTATTTTTATTACTGTGTTGTTTTAAATTCAAGTCAAGGCTTTCAAGCTTTTCCTTTTTCTGTTAATACATACATACATATATATATATATATATATATATATATATATATGTAGGGTGCATTTCATTTACAAACCAAATAGATTGTACAAACCCTGCAAACCACTATATTAGGAAACAACAGATATATTTATGGTAATTATTATGATTCATTAATAATGATTGTGATATATATGGAAGATGATAACGTTCATTAATTATGATCATGACTTTAGATTAGGAAACATAATAAAATCAGATATTGATTAGAGTTGATGAACGACTAAGATTGGTTTGCAGGGTTTGTACAATCTATTTGGTTTGTAACGGAAACCGACCCTATATATGTATATATATATATATACTTGTTTTAATCCGTACATCTATATATATATATATATATATATATATGTGATTAACTCATATTAATATTGAAAGCTTTATTATTATTCTGTTTACATATATATATATATATATATATATATATATATATATATATATTTGGTTGACTCAAAATAATAATATAAGTAAGAAGTTGTTTTATAAACAAAAGGTTTGGAATTTTGAATAATTTCTAATATCAAACTATTTTACAAAAAATAATACTTTTCACATGATCCCATGCATATTGAAAAAAATGTATATGCAAATTTTGAAGGTGGTGGTAGATACGACCAAAGGGTACTTGGTTTATTTCATACCCATCTTGAGCTTACACTTTACATAGCCTTGGTTATCTCTAATGTTTGATAAATGGCAACCATGTTCCTATTTTGTTAATTATTAGGAGACATTGAAGGGTGGTGGTGGCACCAAATATGACTTTTTACACCCCATGTGATGTGGGTTGTTTGATAACAACTCCTTTTTGGTATAATCACCCTATCATGAAAAGAAAGCAAAAACAAAATGGGTTTTTTCAAAGATTAAATAAGCACTTGGATGTTGTTAATTTGAAGTCTTATAATAACGATATAACAGAAGAAAGCATTCAGGGATATAGTCTTTGGAACAATTTGGTTGTGTTTAATTGTTTAAAACTATGTGTATTGTTGTGTGTTTCAAAAAGATGACATTCAAAACCCCACTTCAATTAAGGATATATGAAAAGGATGTGATAACAATGGAGTGATTGGTGGAGTGGAATTTTTGTTAACATGATGAATTTGCATACCTATTTATTTAATTAGATTCTTGAAAAACCCAAAAGGTCTATCAAAAAAATATATATATATATATATATATATATATATATATATAACTTTAACCAAGAATTATGTCAGTCAATAAATTTCTTGCGTATAAATAAGATGAAGAAGGTCCAATGGTCCAAATATGATGTATAATCAAGTTTCACCATACCTAAAAGGAATATGATCTATTTTGGGGTGTTCATCGATTAAATTTCATTTATGGTTTATCAGTTCTAATTAGATTGAATTAGGGGTGTCAAAAATAATCGAAAACGAATAATCCACCTGAACCGAAGGAAATTTAGTTAAATGGTTTCGGGCTATTCGGTTTTCGGGTTAAATAGTTCGGTTAACCGAATAATGATTCTTATTCGATTCGTTTTCGATTAATTTTTTCCTAATTTGGTTAATGCAGTGTCGTCCCTGGGAGAGGGCGGACCGGGCGCACATCTAGGGCCCAAAAAATAGGGCCCCAAATTTTTTTAGTTTATACGATAAATCAATAGGTCAAAAAAATTAGTAAAAAGGAGAAAAAAAAGTAGTATTTAGCATAACCCAAAAATAATTTTGTATTATATTAAGGGCCCAAATATGTATTAAACAATTACATTGGACAACAATAAAAAGTGTAAAAAGTTCATTGGTTTTCCATTTTATAGTGTTGCTTGTTGTTTTTATCTAAGTTTTCTATCTAGTACTAATATCTTAAACTATGTTGCCTAGAAACCTTAATATATACTCTATTACTCATCTCCCACATACTTTTTTAATTATTTCAACCGTATGAATTCTATTTTTGTGTTATAATATTGTATATTTCTTGTTATTACCAAAGAAAAGTAGAAAATTAATACATTTTGAACAAATTTACCAACTTTATGAGACGATCCAACTTATATTTATATATAGGATTTAAAAACTACTTTTTTCCGTACGTTATTAACTCCTCATTAAACCTTTGTTGTGCATCCACCATGGTAAGTACTCTCATATATCTAAAATACGAATAAGATCCCAAGTTATAACCAACATTGACTTTTGATTCTAAGATTGATGGTTCTTAAAAAGTTTGTTTCAACCCTAAAAGTATAAAATGATGCTGAAAAACATTAACATGAGGAGAAATGAAAACTTAACTGATATGTATTTTTTCAACCCAAATGATGTCAATATAGTGACATCAATAATGTCGACCTCAAATGATGTCAATCTATATATTAAAGGTATATCATAAGATGTCTTTGACGGTGGAACGATTTGACAATATTATGTAAAAATGATATTAATTTAGAAATAATTATCGATTGATCTTGCACTAGGAATACCAGGAAAAATTGTTCTATATGAATAATTAGTATTTCTTGAATTCAAAGTTTTGTATGATGACATAAACAGTATATTGAAAATATATTTGTAATTATCGTGTGCCTAAGTTTACATCCCGTCCAGAGCCTAAAAAATGTCAAAAACAGGCTGGGTTAAGACACTTGGCAAAAATAAGCTAGCTTATTTTTCGAGTACATCCCCATCGACACAAAATAGCTTCTAAGCTAGCTTATAGATAAGCTACTCCGGTTATGAGAAGTTTTTTGTAACTTTTTCCAATTATATTCTTTAATAATTAACTTATAATTTTCGCTTATGAGAAATGATATCCTCATCTATTTACCTAACCTTGATTTTGGGGACGAAATCATTTTCAAGTTGGGGAGATTTGTAACACCTCGAAATTTCCATAATTAGTGTACTTTTATTTTGGGAGAATGTTTAAAATAATGGAAGATATTATTTTAAACGTTGTGTTATAACTTAATGTTGAAGGGTCAAGTGTAATTGACAAAAGTGCTAAGTGATTCGTGAATTTATGATACTTTGGGGTGGGTTTTGACATTTGATGAAAGTTTGATGGTATAAGAACCCAAGGTCGACTGAAATTGATACACATCTCATTTGTAATTTGGTGAAGTCGGTCAAGCAGAGAATTTTGGATAGCAAGATTTGTTTGGTAAGAAATTCAACCCATTCCTGCAAATTCGTTCCTTAAGATTTGTTGTTACAAAGTAAATCCACTCTTTAAATAGGTTCCGGATTCGTATTGGTGAAAGAAAGATTGAAGTTTGGATTCTGGTTTTGGGTTTCGTCATATTCCAGTGTTGCAGGTGAGTACATCTTTTCCTTTAATTCGATTTTTTTTTATCAAATTAAGCAGTAAATTGATATTGTTAAGAGTATTGGAGATGTATGGTTAGTCACATAATAAGATAGTTGGAATAGTTATCGATCTGGGTTAAGAATTTGGTGTGCAGGTCGAAGTTTCCGGATGAATTTTACTAGTGTCCGGTAGTTTCCATTTCAGTGGTGTCCGGTAGAATGTTAATGCTGAAAGTATCCAGTAAGTGTTTAAGTTCCCGGATAATTAATTTACCGGATGGTATTCGGATAACTTGAGTTTCCGGATACTAGTTACGGACTGTTCCCAGATTCTGATGGTTTCCGGGTATGAGTTCCGGACACATTGTCCGGATAGTTTTGATGTCCGATAAGTTTTGATATCCCGATAACTAATGAGTTTCCGAGTAACTTTTGACAAGGAACATTTTATTACTTGAAATTCAATCCTAGCAGCATGAATATAATTATAATTTGATTTTAAGTATGTTATGATTTGACGTATGATTTGGTTTGATACGGACTCATGCTAGGAAGTGTAATGGATCCATAAGCACTAGCACTATTTGATAACGTAGAATAGGCAAGGTATAATTGCTATTCTCGTTTGTATTGGAATTGAGGAATAGACAAGGTATAATTGTTATTCCCTTTTTGTATCGTGATGAGAAATGGTGGAATAGGCAAGGTATAATTGCTATTTCCGTTTCATATTGAGAGATGATAAATAGGCAAGGTATAATTGTTATCTCCACTTTCGTTTGGGAGATTAGGAATAGGCAAGGTATAATTGCTATTTCTACTTCCATTCCCAGAAATAGACATGGTTTAATTGTAATTTCTTGGACATGAGCTATAATCTAGAATTCGTGGAGATTCGTAGTGGCGCTCTGGAACATGAGACTATGACTTACTTAGTGTTTGTCATACTCATGGAATCGGGTATGATTCCCGTCATCGAAAGATGTTATGTGTATGGTAAGAAAATTGGGAACAAGTTAATTTATACGCTTTGTTTACAGTTTTGATTTTCAAAGCTTATAAAGTTTTTGATTTAAAAATTTGATGTTCTCACTAGGCGTAAGCCTAATCTTTTCAAATTAAATTTTCTTACCAGGTACTAGCTCGGGAAAAGTTACAAAAGGATGAGTGACGAGTGATAGCGGAATCCTACTTTTGGTGATGTAATGGAGAAGTTAGTGTAGACGAAGATGTTTTGATGAATTGCCTAGACAACCCGTATAATCTGATCTTAGTGTTAAGTATTAGATTAGTAGTTGTTTTGATAGTTCAGTTGTATATGTGAACTTTCGTAATTAATTCTCCATTTATGTATAAATGTTTAGAAGAAATTATGGTAAATTCTAAACAGTTTTAAGGTTTAAAATTGTTGTGGATTTTGGATGTTTCAGTTTGGTATCAGAGCTGTAGTTTAAGTGAAATAGGTATGATCGTAAGATACCTAGACTTAAACTGAGATGATTAAGTTATGATTTGTGAGATTGGGTAGAAGTATTAAGACGGGACAGTCTTAGAATCGACGAAAATACGTGAATTGAAAATTGTGATGATGGTAACGAGGATTCTTATGTATAGTATGTTCATAATTTCAATTAGCTACTGTTATTATGAATATATTGTTACGTAAGCATGCATGTTTCTAAATTGTTATGGTGATTAATGAATGTTATAGTATGTTTCCTGCGTTTGGGTATGTATAGCCGTTTCTTATGGGAATTTTTATGTGCTTCGACAGAATACGATGGTGAACACACCAACCAGATCTCCTACTTCTTCAGAAGAGAGGGCGGCAAATGAATGGGTGGAGAAGCAACCCGAAAGGGGTGAAACTAGGGTAAGTCCACCAAGGCCACCTATCTTGGGAGGAGGAGGAAGTCAAGCACAACGAACGAATGCCGGTACTTCTAACCCGATGACGACAGAATCCACCATGGAATCTCGCATTATGGAGAACATGATGCGAGTTATGAATAACGCACTGACTCAACAACAAGAGATGTTTATGAAAATGTTTAATGACCGAAACGTTGAGTCACGAAGACCGGAGATGGGTACTGGTACAGTAACTCCACCTGTTAATCTGATGCAAAATGTGAATAGAAGGATGGAGAAAATTTGTTCTTATAAAACGTTTCTGAGCTGCAAGCCACCGGAGTTTGCTGGATCAGATAATCCAATTGCTTGTATGAATTAGATTAGAGAAATGGAACAAGCTTTTAGAGCTTGTGAGTGTGATGAAGAGTCGAAGGTTAGATTCGGATCTCAGATGTTACATGGAAACGTCTTGACCTGGTGGAACATTGTGACATCGCTCCAGTTTTGGCTGCTATGACATGGGAGTCGTTTAAAAGAAAGATTCTAGAAGAGTACTGCAACGAGAATGAAATGGATCGAATTGAAGAAGAGTTCAGAACGCTTAAGAAGGGTACTTCATCGGTACGGGAGTATACTCGTATATTTTTGGAAAAGTTGAACTTAGTGGGGCATGTGGCCCCAACTGAAAAAGAGAAGATTAAAGCCTACCTGAAGGGTTTACCGGCTGATATGATGTCACGAGTTCGGAATTCAAAAGATTTGACGCTGAGGGAAACGATCGAGGAAGCTAAAATAATAGAAGAAGTTTATGTCAGAGATAAGGAAGAGAAGACACAAGGGGGAGAGAAAAGAAAATGGGAAGGTCGATCAGAATCTTCTTAAAGATCCAAACCGTTTGTCAAGAACACTCGTTTTGAGCCTAGACGAGAACCGAACTGGTGCCAATATGTCTTTTCTGTCGCGATCTTTTTACCCAAACTTAGCTATGCTTGTCACTACCTTGGAAGATTCCTTAGTAGTTGAAATAGCTAACAGAGGTCAAGTCTTAGTTTGTGAGAAACTTGAAGGTTGTACCCTTATGATAGAAGGGAAAGAATTTCCGATTGATTCAGTTTTGATGGAGATTGGGGGTTTGATATAATCGTTGGTATGGATTGGTTGACGAACAATCAAGCAGAAATTCTTTGTGCCAAGAAATTAATACGGATCCCTATGCCCAGAAATGATGTTGTATTCATCTATGGGGAAAAGAGAAAAGGGGAGTTCCGTTGATTTCTATTGCCAAAGCGCGTAAATGTCTAGTAAAAGGATGTTCATCCTATTTAGCATATGTTCTGGATGCTAAAGTAGAAAAGAAGCGAGTGGAAGATATAAAGATAGTACGTGAATTTCCAGATGTGTTCCCTGATAATCTTCCAGGCTTACCACCAGAACGACATGTAGAATTCATAATTGATCTTGTTCTAGGAGCGACACCAATAGCACATGCACCGTATCGTTTAGCACCGGGTGAAATGAAAGAGATGATGTCTCAACTGCAAGAACTGCTCAAAAAGGGATTTGTTAGGCCAAGTTCTTCACCTTGGGGAGCTCCAGTGTTATTTGTCAAGAAGAAGGACGGGACTATGAGAATGTGCATCGACTATAGGGAGCTGAATAAGGTGACTATTAAGAATAAGTATCCGCTCCCAAGGATTGATAATTTATTTGATCAACTCCAAGGCGTGGGATGCTTTTCAAAGATTGATTTGAGGTCGGGCTATCACCAAGTAAGAGTAAGGGATGAAGATATTTCCAAGACGGTGTTTAGAACAAGGTATGGGCATTATGAATTCCTCGTGATGCCTTTTGGGTTGACAAACGCTCATGTTGTGTTCATGGATTTAATGAACAGAGTGTGTCGACCATGTTTAGACAAGTCTGTCATCATGTTCATTGATGACATACTTGTTTATTCAAAGAATGAAGACGATCACGAATGTCACCTTCGTGAAGTTTTAAATGTTCCGAGAAAGGAGAAATTGTACGTGAAATTCTCTAAATGTGAATTTTGTTAAAAGAGGTACAATTCCTCGGTCATGTGATTACTTCGGAAGGAATCAAAGTAGATCCGACAAAGATAGAAGCGATGATGAATTGGGAGACACCGAAGAATGTATCAGAAATAAGGAGTTTCTTGGGTTTGGCAGGCTATTACCGAAGATTTATAAAAGATTTCTCTAAGATCGCTTCTTCCTTGACAATTTTGACACGGAAGAATGTAAAGTTTATATGGACTGAAAATCAAGAATCAGCCTTTAGAACTTTACAAAAGAAACTATGTGAAGCACCTGTTCTTGCATTACCGAAAGGGGCAAAAGACTTGGTGGTATATAGTGATGCGTCAAAGATGGGTTTAGGATGTGTATTGATGCAGCGTGGCAAAGTGATTGCTTACGCATCAAGACAACTTAAGGAGCATGAAAAGAATTACCATACCCATGATTTGGAACTGGCAGCAGTCGTGTTTGCTTTGAAGCTATGGCGGCACTACTTGTATGGAACAAAGTGCACTCTTTTTACTGATCATAAGAGTTTAAAACATGTCTTTGATCAGAAAGAGTTAAATATGAGGCAAAGGCGTTGGTTAGAACTGCTTAAGGATTATGATTGTGAATTGCATTACCATCCCGGTAAAGCAAATGTTGTGGCCGATGCCTTAAGTAGAAAAGAATACAGAGGATGTTTGAAAACGACTAACGCCAGGATTGATGTGATGTCGAGTCTAATCGAAAGGATCAAAGTGGCACAAGCGGAAGCATTATTAGAAGAAAATCTGAAAGAGGAAGTCATGGTTAAGCAACGTCTTCAACTGATTGAAGATGGTCGCGGAGTCAAACTGTTTCAAGGCCGCATTTGGGTACCAAAGGTGGGAGGAAACCGAGAGTTACTTCTTGAAGACGCCCACAAGTCTAAATATTCTATACATCTTGGGAGTACTAAGATGTATAGATATTTGAAACTACACTATTGGTGGCCAACTTTGAAGCTAGATGTGGCACAATGTGTAGAAAAATGTGTGACATGTTCGTTGGTAAAGGCTGAACATCAACGACATTATGGGAGTCTACAATCTTTGGAGATTCCTGAATGGAAGTGGGATAAGATTACCATGGACTTTGTGACTAAGTTACCAAGGACGTTGAAGGGTAACGATACTATTTGGGTAATTGTGGATCGTTTAACCAAAAGTGCTCATTTCTTGGCAATGAAAGAAGTTTCATCGATTGATAAGCTAGCCAAGTTATATATCGATGAAGTGGTGTCAAGACATGGTATACCCGTGTCTATAGTTTCTGATCGTGACAACCGATTTACTTTAAGATTTTGGCAGTCACTACAAGAAGAATTGGGCACAAGAGTGAATTTGAGCACTGCATATCATCCACAAACGGACGGGTAAAGTGAAAGAACCATTCAGACTTTGGAAGACATGCTCAGGTCTTGTGTAATTGAATTTTGGAGGTAACTGGGATACGCACTTACCCTTAGTGGAGTTTGCGTATGATAATAGTTATCATTCCAGTATCGGAAGAGCACCTTTTGAAGCCTTATATGGACGGAAATGTAGAACTCCAGTATGTTGGTTAGAAGCTGGAGAAAAACAATTTATTGGTCTTGAAATTGTACAACAAACGGCCGATAAAGTGAAAGAAGTTCAGAAACGTATGAAGGCGGCTCAAAATCGACAAAAGAGTTACGCCGATCCGAAAAGAAGACCGAAAGAATTCCAAGTTGGGGAGCGGGTGATGCTAAAAGTATCTCCGTGGAAAGGTATTATAAGATTTGGAAAACGTGGAAAGCTGAGCCCTCGTTTTGTTGGACCTTTCACTATAACCAAGCGAATAGGGCTTCAAGCGTATCAATTAGATCTTCCACCTGAATTGGAAGGAATCCATAATACTTTCCATGTCTGTTGTCTTCGGAAATGTTTAGCCGAAGAAGAAAATGTTATACCACTTTCTGAAATTAAAGTGGGTTAGAAGAGTCGTTGCGTAGAAGAACCTGAAGCAATCTTAGAAAGGACAACTAAGAAGCTACGACATAAGGAAGTGGTCATGGTTAAATGTAACACCTCGAATTTCCATTATATTATATTCGAATATGAATGGGATCGATTTGTAATTTAGTCTAAGTTTGTGGACTAATTGTAAATGTATACTCCAGGGTTGAAATTGTATTTTGACTTAAGTTTAAGAAAGATTGTGAAATTAGAACTTGAGGGTCTGTTTGGTCATTTCTTGAAAGTTGAGTATACTTAAGAATTGGGTAAGCTGAATTGAGATATTATCTCAAATCATGTTGTGTTGAAGTCGGTCAAGGGTAAGAACAGAGGAAGAGAAGGAGAAGAAAAGCAAGTTGATTCTCAATTTGGAAAGGATTTCATGGTGTGTTTGATACATCCTTTTCAAACTAATAATTAGTGTTATTGTAATTAGGGTATTGATTCAGTAGCCAGAAAATATTGAAGGTGAATCTTTGGAAATTGCAATCTATATTACAGTTCATAACCAAGGTGAGTTCATCTCTTCATCTAAAATATTATCAGTTGAAATTGAATCAGATTTTGTATATAAACTGTCTGAATGAATTTGTATATTTGTATTGAAACAAAATCGATTAACAAACTGAATTTAGATGAGCTTTTTGATCTAATTTGACGTGAATCGAATACCAGTATCGAAGTCCCGGTATAGGATCCGGTATTGGGAAGTTCCGGAAATTGGGCTTTGGATCCGGTATTGGGGAGTTCCGGAATTGGGTTGGATCCGGTATCGGATGAGTTCCGGAAATGGGTTAGGATCCGAAAATTTAGTCGGGTTCCGGAAATCAAATATGGATTCCGAAAATTAAATAATGGATTCGGAATTAAGAGAACCGGAAAGGATCCGGAATTCAGGAAGAACCGGAATTAATCCGGAATAGTGAGGGGATCCGGAATTGATCCGGAACCGGATGTGATCTGGAATGGATCCGGTTTCGTTGGGGATCCAGAAGGAGATCCGGGTTTTTTTTAGAATCCAGTTAGGGATCCGGTTTTAATTTAGAATACGGATTCGAATAGTTCCGGACTTTGAGTTCGGAATACTTTTCCGGATATAGTTTCCGGATGCATTATCAGGTTAAGTATTTCTAAAAAAAATCTGGGGGCGCTGCCCCCAGACCCTGCAAGGGCGTTGCCCTTGACCCCATCCGCTAACCTTAAATAAGGAACCCCTGTGCTAAGTCGCTGAAGGGGGAACAATTGAGGATGAAGATACGATAGGTTATCTAGTATTCTTAGAGTTGAGAATATGATACGAGATGGGGCGTGATATGTTGTTATGTATATACGCCAGTAAAGTGTAATGGATCCATAGGCACTTATAGTAATTGTAACGAGGAATATGCATAAAGTAATTTGTAATTCCCGTTGACCTGAAATGTGGAATAGGCATAAAGTAAATTGTAATTCCCATGTCGTAAGGTGATGTGAAATAAGGAATAGGCATAAAGTAAATTGTAATTCCTATTTCATAGTGTGACGTGAAACGTGGAATAGGCATAAAGTAAATTGTAATTCCCGTTTACGTGGAAATGGGAAATAGGCATAAAGTAAATTGTAATTCCCATTTCGTAATGTAAAAGTCGAGGAATAGGCATAAAGTAAATTGTAATTTCTGATTTCTATGGGAAGGTAAGAGATAGGCATAAAGTAAATTGTAATCTCTACTTCCACTCCAAGAAATAGGCATAAAGTAACTTGTAATTTCTTGGATATGAGCGATGATCTAGAATCTGCAATGATTCGTAGTAGGCTCTTGAATATGACGATATGCCTTTTTGAACGTTAGTCATACTCATGGGATCGGGTATTATGAGACGAGTACGAGTACGGTAAGAATGGTGGCAAACCAGGTTTGTTTATATGCTTTGAATATTTGAGTTTTCAAAGTTGTTAATGTTTTAATTTGAAATTGGATGTTTTCACTAGGCGTAAGCCTAATCATTCAAATTAAATTTTCTTACCAGGTACGAGCTCGAGAAGGTAATGGGAAGAGGGGCGAGAGCTTTTGGTATTCGACTTTTGATGATAAGCGGAGAAATTAGCTGATGCGAGGAGGCTTTGGATGAATTGATTAGATAACCAATTTAATCTAATTGTAGTTGACATGATTAGATTAATAGGTTATTTAGAGAATTCGAAATGTGTATATATGAACCCTCATAGTTAATTCTCTGCCTATATATAAAAGTTTAGATGATATTATGATTAAACTTGTTAAACTTTAAGGTTTAAATTGGCCCTGATTTTTAGGGTGTTATATTAAAGTAGAATGAAAACATCATAGAGGTGCTAACGTGACATGGGAAGTGGAAGAGGATTTGAAGAATAGATATCCTCATCTATTTACCTAACCTTGATTTCAGAGACGAAATCATTTTCAAGTTGGGGAGATTTGTAACACCTATAAATTTCCATAATTAGTGTACTTTTATTTCGGGAGAATGTTTAAAATAATGGAAGATATTATTTTAAACGTTGTGTTATAACTTAATGTTGAAGGGTCATGTGTAATTGACAAAAGTGCTAAGCGATTCGTGAATTTATGATACTTTGGTGTGGGGTATGACAATGTGATGAAAGTTTGATGGTATAAGAACCCAAGGTCGGCTGAAATTGATATACATCTCATTTCTAATTTGGTGAAGTCGGTCAAGCAGAGAATTTTGGATAGCAAGTTTTGTTTGGTAAGAAATTCAACCCATTCCTGCAAATTCGTTCCTTAAGATTTGTTGTTACAAAGTATATCCACTATTTAATTAGGTTCTTGATTCGTATTGGTGAAAGAAAGATTGAAGTTTGGATTCTGGTTTTGGGTTTCGTCGGATTCCAGTGTTGCAGGTGAGTACATCTTTTTCTTTAATTCGATGTCTTTTATCAAATTAAGCAGTAAATTGATATTGTTAAGAGTATTGGAGATGTATGGTTAGTCGCATAATAAGATAGCTGGAATAGTTATCGATCTGGGTTGAGAATTTGGTGTGTAGGTCGAAGTTTCCGGATGAATTTTACTAGTGTCCGGTAGTTTCCATTTCAGTGGTGTCCGATAGAATGTTAATGTTGAAAGTATCTGATAAGTGTTTAAGTTCCCGGATAATTAATTTAGCGGATGGTATTCGGATAACTTGAGTTTTCGGATACTTGTTCCGGACTGTTCCCGGATTCTGATGGTTTCCGGGTATGAGTTCCGGACACCTTGTCCAGATAGTTTTGATGTCTGGATAGTTTTGATGTCCTGGTAACTAATGAGTTTCCGGTAACTTTTGACAGGGAACATTTTATTACTTGAAATTCAATCCTTGCAGCATGAATATAATTATAATTTGATTTTAAGTATGTTATGATTTGACGTATGATTTGGTTTGATACGCACTCATGCTAGGAAGTGTAATGGATCTATAAGCACTAGCACTATTTGATAACGTAGAATAGGCAAGGTGTAATTGTTATTCTCGTTTGTATTGAAATTGAGGAATAGACAAGGTATAATTGTTATTCCCTTTTTGTATCGTGATCAGAAACGGTAAAATAGGCAAGGTATAATTGTTATTTCCGTTTCATATTGAGAGATGAGAAATAGGCAAGGTATAATTACTATTTCCGCTTTCGTTTGGGAGATTAGGAATTGGCAAGGTATAATTGATATTTCTACTTTCATTCCAAGAAAAATAGGCATGGTTTAATTGTAATTTCTTGGACATGAGCTATAATCTAGAATCTGTGGAGATTCGTAGTGGCACTCTAGAACATGAGACTATGACTTACTTAGTGTTTGTCATACTCATGGAATCGGGTTTGATTCCCGTCATCGAAAGATGTTATGTGTACGGTAAGAAAATTGGGAACAAGTTAATTTATACGCTTTGTTTACAGTTTTGATTTTCAAAGCTTATAAAGTTTTTGATTTGAAAATTTGATGTTCTCACTAGGCGTAACCCTAATTTTTTCAAATTAAAATTTCTTACTAGGTACTAGTTCGGGGAAAGTTACAAAAGGATACAAAAGGATGAGTGACGAGTGGTAGCGGAATCCTACTTTTGGTGATGTAATGGAGAAGTTAGTGTGTACGAAGATGTTTTGATGAATTGCCTAGACAACCCGTATAATCTGATCTTAGTGTTAAGGATTAGATTAATAGGTTGTTTTGATAGTTCAGTTGTATATGTGAACTTTCGTAATTAATTCTCCATTTATGTATAAATGTTTGGAAGAAATTATGGTAAACTCTGAAAAGTTTTAAAGTTTAAAATTGTTGTGGATTTTGGATGTTTCATTTTTGTCAAACGTGACTTATTTATCAGCTAGTTTTTGTCAAACGTGGTTTATTCATTAGCTAGTTTATCGTCTACCAGCTAGCTTATCAGTAATCAGCTTGCTTATCAGCTACTATCTAGGTTATCAATCATCAGTTTGCTTATCAGGTACTACCTAGCTTATCAGTTATGTGTTAACTTATCAGCTAGTTTACCACAGCCTAAATCAAATACATGTTATGCCATTATTATTTTATATATGTTATTGTAATTTTATTATTGATTGTATATAATGTTTTTTATTATATTGCATTTTTTGCTTGATTTACAACGTTGCATGAAGAAAAAAGAATATTATTTGGTAGATATTAATTTTGAAATGACATTTTATACTTAATATAAATCAATTGTTGAGTGTGAATGTATGATACAATTATATATTAGAAACAACACACTTAAGTATCGTTTGCCAACTAACTTATGTTTTGAGTACATGTTTGTATTTAACATAAGTTAGTGTATTTTTTGTGTGACCCTTTTCAACTATACCCTCACTAATATTAATTATAGTTTATTAACTATTAATTGCAAATAAGATTTAATTAATACTAATTGAAAATTATTAATTAAATTTTAATTTTACATTGATGTTAATTTTTAATTATTTTAGAATTATCGTTAATCATATCAATTATTTTTATATTATCATTTTTATTATTTAATTTTTCTTTACTATATTGTTTGTAATAATTAACATATTATAGTACGAAATATAAATTTGTTTTAATTGTATTACGAAATATTGTAATTGATTATTTTTTTTGAAGATGTCATTTTTTGTCATTTTATATGTTTCTATCAGCTAGTTTTTTTGTCAAACATGACTTATCCATTAGCTAGTTTATCAGTCATAAGATAACTTATTAGTAATCAGTTAGCTTACCCGACCGAAAAAATATGAATCATTATTATGTTGAACCAGTTATCGAACCGAATAACCCAAAAAACAAATAACCTGAAACTGCTTAAACCGAACTTTATTTGATTTGGTTATCGATTAGTTTTTGAAAAACTTAAAAACCGATTAACTTGAACCAAATAAACCAAAAACTAATTTATCCGATCGAATAACACCGAGAGATCAAATGACCTTCTGCAACACCCCTACTTCCCTATGATCTATTGATCTCCAACAAACTCGTGAGGGATTAGACTAAATTATAAATCTAGTGCAAATCACAAGATTCATTATCACCGACTAAATTGTGCAATCGAAATGCAAAAGGGTATTTCCTATTGGAATTTGAAAAGCTTAAACGATTTGCAAAGAAGCATGCATGACCTACTACAACCTACATTTGTGTGTCTCAAATCCTACATATATATGCATCCAATTTCATGTCACGAGGCCCCTTGCTTTTTTAACCATCCCTCAATCATTCCAAGAGCATTATTGGGATTTCATTGTTCACTAACCTAGTAATATGTATTAAATTTAAATCTACACCTTTATATATATATATATATATTGTCAAGACACTTCTGTTCGGTCATGTATTGTTTCATATGTCGTAAAAAACCAAGAGTTGAATATATCATTTGTTGACGAGATCCTATCAAACAATGATATTCAATCACTTTCTAAAGTGACACTTCATCATAAAAAACTATATTTTAATTAAATAACATCAAAATTATAATTAAATATTCTTTGTGGAAACAGAAAAACTTAAGAACAAACGAGAAAATTGGAAAATGATCATGAAGTTGCTGGAAATGGATCCCGCAACAATGAGCGATCCACAACGGAGATTGTACGAACATCAACTTCAAGAACTTCTAAACGAACAATAATGTATTTCTATGTGTTAAGTTTGTATTTTTTATTATGTAGTTTATTTTATTGTATTTTAGTATAAATTATATTCTGTATTTTTTTAATATTCGTTAATATTAACAAAAAAATTATTCATTTATTTTTTCTAAAATAAGAGCATCTCCAATGGCATTTGAACATGGCTTGAGGAAAGGCTTGAACATGACTTGAGGATAGGTTGATGATTGGAGTAAGGACTTGAGAAAGGGTTTACTAATGAAAGACTTGGCTTTTCTCAAGCGTTTGAACAATTGTTTGTGAGAGGCAAGTTAAAGTCTTTCAAGTCTTTGGTGGGATCCACTATTTTTTTAATATATTTTTTTTTGATCAAGTCATTGAGATGGGTTTACCATTGTAGATGCCGTAAAAAACCTACATGACACATTTGCAATTCATATGAAATCATCGTTGAGGATGCTCTTAGGTTCTTTTTATTAAACAAATCAAGTAAAATGACGTTTTTCACATATATATAATTCAATGTGTAGCTTCGGTAGTTGGTTACTTGGTTCAGCTGGGATGAGTAAGAAAACATTTATGTTTAATAATACATTTATAAACTTTCCATATTATCGAACTATAGCATACTAACAGACAATTGTACTGTCATATTCAGATATTAAAACATCGTACTTTTATGTTAACTTTAGAATTTAATTTTTGTAATGTATTAAAAGTCGAATAATTTACCTAAATGACCATTTTGACAGGGTCGTTCATGGGGAGGGCGGGCTGAGTGCATGCTCAGGTGTCAAAAGAAACTAGTAGTATACCCGTCCGTTGGTCGGGTATACGACATGACTTTAATCTATGCATCAATAAGTTCAACTGACATTACATGTTTACCGTCCTTTGCTGGAGTGATATGTCAACTCAAAAGAAAAATCTTTTGCTAGAGTGATATGCCACCGTATGATCGAGGTTCGTGCTTCTGAAAGTCTCTTTCCTTTTCTGTTTCTCTTCGTTAACAGCAACAATCTTGAGGGTTCGATCTTAGGGTTCGATGTCAGAAATTACGTTTGTGATGTAAATTTAATTCTTCATCACACACATATAAGATGACACCTTCACTCAGAAGTTTGATATGCATTTATACAAAACTATTCCCCTTCCCTCTTTAATCAATCGGACTTAGAATCAAATTGAAAATGATAAATACAAGTCAAATTCTGCCAAGCCTTTAATATCGGAGATTTCAAAAGGTTCATGTTTGTGGTGCCTTTTGTGCATCGACTTGTTCATGTACGAAAGTAGGGTAGCAAAATAGAGAAACAAAATCACCCGAGTCTCCTGCAAAAGCAAAACAACACCAAACAACCCCACAACTTAATTCACCTAAAGCACATTTGCTATGGTAATCCAGGCATTTCAAGTGTGGGTGGGTGGGGGTGTTTGGAAGTGTATAGCTAGTCGGGCGAGTAATGTGAACTTGATTCACACTATTTTAAGTGACATACTGAAGAAAATGTGAGGTAGTATGGCATAAGATAGAACATATCACCTATGCAAACTTATGTTTTGGTTACAATAATCACCTGGTTACACGCCGCAGTGATGGACAATTCGTGGTCCATGACATGAACTTAGCACGGAGGACGCCACCACCATGTTGGAACCCTGAAGTTGCCCGATCAACCTCTAAGGACAAGGCGGAGAGGAAAACAAAACCTAAACATTCCAACCTTGATGGTATAAAGATAAAGCTTAAAGTTGTATAGTTTTTGAGTGTTGTATGCAAAAGCAATCCTAGAATCCAGGGTTTATAATGATAGTGATCACTTTTATGTTGTAGAAAAGTTTGATTGGTCACGTGTATCAATCAACTATCCTATTCATCCAACATAGATAAGTCTTTGTATGTAATATGTCATTTGTAATGTGAATGCAAACACTATAGAAGCTGTTATGGTGGGTTCACATACCCCACATTACGACACTAATGTTGCTTTAGAATCAAAGCAACAATAGATAAAGGTGTACTCAACCGCTTACTACAAGTGATGAACACAAGGTGTCTCAGCTTGGAGCCTCTCTTGTTAGTGGTCTCATTGTAACAGTCATGATCTCAAGTGCACACATGAACCCTTAGCATTTGCAGACGTTGGGGACAAGGTGTCTCAACTTTTTCCTATATCCTTTTCTTCCCTTAATTTCCAAGTCTTTGAACACCTTCTTCATGTTTTGCAATTTTAAGTCCGGTCGCATCGACCTGTTTGGGTAGTAATGCATTAATTATATCAAGGCATGACCTCGAGCAGCTCAAAAGGTAGATTCTCCGAACGCTCTATGATATCATCTTTGAGCACGTATAGTATACCTGCAAAGAATAGAAAGATCATTGATGACCTCCTCTGAAAGGAACATTCCATCTCTTGCAACCAACCTCCCACATGAATGAAAAAACTTTTTCCATTGATAACACACCCTAGAATAATTAAAGCTAATAGATTTCTGAAACAAAAAGCAAAAATACACCCTAAAAAACTCTTTCCATGAACCTCATATCTCCATGTCCCCACAATCTTAATTCAACTGGTTCGCGAACTAAAGGAATACATAATGGTTACTTCCTCTATACTTGGCAGTATCATGAAAATTAATAAAAAGATGCGTTGGATAAAAATTTCAAACTGTTGATTGGCTAAAAGATAATGTAAACTATAAATATACGGGTCAATCCTCTATATCAGCTAAACTTTACGGAAAAGAACAGGGTGATTATATGGAAAACATGGTAATATTTATCAGATCGGCATTGTTGTTGCTAGAACCTTACATGTGATGAGAAATATATAACTAAATTTATGTTGACCTTTGACAATTAAAAGGAAGAAACAATAGCAAGAACATCAATACTTACCGACTTATTGATGAAAACCTAAAATTACGTACCAAATTAATAGGAAATTTCTTGAAACCTGCAAAATGTTTTTGACTATTCTCTTGGCGCTTCTATCCCAAACGCGAAAGTGACAAACCTTAAATCGAAATGAGACGGTGATTATATGGAAAACAATATTTTTTGTCTCTTCTCTTGATCCACTCGAACACTTTCCTTTGATATTCGTGGAAGAGATCGTCGGTCCTTCCTTTTTCTGCTTCGAACACAATTTTGTTTCGGTGAGACCAAATAAGTAGAGGAAAGTCCAACAAACCGCTTCCCACAAAGTTTTGTTTTTTCTATCCAAAGCCGTCGATCCTCTTGCAATAATGAATGTAACGAATCCACGTTGTTGACATTCCTTCTCCACCATCTCGCGGTGTTAGCCTATAAATTCTTAAGCTCTCTCCCACTAGAGCGTGGTCCACCGACTCGGGTGTGTCTCCGCAACGTGGACATAGAACCGAATCCAAGTCGATTCACATCCTCTCTAACACCAATCGACAAGGAATATGCCCCAACATTGCCCTCCACATGAAAATACAAATTGTTTTCGGGATCATCGTGTGCCATCTCGTCTCCACTATGGAACCTTCCCCCTCCACCCTAGCTTCCTCCACTAAGCCTCAATGAGTTTTTACGTTGAACGTCTTATACATATCTACCTTCCACTCTATCCTATCCTTGCAATCTCTTACCGTTTTTCGTTCTAGAAGTCTTCTTTCTAATAGCTCCAATTCTCCTCGTACCCTTCTTCTAGGCTCGCGTCTCCAATCCCATTTCCACAACCACCTACCACCATCCCAAACCCCCATCTCCGAAACTAGGGCATTCTTGTTGGTTTCTAGTCTAAATAAACGATTGGATTCCCTATGTGAATGGGTCATTCTCAACCCACACGTCCGACCAAAATTTCGTCCTCGCTTCGTCCCTGATTTCGGTCATAAACGAAGACGTAAATTCTACCCCCGCTCCGTCCAATTCCGCCCCTACACGGATAATGTTTCCCCATGTCAATCTTTGCCCTCCATACCCAATTTGATGTACCCTTGTACCTCCATCTTCCCCATAAAGACTTTGAATAACCTTAACCCATAAGGAATCTTTATCCGAAAGGAAGCGCCACACCATTCCCCAAAGGAGCCCAATTTGCCGATTTTAATGCGCCCACTCCTAACCCCCCCCCCCCCCCCTGAAAGAACCCAATGTTGTTTTCCAATTGACCCAACTCACGCTTTTTTTCCACTTTCTCCCACTCCACCTCCCCAAAAGAATCTATTTCTAATTCTCTCCAACTCTTTAATTACACCTTTCGAGGCCCGAAACAACGAGAGATAGTATAACGACAATCTACCAAGTACCGATTTTACCAACGTTAATCTACCTCCAATCGACATAATTCTTGATTTCCAAGAAGCAAGTCTATTTTTTACCTTTTCGATCACTGGTTTCCAATGTTCCAACCTACGTATTGATGCACCAACAGGAAGCCCAAGGTAGATAAATGGTAGAGTAGCCCAACTACAACCCAAACAACGTGCCCAAGTTTGTACCTCCGCATCGTTTACTCCAATCTCGTACATTTTACTTTTGCTAACGTTAATTTTTAGGCCCCATAGCTCTTGAAAACATCGTAGAATCTTCATGAGATTCCTTAGATTCACTAAATCCCATTTCCCAAAAAACACAACATCGTCCGCATATTTTAAGTGTGAGACCGACCTCTTTTGTTCCAACTTTGATTCCTTCGAAAAGACCTTTTTCCACCGCGTCCGTCGTTAACACATGAAGACATTCGGCCACCACAAGAAATAGGAAAGGTGCAAGGGGGTCACCCTGACGAAGACCTTTTTCATCTTGAATTCCTTGGTCGGGGTCCCGTTTTATGAGGACCGACATCGTTGAGGAATTTAGGCATGCGTGGATCTAATTTCTCCACTTGGTCCCAAACCCCATTATCTCCAAGCTTGTTAGCGAGAAAGCGCATAAAAGAATGCCATTTATCGATCGATAAAATAGGCTCAAGTACATTAGTCTGTAACTGCCATTTTGACTAGGTGGATTTTGCCTTCTAGTTAACTTCTTTCTGCGGGATACCCTAGTTAGAGCAGTGAAACCTTTAAGGCAAGAGATGCGGGCAAGTCAGTCGCTAGAACTCTCAGATGCTAATAACTCGCTAGAAGGGGGTAGAAAGCCTGTTCTTTTGGTACAAATCCACTATTTAATAGAAAATGTCACTCTACGCTATCATACGCTTTCTCGAAATCAATTTTAAAAATAAACTCATTTCTCTTATTCCTAACGAAATCAACCACCTCGTTTGCAATTAAAACACTGTAAAAGCGCTTTGTACCTTACTTATTATTTTTTCCAACACGGATTTCAACCTCTCCGCCAAGACCTTCGAAACAATTTTATAAAATGCTCCGATCAAGCTAATCTGCCAAAACTCCCCTAATCCCGTCGAGTTGGTCACCTTTGGGATCAACGTTAGAAAAGAGGAATTACAACCCCAACTAATTTCCTCCTTCTCCCAAAACTATTTCACCGCCTTTATTAAATCACCTTTTATAATACCACAAAATCTCTTGAAAAAATTAAAGGTGAAACCATCCGGACCGGGTGCTTTGTTCCCCCCACACCCTTTCACCGCGCTCCAAATTTCCGCTTCCAAAAAAGGTCTTTCTAACAAATTGGCCTCCTCTTGTGTAATTTTTTGGAACTTGTCGCCCCTCATTCTCAGGCCATCTTTCTTTCTAAGCGAGGAGAATTTGTCTTTACGGAATTCAAAAGCATATTCTTTAATTTTCGTCGGGTCCTCATCACTCCACACAGAATTTATATGTAAACCCCGTATCGTGTTCTTCCTTTCCCTATACTTAATCGTCGCGTGAAAAAGTTTGGAGTTCTCGTCTGCTTCGACCATCCACTTTACTTTTGCCTTTTGTCTTTCCATGCTATGTTTCTTTTCCTCCAATTCTAACCATCTTTTTCTTGCAAGTACCCACCGCTCTCTATCGTCCGTCTCCCAACAAGTGGGTTTCACTTCCTTTCTCTATCGTCCGTCTCCCAACAAGTGGGTTCCACTTCCTTTTCTTTTCTAGACACATCTTCTTTTAGCCGTTTTATTTCTTCTTCCGTATTACCAAACGTTTCTTTGCTCCATGACTTTAATTTCTCCTTGATATTCTTCAATCTATCTCTAAAAATACAATCCGGCCAGTTCGAGAAAACGTCCATATTCCAAGCACCCTCCACGATTTCCTCCAATCCTTCCTCCTGTAACCAAGCATCGAAGACTTTAAAAGGTTTCGGCCCGAAATCTTGACGGTCTTCATAAATCATTATCAGTACCTGATCCGACCACATTCTTTCCAACGCCTTCACTCCCACATTCTTCCACGACATGCAAAATTCAAATATTGCAAGGAATTGGTCTAACTTACTAAATTTTAGCCCGTCATCACTTACCCTTGTGAATATGGATTCAATGGGATATTCGTTTGGGCCATATGAAACTGTTTTCTATGACTATTGTGGCAGAAATCATTTCTCATACTATTGTCCTTCGAACCCCGAATCATGTGATTTCATGGGAGATAGTAATTGGGATACGTCACACTTCAATGGTTACACTCAATTATGGGAGGATCATCCTAATTTGTTTTTAAATGGTCAAGATAATGGCACTTTCACATCACCAACACCTCCCTACCAAGATTGGAGTAACACTTACGCAAATACTTTTGACCAATCTTGGGAGGAACAAGTTGATTTTTCTGGGAGTTTTCAAGGGGATGACTTTAATAACTCATTTTTACCCTCTACAACCTCTTCAGAACAGTTCGAAAACTTCAAATCTCTTGAAACTATGTTGAATGAGCACACACAAAGTCTGAAAGAGTACACACAAAGTATATTGACATTTGTTGCCAACATTTCAACTTATATTGAAGAGATCAACAGACCAAACCAAATTCTTATACCAAGTGAGATTGAAAATATTGAACGTGTTGGTAAGGATAAGGATGAGGTCAATACTTTGGAAAATAGTCAAGAGATGGAGAGTTATGAGAAAGAACCTGAGCATTTAAGCAATCCTTCTTCACTTCAAAATAGTGAAGAGGTGCAACACAATGGCAAGATTGTCATTAACCCCTACTGATAACTCTATTTTTAGAGTTATTATTTCCTTTTATTTTTATTTTATTTTGTCAAATTTTAGCCATTTTACTTCTCAAAACCCCATTCTTAGTAATATTTATGAAAATGAGCAAAAAGAGTGAACCATAGTCTTAATAAATTATTTAGTGGAGTTTTGTTGCTTTTTCACGAAAAATCTGCAGTGACTTGCGCATCCCACTCCAGACCCCACTATCGAGCAGAGAAGAAGACAAAAGAAAATCAAATCTTAGCTTGAAAGTAAAAATCTGGAGAATAGAAGGTTCAATGGGCAGAGGCATGGGATTGAGAAGTACAAGCATGTTCCCAAAAGCATGGCAAGATGAATTGTTTAATAAAACCAGTGGTACTATAAGTGGACTTTTTGGAAAAGGTGAAGGGACTCATGGGTAAAAGAGCTACATACTTATGGATAGAAGTGTTACTCAAAGAAGCTGATTTGATGCTTTCTATCTTCAGTCCTTATTTTCTAGATAAAACCCATCTTTTGTTAAAACCCAACCTTTCCTCTTAGTAGATAAAGAGGCATTGGGTTTCATTTAATTCATCTTGCATATCTCATCTACCACACTTAGTATTAGTTTAGTTCAAGTTGTTAGCTCTCATTTACTGCAGTAATTCTTTAATTTTCTGTATTTTCAATTCCTAGTGTAATTGTAGTTTCAAGTAATCAGTGGCAGTGACGTACCCTCGTTCCCCACTACGGTTTTAATTCAAGTTACTTTCAGTTTATTTATGTTCATCTTCTCATCTTTTGTTTTCTTTACTTCGGTAATTATGGGTTAAGCATCCTTTGGGATGTAGGAAAGAGAAGTACCTGGATTTTAGAGAAAATGCTTGAGTAATCTTTATACTTGGAATATTTCTTGTTTTGGTCATTCACTCTCGATTATTGCCCAATGATGCGAACAAGCCGATCACTTGTAAGGATCTAAAGTCTAGTTCTTAACTCAGAAATAAGTAGAACGCAGTGACACGAGCTTGGATGATGCTAGGGAATTCGAAAGAATTCTTATGACACTTGCGAAAGTGAGGTCGGTACAGTGAGCTAATCTCAACCCACTGGAGTAGTAGGCAAGCTAGTTGGTGTATTTAGAAACACTTAGAGTATTTGTCTCTACACATTCCATCGAGGCCTGAAAAGGTCAATTTTGAGATTACCATTGACAAAACAATAAATGCTAAGAGTATGGGATTTTTACTTAACGGTGTGAGAATTTTGTAACCGGGCTTTTCTAGCGAAGGTGCCCACCTCAAGTACAAGGATCACTTTTAGGATCAGGTATTTAATATAAAATCTAGGGAAAATCTAACCTACATTCCTTCTTTTAAATCTTAAGTAAAACCGTTAAAGTAGCATTTCACCAAACAAACCAAAATATTGCTTCTTCTGTAATTGAAACCTGTAAAAGGAGCTCATGAGAACCATATTGTCTTGATTGCCCAGTCTCTGTGGATACGATTCTGGTATTTTACCAACTATTACTTGCAGTGACGATCATAGTGGTCAGTGTACACTTGCACTTCCCACTGTGGACATTTTGCAACCCACTGCGATTAAATCACATATTTCGCACGTACCAAGTTTTTGGCGCCGTTGTCGGGGACTGGCGTGATTTTAAATCTCAAGACATTAGTTTTTGTTTGAGCCCGAGTAACTCGTTTTTCTAAGCTGTTCGTGTTGCATGCCAAGGCAACAATACGGACCTTTGGTACCGATCGATCTTGAAATAGAGAAAACTTTTCGAAGGAGACGTAAAAATAGAAACAAAAATCGACAACCCCCTGTGACTCCCCCTACAAATATGGCAGGTGTAGAAGGTGAAAGACCTGTTAACCCACCAGTAGTGGAGACCACAGTGACGATTGTCGATAACAAAGATCGAAAAATACGGGACTATGCTACTTCCGGAATTGGTGATTTAAGCTCCGGAATTTTAAGGCCCAACATTGTTGCAACACATTTTGAACTCAAACCGGTGATGTTTCAAATGATCCAAGCCATGGGTCAGTTTGGAGGATCACCATCTGAGGATCCACACTCACACTTAAAATCGTTTTTGGAAATGACTGATTCCTTTCAATTGCAAGGTGTGAGTGATGAAGCGTTAAGGCTAAGGCTTTTCCCTTTTACACTAAGGGATAAGGCAAAGGCTTGGCTGAACTCACATGCACCTCACTCGATAATCACTTGGCAAGAACTTGCTGACAAATTTTTACAAAAATACTTTCCTCCCACAAGGAATGTAAGGTTTCGAAATGACATTATTTTGTTCAGGCAAGAAGAAGATGAGGCTGTTTCAGATGCATGGGAACGATTTAAAGATTTACTTCAAAAGTGCCCACATCACGGCATCCCACATTGCATCCAATTGGAGACCTTTTACAATGGTTTTTCCAATGCAGCCAAAATCATCTTAGATGCAACAGCAGGTGGAACATTCACGAGTAAAACCTACAATGAAGGATATCAAATGTTAGAAAAAGTGTCCAACAACGATACCGAGTGGTCCAATCCTAGAGCACCCATACCAAAGACCAACACCATTGACTCCGAGGCACTTAAAACCACGAATGCGCAATTAGTGGCCTTGACTAAATTAGTTTTGAATCAAAATAAAGGCCAAGTCAATTCCGCAACACATCTCACTGAGAACTGTTCCCTCTGTGGAGAGGAACATGTTTTTGACTATTGTCCAGCAAATCCCGAGGCCGTTAATGTTATAGGAACCAACCCGAGGAACAACCCGTATTCACAGACTTATAATCCAGGTTGGAGAAATCATCCGAATTTCTCTTGGGCTGGTAATCCAGGACTCCAACCCCAAGGGGCGAGTCATGTCCAGCAAAGACCACAAAACCTGGATTTCACCAACATCACAGTGGGCATCCCCCACAGAACTTTCACCAAGGGCAATCCTCACAACAGTTCCAACCACGATCAGCTCAACCCGCTGAGACGCAACCATCACTCGAATCAATTCTTAAAGGTTTCATGAATCAAACTCAAGCAGTCATTAGGAACATAGAGACTCAAGTAGGACAACTAGCCGTCGAAGTTAAGAATAGACCGTCAGGGACGTTACCTAGTGACACCGAACACGCTAAATCGGACTTACGGTTTGTGAGTTATGCGCTGTCAAAGTACGGACCTGCACATACCGTAACGTCCGATTTCTAAACTTTTCGTCATTCACTTTTACTAACCAAACTTCAGATTTTTCTCAATTAAACATGTTCCAAATACAAATTAACATACTAAACGTCAAAATGGAGCTTAATGATTAATCTCTTAAGCTTAATCACAAAACTTTACTCTTTTAGACATTAAACCAAACACTTGGTGAGCAACTAACCGTTTAACCACAAAACTCACCATTTTGATTCTAAACTTTACCCTTTTTAGTTCTACTTCATTTTTGACAAAATCACACATTTCTAAACATATATAACAACATAACTTTGCAATAATACATCATAATCTAAACTTAAACCCAATTGGAACTAATCTCAAGAACTTAAACAAAAACTTAATAACATTGAGAGAAAATTATACCTCTACGAAGGATTTGACGAGATGATTCCGAATATGCAGTTTAATCTTTGATTACTTCACCGGTTTAAGATTAAGAGAAATCTTAGAGAGAAAAGAGAAGGTATTTTAGAGAGAGAGAAGAGAATAGGCGGTGTTTGGCTTCACAGGGACGAAATTATGTAGTTTACTCTAAGTTTAGACATATATATATATATATATATATATATATATATATATTAATTAGTTATTATTATTAATTAATAAAACTTTGGTTAATTGACACTTTTAGCCCCTCAACTATAATTGATTGACAATTTTAAATACGATATATATTTCGGAGACGTTAAAGTACACGTTTTTTTTTAAAGCGGGGTATTACAACATCTCCCCCTTAAAAGAATTCCGTCCCGGAATTCGGTTAAGCAAAAAGGTACGGTTGCTTTATGCTCACTACTACATCGAACTCCAATCGAGACTATCGAAATTAACTTAATAAGCACTCCATACCCATCTATATAGCAACCATCCAAAAATATCTTTTTAACAAAATTAATATCAATTTATTTCACAAGATAAACTCCAATTGAGATGTAGTTCATTTCTTTCTATTAACCATGAATTACCATACATAATAACTTAACATCAACATCTCAGTAGAATCGTAACACGTCTTATAATAACAATAAATGTCGTTACTTAACAAATCTATAACATTTTTAATCAACCTATTAAAGGCTTAAACATTTATCATGACATTCCAAATCAACTAATGATCATATTATCACTCCGATCTATAATCATCATCATGTCATTCTCTAAACATAACCAAATTTTCAACTATAATATTATCACTAAATCAAATTCTTAAACGCAACGGCAAACCCGTCATCATCTAATTGATTTACACATGAGACTTAACATGCCAAGTCAAGCATAGGGTCTAAAACAACTCTTTAACATAAACAATTCCATAAAGAAAGTTCTTCAACATTAACCTCACTTTACTTAACCGTAAATAATAATAAAAAAAATCGTCAACTATTCATATAATAATTCTACTACAATTTACACCACAAAGTCCGTCACACGACCATCAGAATGTTTATTGAGCATTGCTTTCTTCCTGCTAATCATAACACTAATAATATAAATCCAATGATTACACATATCAACCATATATAACGTTATCTTATAATAAGATCATCCTTCCATTTTCTTTTCCACTTAAAGTCAACTAATAACCCTTTGGCGAACAAGTATGCTATTCTTAATAGCACCCAAACATCAATAATTTCAATCTCATATGAAAATACCACATCTTTAATATAACGGTAACCACCAACTCATTAACGCTAACCACTCAATTTGAAATCATTAGAAATTTATATTCATCATCCAAAATTTCATTATTCATAAAATCTACTACTCAAAGTTGTCTTGGAAACTTAAAACATACACTTTCCATATATGATTTGCTAGCAATCACAAGCTCTAGATCAAACACCCACAAAATTTGTAAAATACCTTAACTAGTAATTATACTTTTCTTTTATACTCTTAAGGAATAAATATACCCAACATAAGACCATTTTAAATATAGTTCTACAATTTCTATATCATCCATCACTTTCTTATTAAATCTAAACCACTTATTCCAATATATCACTTTCACTTCTTCACATTAACATCACATACCCATGATCACCTTTCATTTCTTAAACAAACCTAACACCAAATCCACATCTCTACTTGCAATATGAATTCTAACCAAATGGTTCAATCAAAATCCATCATCAAAAAATTCAACGGTTGTGTCATGTCCGTTCATCACAAATAACACTAAATGTCAGGCATTTCTCAATTCCCAAATGGTTTTAATCAAACCATTTCCATTTCTATACACTCACTACTTAATTCAAAATCCTGAACTTAATACCAAAAACCGAATCTGACATTTTCATCAATGTCTAATCCAAACAAAATAATCTTGTCAATACATGCATCACTATTAATGAGAACAGATAACATGAATCCTTCACTTAAGAAGATCAATAAATATCACAATATCGTACAACCTTCACTTCTCACTCCAGCATAAACATATTATTTTAGATATAAATCCTAGTCCCTTAATCATTTTTCTTTTCAGTCTAAATTCTCAATCAAAACATTCCATTGGAAAAATCAGATCATAACACTTTTAGTAATAACAATCTAATGTTATAACTTATCATAAACGTAAAAGTCGATGACCAATCAAAGACTTACACATCTATATTGGCATACAATACCAACTTCTCAACCAACTAATAAACACACCACAATAATCATCAAATAATACCCCTCAACTTAAGTCTAGGCTATTAACAACCTAGTTCTCATAAGCTAATGCAGACAACACTTTCTTGCATTATTTACACCGACCACGAAACATAGATAACAATTGATTTCCATATTTAACCGACAATTTCACCACACCTTATACCAGGAATTTAACCAAGTTAATTCGAAATCACACTCAATGTTCGAAACAACCACACCTCGCACGCTTGCTAATTATAAACTGTCACTATCTTATCCACATCACCCCACACATTTAACCAATACTCTTCTAAATAGCATCAACAATCACACTTTGTATAATCTACACAACACACTAAATCGTCGCCTTCATGACAATGTCAAAACTTCACATACTACCATTACTCTCCACACATAATCATCACGTTCCACACACTACTATTATTCTTTACACTCAAGCCATCACACTCTATACATTAGCAAAATCAGAACAACAGTAATTTAGCACACCCATTTTTATCTCTAACATAATTATCAAATACTTTTCTAATGCAGATAAGAACCAAAAGGATGGAGACACAATTGATTGGTTTACACCGAAGTCAAATAGCACTTTAGCACGTGTATAGTTTATAGAAATATACCTGTCTTCGTCTCTATCCATACGTCAAGTCCGACTTGTCACTCTGTTGATTCAAACAAGGTTAATATACACATAAGCACATACCCCATATAACAAGGTATTCCGGTTCAAACATGTACTTGTAAGTTCACGATTACACTGGCCAAATGTAATTTGAAATTACCTTACATGATGTTCCTTCTACCTTTTTATACTTAACATCCCAAGGTTCTAAAATAATAGGGACATCCTACTTCACATACAGTTTAAGTCTAGGTATAAATCCAAATACCTAAATCCCTTAAACTAGGGCTCTGATACCATCTGTAACGACCCGGTTTCCCAAACATACAACAAATAACATATATTGCATAACATCGGTACATTCATAAAAGAAAATTACATAATAATTCACATACGGTCCCATAGTCTCGAAACTACAAAATACATAAAAGCTTCCTAATCAACATCAGTCATCAAAAAGCGTCCTACTCTTTATCCTTTCCTTTGCCGCTATAATTTCCTCGACCTGGAATACATATTTTTGAAAACAAAATGAGGGTTAGACCAAACGGTCTAGTGAGATAATCTCTGTCATTTCAAAATCGTTATAAAACCAATTTATATAAAACCATTCGTATTAAAATAGTTTATATAAAACCATTCGTATAAACACACATATACCAATCAAGACTCGTGTATCGTGCACAACTCCTCATCCTCATTTCCCCATGGCCATATTAGTTGGTTGCGAGCCAACAACACCGCTGTACAACAATTACAGCACCGCTGTACAACAACTACAGCACCGCTGTACAACAACTACAGCACCGCTGTACAACAACTACAGCAAACACCTCCGCCGACTATAGTTTCGGCTAACGTATATTCGTGTAGTGTAATGCACATATAAATACAATATATATATATGTACCAATATATCATATTGTCATTTATAAACCTTTCATTACATTCTAATCACATATCCATCTCAATCATAAACACGTAATCACACCATATATCACATATCCAATCCATACATATCCATCTCATATATATATATATATATCACATATATATGTATCCCAGTTGAAAACGTTTTAAAAGTAAAACTCACCTTGATCGCTTATCCAGAAACACTTCCAAGCCTTTTCCAAAAGATTCAGTCTTTCACCCAAAATTCACAGAATCTTAAACGAAATTGGGATGTAAAGCACGATCAAACGAGGTTCACGACGGAGTTGTACGAGCTCGAGTACCTATTTAAACTATAATTTGTTATCACTTGCACAACATAAAACTCACATCATAATCTAATACTGTATTTTGGTTCTAATGGTATCTAGGCAACTTAACTTTCAAAACGGACAACCCGATACGCATTTCAAAAACTAAACTCAACACCATGCAGAACCGTACGTGACAGCTCCTAAGCCCCTTCTTTTCGACCGTTTTTCTAATACTTAGAGACCAAACCAGAATATAAGATCTAAATGAAAGCTGTTCTCTAACCTCCTACGGTTCTACTCGAATTGGAATCACCTCATTTGAATCATCGGTTGATTTTATACGGAATTTATAAAAACACAGAAACTGATCCGAGTATACTACGATCAGTCCAGAAAACACGATATTTTGAGCTATTTAGAGTCAAAACTGGGCTTTAGACCCTTCATAAGAATTGTAGAACACACTTAGAACCTTTCACCTGTAAAATTTGAGCTCAATCGGACTTACGGTTTGTGAGTTATGTGCTGTCAAAGTACGGACCTGCACATACCGTAACGTCCGATTTCTAAACTTTTCGTCATTCACTTTTACTAACCAAACTTCAGATTTTTCTCAATTAAACATGTTCCAAATACAAATTAACATACTAAACGTCAAAATGGAGCTTAATGATTAATCTCTTAAGCTTAATCACAAAACTTTACTCTTTTAGACATTAAACCAAACACTTGGTGAGCAACTAACCGTTTAACCACAAAACTCACCATTTTGATTCTAAACTTTACCCTTTTTAGTCCTACTTCATTTTTGACAAAATCACACATTTCTAAACATATATAACAACATAACTTTGCAATAATACATCATAATCTAAACTTAAACCCAATTGGAACTAATCTCAAGAACTTAAACAAAAACTTAATAACATTGAGAGAAAATTATACCTCTACGAAGGATTTGACGAGATGATTCCGAATATGCAGTTTAATCTTTGATTACTTCACCGGTTTAAGATTAAGAGAAATCTTAGAGAGAAAAGAGAAGATATTTTAGAGAGAGAGAAGAGAAGAGGCGGTGTTTGGCTTCACAGGGACGAAATTATGTAGTTTGCTCTAAGTTTAGACATATATATATATATATATATATATATATTTATTAATTAGTTATTATTATTAATTAATAAAACTTTGGTTAATTGACACTTTTAGCCCCTCAACTATAATTGATTGACAATTTTAAATACGATATATATTTCAGAGACGTTAAAGTACACGTTTTTTTTTTAAGCGGGGTATTACAATAACGCTTAGGAGTGGAAAGGATCTGAAAGATATCATTTTTGACTCTGATGATCTGTCTCAAATACCCACTGTCCCAAAACCCACAGTGGCCACTCCTCAAGTCACTGTCATTCCCACAGTGAGGATCGATGTCCCTGAGCTTCCCACTTTTGGACCCATACCAAAACCTACTGTTCCAAAGCCAACTCCACAGCAAATTCAAATTGACCCACGAAGTGTGCGTTTTCCTGAAAGAATGAAGACTAAAAATGTCGATGTTCAATTTAAAAAATTCTTAGATATTTTTAAACAACTTCACATTAACATACCCTTGGTAGAAGCTCTCGAGCAAATGCCAAACTATGTTAAATTTTTAAAGGATATTTTGAACAAAAAGAGAAAGTTGGGTGAGTTTAAGACTGTGGCTTTGACCAAGGAATGTAGTGCTCTCCTTACTAGCAACATTCCACCTAAGTTAAAAGACCCGGGTAGTTTCACCATTCCATGCACAATAGGAGGACAAGAAGTAGGTCAAGCACTTTGTGATTTGGGAGCTAGTATAAACTTGATGCCATTGTCCATTTTTAACAAGTTAGGTATTGGAGAGGCTAGACCCACAACCGTGACATTACAACTAGCCGACCGGTCCATTGCCTATCCCAAGGGAAAAATAGAAGACGTCTTGGTCCAGGTGGATAAATTTATCTTCCCCGCTGATTTTCTAATTCTAGATTATGAGGCTGATAAAGATATCCCAATCATCTTAGGGCGTCCATTTCTTGCAACCGGACGTACTTTGATCGATGTCCACAAAGGGGAACTCACTATGAGAGTCAATGACCAAGAGGTAACATTCAATGTCTTCAAGTCCCTTAAGTACATGGAAACCAAAGACTGTTTTGCCTTGAGTTCGATTTGTGGAACCCATGGTTTTGATACAGTGACCACAATGGGGAGTGAGAGTGAGCACTCCGACTCTGAGAGTGATGACACTTTTGAGGATGAGTGTAACGCAATAGTGGCAGCCTTTGAACCTCTGGACTTCAAAGACAGAAATGTTCAACCCCCTTCAATAGAACAACCTCCCGAGTTAGAGCTAAAACCATTGCCTTCCTACTTGAAATATGCTTATCTCGCTAAGGATAATAAACTTCCCGTTATTATCTCTTCCAAACTTAGTGAGAAATAAGAACAACTTCTGATTGATTTGTTGATGAAGCATAAGAGGGAAATTGGTTGGACCATAGCGGACATTAGAGGTATTAGCCCCTCCCTATGTCAACACAAGATTAACTTGGAGAGTGACCACCCTGGAAAAGTCCAACCCCAAAGAAGGTTGAATCCCATAATGAAGGAGGTAGTTAAGAAAGAAGTGTTGAAGTGGTTAGACGCCGGTATTATCTACCCAATAGCTAGTAGTAGTTGGGTAAGCCCCGTCCAATGTGTCCCTAAAAAGGGAGGGACGACCGTAGTGAAGAATGAAAAGAACGAGCTCATTCCCACTAGGACTGTCACGTGGTGGAGAATATGCATGGATTATAGACAACTCAACCTAGCCACTAAGAAAGACCATTTTCCCCTACCTTTCATCGACCAAATGCTTGATAGGTTAGCGGGAAAAGAATTTTATTGTTTTCTAGATGGATACTCTGGATACAACCAAATCCATATCGCACCCGAGGACCAAGAAAAGACCACCTTTACTTGTCCCTACGGTACCTTTGCATTCCGGAGGATGCCATTTGGATTGTGTAATGCCCCAGCCACTTTCCAACGTTGTGTGATGGCCATTTTCACTGATATGATTGAGGACACAATAGAAGTTTTTATGGATGACTTTTCTGTGATAGGGACCTCATTTGACAACTGCCTGGGAAATTTGGAGAAAAGCCTAGTGAGATGTGAGACCCACGACCTTATTTTAAATTGGGAAAAATGCCATTTTATGGTGGAAGAAGGTATTGTCCTATGTCATCTTGTCTCAAAAAGAGGGTTGGAAGTTGACAAAGCCAAGCTTGAAGAAGGGGCACAACTTCCCAAACCCACAACGGTAAAAGGTATTCGAAGTTTCTTGGGTCACGCAGGTTTTTATAGGAGGTTCATCAAATATTTTTCGAAAATAACTAAACCCCTATGCAACCTGTTGCAACATGAAAAAGAGTTTAATTTAACCCAAGAATGTCGAGATGCCTTTGAAACAATCAAAAAAGCCTTAGTTACTGCACCCATAGTGACCACCCCTGACTGGTCACTCCCATTGAAGTTATGTGTGACGTTAGCGAGTGGGCTGTATGGGCTGTACTCGGACAAAGAAAGAACAAAATCTTTCACCCTATTTACTATGCAAGTAAAACACTGATTGAAGCTCAGATTAATTATACTGTCACTGAAAAAGAATTACTTGCGGTGGTGTTTGCTTTTGATCGTTTCTGGTCGTACTTGATAGGGACAAAGGTCATCGTACACATTGATTATGCAGCGATAAAATACTTGATCAACAAGGCTGATTCTAAGCCACGTCTGATTAGATGGGTTTTATTGCTGCAAGAATTCGACCTTGAGATCGTTGATATAAAAGGAACAACCAATCAGGTAGCTGACCATTTGTCCAGGCTCGAGAAGATAGTGACCACTGTAGATCCCACTCCGGTCAAAGAGAATTTTTCCGATGAACAATTGTTAACAGCTCAACATCACGATAATAATGTTCCTTGGTATGCTGACATTGCTAACTTTTTAGCAGGTGGACTAAAGCCCCACGGGATGAGTGGACAACCATTTAAAAAGTTTTTACATGATACACGACAATATGTTTGGGATGACCCTTTCTTATATAAGATAGGGACGGACCAAATATTGAGGCGTTGTGTCCACGGGAGTGAGCAACATCAATTACTCCTTGGTTGTCACACATCCCACTACGGTGGTCACTTTGGTGGAAACCGCACTGCTGCAAAAATTTTGCAAAGTGGGTTCTTTTGGCCCACTGTGTTTAAAGACTCTTTTGAATTTATGAAAAATTGTGAGCAATGTCAACGCACCGGGAACATTTCACAAAGGAACGAGATGCCTCTTAATAACATTCTAGAGGTAGAACTTTTTGATGCTTGGGGGATCGATTTCATGGGTCCTTTCCCAAATTCAAATAATAATTTTTATATCTTGGTTGCGGTAGACTATGTTTCGAAATGGGTGGAAGCTGTAGCATGTCACTCTAATGATGCCAACACTGTGGTGAAATTTTTGCATAAAAACATTTTCACTCGATTTGGAACACCACGGGCATTGATTAGTGACGAAGGCACCCATTTTGTGAACAAAGTCATGAGCTCGGTCCTTGCTAAATATGATATACATCATAGAGTGGCCACCGCATACCACCCGCAGACCAACGGTTTAGCCGAACTTTCAAATCGAGAAATCAAAGGTATTTTGGAGAAAGTCGTTAAACCACATCGCAAGGATTGGTCGACCAAACTTGATGACGCTCTTTGGGCCTATCGAACAGTCTACAAAACTCCTTTGGGAATGTCTCCATTTAAATTGGTTTTTGGCAAAGTTTGCCATTTACCGATTGAATTAGAACACAAGGCGTTTTGGGCCCTTAAAGAGCTCAGAATGAGTGAGGATGCTGCGGGAATCAAGAGGTTTTTACAAATGCATGAACTAGAGGAGTTACAATACCACTCCAATGAAAATGCAAAGTTGTACAAAGAAAAGACCAAGATGTGTCATGATCGAAGAATCAACCATAGGGAGTTCATGGAAGGCCAACAGGTACTATTGTTCAATTCCCGTCTCAAACTCTTTACTGGTAAACTAAAATCACGATGGACGGAACCATACACCGTGGTCAAGGTTAGTCCCTTTGGGACAGTGGAGTTGATGTCCCCACAGTCTGGTCAAACATTCAAAGTCAATGGGCAGAGAGTAAAGCATTTTTTTAGCGATAGTGCTCACATTCCATCCCACTCTCTACCCCACTCTGGTTAAGCAAAGTCAAAACCGCTTGTAAATATTTTATTTCAGTTATTTGCTGTGTTTTTATTATTTTTGGTCTTTTTAATTCTGTGTGGTGGTTTATTTTAATGTGTGTAGGAGAGATTGCAAAATTTTGAAAAAAAAGTCAAACAATTGCTTCGCAGTGACATCGAGCACGTCATTGCGCGTCCCACTGCCGGACTGACGCTGAGATGGGACGGTTTTGGGGGCCCAAGAGCTGACAACATATCACCTTTTCTTACACATGAGTCTCCTTTTTCTGCCACCTTGCACCTATTTCGCCATTTTCCAAGGAAACCATCATAATCTCTCTCTCTCTCTCTCTCTCTCAAATCAACTGTTCCCTCCTAAAAACATAATACCCAAAAAATAAATCATTTCCACCAAATAACGAAAATTACCTTTTCCTCTCATTTTTCAAAAACACTTTCATCTTTCCTTCTCTCTCACGAACCAGAAAACTCATCCTCTTCAATGGCAAGAAGCAAAAGACTTAACCCAAACCCTAATGAACCAAGCCGTGCGATGGTCCGCCGCCGCACCATCGACGATAACCCGCCGGAAAATATCACCGGCGATCTGAACGAACCTCTGCCATCCTTCGGCGAACATCCAACGTCGACCATCGCACCGGATGCGGAGTCGTCGAAGCAAGAAGGGTCGAAGGCTGCTTCTAAATCGAAGGCTTCAGACACCAGTCTGAGTCAGTTTGATGATGAGGAACTACAAACTGAAGAAGAAATGTTGAAGTTGCAAGAAGAATACAACCAAAAGATCCTTGCACTTAAAAATAAGAAAGAAGAGGTCGAGAGAAAAAAAAAGAGGAAGAAAGGTTGGCAAAAGAGGAGGCGGAAAGATTAAGAAAAGAGGAGGAATAGACAATCCAGAAAGATGAAGCCGAACGGTTGGAGAGAGAGGAAGAGGAGAGAAAAAGGGTTGAAAAGGAAAGACTACTGGAGGAAGAGAAGAAAAGGGCTGAAGAAGAAAGGCTGAGAAAGGAAGAAGAAGAACGACTCAGACAGGAAGAGGAAAACAAAGAAAAGACGCCGAGGCTGCGACACTTCAAAACAAGGAGCAGATTCAGACTGATCAAACCCTCCCAGTCGGTAGCACTATCAATTTGGAGGCACTTCAAAAGGCTGCCCACAGTGAGGAAAACCCAATCAAAAGAGCATTGAGGAAGAGAGGAATGGTCACCAGATCCGGGGTGACCATTAAGGAGAAAACACCGGCCAAGAAATCGAGGAAACAACCATCTGGGAAAGGTAAGAGTCTCGAACCCTCTTTAAGTTCATCGTCTTATGAATCTGATGCTGGGGATGAGCAAATTCAATCTGAAAACCCATATCAGTCCATAGTGGGCACTGAGCGTGCCCCCAGTGAGGTGCCCAGGCAGTTCACGACCCCAGCGGTCGCTGCCCACTATGACTGCATTGTCAAGGAAAAGTTGAACTTAGAGAGGGGTTTTGACCCCGAATTTGTAGAGGCCAACCCTTTTATCAAAGAGAGGGTTATACAGCAAGATTGGACGACTTTGACATCTGCCAATCGTCGGGCCAATGCCTCTTTGGTGAGGGAGTTTTATGTGGAGGCCTCTCAGACGAAGGACCCATTTGTGAAAGTCCGGGGTCGAACCGTGCACTATACCGCCAGTGCTATCAATCAGGTCCTTGGAATAAGGATCCCAACTACATGCTCCTTTGCACGGTTCCTACAAAAGATGACCCCGGCAGATGAAGATGTTATTTTAAAAACCATGCCTGTTGAAGGAAAGCCCTGGGATAAAGATGGCAGTAGACGGTGCCTGCACGCTAGCTCCCTCACTACCAAGGCCGCTGTGTGGTTCCAGTTTTTACGGGCCTCCTTGTACCCGACTACTCATGATACGACCCTCTCGATGCACAAGTGCGCTTTGTTGTACTGCATTCTTGCGGGGAAACAAATCAACCTGGGAATCGTAATGCACTCCGCCATCTACCAAGCTCGCACCCGAAAGAAGGTAATCCTCCCTCTTCCTTGCCTTATTACTACGTTACTAATCGAAGCTGGAGTGCCAGCTGCTCAGGAATACAAGTGGATCACCTCAATGAACAATATCAGCATCGTCACAATCAAGAAGATGGGGAGAGTAATCACTACTCCCCCCGAAGAACCTGCTGATGACGAACCCACAGTGAGATCCACCGGTACCCCACTCTGCCAACCCACTTCAGGAAGCTCCGGAAATCCCATGAATGCCATGCTGAGCGCATTAACAGCTCTCACTTATCGCGTCGATCTTATGGAAGCCCAGCAGAAGCACATGAATCGGGCCACAGAAACGTTCTGGATGTACACACGAGATAGGGATGTGATCCTTAATCAGATATATCAGGGTGCTGATCCCCTGCTTGCTGCACAACTCCCTGATTTTCCAGAAGGAATCTGTCCCTCCAATGACAATGAAGATGGTCTCAGTCACGACTCCGCAGAAAGCCCACCGCCAGTGACTCCTACCCACTAAATGGTTTATTGGGACTTTGGTTCCCACTTTGATGCTCTCAAAAACAGATTTTATTTTCTGTTTGGTTTGATATTTCGCCTATGGCTAGGCGCATGACAATATTGCTACTCTTTTTATTTTTGTTAAATGATGCATGAATCCCTGATGCTAAGCAGGAACTTTTGGGTACTAACTCACTTCTTGTTTGAATGCTTGTTTGATCCGTTTCCATTTCGAGGTGCAACTTTCGGCTTCCGACTTAAAAGGTCCCTTTTGTAAGTACGAATCTCAACTTGTCGCCATGAAATGATATAGGCCATCTTTTGCATCCAAACTCGACCTTTTTGTACCCCAAAACACCTCCTTGAACCCAATACTCCAAGTCATAGTGAGGACATTGTGCGATTTTAAGTTTGAGGTGGGGACTTCCAGTCTTTCCACAGTAGGGACACTGTGAGGTCCGAAGTTTGAGGTGGGTAAAATATACCCCCCTCCCAAAAAAACACAAAAACATAAGAAAATCGGAGTGTCACTACAAAAGATTGATGGTGTGCCTTTTCTGGACCATCAAAGTGCTCACTCCCAGAAAAAGATGGTGTGTCTATTCTGGACCATCAGAATAACCACTCTCACAAAAATAGCCATACCCAAATAAAAAGCCTGAAGTGTACGAACTTACCCATGCAAAACACAAAACACTCACTTCTTGAAATAAAAATCTCAAAGCGAGATTTTTGGTCCATGTTTGGAAATTGCTTGCCGCGAAACCCTTGGGAAAATATTCAAAGCCACAAAACCCTTGGAACCCAAGAAAGTCCTATTGATCAAATGTGAACAAGGGAAAGATTTCGTCAAGTACAAAAGTGAAGTTTTTATCTTGGAACCGAAAGAAGCATCCATGGAGGGAGATCAACATACATTCAGAGTGAGAAGTCGGTAAGTCCCTGAAAGTTCAAAAATGCATAATTTTAATTTTTTTTATTACTTGGGGACAAGTAATGGTTTAAGTTTGAGGTTGTGATAACTCTATTTTTAGAGTTATTATTTCCTTTTATTTTTATTTTATTTTGTCAAATTTTAGCCATTTTACTTCTCAAAACCCCCATTCTTAGTAATATTTATGAAAATAAGCAAAAAGAGTGAACCATAGTCTTAATAAATTATTTGGTGGAGTTTTGTTGCTTTTCACGAAAAATCTGCAGTGACTTGCGCATCCCACTCCAGACCCCACTATCGAGCAGAGAAGAAGACAAAAGAAAATCAAATCTTAGCTTGAAAGTAAAAATCTGGAGAATAGAAGGTTCAATGGGCAGAGGCATGGGATTGAGAAGTACAAGCATGTTCCCAAAAGCATGGCAAGATGAATTGTTTAATAAAACCAATGGTACTATAAGTGGACTTTTTGGAAAATGTGAAGGGACTCATGGGTAAAAGAGCTACATACTTATGGATAGAAGTGTTACTCAAAGAAGCTGATTTGATGATTTCTATCTTCAGTCCTTATTTTCTAGATAAAACCCATCTTTTGTTAAAACCCAACCTTTCCTCTTAGTATATAAAGAGGCATTGGGTTTCATTTAATTCATCTTGCATATCTCATCTACCACACTTAGTGTTAGTTTAGTTCAAGTTGTTAGCTCTCATTTACTGCAGTAGTTCTTTAATTTTCTGTATTTTCAATTCCTAGTGTAATTGTAGTTTCAAGTAATCAGTGGCAGTGACGTACCCTCGTTCCCCACAGCGGTTTTAATTCAAGTCACTTTCAGTTTATTTATGTTCATCTTCTAATCTTTTGTTTTCTTTACTTCGGTAATTATGGGCTAAGCATCCTTTGGGATGTAGGAAAGAGAAGTACCTGGATTTTAGAGAAAATGCTTGAGTAATCTTTATACTTGGAATATTTCTTGTTTTGGTCATTCACTCTCGATTATTGCCCAATGATGCGAACAAGCTGATCACTTGTAAGGATCTAATGTCTAGTTCTTAACAGAAATGAGTAGAACGCAGTGACACGAGCTTGGATGATGCTAGAGAATTCGAAAGAATTCTTATGACACTTGCGAAAGTGAGGTCGGCACAGTGAGCTAATCTCAACCCACTGGAGTAGTAGGAAAGCTAGTTGGTGTATTTAATAACACTTAGAGTATTTGTCTCTACACATTCCATCGAGGCCTGAAAAGGTCCATTTTGAGATTACCATTGACAAAACAATAAATGCTAAGAGTGTGGGATTTTTACTTAACGGTGTGAGTATTTTGTAACCGGGCTTTTCTAGCGAAGGTGCCCACCTCAAGTACAAGGATCACTTTTAGGATCAGGTATTTAATATAAAATCTAGGGAAAATCTAACCTACATTCCTTCTTTTAAATCTTAAGAAAAACCGTTAAAGTAGCATTTCACCAAACAAACCAAAATATTGCTTCTTCTGTAATTGAAACCTGTGAAAGGAGCTCATGAGAACCATATTGTCTTGATTGACCAGTCTCTGTGGATACGATTCTGGTATTTTACCAACTATTACTTGTTGTGACGATCATAGTGGTCAGTGTACACTTGCACTTCCCACTGTGGACAGTTTTCAACCCACTGCGATTAAATCACATATTTCGCATGTACCACCTACTTTGAATTTGTGCAGAAAAATATAGTGTTGCGGATGCTGCAGCATTCCTGTAGCAAAGCTGCGCAGAAAATCTCCAAGTTGTTTCTTAAAAGGGACGTGATGATCAATCCAATGACTCGGGAAGCTTCATAAAATCAAGTTCTATTGTCGGTGAGGTGGTGTGGCAAACACTTTGTGGAATGACCTGTTCCCCTATTTGTTCCATTAAAATCTTGTGTCATGATTAATGAGAGAAACACGTGATGAGAAACGTGTATAAACATAAGTGGAAAGAGAAACACCATGTTAAGTTGGTGAGGACAGTTATGGTTGAGGAGCATACTGAGGTGCTCCAGCAAAATCCACCATTTTTCAAGAAGTTTACAACAAAAGTTTCATCAGCTGCAAAAGAAAAATACCTTGATAAAAGAAGAAAATGCAGAGTCTTGTTCCGCAACATTCATTCCAACCACTTGGTTCACAACCTACACCTATGGAGTAGGACAGGTTCAAATCACTTACCTTAGTCTCCGTGTTTTATTTTATTTTGTGTCTGGGATAGTTTTACAATTTTTAGGTTCCATTTCTTTTGAAAGATTACACATAAAATCATACCTTGTTTTTTGTTCATAGCCCTAATAATTTTTTGAAATCTTGTCATTTACCTAAGTTATGTGTTCTTGTTAGAACTAGCAATTTTCTTCTTGGGACACAACTTGACTCACACACCCTATACACATTTAGGAAATGATCTAGGCCTTCTTTTTAAGTTCTAAAAGCCAATTGTAGACTCTTATACACCTATGAACTTCAATGCTTACAATGAGGACATTGTAAATTATAAATTTGAGGGTAGGAAGGTTACACCTTAAGCATGAAAAGATCACTCAAAAGAGCAAAGCTCTAATCTGATAAAGATGATGCAAAAATATACCAAAATGTCCCATAGGGGCAAGGTATAAAAAGTCAACAAGAAAAGAGCACAAGTGCCAAATTTTGAAAATTTTTGTTGAGAGTAAAGGCTTGGTGAGAAAAGAAATGCCAAAGAGTGACCCAAAAAAAGCCCTATTGATTCTAAATGTAGGATGTGTTGAGTCTAACAAAGAGAAGCTTGGTGCTAGCTTATGGTCCACACACACACTTAGGCTTTAGATGAATGATAAAGGATTTATGAAAGGCTATGAATTCCATGGGGTATGTTCTACATTGTGTGGGCACCTAATGCCATGATCTTGCAAGAAACTTCAAAAATTGAGTCGTTTCCTTTTTAGGTCTTTTAGTTGTTTGGGGACAAACAACACTTTAAATTTGAGGGTGTGATATTCATTATTTATTTAATGCATAAAGTGTCGTTTTCTTATCTTTTTAGTTAGATATTTTATTTATCCCAACATTTGAGTCTTTTTGTTTACTTATTTTTACCTTTTGTTTCATGGAGCTAAGTTCTTGATTTACCTGCCTTTTACTTAAATAGGAAGGTTAAATGTGAATTTAATTATTATGCAGCCACTAGCTATTGCTACAACATTGAAGATTTGCATTGGAATGAAGAAAGATGATGGAGACAACTTTTGGGGGTCAACTTAGTCATTTTGTCCAGCCATCTTACAAGAGGAATGCAGATCAATGCTTTATCTAGTTTCAGCAGTTAGTTAACTTGTAGTAGTTTCCATATAAGGATGGGTGTGCCATACCTTTTGTACTTGAATAGTATAGTTCGTAAGCACTTTTGTAATATTTACAACTTTACCTTCCCTCTTAGTTAATATAAATAGGGATGTAGTTCTTGTTTTTAGATAGACTTTTTTTGATCAGTTCTTACAACTGATTAGAAACTTTCTCGTCTTTAATTTAATGCATGCACTTTAACTTATGTTCTTCATCTTCTTCATATTCTTGTTCTCATTCATGAGTTGCGGTAGCATTGCTGACAACATTGATGAACTAATTCTTGTCTTTTAATTCTTGCATTTTACTTTCTTGTCATTTACATTTATGTCATTTAATTTATGTCATTTACATTTCTTGTCCTTTAATTTCAAGTATGAGTAGCTAGTTTCATAGCTTGGGTGTGAGATAGAAGGGTGAAGTTTTAAATCAAAGAAAGGTGGACCTCGTTTCTCAATAATGATGTTCCACCATTTCATCTTAAGTTTTATAAAACCAAAATACTCCTTGACGTTTTGATCACTTTGAAAGTGTTAAACTGCCATGGACTCAGGCATGAGCCATTGATATGCACGTCAATTCGGATGACAAAGGAAGGCATACTTGGAAGAGTTACTAACAAAGGCATTTGTTACCTCTGTTTTCTAAATTGATTATTCTCGATAAGTTGGTCATCACTCAAGGTGTTAAAGTGTAGTGGATTCAGGAATGGACCACTTAAACACATCAACTTAAATGATATGGGAATCGGCTCAGAAGAGTGATTTTTAACAAACGAATTTGTTAACCCATATACTTGGAAGGCTTCATTGGTTACTATTGATGGTATTGATGCAATCACAGGAATGTGTTGTTTGAAAACCAGATTCAATAGTACAATGATGAGAGTTCGGAAGTACCTCCCGAAAAGTAAATGGTGAAACTAATTATTGTTGGACAAATGTTGTAGCAATGCTACAGCATTAGTCTGCTTAAGTTTAAGCTTCACCCCAACATCTTACACCCTTGCTTTCTTTATTATTTGTTTAATATAATCCGTGACAAATCCAAACCGAACAATATCTTCGAATTCGTCATCTAAAATCATATCTTTTCTTAAACTTTTATTGCGTTTTTACTCCAATATATGTGGGACGATACGTGGTTTTCACCACTTTATTACTTGATTGACGACATTAGCTCTCAGCGTATACTTGCTTTGAGGTTTAATTATCACAAGTCTAAGTGTATTCCAAGCGCTGTCACTTTCCATTAATTTTTCTTCTACCCGACTTCTCAGTCGTGCCCTTCGATGGTCTCTTTTGCCCGATTTTTTCTCGCTTCCTCTCGCCATCTGTTTGAGAAGGTGAAAACTAACCTTTCCCGGACCAAAACCCATACCGTCACTTCTTTTCCCCTTTGATTTTCCCCCACTATTTTTTCTGATCAATTTCTTTAACTTCTGCATCCACTGTTTGATTTGACAATACTGGATCAAATTGTCCAGCAAGTCCTTGTGTAGTATTTGCCACTTTCTCTGTTGGTATAATATTCACCAACGACCCCAATTGATTAAAATGATCAGCTCCAACGTTGAAACTTGGGTCCAATTCTTCATTTGGCCCCACCACTTTTTCGCTAACTAACCCAAAGTGGGTATCAGGCCCACATGACCGATATGTTTTTTCGTTGACTTTAGGACCACGAGAACAGTAAGTAGGATCCGGACCACGTGGGAGGCTATTGATTTCTGCAGCCAAAGACTTCTTTTCGCATTTTCCAGTCGTCCTCCCCCTTATTGACTTTTTTCCAGCCTTTCATTTGTAGGATGTGTTGCTACAGCCACCCTACTTGTCCCCCCTATGCCAACATCCTCCATAGGGACCGTACTATCCATCACGTGAGTCGTACCATCCATCTTGTTTCTCTCTTCTATCCTATTTTTCGGCGAACTAGTTATCTCTCCGGCCATCGGAATCTCACATCCACCTACCGGCATTTGCGAGGTACCTACATCTCCTCCTTCGTTCTCCATTCTTTTTTCATACATCCACTCTTCCGTCTCTTGTACAATGTCGATATCTTTGCCATTTTCGCCTTCACACCAACTCTCCACCACTCCGCATTCACTGCTGTTGTTCGTGCCGTCTTCCGACCATAGAGACGAAACCGAGTTATCGTCCCTATCATTCTCCGCATCCGCTTCGTACTCGAGGTTTTCCTCCAACAATGCCAATGGGTAGCATTCCTCCTCTTCAATATACACCTGATAATATAGGTTGTCGATCTTGATGCTTCTCAGTACATTAATCTTAGATAGGATTGATGTGATGATTTGGACCTTTCCACAAGTTAAATTATCAGATTCCTCCATGTCACAATTGATCGTTTTAATCGTGTCGCCCCATCTACTAGAAATTTTCAAGAACACCTCATCTCTCCATCCGTGTAACGGTACCCCGAAAATTTTGATCCAAACGACTCTTTCCGAAGAGCAATACCCTTCCGATCACTTTTGCTTCCCCTTAATCCAAAAATGTAAGCCATGCAATTTGTTCTTTAGAATTTTGTTCATATCCTCTTCTTCCTTGAACATCACTAAAACTTGTCTCCACCCGAGATATTTGAGACTACATTCCCCGTTCACTTCTTCGTTACAAATTTTCTTTACTGCTACCAAGTGATTTGTGGATACTACATTTCCTACCACGCTATTTAACAGATAAGATTTCGCTTTGTCGTCTCCATCCCATGTTCGGAATACCTCTAGTATTGTGGTGTCCTCCATCTTTTCCCATGTCTCTCTGATGTACTCCTCCTTTCTTCTATTTCATTTCTTTTGGTACCTTGTATAGCAGCTTCCAGGAAGGACCCAATCCATACATTGTTTAGGCGTTTCTTCAACTCCTCTACGTCCGTCGTTCTTCTAAACCTCGTGAATCCAAACTTTTTTCCGCATCTCAGTCTTTTTCTTGGCATGTACATGTCTACTACATCCCCATATTTTTGAAAATTCTCCACAGACGAACCACCTCTGGAAAGTTGAAAAACAAGAACGAAATTTGATTTTGTTTCCGATTTCCGTTTGGTAGCCGGTGTCTGGTGTTGTCGTTACCGTACCTCTGCCCTAAACGATACCCTTGAAACTCTCTCTCTCTCTCTAACGTTCTCTCTCGCTCTCTCTCTCTCATCGTTTTATTTAGTCTTTATATATATATTATTTTTGTAAGAATGTAGTAGATTTCTTTGTATTAATTAAGAAAACTCCTACTTTTGAAAACAATTACCAGCTATATGAGAACACTCAACTATATCTATATTTAAAATTTCAAAACGATATTCTTTTTTTTCATACATTATTGACCCATTCTTACCTAATACTGAGTGCATGAATATTAAGTATCCTCTTATTTCTAAAACAAGAATAAGATCTCAACCTATAACCAACATGGACTTTTAATTTTAAGATTGATGATTCTTAAAAAATTTGTTCAAGTCTAAGAGTTTAAAATAACGTCAGGTAACATGTGGAAAACTCAACTAATTTATGTTGATTTACTTAAACTGTTACCCCTAATGATCAACATAGTGACCTCAAATGATATCAATCTATATATTAAAGGTATATCATAAGATATATTTGATGGTGAAACGGATTGACGATGTTATGTAAAAATAACATGGTAGATAATATTAACTTAAAAAATAATTATTGAGTGATCTTGCGCTATGATTACCGGGAAAAACTGTTTTATATAAATTAATATTTCTTGAATTCAATTTTATTTTTGATTATATAAATAATATATTGAAAAAAATCATAGTTATCGAGTGCTTATTTTTACATCTCGCCCTGAGCCTAAAAAATGTCATAAACGGGCTTGCATCTTGATCATTGGGTTTTAGAAAATATTCATCCAAAATTTCTTTTACAAAAATGTCCATTGACCAGCAAATCTGACACCAAAAACTACTTTTTCTTACGGTGTCAGATTTTTCTAACCATCCCATGATTAGATGGAGAAATAAATAAAACCCCAAGCCATGTCGTAGAACCGCAAGCCTTGTTGTTTTGGTTTAAAAATAAGTATTTTTGTAAATAACCGATTAAAACCACAAGCTTACTTAATATGTATCAGAAGTATAGAAACCACAAGCCAATAGTGCTAAAACTGTAGCTTACAGTTTTACTTTACATGTGTCGCAATCTATTGCACAACAAACCTTACTTTACCTTGTTAATTTTTTCTCTTTTCTTTTAGATTTGTTTGTAAAGAAGTTATTTAATTTAAAAATTAAATTAAATTTTTTATTTTTTTAATATATTTACAAAAAATAATTATTTATTTTTAGATTTGTTTCTAACGGTTATTTACAAAAATAATTATCTTGTAAAAGAAAACCACAAGACTTCTTGTTCTAGGATATGGTTTGTGGTTTTATTTATTTATTTATTTGTTTTTATATGTAATCATGAGATGATAAAAAAAATCTAACAGTGCAAATAAAAAGTAGACTTGCAATGTCAGATTTATTGATCGATTGACATTTAAAAAAAAATGTTTTAAATGCTATTTTCTAAAAGGGAATTTAATTAAAATATTCAAAGTTTGAATTTAACTTGTCAAAATACCCATTTTCTCTTTTATTTTACCAAAATACCCATTTTTTCCGCGATGGGGGTCCGCGATCACGGGCAGGGACCAATTTAAAAAAAAATTTATTTCATATTTACACTTTCAGTCCCTGTCCGCGAAGGTGTCCCGCGATGGAGACCAATTTTGAAAATTATATTTACACTTTCAGTCCCTGCCCGCGAAGGTGTCCCGCGATGGTGTCCCGCGATAGGGACCAATTTTAAAAAATTTTATTTCTTATTTACACTTTCAGTCCCTGCCCGCGATCGCGGACCCCCATCGCGGAAAAAATGGGTATTTTTGTAAAATCAAAAAGAAAATGGGTATTTTGGTAAGTCAAATTCAAACGTTGTGTATTTTTATTAAATTCTCTTTCTAAAACCTTATGATTAAAATGATCCTTTAGGTAAATTCATGGTTCTAAATAACTCGTTATGGTCTCGTTATGGTGCGTTATGAAGTCAAGGCTTGGGGTCGTCGCCATGTTAACCCTTGTGGCTCCACCTTAAGGCTTGCCTTGCATTGTAACGCGTTATGGCACGTTATGGCGCATTACAATGCGTTACAACACATCATTTTGTAAGGTGTGAGATTATTTTTAATATATAAACAAATGATAATTGTTTATGCAACCTAAGACTTAAATACGCATTTAAAGGAAACTTGAAACTAAAAACCCAAAATTGGTAAATACTTACTTTCATTCTCTTACACGAAGAGTCGAACGTGAATTCTTGGAAAATTGAGGAAGGTAGTGAGTAGTCAATCAGGTTGTAGCGCAGTGGTTGATCGCCTTGGGTGATGTGGTGGAATATCCCATCTACCCAGGGTTCGATTCCAGGCATCCTCAACATTGATAAGACATCTTTAAGTTTCAAAATTGCCAGGGATTAGTCCGGGCTGTGCCTGGAATACCCTTTCCAAAAAAAGAAGGTAGTGAGTAGAGATTCAAGATATTACTCCCGATTTTACACTCTTGATATAATTTTCCATAAGCTCTATAGATTTAGTATCAATTGTCTTTTTTTATTAGTTTACATGAATTTATTTTGTTCTACGTTATTATTCTATACACTAGCACACAAGTGTGTATCTATGTGTGTATGTATATATATATATAGGGGTGGTATTTTTTGCAAACCAACCCATTGTTAGAAACTATGAAACCACCTTTATCACCATCAATTAAATTGATCAGGGGACAAGATTCAATCGGTGGCAATTATGGTAATTATGGACCAATAATGAATTAATTTAATAAATAAAAGACTAGCTCAAGGGTATATTGGTCAAAACAGATTACTTCACCATCCCACTTAAACATCCCCATTTATCACGCATCCATTAACAAAAACCCTACTCCACTCCCTCCCTCCTTCCGATCAAATCCGCCGCCGCCGTCGCCGCCGGCAACAGGCACCACCACCACCGTCGCTGTCCACCACAGACACCACCACCACCGCTAGATTCAGCACCGCCACCACCAATATCAAACGCACCACAATCACCGCCGCTGTCCACCACAGTCACCACCACCACCGCCGTTGTCCACCACAGGCACCACCACCACCGCCGTTGTACATAAATCACGGGATCCTCAAGATTTTATCATCTCTCTCTCTCTCTTCATGATTTTGGGTTTATCTGATTTTGGTTTCAATGATTTTGGGTTTAATGGAGTAAGGTTAACGATTTTTGTATTCATGATTTTAGGTTTCTCTGATTTTTGGATTCATGATTTTGTGTTCATGATATTTGTATTCATGATTTTGGATTCAATGATATTGGTGTTCATGATTTTAGGGTTTATACAACTTGATTTTTGGTATTCATGATTATGCCAACAATATAATTCATGATTAATGTGTTCCCAGATTTCATGTTTATGATTATGAGTCTTACATGATGTTGCATTCATGATTTGGTGAATCATGATTTGTTCTTGGGTTTCATGATGAAGAACACGAAAACAGATTAAGAATATGATGCTGCTAATCGGATTATATGAAGATTTAAAAACAAATTAGTGAAAGATAATGATAAAAAAACGATGATAGCTAAGGATATTTGATACTGATCATAATCCCATATAATGTGGTTAGTTACTATAATTAAGATTTAATCAATAAAAATTAAATAAATAAATTGATTATGGAATTACCTTTTAGTCCTTACGAATTATATTGAATGAGAATATTAAAAAACTAAAATTAATTAAATTGATTGGTTATAAAGTGGTTTCTATAGTTTCTAAGAATTGGGTGGTTTGCAAAAAAAACCTCTCACATATATATATATATATATATATATATATATATATATATATATATGCCGCCTTAAGGCACGCCTTGAAAAACGTCGTGGCCTCGCCATAACTTGTAAGGTTTGACCTCACCGCCACGCCACGCCTCACGTCATTTAGAACCTTGGGTAAATTACTCCTTAAAAATAACATATGAGAGTACATTTATTTATTTTGTAATATTTTAATTTGGTTAACAAGTTCTTCATATTTTATTGACATTAAATGATGTCGTTATTATGCTTACAATGTATGAAATTAAACATCATCCATAATAATACAATATTTATAAATCAAAAGTTATGTTCTCTAAAAATAACTTATTGCAGTCATGTCCCACGTAAGTAGAAGAGTCCGAGATCTCAGTGTACCTCATTCGAATGCATTTAAAGTGTTCGATTACTTTCTTAATTTCTTGCTTTTTTTTTCTTGTTTGAAGTGCGGAAAAGTGAATTAATATTTACAATGACTTGAAAGATTAATTTGTATGATTGTAATAATTTTATGTATAAATTTCTTTTGAAATCTTGTGGTTCAGAAAGTATTAAACGACTTGGTGTATTTAGTCATTTATGTATAAAGTGGATATTCAAACGAGAATATCTTCGTTTGGTGAAAATGCGACAACACATTTATCACATGTGAGAGACATGGTGATGTGTAAATGACTTCGCCCGCCATCTAGGTCACGCCAAAGATTACACATGTCTCTAATTTAATGTCACATGTGATTGACTATTAATGAAAGAATGTTCTCGTGTTTTTATAAAATAAAAGTGTTTTCGTATGAATCATTTTGTTATATATATATATAATATTACAAATGTTTGTAATGTTTATTTTATTCAAACAAAATTTTCAATTTTTATTAAAACTATATTCATTTTTTTAACATTTATAATGGTATTTTTTTATAGAGAGTGACAGTTATATTTTCGTAAAACATTAAAAAATATATAAAAACAGTGCATCAAGTGATTCAAGTCTAGGTTTGTTGGAGAAAGATGTCAAGAAATATATCATTGTACAAGTTTTGGTGCATATGGTACAAGTGGTAAGAAAAACAGACAAAGCTTCAAGCCTTCAACACCATCTCCATCGACGTCCCAAATCCAATCATTTCCTCTTATTTTACTCCGACACTGGAGAAAGGAATCTTTTGAAATGATATATGATCATCCACCGGTGGTGGTGTTATTGTTAGGTCACCACGGCTGACGGTGACGGAAAGTAACGGCGTTTGATGGTGGTCTGGTCTCCCAGAACTTCCTCTTCCTTTTCCTTGGGACTAGCACCGATCACCTGTATGTAGTCTGACAGATAAATGGGCATCACATTTACAGATGACCGTTTAAACCAAATTACCAAAAACTCCTTCCTTCATTTCTTCCCTTTTGATAGAAAATTATTGATCCATGCTTACAAAAAGGTCCACTTTTATTTAATACCACAAGTCTTTTAATCATTTATTTTATTTTATTATTGTAATTATATAATTTTATTTAGCTTTAATTAAGTTAGCTTTAATCATTCTTTTAAATAATTTGATTATAATTTAATACAATGTAAATATATGATGGATGACTTCTTTTATTTAAATGCTTAATTCTAGTAAATTTTCAATACGTGGGTGGACTCGTTCAAAATTTCGAAAGTGGATGGGATAGTCTTTAGGCGGTCATTTATACGGCAATGTGTTCATCTTGACGCACCGAAATCGGACTTTATCTAGAACACCTAAATCGAAAAAGCGATGTTATAGGACGTTATTGTCACTTACACATTATTGTGGATTTCTAATAGAAATAGTCAGTGTAAGCTTGGTTGGGTGGGGTGGCTTCAAGACCTGTTATGCCTATATGTTCTGTTTTGTAATTTTGTCTTCTAACGTATTGTTAGTTTAATAAAATCACAGTTATTTAAAAAAAATCTAGTAAATTAATATAACAAATTCATGTTTTGTGTTTGTCATGCAATATTTATACGCTTCTTGAAAGTCGATACCATAGACTTTCTTCGTCTTATAACAAAGGTAAATTTTTTGATCCATAATCTAATGTTAGACAATAATTTGTTAACTTACTAAATAGTATTAATTATTAGCCAATCATATTGTTTCTAACATTTTTATTATTTCAAGTGATTTTTAAATCATTAAGGATGCGTTTGGTACATTGAACAGGACAGAACAAAGATCGTTGTTTCACATTTGGCATGACTTTTATGTGGAATAGACAAAAACAGAGTGGAACAAAAGTGGAACAAGCTTGTTCCACCCCCACCGCATGGAAAAAGCTGGAACAGACTTCTGTTTTATCAATGTAACTTCAAAATAAATTCTAATTCTCTTCTAAAACATCAAATATGTCTTCTTTTTATATTTTATTCATTCTTTAAATTTTACTTATTGTATTTTATGTTCTTTAAATTTTCACTTTAATGTTCTCAAAATATTATTTTTATATGGTTTCTATGTTTTGATTAATTTATGTAAATTATTAAATATTAATAGTAAAAAATATAGAAAATGTTAGAAAATAAGATTTGAATACTACATAAAGTTTTTATTTTGGGGTCACTTTAATCGTCTTGAAAAAAAGTTTCTAATAATATACTTTATAATAAAAAATATATTATTTCATTATAATTTAATAAATTACATAATTAACAAAAAAAATATAAAATATATAAACACGTTTATTAGGGTAAATTGGTCATGTTATCTGTTCTGTTATGTCCAGTTCTATCTTACCAAAAACTGAACAACTATTATGTCATGTTCTGTCTTGTCCTGTCCGGTAGGGGAGAGCATCAGACGGGTTCGGGCGGATCGGGGCCCAAAACCCAATCCCCGATCGGGTTACGGATGGGCCTGAAGGAATCCGAAATCCGTCCAAATGAAGATCGGATAATCGGATATCGGACTGGTCTGGTTCGGTTTTGCACGGGTCGGGTTTTCGAGTGATAGTGAACAAACAAAACAAAAACAAAAAATCATTCAAAATCAAAACCTCATAATAGAAAATCATTCAAAATCAAAATCAAAAGTGACAGTGAACAAACAAAATCTAAGCAGAAAATCGAAAGCTCATTACCTCACAAATCGATTTAGGTTCTGTGTGGAAGTGTGAAAGTGTCGATGCCTAATGCCTCGATGGAACAGACGAACAGTGGCCGGCGATGGGTGGCGACTATGCAGTTATGTCGGCGATGGGTGGCGAAGTGTCGATGCCTCCTTAACTCCTTCTCCTTCAGACCTCGATTTGGGATTTAGGTTAGAAACTGAAAAGTAGAAAGTGAAGTCTGGAATGTTATATTGTTAAATGTAAATTGTTATTTATATTTTAATTTTATAAAATAAAATTTATTTTTTAAATAAATCGGATATTCGGACGGGTCGGGTGGGTGAAACCCAAACCCAACCCGATCCTACTTTACCCGAATAAGATATCGGGTTCGGGGCAATCGGTTATCGGGTTTTTGGTCAAAATTTCGGTTCGGGTCAGGTCGGGGCAATCGGGTTTTCCGGGTTTTGCTCACCCCTACTATCCGGTCCTGTCATGTCATGTCCTGTCCTGTCATATCCAGTATGCATATCAAACGCGCCCTAATGGGTTTATTATTGGTAAGAGTTAGGGGGCAGTTTAGCAATTGTATTGTGCTTGTTCTTAGAAAGGAGGCGTGTTAGGTAGGTACTCTTAGTTTATTATTTACTTGTAGTTTGGGTATAATTATCCTAATCGGTAATCTTTGTTTCAATAATGATAATTACAGTTTCATCTCACATCTGTCATTTGATATCATAGCTTTTCTAAGGGTTTGCTTCTCAGACAATTAGTTCTTGTTTCTTCCTCACCGTTCCCAAAGTATTCACATCATCGATGATGTCTCAACCTAATTCAGAATTATCAGGAAATCAACATAATTCATCGATCGACGGTCGACTTCATCCTTATTTTTTAATGATAGTCCTAGTATGATTCTCGTTTCTCAACCTCTTATTGGCGATAATTACTCCTCACGGAGTAAATCTATGCATATTGCACTTATGGTCAAGAACAACGTCAAATTTATTGACGGTTCTTTGACTATACCTTCTTAATCAAATTATGTGATGATGAATGTCTGGCTACGAAGTAATAACATTGTTATTCTGTGGATTATGAACTCTGTATCGAAGAAAATTGCTACTAGTGTTATGTTTGCCAACACCGCTTTGGAAGATCGGTTTTAACCATCCAACAGTCCTCGTATTTTTCAAGTGCGACAGAAAATCGTGAATCTCTCTCAAAATCAGGATGCAATTAGCGTTTATTTTACTAAACTAAAGTCACCGTGGGAGGAATTTTTTCACTTCTGTCCCCATTGTGTAGCAAATGTGAATGTGGTGGTGTTAAAGAAATTGTGAAGTATTTTCAAGCAGAGCAATGTAATGATTTTTTTTTGGTCCTAAAGGGTTCTACAAGAGATGAACAGTTTGTAGAAGGGGTTAATACAAACACACAAGTTTTTACTATTTAAATTCTTTTATTGATTATTGATTATTGATAAATCAACAAAATTTACAGATTGTTGTGAAATAAGATAAGGATAAAGATAAATATAATCTAAACAAATTTGAGCATCACTAAGTTTTCTTGTACGTAATGTAAGAACAAGATAGATGAGAGAGCACTAAGAAGGCAGAATAGGTGGTAGAAAAGTAGTGTGAAGAAGGGGGCCTTCACTACTATTTATACCGAGTGTATTAAATGCACTTCAGAAAGTGCAATCCACGTGTCATTAGATGATTGCATTTCCTTGTCCTTTTGCTTTAGGCCATCAGTACCCCATGGTTTGCATCTTTCAAAGATTCCCCTCCACCTCAGCGCCACATCAGCTTTTCTTCCATCCCTCACTCCATCCCTCACGATCCCTAAACACCCGTACCCCATTCCCTCAAACCCTTTTGCCACCTCATTTAACAAAATAAAAATATTTATATATATTTTTAATAAATAAAAATAAGATAAATAATAAAAATTAAAATTCATATCATTCATTAAAAAATTAAAAATTACAAAATAAATTTAAAAATCTACTCGTCGTCATTCCAATCATGATATTTTTTTAATTTGCTCTTTTCTCTTTAGCGTAACCATCAAAGCGGGGCCCGAAAGGTGATCATGCGGGGTTATGTAAAACTGGAAGTCTGCATCAAATCGTTTTGCTCGTTCGAGTTCTCGTTCGTGTTCCAACCTTTGAAGTTCGACATCGAGTTTTTTCATTTTGTATTCAATTGCACCATCAAACTTGTCGTTGAACGTCGTCAACAACTGATTAACACTTTCGTCCGTATTCGTCCCGGACGTATTACTCGTTGATGTTTTTTTTGCCTTGTTTCTCCCGATGGGTCGTTGAATTGTCTCGTCATCGTCATCATCGGAAGTTTGGGTACGTTTTGAACCCCGCGATGAAGTTGTCGTCATCGTTGGAACGGCTCCCCATTTTGGACATTTTTTTAGGATGTCCCAAGCTTGTTCGTGAGTGAAAGCGACGTTATGGCGTGCTACATACCGTTCGTGTGCCGTTCGGGATATATCGGCCTCACTCATCCCGCTTGATCTATTACTGAGCAAGTTGTTGTAGATGCCGCCAAACAAATTAACTCTTTTATTGACGTCGTTGAACTTGCTATTTAGTTGATGGGTTGATCTATAACCTGGTTCACGACCCATGCGAGTAAAGAACACTTGCCCGATTCGGGCCCAAAAACTTCCTACATTTATGTAAAATAAAGTATAAGAATAAGAATAATAATAATAATAATAATAATAATAATAATAATAATAATAAGAATAATAATAATAATAATAATAATAATAATAATAATAATAATAATAATAATAATAATAATAATAATAATAATAAGAATAATAAGAATAATAACAGTAAAAATAATTACCACCGCTTTGTGCGTTACCGACCACGGGGTCCTCCGAAACGTCAACCCACGCCGACACTAACGCGAGTTCCTCAGCTTTACTCCACGTTTGTTTGGCGGCTTTCGTTCGTCTCGGATTTGATGGTTCCGGGTTAGATTGTTGTGTCGGGATAAATTGTGGTGAGTTCGGGGTAGAAGGTTGGGTTTCCGGAACAATGTCGTCGTCGAGATTGAAGTTGGCCGGAGTAAAACCTTGTTCAATCAACCCGGGACGTGTAAATTGGTAAGGAATTTGTTGGTGAAATTGTTGGTGAAATTGTTGGGGAAATTGTTGCGGATATTGTGGCGGATTTTGTTGCGACCATTGTGGCGGATTTTGTTGCGACCATTGTGGTGGAATTTGTTGCGAGAATTGCGGATGATAACCTTGTTGTGTAAACGCTTGGAAACCAAGCTGTTGATCTTCTTGCGATTGTGGTGTATTCGGTCGGTTACGCCGGGATGTAGGTGTTCTGTTTGGATTCATGATGAGAGAGGTGTGAAAAATAAGAGGTTGAGAGAATTTGAGAGAGTTTGAGAGGTGTGAGATTGAGAGAATTTGATAGTGTGAAAAATAAGAGGTTGAGAGGTGTGAGAAATAAGAGGTTGAGGGTTAAATATATAGTGGGATTAAATTGAGAATTTTTTTTTTTTTTAAGAAAGAGCCGTTCAACGGTTATTTTTTAAAAAATTTAATTAAATTTTTTTTTAAAAACCCTCGGGATGGATCGGGAACCCAACCCTGAAAACCATCCCTTCCCGCATGACCACCCCGGGCCGTAGCCCAACCCCGCCCTCACCCCGCTGCCACCTCCCCATCCCGAGCCCCTTCCCCGCTTGGGGTACGGAAGGCCTTAGTATGCTTTTGGGTACATGTGAATAGTAGGGCAAGTAGTTGGTAGGCACAATTGCAGACAGAAAAGCAATCGTACTATTGTACCTTCGTCTCTTTTGTGCAAGAGAGTAAGACAAAAACTAATCTTGTAGAGCAAAACTCTTTGATCAGTGATGTGGCTGAGTCGCTGAGAGCACTTCAATTATTATTGAGTCTTGGTCAGACTTCACATTTGAAGTAGATGGTATTGGTATCATTGAATGTCTCTTCAGATTACGAGTAGGTCGGTCTATATCTTTAGCTACTTCTTCGACATCACTAAAGGTTCTTTTGGTGTAAGTTTTGTCTTGAGGAATACTTAAGTATTCTGTTATAATACGTATTCAACGATCGCTGAACAGACTCAATGTTGATCGCTGAAACTGAAACGATTATACTAAAATTGACTTAAGTAATTTTCACTAAGTATAAGGATTTCAACAATCTTGGAGACTCAATTGAAGAGTTTATTCAGCTCATGCTCGACCACTTCCTTGTTCTTGGAGTTAGATTTTTTAATGGCATTTCGAATCTCCATCCATTCTTCGAATTCATATGAGGAGAGAAATGAAGGATATTCAGTGAAATCGTTATGATCATCTCTGAAAATGACCATAGACACTAGAATACCTACATCCTTTGGTCGCCCAGAGATAGTGACGTTTATGATCTTTGGATCCATAAACCTTGTCTTTACCTTATCTATGCACCAGTTCAGCTCTAGTTCTTCTCTGGACAACCTCAGAAGATTTTCCTTTTCAGCTTCTTTTAGAAGTAGAGCTTGAGCAACTAGAGGATTCTTCTTTTTAAATTGGCCTTCAACGTGAGCTTCGATATTTAGATTATTTGCTAACTCTGTACTATCCATCACCATTTGTTTCTGCTTCAGTAGCTCTTGTTTTGATGGCTTCTTCTTTCTTAGCTTCAGTTAGAAACCCAAGCTCATCTCCACGGGGATTATCGAGATGGGCAACTATTTAAGCCATCCTTCTGGACTCTTCAACTTCAGAGGTAGAAGGGAAGTGTGAAGGTCTTTGAGGGATCAAGTCCACAACATCTTCTTCAACATCCGACTCTAGTTGATAAATAAGGAGTGTGTCTTCAGCGTTGGAGGATTCAACTGCTAGTCTTGTGGGGGATTTAAGCAGGGAGAGGATAAGTAGGAAGCAGGTGAGGGAGAAGGGGTTAAGTCAACTATATAATGAATAGTTGATAGTAAGGAAAGAAGAGGGTAGATAGACCAACACCAGAGTCAAGAAGGTCAAGATCTTCGTCAGCTTCTTCTTCTTCCTCCTCAAGCTCATCATCATTGTTGATGTGAGCTAGTTCAACAACAACAGTAGTAGCTTTAGAAATAGCGGTGAAACGACATCATCTGAATCATCCTCAGCTCTTCCCTCTACCAGCGAAGGTTGGTCTTCAGTTGCAAGAATGGAAGGTTCCCCCCTCAGATATTGCAATCACGACTATTAATTCATGTGATCTAGTTCAATTGGACTCTATAACACATTCCTTAATGAAGACCTTGAGGAGAAGGTGTACATGGATATTCCATAAGCTTGTGAACTTAAGGGGGAGTTTCCAAGTGGAGCTACAGCAGTGTGTAAGCTACATAAATCGATTTATGGTCTCATGCAAGCTTCACGACAATGGAATACAAAGTTTGCCCAATTCATGATTTCTATTGGGTTTACTCAATCAAAGGCAGATTATTCTTTGTTTCATAAAGAGCATACTCAAGATTTTGTAGTTCTATTAGTGTATGTTGATGATATTATCATCACCGGGGCGTCCAAATATGCAACTAATCAACTAAGAGATCAATTGAGTAGTGAGTTTAAACTTAAGGATCTTGGAGAGTTGAAGTATTTTTTGAGTTTGGAGATTATTTGATTTGCTGATGGAATTTCATTATTCCAACGTAGATATGCACTACAATTGCTTGAGGATGTTGGTTTGTTGGCAGCTAAACCAGTAAAAATTCTTATGGATCCACGAGCTACCTTGACTGAAAGTGAAGGATACTTAGTTGTATATTTTTCTCAGTATCAAAGACTGGTCGGAAGATTGCTTTATTTGACATTAACTAGATTAGATATATCTTTTGCAGTACAAAAGCTGTCACAATTCATGGCACAACATCGTGTTCCTCATATGACAGTCGCTCGACATTTATTGAGATATATCAAACAACAACCTGGTTGAGGTGTGTTCTTTTGGTTGTTTCAGTTACAAGCATATTGTGACTTTGATTGGGAAAAATGTATGGATTCTAGATGCTAAATAACGGTACTTTGTGTCTTCTTAGGACAATCCCTAATTTTGTGGAAGTCAAAGAAGCAACTGATTGTATCTCGATCGTCCGCTAAGGCCGGGTATCGAGCGATGACTGTTGTTGCATGTGAACCAATCTGGATTAAACAATTGCTTAAAGATTTGGGTGTCTCTCATCTTAATGCATTTTGTTGTTCTGTGATAATAAGTTGCCCATGTAAATTGCTTCTAATCCAAATTTTCACGAACGAACTAAACATATCGACATTGATTGTCATTTCGTTCGAGAGAAAGTAATGGATATATATATATATATATATATATATATATATATATATATATATATATATAGGGGTGAGTTCTTTTGTTAACCCAATTTTTTGTGTTAACTTTATGAACCAATCATAACCCTTGATCCTTTAAACGAACGGTTAAGATTAGACATTGCATTTATTTCATTAATTGTACAGGGAAGGTAAAGTGTCATATGTGAACCGCATTGAACAGGGGTAATTGTGGAAAATATAACAAAGATTTATTTTACATTTATTATGTCTCTGGAAAAAAACTCCTTTATCGAATTGTAGCCATCATCAATTGTATGCATAAATTGGTATTTTTCATTGAAGTTTTTATTAATTTATTGTTTTGTTCACAAGAAATGGATAGCTTTTTATTAAAATTTTGAATAAGTTAGCACATGATGCAGTTAGGGCCGTAAACGAACCGAACGTTCAACAAATCGTTCATGAACCGTTCGACGGGAAGTTCGTGTATGTTCGTTTATTTAATAAATGAACGAACATGAACACATCTTTTCATCCGTTTAGTTAAATGAATGAACATGAACAATGGTTTCGTTCTTTCATTTACGTTCGTGAACGTTCGTGAACGTTCGTTTATTTATGTTCGTTAATGTTCGTTCATTTACGTTCGTTTATGTTCGTTTACATTCGTTTACATTCGTTTACCATTGATCACATTGTTGCTGGACGAGTTCACCTTTGTTCATGTGTCCATGATTGTTATGGAGGGTATTAAACACGTGTGTTAATGTGTTCATATGTGATCATAACAATCAGGAGTAACAATGGATGTAATATGTAACACCCTCAAATTTGGAACGAGCAACTAACATTAAAATTCAATAAAAATCACCAAATTATACATAATCACTTCTACAATTCGGACCTTTAAAATACCTCGGAATTTAAAACATTATAAGTCTACAATGAAATAGCTTAAACGGGTGGTACTTAACCCCACAAGTTGCTAGTCCAAACAAATGCGGAATACTTCACTACTCAAGTCACCTCTCGTGCACTCTACTAGCAATCGCCACTTCCCAATGTAGCTAGAGCTACCCCAACCTGAGCCTGTTTCACATGCCGACAAATAAAAGGGTTAGGCTTACGCCTAGTGAGTTCAAGCATTTTATCATGACTAAATAAAAACATAAATCAAAAGAGTAATAGATTAGTCATGATTTCCAAAGAGTTACTTTAATTGTAAATCGTTCATTTTTCAACTCACACATTTCCACGGGGAAGTTCCCGAAAGGTATAATACATTTCCAAATGAATTACAATTCCAATTCCCTCAAAGTACATGAATGATTCTAGTTTAGGCAAAACCTCCAAATATGGTTGACAATACATACTCAACCCGTAAAACACGGAAACCATTCATTAAAATATAACACTTTATTAAAACATAATACGAAGCAATACACACGCGACCGTAAAATGTATTAAAGTTCAAATACCATAAACGGGGGAGACCCGTAACCGTTTAAGGTGGAGGTAACACATAAGTATACCACCCATACAACGTTGAAACCCAAGTTACACCGTAATTGAAGATATACCTTGACGTCTACCTCCAAGGTAACGCCTCAAGGCTCGGCACATCGGGACTACCTCCAAGGTATAAATCCCGAAGGCGTGGATCTCTACACAAAACTCCAAGGTAAGTGCCCAAAACTATATCCTCCTAGTGCCTACTTGGAAGTTAAGGTCATAAAACATGGGTACCGAGGTCCATCCTCAAGATACCCAATCGACCACGACCAACGACTAACTAACATGCCTATGGATCCAATGCGAAACAGTCTAAACGACATGCCTATACCAGGACGACTCACTCACCCAAGCATGTAAATATCAACAATGTGCAATAAAAGCAACTCATACATAAGACTCCACATAGAGCCATTTAAACCGGACAAATGTCCCAAATATATCTCAAGTCAAAACCGAGCAAAGTGCTCCAAGCTTGCTAGACCCGTAAATAATGGTCATCATCGCATAAAATGCGTTTAACATTGATTAAGCACTCACAACCCACAAAATCATCGTTAACCCCAAAACTCGACACGGTTAAACAAAAAGGGTCATCCCAAAGGACTCACACCCTTAATATTCTCAAAATGACTCATAACACTAAAAGTACATTTCCCCAAATGGTTTAATAAAATCATTTACTCTAACATGATTAAACCATCAATTAATCCTCATTTTGAGCCAAATAATCTTTCAAAGACAATTTATGGTTTCTAACCATCCAAGTATCCAAAAGCCCCAAATATGGGTATTTTACACATTTATAGAGATAAATACTTCAAAAGAGTTAAACTATCCAAATAATTCAACCATATACATTTTAAAGTAAAACACACAAATATTGGAAAATACACATTTTGGCATGTACAAAGTTTTCACAAAGTAACTTGAACTCACCATTGCTAGATTAAGCTAAATCTAGTATTTCTCCAACGTAAGCTCCTTTGATGAAGTTTGCATCCTTAAGCCAAAACTTCCAAAAACCTAGATTTATGAATTTCCACCCATCAATACCAAAGTCTAACCATAAGGAATAATCATCCATCCATAGTATACCAAAATACCCATTATAACAAAACCTTAACTTCATAATAAAAGAGGAGAGGAGATTACCTTAACCATACTTGAATCCACCAACCCAAAATGTATCTACAACCTCCAAGATGCGCCACAACTCCTAATCTTCAAATGGGGTGGAAAGGGTTGGGTAAAAACCTTAGAAAATCAGCGGAGAAGATGAAGTGGAGGTTTCCTTTTGAAGGGTTAAGGTTTCCAATCTATGGTGGGTGTTTGATTTGGGGAAAAGATGAAGAAACCACTTGAAACATCAAATCTTGGGGTTTGAAAGCTCCAAATCGGCTTTAGATGCTCAGGGTTTCGGGTTAAGAGAAGAATGGATGAAATAGGAGAAGTGAGAAGGGATTTGGGGTGAGAAATGGTTTTAATCGGATTCCAGCTCCCCGACCGCGACTATGACACCGCGACATTGACATGGTCATAGTCGCTGGTCATAGTCGCGACCCGTGTACCACATTCTGTTTGATTTGCTCAGATCGACCCCTATCGCGACAATGCCACCGCGACAATGACATGGTCATAGTCGCTGGTCATAGTCGTGACCCGTGTACCAAGCCCCGAAACTCGACTTTTTCAACGCCAAAACTCCCGATACTCTTAGAGACTTTACGAAATGTCTTCCAAACATAAATCCCACCATTTTCAAGATGCAAAACATTTGGGTGGTATTTGTTTACCGAAATTACGGGTGTTACATAATACCCACTCACCGAGTGTTTATAAGTTATGTCAGTGTAATGTTGCTATGGACTTGACTGTAACATTAGTGTTCATCCCTGTTTATATAAAGATTAATACAAACAAAAGAATCACCTGTGTTCAATGCATTTGAACCTTAATAGAGATAACATGTGATTGTTCATATGGACAATAATTAACACAATGAAACCAGGTGAATGTTAGACAAGGTTCCTATAGGTATGGATGTTCATACACACTGAAATGTTCAAAATTTTAACAACTATGCAGGTCAGACAAAATCAGATAAGAACATAAGGGTCGGTTTCGTTATTTGTTCACGTTTGTTTTCACATTTATGTTGATATGAAAGATGTGGCACCTTAAAGTATGGGATACAAGTCTGATTATATGAACATGTTATTGATAGGCGGGTTTACACCCCCCTAAATCTAACCGCAAGTGTACGGTGTCGAAATCAAGTAATAGTACTGAAAGTACGAGTATCGAACACAGGGAACTAGGAACTAAGTATCACAATGACTATAAGATCTATTAACTGAACGGTCGCAATTTTGAGTTGTTGATATTAAACTAATTAATTGCAAGTAAATAAATCAAGACGAGACTGTAGATAACTTAAGGACTTCGGGTAGAGAAAATAGTTTAGGGTTGGAAATCCTAAGGTTTTCACATACAAACACTTGACTCAAAACAACTACCAGCTATTCCCTTTAATGAATACCCAATCTCTAAAATCACCGTTGTTCTTTCTCAAGCAACCACGGATTTTATTTTGAAATCACAAGTTTTATCTCTCGATCTCAACCTATGGACTTCAAAATACATTAAAAACAAGATTTCAACGGGACTAAGGCTTACTTGGTATATCTCTATCCAATTTCTCACCTTAGGCATGCAATTCTAGTTCTAGTTAACAATTAACTCTCTCGAACTTAATTGATAACAAACAAAACAGATGAAAGTTGGCCAAACTCACAAAAACATTAAAACCCAAATCACATGCTTCATTAACTAGGAAAAACTGATAAAAGTCTCAATTCACGTGTTCATAAGCTTAAACCAAATTCAAACCAACTCCCATCATCTAAAGATTAGTTCATGTTGGTGGTGGACAAAAACATAAGAAAAGGAGATGAAATAGCATGTGTGAACATCGTGATTGTAAACGTAAAGAAAGTAGTGTTGAACTCCCTTCTCTCGGCTCTAATCCGCTTCGCGTGGTGAACTATCTTCAATCAATCCTCTATCGTGGCTCAAAAGTACTCGAACAACCTCTGAAAATCGCCCCTTCCTAGCCTACCGTCGCACGTCGAGAAGTTCTGACCTAATTCTTGAAAACGCCAAAATATAGCAAACGAACAGGTACTTGCACGACCTGGCCCGCGGCTTCAGGCCGCACAACAAGCCACGCGGTTTCATGAGTGCTCCGGGTCAGGTTTGGTTCATGGATCTGGGTGCGGGTCTTGGGCTTGGATCTTGGGCTTCCGTTTTAGGCTTCTTTTGGACTCTTTTCTGCTTCTTTTCTTGATGATTGCCGTCTTTTAAATTTCCTGTACATTTCACTCGATAGACCATAAGATTCCGCCTTTTTGATTCAACACAAGCCAATCTCATTGGTTTGTGGACCGAAAATAACGCCAAAAAGTGGCGTTATCAACAACCCCAAACCGAGCGTTGTTTGTCCTCATGAAATTTAGCGATAAAATAGAATAAAAGCATATATCAGTGAAATAATAACTGCACAACTCCCAATCGGTACCACGTAATGCACTGGTGATTTCCCATACTCGTGAATGCTTATCTCACCCTCGCCTCATCCTTATTCTGTTTGATCTATGGCCTTCCATTGTGAGTTGAACTCGTGACTGTTCCGATTACATTAAGGTCATACTAGGTCCAAACATACTAGGGAAAACATTTCGCCTCGACCCTACCTCACAGGATACTCTCATTTTACTCGAACCTAGGATGTCGCATATGTTGTCATGTATAGGGAAATTATGTACAAGAATACTCGATAATCACATGACAACTCTAATGAAAGACGCACAAATGTCTAAAAAGTTGATCTCAGAAAGGAATCAATTAGCAAGATATGGACTATTGGTAAAGGTGGTCGTATACCCTAATCACATTTTTCAGAAGATCATCCAGGTCTTTACAAGGTTTGTAACGGGGCTAGGGTTATGGTTAAGAAACGACAGGTAAGCGGATCAAAATTCCTCGGTGTGTCAATCATTAGCAATTCTGAACTTTCCTAGCTTCAATTTCTGTCAATTGGCCCTATTTGTCACTGCTGGAGTCGCTTTGACTCTCTTGTTTATCAGCCGTTGGTCTAGACTAACTGAAATAATATATATATATATATATATATATATATATATATATATTTGGAGCATCATTGGCCCTCTTTATTTGATTGGGGCATCATTGGCCCTCTTTTCTATTTCTTGGGTCAAAAAGACCCAATTTATTCTCATGACTGGCCTGTGCTTTTTCTTTTCTGCTCTATCTTTCGCTGTTCATTACCGCCTCTGATTGACACACTTTCGGATAAGGGTTGGCTAAGGCTTTTGGCTAAGGTTTAATGGTGGGTCTGAAATGAACAAGTGGTGAGTGTTTGGCTGCAAAATGGGTTGTGGGTACACACATAGTGGGTCAAAAGGAACGATAGGAAAAAATGGGTTAAAAATGCACACAATGCCTGGAATCATCTCTTAAGGTCCACACGATCTGGTCTACTACACCCTTACCCAATATCTCGATGGTTGTCTTTGCTACTTAATGCAATATTATAGCGAGATCACTCTATAATCACGACAAGGAATTCGAAAAAGTGTATATGAATTTCGTGTTTAGATCCCTCGAAATGAGAAACGTCTTTTAGGCTCAAATCTCACTGTTGGGGTAGTCTCCACTAATGTCCCTAGTCATGCCTTTTCCCGGCCCTTCCCTAATGGTCACGTTACTATCACAAGATTCTTCCCACAATGGTCGGTCTCAATCATCCAAAACAACAATTTAGCTCATATGATCTAACCATTCAGAAGTGCAGGAAATCTACGTGCATATACATGAACCCGATTGGGCAACCCCAAACCTTACCCACACATTGTCCCCAATGTGTAGGTATCGGCGCAGGCGATACAAAATGAAACAAGTATCGTTGTGCGGTTACTACAGTTATCAGACAGGGTGGACAAAGCATTAACATAACAAATCAAAGAGTGAGCCCACAGTTATTCAAGTACGGCCACCCCAAACCTAGGTCGTGGCCTAGGTTTGCCAACTAAATCCGACCCCAAACCTCGGTAAAACCGAGGTTTGCATAGGGGTACATGTGAGCGTGTAGATGTTAAAAAGTAAGGCACCCCAAACCTAAGTGAAACTTAGGTTTGTTGCATCTCCTTTCCTATATGTGTACGTGCAAACTACTCACAATTCTCATGCATGCAAAATGCCAATAAAGTCAACTTTATAGTTCATGCATCTTGACCACATAACAGTAATGAAGACCAAATTGAATAATCGTGAACGTACATACCTTTGGTCTTGAATATCGAAGGTGCGTCTCTTGAAAGATTTGAGAGACCAGTTGAGAGAAATCGAAACGGGACGGAGAGAGAGCGCAGAAAAACAAATAATGAAAGCACAAGGAGAACGAAAGCAAAGAAACGAAACGACACAAAGCAAGAAAAGGGACAAACACTGCACGAGAAACATCCTAGAAGCATCAGAGGAGTCGTGTGACTTGGGCCGCGACTTTAGCCCGCGTGGCTTCCCGCGTAACTCCCTGTTTCGCAAAAACCTCCAGAGGCTTGCGCGGTTTGGGCCGCGGCCTGAGACCGCGCCCAAACCCGCGTAAGTCTTTGTTCATCCCCTTCCTTTTTTAAAAAAAAAAAACCAAAAACACACTCAAAAACGTAATTTAAGGAGGAACAAACCTCGGTGGGTTGCCTCCCACCCAGCGCCGCAGTTAAAGTCGTGGCACGACTATGTGGCCCTCAGTTTGGCTCGGTATCTGCGGGATCGAACCGCCCACACTTACGGTTTTCCGCAGTTTCTTCCCCATCTAGTTTTCCATACTTACCGGGTTCCTCTTCACTTCGACCTCTTACACTCCCGAACATCTTGAACGTTACTTTTTCGCCTCCAACCCTTAAAGTCATCTCGCCTTCTTCCATGTCGATCAGTGCTTTGCTCGTGGCCAGAAAGGGTCTTCCCAATATTAACGGGAATTCTTTATCTTCATCAATATCCAACACCACGAAGTCCACCGGAAAGTAGAATTTGTCAACTTTAATCAGCACGTCTTCTATTACTCCATATGGATACGTTATTGAGCTATCGGCGAGTTGGAGGGTGATGTTCGTTGGTTGCACTTCTCCAAGTCCAAGTTTCCTGAAAATAGACAAAGGGCATTAAATTTATACTTGCTCCTAGATCACATAACACCTTATCAAAACAAAGATTTCCATGATGAACAGGGATGGTAAAACTCCCAGGATCCTTAAGCTTCAGGGGAAGCTTATGTTGGATGATCGCGCTACACTCTTCAGTAAGTGAAACTGTTGCATGCTCCTCAATCTTCCTTTTGTTAGAAAGGATATCTTTCAAGTATTTCACATATGAGGGCATTTGTGACAACGCATCTGCAAAAGGGATGTTAATATGCAATTTCTTAAAAACTTCAAGAAATTTAGAAAAGTTTAGATCATCCCTGTGGGCCTTAAGCCTATTAAGATATGGCACTTTTGGGGCTACCGGCTTGACCGGTGGTTGCATTGGAAAGGTTGGCTGCTCTTGCTTCTTCTTTTTACCCTTCGGGTTCTCCTTTATTACAGCCTCTTCATCGGCTCCCATCTCATCCCCTTCTATGATCTCAACATCTTGCTCTTTAGGATCGATTTCCTTTGATATAGGCTCTCGTGTAGGCTCTTTGATCAGCTCCTTGCCACTTCTCAGATGAATTGCTTTGCACTCTTCCTGGGTTTTCCTTTCGGTTTGACTTGAAAATGTTCCGGGAGCTCGGCTTTGTAAGGCCTTAGAAATTTGCCCCACTTGCCTCTCAAGGAGTTTGATGGAGGCGGTGTTCTGTTCAGTTGCGGCTTTTACTGTACTTACCGTGCTTGCCATTTCTTCAACTGTGCTATCCATCTTGGTCATGAACTTCATCATCATGTCCTCTAGTCCCGGTTTCTTCTCCCCGGACTGTCCTTCATCAAATTTCCGTTGGGTGTACCCTGGAGGACGGTAAACATTGTTAGAATTAGGAGAATTAGAAAAGTTGGAATGATTACCTTGTTGTTGTTGACCGGGTTGATTCCATGAAAAATTAGGGTGTTTCTTCCAACCCTCATTATAGGTGTTCGAGAAAGGGTCGTTCCTTGGCTGGTTGTTCCGGTTTTGTAAAAATTGAACCTGCTCAGGTTCTTGAGACGCGGGGAAAACTTCTGGACCGCCTCCCTTCAAATGGTTTGTGATAGCGGCTATTTGGGCTTTTATCACCTTTAACTCCTCTGATTCTTGAACATTAGCTACCCTTCTGATAGAAGATCGTGGAGTGGCATAGCTATGCTCGGCTATGTTGTCAATCAACTCAACGGCTTCTTCATACGTTTTATTCATTAAAGCACTACCCGCTACAGCTGTGATATCATTCTTGAACTGCGGGTGAAGGCCTCCAAAGAACGTTTGGATAATTACCCAGCCGTGTAACCGATGATGAGGACACTTTTTCAACATGTCTTTATATCGATCCCACGCCTCGTATAGTGTATCTTGGTCTCATTGAGCAAAGTGGGTGATATCGGCCATCAGTTGAGCGGTTCTTCTCGGTGGGAAGAAATTCTGGAGGAAAGCAGCTTTCAGGCCTGCCCATGTAGTGATCTGAGCCGATGGTAGGCTCTCTATCCATATTTCAGCTCTACTCTTGAGTGAAAAACTGATCAGTCTCAGCTTGATGGCATCCTCATTCACCCCATTAATCTTGAATGTATTGAAAATCCTCTCAAATGCACGAAGATGTGCATGAGGGTCTTCTGTTGGGGCTCCTCCATACTGATTCTGTTGTACCATGACGATGGTACTCGGTTTAATCTCAAAGTAATTCGCCCTAGTCGTGGGCGGTTGGACGCCTATACGTACGACTACCATATTAGGATTGGCAAACGACCGCATAGGCCGTCTTTCCGGAGGAGCTTCGTCACCCATCTTCAATTGCATTTGAGCTTTAGATGCTTTTCGTAATTGACGGACAATTCTTTTGATTTCCGGATCGATCGGTTCAATTTCCTTCCCTCGGGTCTTCCTTGGCATAAACCAGTTAGTACCTGAAATGAAAGTAGGCAAAATTAGCAATCCAGAAAATGAAAGTGATGAAACAAAATAATAAAATAAAAGAAAAATGTTCAATGTAATAGCGCTTATAGCTGGTAGTGCTATCAGTTGCAACTAGTTCCCCGACAACGGCGCCAAAAACTTGATAGGCGGGTTTACACCCCCTAAATCTAACCGCAAGTGTACGGTGTCGAAATCAAGTAATAGTATTGAAAGTACGAGTATCGAACACAGGGAACTATGAACTAAGTATCACAATGACTATAAGATCTATTAACTGAACGGTCGCAATTTTGAGTTGTTGATATTAAACTAATTAATTGCAAGTAAATAAATCAAGACGAGACTGTAGATAACTTAAGGACATCGGGTAGAGAAAACAGTTGAGGGTTGGAAATCCTAAGGTTTTCACATACAAACACTTGACTCAAAACAACTACCAGCTATTCCCTTAAATGAATACTCAATCTCTAAAATCACCGTTGTTCTTTCTCAAGCAACCACGGATTTTATTTTGAAAGCACAAGTTTTATCTCTCGATCTCAATCTATGGACTTCAAAATACATTAAAAACAAGATTTCAACGGGACTAAGACTTACTTGGTATATCTCTATCCAATTTCTCACCTTAGGCATGCAATGCTAGTTCTAGTTAACAATTAACTCTCTCGAACTTAATTGATAACAAACAAAACAGATGAAAGTTGGCCAAACTCACAAAAGCATTAAAACCCAAATCACATGCTTCATTAACTAGGAAAAACTGATAAAAGTCTCAATTCACGTATTCATAAGCTTAAACCAAATTCAAACCAACCCCCAACATTTAAAGATTATTTCATGTTGGTGGTGGACAAAAACATAAGAAAATGAGATGAAATAGCGTGTGTGAACATCGTGATTGTAAACGTAAAGAAAGTACTGTTGAACTCCCTTCTCTCGGCTCTAATCCGCTTCGCGTGGTGAACTCTCTTCAATCAATCCTCTATCGTGGCTCAAAAGTACTCGAACAACCTCTGAAAATCGCCCCTTCCTAGCCTACCGTCGCACGTCGAGAAGTTCTGACCTAATTCTTGAAAATGCCAAAATATAGCAAACGAACAGGTACTTGCGCGACCTGGCCCGCGGCTTCAGGCCGCGCAACAAACCACGCGGTTTCGTGAGTGCTCCGGGTCAGGTTTGGTTCATGGATCTGGGTGCGGGTCTTGGGCTTGGATCCTGAGCTTCTGTTTTAGGCTTCTTTTGGACTCTTTTCTGCTTCTTTTCTAGATGATTGTCGTCTTTTAAATTTCATGTACATTTCACTCGATAGACCATAAGATTCCGCCTTTTTGCTTCATAACAAGCCAATTTCATTGGTTTGTAGACCGAAAATAACGCCAAAAAGTGGCGTTATCAGTTATTTATTTATGTTCATATGAAAACATAATGCGAAACATATGTTTACAAGCAGATGTTTCTGAATGTGAAGATCCGCTGAATAAAACATCTATAAACATATTACAAACATCGAGGGAATACACTTACATTTCATACTAACTCGAACACGTACAAAAAACTTACCAACACAAGGCTTGTTGCTGGATTCGACTATTTTTGTACTACATATATCCGTGTTTCCATTTGAGGGTATATATTCCTCATTGTTATTGACCTGCGTTGCGTTTGATGGTTGACATCCTTCGATATTGTTATCAGTGATGAACCATTATCAACATCAACACCACCATCAACGTCGTTCATAATCCCCGAATTCATATTATCGTTTAGAATCATTGAGGTGATTATTGATATGTTCATGTTAATATTAAAAAATGTATATTGACTAAAAGTTGAAATTACATTAAGAGCTACAATCATGGATATGTTTGATTTTGTAACTCCAAATTAAATTAGCTAAAAGATTTCAAAATCATGACTTCCCAATATACCCTTGTACATTAATTAAGTATGACTAAGCAACAACCATTGAAGATGCAATCCTATTGAACAAAAATGGGTTCACAAAGTTAACAACCTTTGTGGGGTTAACAAAAGAACCACACTTCATATATATATAGCGGGTCATTCAAGGGATAACTCAATAGTTTGTGATAGCTGTAACATCCAATCTCAACCACAAATTAAAGGATAAATTAGGAAATTAAACTCTCCTCTACCCTCTTCCCTCTCCCGTAACATTCCATTGGGTCTAGTCCACTCTGATACCCTATGATACACGATGTAATACATTGTGATCCCGATTGATATCAACTGTGATACCCTCATATACACGATGTAGTACACCGTGATACCAAGTGAAACCCACCTTGATACACTAAGATACATGATGTAGTACACTGTGATATCCAAACTGGTGATACGCCGTTGTGGTCACCGAATCTCGGTTTTGTTTTTGGTGACCCACATTCCTCAACAACAAGTTCCCACGAAATATTCTTTGATGAAGTGGTGGAAATGAAGTGATACCCTAAGATGCCCACTTTAAAAAAAAATACACACCAAATACATACAAGATGCATATTTTGATACCCTATAACTCTAAACTTTAAGACAATATACAACTGTGATACACACTGCGCAGGGAACAAATTTGAACACAAATAGGTGAAATCATGGGTATGGCCAAAAATTGACAATCAAACAAGAATACATACGCAAATCATTCTGAGACGTGTGTATGTATGTATCTTAATCGTGATAAAAGTTGAAATTCGTACAGGGGAAGTGGAAATATAAAAAATGCCAACGAGGTAAAAATGAACAGAATCTGGAACATGTGAGAAGGTGATATTATAGGTGTCGATCGTGATCGGTTAACGGAAGGCGGTGGCGTAGTTGTCGGTCGAAGAAGAAAAGGAAGGGGTCAAGGAAGATGATGCAGACTTTCTAGCATCCGATTTTTCAGAGGTTGATGATTTCGTTGATGTGGTGGATCAGAAAGTCAGTTCCGGCGGCATTCTTGAAGAAATGTGATATGATGAAGAAGAGAGGCGACGACATTCTTGAAGAAAGAAAAGAGACATTTTAGGGTTTAGTTATATCATACAGAGAGAGAGAGAGACGTATAAGAAAAATAAATGAGAGATTTTAAGGTTTATTAATTTAATTATATACATACCACAAATTTACTAAAATACCCGTTTATATTTATTTGAAATTATATTAATTATCTTAAATGTGTGGCTCACATTAGACCTCACGATTATCACAAACAACTTAGTTCTCATTTGATTTGACCCCATTATATATACACGTTTGATGCATATTGAATCTGTGTATCAACTTGCATATGTTTTTTACCAAGCCGTTGTCAAACCCTCAATTCTCTTTTCTGATTTCCATGATGAGCTTATAGAATCTTTATTCCCCATGTTCATCTGAGGGGGAGTATTACTGTTAAGAGTTATAGGGCAGTTTAGTAATTGTACTTTACTTCTTGTTAGAAAGGAGGCATGTTAGGCTGGTACTCTTAATTTGTTATTTAATTGTAGTTTGGGTATAATTATTCTAATATGAAATCTTTGTTTCAAATAATGAGAATTACATTCTCATCTCACATCCATCATCATAGGGGTGTTTATCAAATTTTCTATTAAGTTGTGTATGGATAAATTTGTCAATCTGGGTAAAAACATGTTGTTGTTTACTTTTTTCCCTGAATCAAAATCTGAATGACACAAATGACCAATCTATCTCAAAAGCTCTTTGATAAATTGTTGTTTATTTTTAAAAGGTGAATGATATTTTTCAGACTCAAACACAAAAATTAATTGAACACTGAAACGTAATATATATCTTAAGCAATTGATAGTTTAATGGGTATACATAAACATTGGCACTAAGAAATTCAATATAGGAATCTCTCTACACCCTTTTCTCTTCCATATAATTATAATGGGATTTTAAGAGCCTTAATCAATAGTTGGAGATCTTGAAGTTTGCAGGTACAATCCAAATCAAAGCAAAGGGTACAATCACAAAGGCTGATGGTTGCAAGTCAAATCCATGGGATTTGCAGTATGTGATACTTCTTCTTCAAAAAAGAGAATCGGGAAACACTACTACAAATATGACTTTTATAAACGGTTGTTTTGGGCTTTATATGCGGTTTTGGAACCGCGTGTATGGCCAGTGTTTGTAAAAGTATCGGCTTTTATACACGGTTCCAAAACCGCGTATAAAACTCAAATTTTATACACGGTTTTACAACCGTTTAGAAATGAATATTAACCGTGTATAAAAGTCACAATCTTACATGGTTTTTAGATGAGACCGTTTAAAGAAGTCCTACGAACCGTTTATAAAAGTGTCTATCTTACACATTTTTTTGCTAAAACCGTTTACAATTGTAATAATTTTTCACGGTTTTCATTACAAAACCGTGTATAAATGTAGCAATTTATAAAAAAATGCAGACATTTGTACACGGTTTTTTCACTAGAACCGTGTAAAATGAGTTATATTTATAATTTTAATATTTTCCTCGATTTTGTTACCATGCATTATTCGATAAATTACATTTCCAAATACAATTCCAATTGGAATAATGAAACATTTCAAACACAATTCCAAATAAGTACAAAAATCAACTAGACACGTAAATGTAGCATCTCAAAGTAACTATTAATCATTAAACTTTAAACATCGTCAACGTAAATGTAACATCTCCGAGTAACAAAACATTATAATACTTTTTATCGTGTAATCAAGTCTAATAATTCTTAAAACAAACCCCCATTTATTATCACATTTTACCATCTTTCATGCGCCTCAAAGTAAACGATCTCGCGATCATGCAAGCCATCTCTTCTACTTGTGTAATTGTGAAAGGAATCGTCGTCGTCGTCCATGTGTCTTATATATATCTCTTGTACAACATAAGTTTTGAAAGTAGGTGTTATTATAAACAAAATAAAGTGTTTTGTACGATATATAAATAAAATGAAAGGAATTTAAGAAACACATACCTTGAAAGCATATTGTTCATGCATCACAAATTGGAAGATTTGCTTCACTACATAGTAACCACACTCCCAATCATCTTGTTGTTGATTACACTAAAGTGTAAAAAAAGTAGTGGTTAAACAAATTAAAGTACGAAATAAATTGTTAGGATATATGAATTATACCTTGTTTAATCTCCATGTAACCGGAGTGTTGGCTTGAGAAGACCCTATGGCACAATGGTAGTCTGAAATAGCCCTAAATGAAAAATAACAACACATTTGTGTTATTAGTCGATTAACTATATAAATAAACAACAATAGTATATTAAAGTGATACATTACTTACGTGTCAATTAGGCCTTTTATCTTGCATTCTCCCTATTTTTTGGCTTAGTGCCTTAGCATAATGAAAATAAAATAAAATTAGGAACATATAAATCTATAATAACACTAAAAAAAATAAGGCTATTGTTATTATACCTCAAATTATGGCGTCGATTTGATCTCAATGAACTCAACCCACGTGTCTGGTTTAACATACGAGTACTTCTCGTATGGTGTTTTGTTTTTTCTCATGTACGACTTTACGAGCATTGACTTAAAGCTTCTCCACGAGTTGGAAGCAATCGACATCGTCTTTTTCTTCAACTTGTCATCATTTAAATTCCACTTTTGTTGTTTGATCAAAACAAAGTCATTAAACGATAATAATATGCAATATCTTATATGATGACAATGCAATGTATTGTATACCTTTATCGTTGCCCATAATCGAGCCTTCTCATCAGCGTCAACTTTGTGCCAATCAGGTACGAGTATTGAGATCTTCGTTCTCGCCTCCAATCCTACCCAATTAGCATATTTACAAGAATAAGGACCGACCGGCCGACCAGTATCGGGACAAAATTCAATTATACAATCTTTACAATCCCTTATTTTGGTCATTGATGTCGCCCCTCGGGTTTGGGTCGACCTTTGAGTGGGTTTCGATCCCCTTGGTTCTTTGTTGCCTGAGATGTTAGAAACGATAAGCAAGCTCATATATATAGTTCTAAAATTCTTCCAAAATGGAGAATGATCAGTTTGTTCTCCATTTTTGCGTCCAGTGTTTTAGCTAGAAAGCAAATGCAAACGGATGAAACCTTTGTACAACTTTTTTGGTACTTACCATGTGAGCACAAAGAACAGGAAAGCGTTATATCTTCAATTGCCATGGTGCAGCTAGTGGATTTTGTGTCAATTTAACACACAGATTGTGACATTGGCACGCATGCACCATCATGTTCTGTATGTCAGCTTGGCAATCCATCTTCTCAAAGGACCATGGGTCACAACTACAGTCCACTTCCAGCAAGAAGTGAAATCATTGAAACTAGGTTCATTAATATATAAATTAAAAGTAAATGTAAACAACTATAGTTGCATCCTAGTTGTATATAACGTCAACCAAAGGGCCTTTGAGAAGATGGATTACATCCTATCAATTACCACATAAACTACTGATCATTATCATATCAATTACATCCTATCTTAAAAAAACTGCACATTATGAAATCGATCAGAAGATCAAAAAGTACGAAATCTAATAGATTCAATGTAGATATTTGTTCCACAAATCGACTAACTAAACAAAAATCAAGACCCGTCATCGAAGAGTACGAGCAATCGAGACTTAGGGTTTTAAGAATCATACCTGGCATTGAAGACGTATTCTCTGCTTCTTCAACAGAGAGATCATCGCCGGAAGTATATTCTTCAATGGAGATATCATCGTTCGTCGTCATTGCTCGCCGGAGGAGAAAGGGAAAGAGACAGCCGGAGAAGAAAGTCGACCGTGGAAAACGAAAGAGAGAGCCGGAGGAGAAAGCGTGTCGATCGTGGGTTTAGGGAAAACGTGGGAAATCGATGAAAAGGCGCTATTTGGAATTTTGGAATTAGGGAAATCGCTATTAATTAATTTGGAATTAGAGAAATCGATTTGGTGGAAGGCAAAACGGGGGTTTACTGTTGTTGTTGACTTGTTGTGCTGCAATGGGCAAAAAAACGGCACATACCTTATATTTATAGTGAAACCCTAGGTAAGGACTTTTATACGCGGATGTGTGTTAAAAACCGCGTACAAAGGGGTTACTTTTATACGCGGTTGTATACCAAAAACCGTGTGTAAAAGCTAACTTTTGTACGCGGTTTTTAGCACACAACCGCGTACAAAGGAGTTACTTTTATACGCGGTTTCTTGTTCAAAACCGTGTGTATATATGATTTTTACAAACGGTTTTTTACATACGACCGCGTATAAAAGTAACCCCTTTGTACGCGGTTTTTGAACACACAACCGCGTATAAAAGGTAACTTTTGTACGCGGTTATTTCGATGCAACCGTTTATAATTGTCCAGTATCTTTTATACACGGTTGTTAATTTAGAACCGCATATAAATTCTTAGTTTTAGCAACGGTTCAGCCTTAACCGTGTAAAAAGGGTCCAGATCTGTCATTTATACACGGTTTTTGTAAAAACAACAAAAACCGCGTATAATTAAGCGCGTATGAAAGTCATACTTGTAGTAGTGAAAAGAGTAGAAATCAAAACCTAAGATGTCATCGGTCATAGGGGCATAGGGCTTTCGTAAAGGGTGTCATGAGGAGTCGAGCAACATCGATGGAGGAGGTGCGATTTCTGGTCGCCAGAGACGAGTATCAACGACAGGCAAGGAGACACGTTTTTTCTGTGGCCGGAGTTTGAAGGGAAGCTGGAAGTAGGAAGATGCATGCATGTTCTTTCAACATTGCATATTTGTCAATGTTTTGGCTTCATGGGGATAACAACCCCTTCCGTGCTACGCATATAACCCCACAAACTAATCATTAAGCCGCAAGTAAATATCTATATATGGTTGTGCGAATAAACGAAAACAATTATTAAGTTGGTTAAATCAAAAGTAAACACTCCTAACGTATTTTTATATTGTTTAATGTTTTTATTTTTTATTTTTATTTTTGGGGCGGTTACAATATTTTCCAAATCCAATATGGAGATTGTATTTGATTTTTCTATGAACAATTTCATGTAAATATTATTTATTTTGATTGTATGTACAAACAATGTTTTATGAACATCAAACAATTACTGTTTTTCTGAACGGAAATTCTATATAAAGAAAACTTATATTAGTAAGAAATTATTATCATTTTTATCTTAAAATAAAAGTCCACATTTCTACTTTAGTTTATTTTAAAATAAATATTTATTTACAAAAGTAAATGCTTACCATCTAATATGACTTTTAGTTATAAGATGAAGAAAATTATCTCTTCATAATTAAGAGTAAACCGTCATTTAGTTAATAATTTTTTTAAATAATTATACATTTTTAAAACCGAGTATCTTTTTATTATGTAAATTTATTTTAGAATAAAGGGGTAAAAAAACAAAATATATTTTTCGATTTTCTTTTAAACATGAAATTAAGAAAACCCATAGGCTCTCAATTGTAAGCTAGTCTTATAGGTTCTTCTAATTCTCTTTTCTTGTCAATAGTTGGCAAATTTTGTCTCATTTTTTGTTTGTATGAACCAACTAGAATATTAGGTTAGTTTGTTTATTTATCAATTTACGAGAACTCGTGTCCATTTCAATATTGACCAAATAATGAACATTGATAATTCCTTATCGTTTTCGCTACAATCATAACAAATAAAATTTATGGGATCGAATTCAGGACCTGTTATGTATTTTGGCAAAGTTACCCCCTACCCTTTTGCCAACTGAGCTACACGACAGAGGCTCTAACGATAATTAATGTATATGAAAACTAAATTTTTTTTACCAAAGGGCCTTTGGCCTAGTGGTATCCGAGCCTCTTTACTCCTAGAAGGTTAGGGGTTTAAACTTTACTAAAGGTGAGGAGAGTGTGTGAGTTTATTTGTTGTATTCCCGTATATAATTATTATATATTTCAAAAAAATTACATAAAGTCTTTAGTTTAGAGAATATTTGTTGATTATAGTAATTTTATTTTATTTAAGTATATAATTATAAAGTCGATGGATTAAATATCAAAAATAATAATTAATAAAATTATAATAATACAACAGTCTATTTTGACTAGTGTCTGTATATGTATGGGCTGTGGTTTTTTTAAGTATATTTTAGTTCATACATGTCCGCAAAGTTGGCATAAAAATTAGAAAGGGGATGAATTTTATTATTTTAGAAAATCAAGGGTTCAAATGCAGAATCTTTGTCTTAAGAATGTAAACATGGAAAATGTTAGGGAATTTAATTAAAATACCCAAAGTTTGACTCTAACTTACCAAAATACCCAAAATCTCGTCGAGTTTACCAAAATACCCAAAATTTCCGCGGTGGGCCCCGCGATCGCAGGCCCACACCCACGTGTAACGAATGTTTGGCCAAAAGTCCCGCAGAGGCCCCTCAAGCATGCCCGCGGTACACTTTTGGCCCCTGCCTACGGAGGTACCCCGCGATCGCGGGATGGCCTTGACACGCGTCGACACAGGGTTGAAACCTTAATTTCTTTAATGTATCAAACCTACCAACCCAACCTTCGGCCGCTATAAGAGAGAGGGTGGGGGACCTTATTTGGCCACCACTTTCATTAAAAAATTGCTCTCTCAATTTGTCGTGTGGAATACGCGCTCGGTTTATTTGAAGATGGCTCGTGTTACTCGTTTGGTAAGTTTTTCTTAAGTTTCTTGTACTTTTCTTGTATGTTGTTATTTTAAATTTTAAAATATATGTTATGTATGTTGTTATTTTAAATTTTAAAATATATGTTATGTATGTTGTTAGAGTGTTTTTAAGTTTGTTGTATGTTTGAATGTGTTATTTGTATGTTATAATGTTGTCTTTATTATAGATGTTAGAGTTTTTTTTAAAAGATGTTATAGTGGTTTTTTTAAAAAGATGTTAGAGTGTTTTTTATAAAAACATATGTTAGTGTTTTTTTTATAAAAAGATGGGTGTTTTTTATAAAAATAAATGTTAAGAGTGTTTTTTATACAAAAAAAGATGTTCAGTATTTTTTATAAAAAAAGATGTTAGTGTTTTTTTTTATAAAAAGATTAGTGTTTTTTTATAAAAATAAATGTTAGAGTGTTTTTTATAAAAATAAATGTTAAGAGTGTTTTTTTATAAAAAAAGATGTTAGTGTTTTTTTATAAAAAGATTAGTGTTTTTTATAAAAATAAATGTTAGAGTGTTTTTTATAAAAATAAATGCTAAGAGTGTTTTTTTATAAAAAAAGATGTTAGTGTTTTTTTTATAAAAAGATTAGTGTTTTTTATAAAAATAAATGTTAAGAGTGTTTTTTTTTATAAAAAAAAGATGTTAGTTTTTTTTATAAAAAAATTAGTGTTTTTTATAAAAATAAATGTTAAGAGTGTTTTTTTTATAAAAAAAAAGATGTTAGTTTTTTTTATAAAAAAATTAGTGTTTTTTTATAAAAATAAATGTTTGAGTGTTTTTTATAAAAATAAATGTTAAGAGTGTTTTTTTATAAAAAAAGATTAGTGTTTTTTTTTATAAAAAGATTAGTTTTCTATAAAAATAAATGTTAGAGTGTTTTTTATAAAAATAAATGTTAAGAGTATTTTTTTATAAAAAAAGATTAGTGTTTTTTATAAAAATAAATGTTAGAGTGTTTTTTATAAAAAAAGATGTTAGTGTTTTTTTTTATAACTTTGGTGAATGACAACTTAGGTCCCCTATGGCTGGAGGTTCAAGATCAAGGGGGAACAGGTCGGCGAATGGGGCTGAAACTTCACGTTCGGTAGCCTACCAACCACTGAACGATGGAGCTCGTCGGAGTACCTGGAAGGTACCAAAAACAGACGAGGAGTGGAAAAACTATGGGCGAACTGCGACCGATTATCCATTCACGGCTGAGGAGGAAGATGTTGGACAACCTAAGGGGGGGGTAAGGTTGTATTTTAAATCTTTTACTTTCAAAAAATTCTTTTTACAAATAAATACAGAATAAATAAAGCAGAGTATAAATAAATAAGTATACAACAATTATATAAACAGATATAATTTAAATGCACAGCGGAAATGTAAATAGATAAGGGAAAGAGAATACTTGACAACGATATTTTTAAAGTGGTTCACCAAACACAAAGTTGGCTAGTCCACCTCGAGAAAATAACCCTTCTCGGAGATCCAATACGAAACGTGTTCTTTACGGTAGAAACACAAACCTTAATACAACAAACGCGAAACACTCTACTTTGAGAGATTAATGTGGATCACTCACTCTTATTCAAACACTTACAAGAGGGTATAATTTTAATATGAATAATCACTCTTGAATAAGGTTTATCACTTGGATATTTTTAGAGAGTTTGATCACTTGAGTTGTGTTGCTGATTCAACTAATCGAGAGATTTTAATCTGCTATCAACTCAAGATTTCTTACTCAAAAATTAATTTTATCAGTTTAAGTGATTTAGTGTGAGTAAGAAGGCAGCAGAATAATAATCAAATGCTGAGGGAGAATTTATTGCTGAAGTTGGTGTAGGCTTGAATGCTGGAGGTTGCATGATATTTATACTGGATGAGCAACTGGGCATAAGCTTTCGCGGTATACCGGCAGCCCATCGCGGTATACCTGCGTCATAAAAAGGTACTGCAGAGGAGAAGGTCAACCCTGCAAAAACCAACGGTATAAAGTACCCGCGGTATACCGCGTTGCACATGGCGGTATACCGCCTGAAAAAAGTTCTGACAAGGGAAGCTTCATATGCAGAAGATGTGATAGGTGAACAGTACCCGCGGTATACCGCGTGGACCTTGGCGGTATACCGCCTGACATTCGTACAAAGGGGCAGTGCGCTGGAAGGCTTCTTTCGGCTGATCACACTTCTTCACATTTAATGTGCAACAGTAAAAGGCAGAGATGTGATTTAAATAAAATAATATATGTATATATATACCAGCGATTTATATATATATTTAATAAAAACATATATATATTATATATATATTTGATTCAAATATATTTATATAGATATGAAATATCCAAGTGATAAAATATTTTAGGGTGTTTATCATTTTAAAATAAAATGACGAAACTCTTCAGACTTGGATTCTTCAGATAAAAAATTATCGAGATCATTTAAATATCTGCACACTCAGATAAAATATTAGATAACAAATAATGCGGTGTGTTTTGTAATCATCAAAATAAATATGGAGATGTGATTTTATGTGTACCAAAAATATATCACAATATTTAAAGCTGGGTACACTTGCACCAACAATCTCCCCCTTTTTGATGATGACAAACACAACGCTAAACACGAGAGCATACTCGGTTTCTCTCCCCCTTTTGTCGAAGCAAAAAGGGTTTAAGAAGGTCGCTTATGCTCCCCCTCGAAAGATGCTCCCCCTCAAAATATGAAATATTTGAGAGTTAGTATTTATCAAGGGTTATACTCAAGCATGCCTAAACCAAGTCTTAATTTAAAGAACGCCTTCTTGTTTAGAGCTTTAGTGAAAATATCGGCCAAATTATCTTCCGAATCAACCTTTTCCAGCACGATTTTGCCTTTTTGAACATTATCTCGTAAAAAATGATGTCTCAATTCAATATGTTTGGTACGAGAATGCAAAACGGGATTTTTACTTAAGTTTATGGCACTTGAGTTATCACACATAATTGGAATTTTGGTTAGGTGTACCTCAAAATCGGTAAGTGTGTGTTTCATCCATAGGACTTGAGCACATGCTCTTGCGGCGGCTACATATTCCGCTTCGGTTGTAGACAAAGCTACGGATTGTTGTTTCTTAGAGAACCAAGATACAAGTGAGAGACCTATAAAGGCACATACCCCACTAGTACTTTTTCGGTCAACAATAGATCCACCAAGATCGGAATCGGCGAAACACGTTACTTCTAACTCGGGTTTCTTTGCGTACCATAAGCCAAGATTAGTAGTACCTCGTAAATATCGAAAAATACGCTTGACAGCTTCATAGTGAGTTTGTTTAGGTGAAGATTGAAAACGAGCACATAAACATACACTAAACATAATATCAGGTCTACTAGCAGTTAAATATAACAAGCTACCAATCATACCACGATAAATCTTTTCATTAAAATCGTTTCCCTCCTCGTCACGAGATAATTGCAAATTTGTGGTCATTGGAGTTTCAACGGGTTTGACATTTTCAAAGTTAAACTTTTTCAACATATCTTTACAATATTTAGATTGACTAATAAAAATACCAGTTTCACATTGTTTTATTTGCAATCCTAAGAAGTATTTTAACTCTCCCATCATGCTCATTTCAAATTCGCTAGTCATTTTCGCAGAAAATTCATTACACAATTTTTCATTAGTGGAACCAAAAATAATATCATCAACATATACTTGCACAACCACAATATCATTTTGAACATATTTCACAAATAAAGTATTATCTATTTTACCCATAATATAGCCACTAGAAATTAAAAAGGTTTTTAATCTATCATACCAAGCACGCGGAGCCTGCTTTAAACCATAAAGCGCCTTTTTAATTTATAAACATGTGTCGGGTTTTCAAAACTTTCAAAACCGGGAGGTTGAGAAACGTATACCTCCTCATTTATAATACCATTTAAGAAAGCACTTTTAACATCCATTTGAAATAACTTAAAATCTTTAGCATTTGCAAAAGCGAGAAGCATTCGAATAGACTCCAACCTTGCAACCGGTGCAAAGGTTTCGTCATAATCTATACCTTCTTGTTGACTGTACCCCTTGGCAACTAAACGTGCCTTGTTTCGTGTGACTCCACCGTTCTCGTCTACCTTGTTACGGAAGACCCATCTTGTGCCAATAATGGTTTGACTACTAGGGCTAGGCACTAAGTCCCACACATCATTCCTAGAAAATTGGTTTAACTCTTCTTGCATGGCCATAATCCAATCCTCATCACCTAAAGCTTCATCTATGGTTTTAGGTTCTATGGTTGAGATAAAGGCATGGAAAGCACAATGGGTATGGATTTGTGATCTAGTTGTCCTTTGGTTTAGGTCACCTATAATTTGATCTACGGGATGGCCTCGAGCGGTTCTAAGGTTAGGATCATCTATACCTTGTGGAATAAAGCACGGAGGGGCATCACTAGATTCAATATTATTTGTGGAAGGTTGGGTACTTAAATCCAAGTTGCTAAGTTGTTGTGCTAAGACGTCTCCTTCACGGATATTGTCATTTGCTAAGGGTGCACTAGGTTTGGGAGGATTCTCGTCAAAGCTAACATTTAAGGATTCTTCTACTACCATGGTCTCCTTATTTAGGATTCTATAGGCTTTGCTATTCCAAGAGTAACCTAGGAACACTCCTTCATAGGCTTTAGGGTCAAATTTGGTTAAGTAGGATTTGGTGTTTAAAATGAAACATTTACAACCAAAAACTTTCAGGTGAGCTAGGGAAGGTTTTCTACCTCGGTAAAGTTCATATGGTGTCTTATTTAGGATACCTCTAATTAGGACACGGTTAAGCACATAGGTCGCGGTAGCAACGGCATCACACCAAAACTTTTGGGGAACTTGATGTTCGTTTAGCATAGTTCTACTCATTTCTTGCAACGTTCGATTTTTCCTTTCAACAACCCCGTTTGACTGAGGAGTTCGAGGAGCCGAAAAGTTATGAGTTATACCATGTTTATCACAAAAGGCACCAAATTGTACATCATTATCGAATTCTCGTCCATGGTCCGTACGTATGGAAACAATCGTACAACCTTGTTGGTTTTGAATTCGTTTTCCCAAAATTTTAAACTTTTCAAAAGCCTCATTTTTATGTCTCAAAAATAAAGTCCAAGTATAACGGGAATAATCATCCACAATAACCAAAGTATAAAAATTTCCTCCAAAACTTTGAATAGCCATCGGGCCAAAAAGATCCATATGTAAAAGTTCTAAAACTCTTTGAGTAGAAATAACATTTTTTGATTTATGAGAAACGTGATGTTGTTTGCCGACACGACAAGCATCACAAAAATGATTATCAAACTTTAATTTTGGCAGGTCACTCACAAGCTCCTTATTTTTTAAGTTTTGCATTAATCTTAGATTAGCGTGACCTAAACGCCTATGCCATAAAGTAGAAACATCATTAATAGAAGATAAGCATACATTTTCAGATACAACAGTTTTACAAATATATAAGTTTCCTTTTACAAAACCATTTAAAAGAACTTTGCCATTTTTTATGATTTTACAAGAATCTTCTTCGAAGACAACAGTTGTATTATTTTTACACAATTGGCGAACACTTAACAAATTAAAATGTAAATTATCAACATGATTAACATTAAGAAATTGAACATTATTGCAAGAGACTGTACCTCTACCAATTATATTTCCTTTGGAGTTTCCTCCAAAAATTACCTGTCCACCATCACATGACTTATATGATGAAAAGAGATTATTGTTTCCGGTCATGTGACGTGTGCAACCACTATCGAGTATCCAGTCCATATCAAGGTCAATCTACAATAATGAAGATATAACTTTTATGGTCCCCATTTCTCGTGGGTCCTTGACAATTAGTTTCAATGTCAACCAACATGCATATATATAAAGTCAAACAGAATATATATATATATATAATACATTACACAATATTAATATATATATATAATACATATCAAGTAAGACAAAAAATGTATAATATATTAAACAACTTTAATATATAATACATCAAACACAAATATATATATATATAAGAATTAAAAAAAAAATTAAATAAAATGTATATATATATGTGCAGTACGTATGTATATATATATATATATGAATAGTATAAAAAGTACAAATAACAATATTTTACTTATATATAATATATAACACATATACATAACACATTTAAAACCATAAACGCATACCACCGGGATTATCATTACTAAACATTCCTTTTGGAATCCATTTATTTACCATTTTTATTTTGCGATTATATTTATCATACACATAAAAACAAGCATTTACATTAGCATTATTATTAGGTTTAGAATATTTATCATGGTACATGCGAGCATACGGTTTTCTCGTATTATAATTTACATTATTTATTTTACGCACATACGGAGGTTTTTGCACATATTGATTTCTTGTATTTACTTTAGGTGATTCATAAAATCTTTTGATGGGTATACATGAACATTTATCAACACAAGTATTGGAACCAATGCCTTTTCTACATTTTATACGGTTAGGCATATTAAGCATGTTAAGAACCTTTTTATTACTACTTTCAAAGGCTTTAGCTAGCATGTTATCTTTTTCATATGAAGCACATTTAGCCTTTAAACATGTAATCTCATTCTCAAGAATATCACATTTTGTACAAATAATATTTTCATGTGATTTTTTATTTAAGCATGCAATTTCTTTATTTAAAACATCACAAGATTTACAAAAATCTTTTTCTCCTAATTTAGTTTCTAATTTAGCAATTATATCCATATCATTTTCAGATTTTTGTTTAACATTATTTATTTCCTTTTTACATGCATTTACAGTTTCTTTTAACATAGCATTCTCATCTTGGTAACGATTTGCAAGAGCGGCCATTTTATGAAAAGATTCATATAATTCTTCAAGATTATTTTCATTATCACTTTCATAATCACTATCGTAATCTGAGTAAGAAGATTTTACCTCGTCGTCGCTTTCGGCCATAAGACAAATGGCTTGATAGTCATCTTCTTCTTCACTCTCGCTCCACGCGCCTCCAATGAAGGCTTTCTCCTTCTTCTTTTGGAACTTGTTCTTTTTCGGACATTCATTGGCGTAGTGGTCTTTGTCACCACATGAGTAGCAAAAGCCTCTCTTTGGCTTAGCTTTATCGTCTTCACTCGAGTCGCCATTTTTCTTAACTTTTTCGTCTCGTTTATGGAACTTACGACTTCGATTTTCACCACCACGACGGTAGTTACCGTTTCTTTGAAATCTGCCATTGTTAGAAAATTTATTATTATTATTAAGAAATTTGGAAAAGTTTCTTACCAACATGGCGACTTCATCGAGAGTTTCGGATGGATCTTTCGAGGAGCTAGCTTTCTCCTTTTTCTTCTCAACTTTTGGTGTTGAGACATTGAGAGCAATTGATTTCTTTTTAACTTGCTCCCGATCTTTGTTTCTTTTAAGTGCAATTTCATGCACTTTAAGATTACCGATCAAGTCATCTATCTTCATTATGGAAAGGTCACGGGAGTCTTCTAAAGATGTTATCTTTTGCATCCACTCCGAAGGAAGGGCTCGTAGGATTTTCCTTATATAGTCCTCGTTAGGATAAGTGCGATCCAAACCTTTCAAAGTAGTCACAATAAGGTTAAATCTTTTAAACATTGAGTCAATTGACTCATCTTGTTTCATTTCGAATAGTTCATAATCGTGAACTAAAATATTCACTTTACTAGATTTAACCTCCGTGTTTCCACGATGAGTATTATTTAAACTTTCCCATATTTGATTTGCAGTTTTATATGTATATACTCTTTCAATTTCATCAGTTGTTAAAGCAGCATATAATATATTCTTAGCTTCAAAGTTTAAACAAAAATGAGCTTCATCAGAAGTAGTCCAGTCATCTATAGGTTTATCAATATAGACATCATCTTTCACAATGGTGGGTTTAAAATTCCCTTTTTCTATAATATTCCAAATCTTTTGATTTTTGCCACGCACGTGACATTCAAATAGCTCGGCCCAAATGCCAAACTTTTCAGTATCTATCAAAGGAGGTTTTGAAAACACGATATTAGTTTGTTGAGCCATTTAGAAGAATAAGAGAAAATTATGCAGAATATTTTTGAAAGACCTGCTCTGATACCAAATGTTGGACAACCTAAGGGGGGGTAAGGTTGTATTTTAAATCTTTTACTTTCAAAAAATTCTTTTTACAAATAAATACAGAATAAATAAAGCAGAGTATAAATAAATAAGTATACAACAATTATATAAACAGATATAATTTAAATGCACAGCGGAAATGTAAATAGATAAGGGAAAGAGAATACTTGACAACGATATTTTTAAAGTGGTTCACCAAACACAAAGTTGGCTAGTCCACCTCGAGAAAATAACCCTTCTCGGAGATCCAATACGAAACGTGTTCTTTACGGTAGAAACACAAACCTTAATACAACAAACGCGAAACACTCTACTTTGAGAGATTAATGTGGATCACTCACTCTTATTCAAACACTTACAAGAGGGTATAATTTTAATATGAATAATCACTCTTGAATAAGGTTTATCACTTGGATATTTTTAGAGAGTTTGATCACTTGAGTTGTGTTGCTGATTCAACTAATCGAGAGATTTTAATCTGCTATCAACTCAAGATTTCTTACTCAAAAATTAATTTTATCAGTTTAAGTGATTTAGTGTGAGTAAGAAGGCAGCAGAATAATAATCAAATGCTGAGGGAGAATTTATTGCTGAAGTTGGTGTAGGCTTGAATGCTGGAGGTTGCATGATATTTATACTGGATGAGCAACTGGGCATAAGCTTTCGCGGTATACCGGCAGCCCATCGCGGTATACCTGCGTCATAAAAAGGTACTGCAGAGGAGAAGGTCAACCCTGCAAAAACCAACGGTATAAAGTACCCGCGGTATACCGCGTTGCACATGGCGGTATACCGCCTGAAAAAAGTTCTGACAAGGGAAGCTTCATATGCAGAAGATGTGATAGGTGAACAGTACCCGCGGTATACCGCGTGGACCTTGGCGGTATACCGCCTGACATTCGTACAAAGGGGCAGTGCGCTGGAAGGCTTCTTTCGGCTGATCACACTTCTTCACATTTAATGTGCAACAGTAAAAGGCAGAGATGTGATTTAAATAAAATAATATATGTATATATATACCAGCGATTTATATATATATTTAATAAAAACATATATATATTATATATATATTTGATTCAAATATATTTATATAGATATGAAATATCCAAGTGATAAAATATTTTAGGGTGTTTATCATTTTAAAATAAAATGACGAAACTCTTCAGACTTGGATTCTTCAGATAAAAAATTATCGAGATCATTTAAATATCTGCACACTCAGATAAAATATTAGATAACAAATAATGCGGTGTGTTTTGTAATCATCAAAATAAATATGGAGATGTGATTTTATGTGTACCAAAAATATATCACAATATTTAAAGCTGGGTACACTTGCACCAACAGAAGAAGACTGGGAGATGCCATGCGACAATTACCACTTCGATAATGATGGAAAAAACCCACCAATGTATCATTGTACCCAGCCAACGGTTTCACAAAGTCAACGAATTACTCCCTTAGTGCAAAAATCCATTGATGAGGCGAACGCCGGTATCGAAGAGGTAAAAGGTATGTGGAACCATAACAGGGGGATTCAGCGGGGGAAAATGGAGTATCTAACGGAGAAGAAACGAGAACTGGCCATGACTAGGGCTCACGTTCGGGAGCTGCAACGACAGATTAAGGAAGTAGAAGAGGAACTACAAGAAATCGAAGACGACTACACGAGAATAGAGGACGTCATCAAGGAAAAGGTTAACTTCATCACCGGAATCCAGGACGCATTCCAGTCATAGATTTCTTTGTTTACCTGCACTGTATCCGTTTCGGTTGGGAAGATGATTTGCAATAACTGATCTTTTAATTAATTTCCTTATTAAATAACTTAAAATGGGGAAAAAAAAAATTCTTTAATGAATTTCTATATTAAATACATTAAAATGGAAATGAAACAATACATTAAAAACCTCAACTACATAAAATGATAACCTAAAAACTACAGGGACCAAAAATGTAATTTTTTTGCCCCAAACTTGAGGGGCCAAAAATGTAATTTCGCCTTACCGCAAGACCACCGCGGGCAGGGGCCAAAAGTGTACCGCAGGCATTCTTGAGGGCCTCCGCGGGACTTTTGGCCAAACATTCGTGACACGTGGGCGTGGGCCTGCGACTGGGAGATGGCATGCGACATACTTTTGGGTATTTTGATAAACTCGACGAGATTTTGGATATTTTGGTAAGTCAGAGTCAAACTTTGGATATTTTAATTAAATTCCCAAAATGTTATATTAAAACTTAAAAGTGCACCCTTTTTCTTATAAAAGAATATGACGTATAAATTAATAGTATATATTGCATACCACAAGGACCATATCCATAATAAACATAGAATAAGGACCATAGTAAAAAAAAACACAAAATCACATGAACCAAATCCACAATTTACTCTAAAAATATTTATACTTAATAATTAAATATAGAGTGAATTAGTTTATCATCATGTGGTTTATTGATAATTGCTATTTAGTCTTTGCGATATATTAAAATTAAATTTCATGATTTTTATTCATATCATTTATAATTTTTTATTGTTCTTATTTTTATAATCTAAAACTTATTGTTATTTTAGTCCCTCATACTTGAAAATAGAAGTTAGCAATTAGAGACGAAAAAAAAACAATTTATTGCAGACTATAAGAACAAAAAACACAATTTCAAAACTACAATAAGGGGCTGTTTGGTTTGTTTTTCATTAAGTCCTGTATGGATAAAGTTGGTTGTGTAGATAAGTTTGTTGTATGGATTAGATAAAGTTGTTGTTTGTTAGCTACGCTGAATAAACTGTCTGAATGATGAAAATGATAATTTTACCCATCAATTTATTTTTAAAAGAAAAATCAAGAACACCATTGAAGAACAACAACATGTAGAAGAACATCAAAGCAAAATTCACTAAAAACACCATTAATGAGCACCAAAACCGGTTGTTGCAGCACAACCAAACAAGTGATTAAAGAACATGAATACCTGCTATTGCATCAAACCCAAATAATACCAAAACCTAGATTTCATTAAAGAGCACCATCATCTTCATTTTTGGGAACATATCAGAACAATTAGAGAAGATGAGATAAAAGAGAGCACCATTATCTTCATTAAAGAAACGTGATTTCAAGAACGTGGCAGAAATAGCATCCCTTCTTCTTCTTCTTCTTGCTCTTGCGGTCATCAGAATCATCTCCATCAGAGTCCCGACGCCGGCTACGCTTGCCACTGCGGCTACGGTCCCTGCTTCTCCCCGAAGAGCGTCGTAGGGGAGAAGAATCATGGCTGTCAGATTCATCTGAAATTGAGGGTGAATCGTCATCATCATTAATTTGTCTTCGTTTCGATTCTTCTCACTTGCTCCTCCTGCTACTGCCCATTATTGATTTTCCCCTTCGTGAAGCCTTTAAAATCGCAATAAAAGATCGATCCTTGATAGAGGTTTTAAGGGTTTCTGGGTTATAAAATATCAATCTGCTAGGAACATATACGAGAGATGGGTTAGGTTTGTCGATCAGAGGGATAGTTTGAGAGATTTTCTGATAGCCCGTCCAGAGGGGTAGTGAGGGAAATAAGATGTCTGTCTCTATAAAGGGTGCCCTTGAAATCCGAGCGAATAAGCCATGGGGTTTTAAATTAAGCTAGTATCAAGCACCTAGCTTGAGCTGAGTGAATAAGCTGAACATTCCACACAACTTATTTAGCTGGTACCAGACAGGCCCTAACTGAATTCTGATGTGCAATTTTTAACACCACAAGGACCAAAAAAACATAAATTACTCTAATTAAGGGGTCGTTTACCAAACGATTACCCGGGTAAGCACTTACCAAGTTACATTACCTTACCGAATGAATATGGAAATGACCGAGAATCTTATCCGGTAAGAGCTAAGGCAAGGACCAAGAGTTTACCTGGTAAGTGAGGGAGAAGAATCTTACCACAGTTAGCACTTACCGGGAAAATTGTTGCATACAATATCATTTTGGTGGACTAAAATCTTACCCGGTAAGTAAGTGATGGTGTTAATTTTATCGGTAAGTGCTTACCCAAGTAAGCACTTGGTAAACGGCCCCTAAGTATTGTTTAGAAGTGCCCCCATAGAACACGGAAAATTAACACAGACTAACTTCTACCTCATTTATATATGTTGGTGTGTTGTTCAAGGTTAAGAGGTCGTTTACTAAGTGCTTACTATTACTGACAATAGACATCACCCTCACTTACGTTATCGCATAAATCCTCGACCATCAAATTGGGATGTTGGTAAGCATCTTAAACCCGTCCAAGTGCTTACTGGGTAAGAGTCTTTTCCATCAGTTACTGTGTAAAACTCTCGATCCTTGAAATGTCTCTTATGTGGTAAGATTATCGGTCTTGTCAATCTCAATCGATAAAGTAAGTGATATTGGTAAGCGCTGATAACGCCACTTTTTGGCGTTATTTTCGGTTCTCAAACCAATGAGATTGGCTTGGACTCAAGTAAAAAGGCGTATATTTCACGGTTTATCTAGTGATTTACACAGGTTTTATAAAAAGCGGCATTCCTCGGAAATAGAAGCTAAAAAGAGCTCAAAACGAGTCAAAACGAAGCCTAACGGAAGCCCAAAAGCCAAGCCCAAGACCCGCGACCGAACCAGGACCCGACCCGCGAACCAGAAACAACCCAGAAGCGCCTCTGGAAAGCGTGCGACTTTCCACGCGACTTGCAAGTCGCGTGGAAGGCCGCGTAAGCCTCTGTTTCACGTTTTTCAGCTATAACTTTCGGGTTTAGGTCATTCGTTCGGGATCGAACTTACGGCAGACGATTGGGAGCAGTCCGGGGGCGATTTCCAGAGCCAAGTGACACCGTTTGAAGCCAAGATCTAGAACCAATCGAAGGAACGTTCAAGACGCGAAGGAGAATTCAGCACGGGAAAAGGGAGTTCATCAATTCATCTTACACCGTCACCACGATCACGTTTACCATGTTTAATTACACTTTCGTTTCTTTTCCTTTTGTGTTTGAATCCCCCAACATCATGAACTAACTTTAAGATGTTGGGGGTTGGATTGAATTAGGAGTGAACATATAGATGGATGACGAATGATTTTATCAGTTTTTCCGATATAATGAATGCATGTGATTTTGTTCTTAATGCCTTTGTGAGCGTAGCTAACTTGCAATTGTTTTATTGTCATCAATTATGTTCGAGAGAATTAATTGAGATCTAGAATTAGGAATCACATGTCTAAAGTAAGAAAGGATAGAGATATACCGAGTAAACTTTAGTCTCATAATAACCTACGCTTAATGTGTTTTGAACTACATAAGGTGAGATCGAGAGATTAATCTTGTGTTTGTTTTCGAAATAAACTTCATGGTAGCTTGAGAAAGCACCACGTTTTACAAATATAACTGTTGTTACTTGAGAGAGAGCAATGGTTAGATCAAGGTTGAGTACTCATAAACGGAATTAACTGGTATTTATCTTTAGTCTGATGTTCATATGTGAAACCTAAGGATATCCAACCCTCAACTGTTTCTCCATTTGAATTCCAAAGCTGCTTACTAGTTGTCTGGCGTTTGTGTGATTTTAAATTCTGCAAGTAATTAGTTATAAAGCCAATCTCCAATTTCGACAGTCCAATTAATAGTTCTTATAGTAATTGTGATATTTAGTTCCTAGTTCCCCGTGATTCGATACTCGTACTTCCGTACACTATTACTTGACTTCGACCCGTACACTTGCGGTTAGATTTCGCGGGGTGTCAAAACCCCGTGTCAAGTTTTTGGCGCCGTTGCCGGGGAACTAGTTGTAGCTAATAGCACTACCGTCTATAAGCATTATTAGATTGGACATTTCTTTTTATTTCGTGTTTTATTTCATCACTTTCAGTTTTTGGATTACTGACTTTGTTTTCTTTCTTTTTAGGTACCACTTGGTTTATGCCAAGGACGGCCCGAGGGAAGGGAATCGAACAATTTGACCCGGAGATTGAAAGAACCGCCCGTTGTCTACGTAAAGAAGCAAAAGCTAGACGAAATCTGAAAGTTAAGATGTCTGACGACGAGAGACCTCCACGTAATGATCCCCGCCGTAATAATCCACCACCACCTCCTCCGGAGAGAGTTCCGATGCGGTCGTTTGCCGATCCTAATGTGGCGGCCGCACGGATAGGCATTCAACCGCCCACCACTGCGGCTAACTACTTTGAGATAAAGCCGAGCACCATCGTAATGGTGCAACAGAATCAATATGGAGGAGCACCGACCGAAGATCCTCACGCTCATCTCCGAGCTTTCGAGCGCATTTGTAGCACCTTCAAGATCAACGGGATGGAGGAGAACGCAATCAAACTGAGGCTGTTCAGTTTTTCATTAAAAGGTCGAGCTGAAATATGGATTGAAGGCCTACCGTCAGATCAGATCACTACTTGGGCACAGTTGAAAGCAGCCTTCCTCCAAAAGTTTTTCCCACCGAGCAGAACCGCCCAACTAATGGCAGAGATCACCCATTTCTGTCAATGGGATCAAGAAACGCTTTATGAGGCGTGGGAACGTTACAAGGACATGATAAAGAAGTGTCCTCATCATGGACTACAAGGCTGGGTCATCATCCAGACCTTCTTCAGTGGACTCCACCCGCAATTCAAGAACGACATCACAGCTGCAGCGGGTGGAGCATTGATGGATAGGTCCTACGAGGAAGCATGTGAGCTGATCGAGAACTTGGCCGAGCACAGTTTCTCTACTCCACGATCAACCGTAAGAAGAGTAGCAAGTGTCCAAGAGAGTAACGAGCTAAACGAACTGAAAGCTCAACTGGCTGTCATCACAAATAGGCTGAATGGGGGAAATCTTCAAGAACCTAATCAGGTTCAGTTTGTGGCAAACCGGAACCAACCGAGAAACGATCCTTTCTCGAATACGTATAACGAGGGGTGGAAAAGGCACCCCAATCTTTCATGGAATCAGCCGGGCCAACCACAGTCAGGTAATTTCCCTAACTCTTCTAATTTCTCTAATACTAATAGTGCTTATCGTCCTCCAGGTTTTCAGCAAAGAAACGAGGGACCATCCAGGGAGAAGAAACCGGGATTAGAAGAGATGATGATGAAGTTCATGACGAAAATGGACAACACAGTCGAGGGATTGGCGAACACGGTGAACACAGTCAAAGCAGCCACTGATCAGAACACGGCTGCAATAAAGATTCTCGAGAGGCAAGTGGGGCAGATTTCTGAAGCACTACAAACCCGACCTCCCGGTACCTTTACAAGCATGGCTGAAAAGAGGAACCAAGAGAACTGTAGCGCCATTTATTTGAGAAGCGGAAAGGGATTGAATAGAGAACCGTCATCTGAAGAGACCGAGCCCGATAGAGAGAGTTCGAATGAAGAAAAAGAGGTCGTGGTTGAAGAGAGCGAGAAGAGTGAAGAGAAGAAGAAAGAAGAAACACCACCGGTCAAGCCGGAAATCCCGAGAGTACCCTACCCAAGCAGGCTGAAAGCAAATAAGGACCAGGTTCATTTTTCTAAATTTCTTGATGTTTTAAAAAGCTAACCATTAATATCCCGTTTGCAGATGCGCTTACACAAATGCCCTCTTACGCAAAGTTCATGAAAGAGATCCTCTCCAAAAAGAGGGCACTTGATCACCAGGCCACCGTTGCACTCACTGAAGAGTGCAGCGCAATTTTCCAGAATAAGCTGCCCCAAAAGCTTACAGATCCAGGGAGTTTCTCGATTCCTATTCAAATTGGCAGTTTTAATTTTAATAAAGTTTTATGTGATTTAGGGGCTAGTATTAATCTGATGCCTCTATCTATTTTCAGGAAACTTGCCCTGGGTGAGGTAATCCCAACATATATGACATTGAAGCTGGTTGATCGATCGATAAGGTACCCATACGGGGTAATTGAGGACGTGCTCATCAAAGTAGGGAAGTTTTACTTTCCTGTCGACTTCGTAGTAATAGACATAGATGAGGACGAAGAGGTCCCGATGATCTTGGGACGATCCTTTCTGGCCACGAGTCGGGCGTTAATTGATATGGTAGAGGGTGAGATCACGTTCCGAGTTGGCGGTGAGAACGTGAGATTCAAGCTGCTCGAGAGAAGAAGTGGTGAAAGAGAGGAAGAAGCAGAGAAGTCCGCGAAGAACCGTAAGTGTGGACGGTACAATCCCGCGGACACTGAGCCGAGTTGAGAACCGCACAGTCGTGCCACGACTTTAAATAAGGCGCTGGGTGGGAGGCAACCCACCAAGGTTGGTTTCCTTTTCTTATTTTTATCTTGTGTGTGTTTTAATTCTGAAAAATCCATAAAAATCGAAAAATCGAAAAAGCCAAAAATATTTTGAAACAGGGACATACGCGGCTTTATACGCGGTTTGCATACCGCGCAGAAAGTCGCGGGGCCCTCTGTTGGTTTTCTGAAACAGAGGGTTACGCGGTTTTCCACGCGACTTGCAAGTCGCGGGCTAAACCGCGTGAGTCCCATTTGCCCCGTTTTTCGTTTTTCGTGCAGTTTTTGTTCCCTTTCTTGCTTTGTGTGTTTCCTGTTTTTGTTTTGTGTCTTTCCCTTGTCTTGCATGTTCTCCCTATCTTCTCTGATCGATGCTCAACCAGTCAAGAATCCTCCGGCCGGGCAAAACAGGTATGTTCTAAATCTTTCTGCTAAAAGAGTGGTGTTTTATGTGTTGTTCTATTTTAATTACACGAGATGCAACAAACCTAAGTTTCACTTAGGTTTGGGGTGCCTCATCTTTCACACCTACACACTCACTTTTGACCCTGTGCAAACCTCGGTTTCACCGAGGTTTGGGGTTGGCTTTTATTTGGCAAACCTAGGCCACGGCCTAGGTTTGGGGTGCCCAGTCTAGAAATTTTGGGTTTTTCTTTTTGCTATGCTATGTTAATGTTTTACCCGTCCTTTTTATACCTGTAAATAACTGCACAATGATCGAGTCACATCACCTACGACTTTTCTTGCACATTGGGGACAATGTGTGGGTAAGGTTTGGGGTTGCCCAATCGGGCCCAAGCTTATGCACGTAGATTTCCTACACTTCTGAGTGTCTAGATCAAAGTAGTTAAATTTTTTGTTTTGAATGATTGAGACCGACCATTGTGGGAAGAATCTTGTGATAGCGACGTGACCGTTAGGGAAGGACCGGGAAAGGATATGACTAGGGACATTAGTGGAGACCACCCGATAGTGAGTTTTGAGCCTTAAAAGACGTTTTTTCATTGCGAGGGATTCATACACGAAATTCTTATACACTTCTTCGAATTCCTTGTCGTGAATGTAGAATGATCTCGCTACATTGTTGCATTGAGTAGCAAAGACGAACATCGGGATATTAGGTAAGGGTATAATAGACTATATCGTGTGGACCTTAAGATATGATTCCAGGCATTATGTGTTTTATTTTAAACCATTTTTAGCTATCGTCCCCTTTCACCCTTTTGTGTATCCATAGCCATCTTGCAGCCAAACACTCATCCCATTTCTTTCTAAACCCATCAATTACCCGTTAGCCAAAAGCCTTAGCCAACCTTTATCCGAAAGTGTGTCAATCGGAAGCAGTAATGAACTAATAGAGATAGAGCAGAAAAGAGAGAATTCCGGCCAGTCATGAGAATAAAACGGGTCAATGTAACCCAAGTAATAGAAAAGAGGACCAATGAAGTCCCCCAAAAAAAACGTGAAGTAAATAAATACCGTTAGTTAGATAGTCTCTAGTAGAGCTGCATAATAAGTGAGTCAAAGCAACTCCAATAGTGACGAAGAGGGCCAAATAAGAGAGCGAAAAACTATAGAGTTCGGAACTGCCAATGATTGACATGCCAAGGATATTTGAACCTTTTTACCCGTCGTTTCATAACCATAGCCTTAGCCCCATTACAACCCGTGTAAAGACCTGGATAATCTTTTGGAAAATGTGATTACAGTTTACGACTACCTTTACAGATATCCCCTGTCTTGCTACTTGATTCCTTTCTGAGATCTAATTTTTGGACATTTGTGCGTCTTTCTTGAGAGTTGTCATGACATTTGAGTATTCTTGTGCATAACCTCCTTAAACATGACAACACGAGCGATAACCTAGGTTCGAGTGCAAAGAGAGTATCCCGTGAGGTAGGGTCGAGGCGAAATGTTTTCTCTAGTATGTTTGGACCTAGTCTAACCCTAATGTAATCGGAACTGTCACGAGCTCAACTCCCAATAGAAGGTCATAGATCGGACAAATTAAAGAATGAGGCGAAAGTGAGATAGATATTCACGGGTATGGGAAATCAGTGATGCATCACTTGGTACCGATTGGAATTGTGCAGTTATTATTCTTTCACAGATATATGCTTTTATTCTGTTTATCGCTAATTTGCTTGGGGACAAGCAACGCTCGGTTTGGGGTTGTTGATAACGCCACTTTTTGGCGTTATTTTCGGTTATCAAACCAATGAGATTGGCTTGGACTCAAGTAAAAAGGCGTATATTTCACGGTTTATCTAGTGATTTACACAGGTTTTATAAAAAGCGGCATTCCTCGGAAATAGAAGCTAAAAAGAGCCCAAAACGAGTCAAAACGAAGCCTAACGGAAGCCCAAAAGCCAAGCCCAAGACCCGCGACCGAACCAGGACCCGACCCGTGAACCAGAAACAACCCAGAAGCGCCTCTGGAAAGCGCGCGACTTTCCACGCGACTTGCAAGTCGCGTGGAAGGCCGCGTAAGCCTCTGTTTCACGTTTTTCAGCTATAACTTTCGGGTTTAGGTCATTCGTTCGGGATCGAACTTACGGCAGACGATTGGGAGCAGTCCGGGGGCGATTTCCAGAGCCAAGTGACACCGTTTGGAGCCAAGATCGAGAACCAATCGAAGGAACGTTCAAGACGCGATGGAGAATTCAGCATGGGAAAAGGGAGTTCATCAATTCATCTTACACCGTCACCACGATCACGTTTACCATGTTTAATTACACTTTCGTTTCTTTTCCTTTTGTGTTTGAATCCCCCAACATCATGAACTAACTTTAAGATGTTGGGGGTTGGATTGAATTAGGAGTGAACATATAGATGGATGACGAATGATTTTATCAGTTTTTCCGATATAATGAATGCGTGTGATTTTGTTCTTAATGCCTTTGTGAGCGTAGCTAACTTGCAATTGTTTTATTGTCATCAATTATGTTCGAGAGAATTAATTGAGATCTAGAATTAGGAATCACATGTCTAAAGTAAGAAAGGATAGAGATATACCGAGTAAACTTTAGTCTCATAATAACCTACGCTTAATGTGTTTTGAACTACATAAGGTGAGATCGAGAGATTAATCTTGTGTTTGTTTTCGAAATAAACTTCATGGTAGCTTGAGAAAGCACCACGTTTTACAAATATAACTGTTGTTACTTGAGAGAGAGCAATGGTTAGATCAAGGTTGAGTACTCATAAACGGAATTAACTGGTATTTATCTTTAGTCTGATGTTCATATGTGAAACCTAAGGATATCCAACCCTCAACTGTTTCTCCATCTGAATTCCAAAGCTGCTTACTAGTTGTCTGGCGTTTGTGTGATTTTAAATTCTGCAAGTAATTAGTTATAAAGCCAATCTCCAATTTCGACAGTCCAATTAATAGTTCTTATAGTAATTGTGATATTTAGTTCCTAGTTCCCCGTGATTCGATACTCGTACTTCCGTACACTATTACTTGACTTCGACCCGTACACTTGCGGTTAGATTTCGCGGGGTGTCAAAACCCCGTGTCAAGCGCTTACCAAATAAGCGTTTAGTAAACGACCCAAACTTTTATCTCAAAAATTACTCTTTGCAACAAAACAACTTACTTATATACAAACCACAAGGGTTGTGGCGTACTGGTTAAGACCCTGGGGGATGTGATGGAATATCCCATCTACTCAGGGTTCTAATCCAGGCGTACACAACAATTGCGGCCACTGAGGTTTAATCAAGGCTGATGTACAGGCATAAATTTCCAAGGGATTAGTCTAGCCATAGCCTAGGACACCCAAAAAACTTACTTATATACAAAAATGGGTTGTGCCAAAGTAAGAACTCAACTGACTTAATTTGTCTTTTTTAGGTAGATAATAGTATATTTATTTTAATCACCCTTTAATGCGGAAGTTTTTGATTTTGGAAGCTTTAATCATTTGCTATTTTCTTTGAATATTGCAATGCTATTTGTTTATAATTTACTAACTTATGCTTTCTTGATTAAATCAAACAAACTTCAAAAATATCTTCCTGCCTCATATTCACTACTGCTATGAATTGAGACTGCTTGTTGCGATATTATTTGTTTACTAGCACATGGCTTAGATTTAGGAGCCGTTTACTAAACGCTTACCCGGATAAATACTTATCGGCATAATTAACACTAGCACTTACTTACCGGATAAGATTTTAGTCCACCAAAATAGTATCGTGTGCAACAATTTACTCGGTAAACGCTAACCGTGGTAAGAGTCGTCGTCCTCACTTACCGGGTAAGACTCTTGTTCTTGCCTTCATTCTTACCGGGTAAGATTCTCGATCATTGCCATATTCATTCGATAAAGTAAATTGACTTGATAAGCACTTACCCGAGTAAGCGTTTGGTAAACGGCCCCTTAATCACACATTAACATCTCAAAACAACGCAAAAACAAACATACACAAGGGGAACAAGGTTATGAGAGAAGAGAGATAGAAGTTCAAAAGTGAATAAGTTGCTTTGCCACTAAATTGAGAACCATACTCAACACTAGTAGATTACATAAGTAGAAGAGAATAGTAGACATATACGGATACAATGATGTAAAATGGTTTGGACTCTATGTTCTAATCAATTTTATTGAACTCTATCATATATGCTAAATTCATTAGTAACATACTATTTGTGTTAAAGTATAAATTGTCTCTTTAGGGCCCCATAATTTAGTCGAGGTGCGTGCAAGCTGACTCGAACGCCCACGGTTAATAAAGAAAAACACTTTCTTCTAGACCATTAACGAAGTAGATGGTTTTAAATTTGTAGTTGTTGTATTATAAGTAAATGATGATGATTTCATATTTAAGATAAAGAAGGAAGAAAGGTTATCATACCATTCTCAAATGTCTGTGCGTTTGTGGTTGACATTCATGAAAACAACATAAAATAATTACACTGAATGTAGATTAAAAACCTGTAAGATATTTAAAAAAGAATTGTGTGACAATCATCATAGGTAATGAACAAATGTTCAAGGAAATAAAAGTTTATTTTGCCTTTTTTACTTTCCATTCCAATATGATTAATCACATTTCCAAAATAGTGGTTATAATTGTAACAACCCACTCTTGACTAGCATGCCACAAGCTACCACTTTAAATAAGAACGCTAAAATGGCCCAACAGAGTCACACTATCAAAAATTTACAAAACCGGGTTCGTGAAAATAACCCTAACTACAGCTGAGAACATAACTACAAAAAAAGGAAAGTCTTCTAATCCTTCTATACGCAAGCTCCAACTCACATCTTGCCATTTCCTTTAAACGAACTCTCAGCTACCTGCTTACCTGAAAAAGTTTTTAGTTTTGAAAAACGAGGGTTAAACCATGAGGTCTAGTGAGTTCCCTTAAAACAGGTCCACACCACGAGTATCATAATATAAAAGACAAAATATAAGGGAATATAGTTATTTCACCTTCATTTCACGATAAGCACACAAATGGCATATATTGATGGTCCACGCTATGGTCACACATACCCGTGACAGCGTGTTAGGGCACACACTCGCCCTTGGTAAATTATATGAAACAAATTCATACATACATACACACATTCTTTATGGGACACCCCCCATATACACACCCAAGCCATCGCATGCCCACACACAAGTATTCACACCTTTAAATCACACTATCATGCATATCTAACAACGTTAAGGTAAAATATGCAATTTAAACAGTATTTGCATATATAAACACATCTGGTAAAGATGTTGGGTTAGGGAGACTCACCTGGCGTCCACGATAAACTCCTTCAACGGAAACCACCACACTTAGAATCGCACACCTAACAAATTTAAATTCCAAGAAAATAGTGAGGGTCATTCCTACAATCCTCTCAACTAAAATATTATATCTCACACCGCAACGCCCAACGTCCCACACTAAGGAAACACCACCAAACACCAACCAGCTTTCCGGATTCAAGGGTCCGGACATCACTATCCAGATAATCCCGGTTTCCGGTAATGTTGCTTTTTAGGAGGTGTCCGGGTTCCGCATATAATCCGGATGCCATTTCTCCGAATTCTTCCGGAAATCCTAAGACTTCCGGACAACTAGCCGATATCCGGTATTTTCCGGATTGCAACCTCTTTTCCGGGTAATTCCTTCCGGACTCACAACCATTCCGTATTCTTGCTCTTTCGGACAACTTGTCCGAATACTACCATCCGAAATCGACTCATCAGGCAAGTACGACTTTTACTCGAAATTCACATATTCATGCCCATCTTAACAATACACCAAAAGGAGTTGGTTCTTGAGTCATCAAGGGATAACTCTAACATCCTCGATGAGATTCTTGCCCGATTTAAGCCATTGTTCCGCACACACAGGTTACCTCTACCCTTTTTTGCTTATCACAATTGCCAAACCTCTACCAACTCTAGAAACTTCTATCAAACAAGAGATTCAAGAAGAGAAGATTACCTTGATGAAATGATTGGGATGCCCTCTCTTCAGTTTCTGATTCCAAGCTTTCTCCTCCAAAATCGATACTAATTTCTCTTCCACAATCGCACACACACACACACACACACACACACACACACTCTGTAGCCGCTTTCACATAATATGAGAATATCCCCAATTTTAGGGTTTTCAATCCTTTTTATTAGGGGTGAGCAAAACCCGACCGGTCCGATAAACCCGACCGACCCGATTGCCCCGAACCGATTGCCCCGAAGGGTAAAGTAGGATCGGGTTGGGTCTGGGTTTTCCCACCCGATCCGACCCGAATATCCGATATTTTAAAAAAATTAATTTTTTTACTATATTTTAAAATAACTTATCTATATATGGTTTTGATTGAATGGCTGAAACCATTAAGGTACACATGTTGGAAAGGAGTTTTGAGGAATAGGACAAGGTGGAGTCGAAGAGGAAGACTGAGCTGGCAGAGAAGCTTGTATTGTGCAGTGTGTGTATATAAAAGCTATCATAACACATTTCATCATCCAAGCATTATTTAATTACCTGATGCACTAAACAGTTGATTGAAGGATGTCTTCATAGGAGATTATGGATTAGAGCACAAATCTTGATAGCAATTTGCTATCTTCTCCAAAATCCAACTGGGCCAAAATCCAACATCCACCATGGGCCAAGATGCAGGCCCAACTCGAAACCCCGACTCTCCCGACCCGAACCCCCCGAAACCCGAACCCCCCGAAACCCGAGATCCCCGAAACCCGATCGGGTGGTGGGTTTTTGGCCCCGACCCGACCCGACCCGACCGGACCGAGTGCTCACCCCTACTTTTTATACCTTCTCATCACTCCCCGAAACTTTCCTTCTTCTTACTTTTGCCACCAAAATCCCCTCTTATTTCTCCAATGGAACGAGTTATTACAATAATTAAAATGCTTGACTAAAGTATCAGAGAAATTGATTGTTCGTTACTTTAAATGTTAGTCATTTAGGCTTAGTGATATGTAAAAGATAAATCAGGATATTGCTCTTCATCTTCAATCGCAAATTCAAAGTGTAGTTCATCATTGTCATACCTCCTGGTGCAACTTATAATATTTCTATGTCAATCAGGTTGTAGCGCAGTGGTTGATCGCCCTGGGTGATGTGGTGGAATATCCCATCTACCCAGGGTTCGATCCCAGGCGTCCTCAACATTGATAAGACATCTTTAAGTTTTCAAAATTGCCAGAGATTAGTCCAGGCTGTGCCTGGGATACCCTTTCCAAAAAAAAACTTATAATATTTCTAAAACAGTTGATTTCATGATATTAACTTGTTTCGAACAAATGAAGACAATTTTGGATTTCATTAGTAGACAAGTCATTTGTTAATCATCAAAACTTAAGGAGATATAAAGTGTAAAACTTTGTAAACCTTAATTTAGATACACTTTCATCGGTTGCACCAACAACATATATCATTGAAACCCTGAATGGTAGCTCAACCGATACAACCATAAGTTTGCTCTCGAGAGACGATGTTCTCAACCTCCCAAGCCTTGGAGGGTTAATTCAAAAGTTGCCGAAATACTTACAAACTAACTTAAACACTCATGGTTAAAAAGCATATTATCCATTCCTTTTTAAGCAATTCATGTGATTTTTTCCTAACAAAATTATAAATATAATGGTAAGGGATCATTTCAAGAACTCAAAAATACCTTAAGTCCATGTTTTATTGGGTGTAAGAATATCATTTTTATAGAAACCCAATTGGAATAACTATCTTAATTATCTATTTAAAACAAATTCCGAAATGTAAAACAATTTTACATAGAAAGGAAAATAAAGAAAGGTAAAAAAAACGGAGGGGTATTGTTGTCAAAAGGGAAAAGAATAGAAGTTTGAAATAGAGTACAGGGGCAAAACCGGAAAACCACAGATAAAACGACAAAGAAAACCATTGGGTGGCCGCTGATGAACAATTTCATCCCCACCCATTTTCTCCGACCGTACCCCTTCACACACCTCTTTCTTTTTCAGCATTTCCTCCTTCACAGTTCACCCCCTCGTGTTTATAAATCCAAAATAAACCCAAATTCAATCTAGAGAGAGAATCTTCAAAGAGAGAGAAACCACAGTCACACTGTGTGTGTTTGTGTGATTCTTTGATTTTGCTTGCTCATGGCGGATATGAGTATCACTCGGAGCTTGTAATTGGAAAAGAAAAACGCTTTTCTCTTTGCTTCTTGGATTTTATTTTCTTTCTAAAATCTACAGCATTTGACAATGGCGGTTACGTATTTTAGCAGAAGCAGGAAGAGAATAGTGTTCTTGTTCGTCTTCTTCTTCATCGTCTGCGGTCTGATCTCGCTATCTTGCGCTGCTAGACAGCCAAAAGCTTCCAGACAGAAGCTTCAAGTTCATAAGCACTTAAAGCGCCTCAATAAAGCCCCTGTGAAGACCATTCAGGTGTGCACAACTTCAAATTTTTTTTTTGTATTTATTTATTTTAATTTTTTAATTGAATGCATTTTAGTTTTTGCATTTTGCTTCTTTTACTTTAATAAAACTATAATTTGTGTTGATTTTAATCATTTTATGGTAATTTAAAGTTTTATTGTAGAAATTATTTGGTATAACTATAATTAGTGATGTAATGAAAAGTTGAATTTGTTATGATTTGGGTGAATGATTTCACAGAGTCCAGATGGGGATATGATTGACTGTGTACACATCTCTCACCAGCCAGCTTTTGATCACCCCTTTCTCAAAGACCACAAAATCCAGGTTTATTTTATTATCATTGCATTCAAGATTTTATTATTATATATGAATTTTCATTTTCATTTTTAATTTTTTGTTTTTGGTTTTGTTTAGATGAGGCCTAACTATCATCCAGAAGGGATTTATGATGAGAACAAGGTGAAGACAGAATCAAAAGAAAGAGAAAATAACATCAAGCAGCTGTGGCACGTGAATGGCATGTGCCCTGAAGATACAATACCCATAAGAAGGACAAAAGAAGATGATGTTTTGAGAGCAAGTTCTGTTAAAAGATATGGGAAGAAGAAACATAAAAGCATTCCTGTGCCAAGAAGCATTCCTAAATCTGCAGATCCTGATCTTGTGAATGAAAGTGGACATCAGGTGACCAAAAAGATTAAATAAATTCTCATCTTGCTCACAAAAGAATTTTTACAAGAAAACCCTTGTTGATTTGCAGTAATTATCAATGACAATGGCTTATTCATTTTGAATGCAACCCTTTTAGTTAGTAATCACATATGATTCTACAGAAAGACCCTTGTTTATGTGTGTGGTTTTCTTTTTGAGGTTGAATGAACCTTTTTTTTCAAATCTTTAAATTACATAGTGTGTGAGGTGTAATGAATCTTTCTTTATGGGCATTAAAGTTGTAGTTATTGTCATTGACTTTTTGTATGAAATGTATGCTTTTTGGTCAACTGATTAGAAATGGTTGTTTTATGATGTTTATGGCATGTAGCATGCAATAGCTTATGTGGAAGGAGACAAATTCTATGGAGCAAAAGCAACCATGAATGTTTGGGAACCAAAAATACAGCAACCAAATGAGTTTAGTTTGTCTCAAATCTGGATTTTAGGTGGTTCTTTTGGTGAAGATCTCAACAGCATTGAAGCTGGTTGGCAGGTACCATAATCCCCCATATATATATATATATATATATCCTCAATTTTGAAATCTTGATGTCAATTGTTGAATCTGATGTTAAAATGTCAATAATTTTTCAGGTGAGTCCAGACCTGTATGGTGATAATAACACAAGACTCTTTACATACTGGACTGTAAGTATTATTATTCTATGATTTCTGTAAATAACACTATTTTTGACCAATTTTAATGGCCATTTGTTCTTTATTATATGTAAAATCTTTATTTATTTATTTTATTTTATTTGGCAGAGTGATGCATATCAAGCAACAGGTTGCTACAATCTCCTATGCTCAGGTTTCATCCAAATCAACAACAACATAGCAATGGGTGCAAGCATCTCCCCTGTTTCTGCATATAGGAATTCACAATATGATATCAGTATTCTTGTCTGGAAGGTAACTTCCAAACACTAATATTTGTTAATTAATTTAAAGACAACACTAACTGAGAAAAAGGCTCGGTTATCCTTTTGATTTTTACTCATTTTTTTACCCCACAAGAAAAAGCACCTTTTATATATATATATATATATATATATATATATTTTTTTCCATTTTCTTGAATTAAAAAAACCAGAAGGTCATTGAATCATTTGAGGAAAATATAAACTTGGAACAAATGCTCTGTGAGAATCTTTGGCATCTTCTTTGCTATCCCCACCGACATAGATAGTGGTGTGTTTGTGATGGAGGGAATCTGCTGCCAAGTACAGAAACCCTAATTATGCATTGCTTATTATAAATTAATATTTTTTTTTACATTTGTCGTTTCACATTTTTACTTGTCAACTAGTTTTTACCAAATATAACTAGTTTATCAGCTTAAACGGCTAGCTTAGTAGCTACTTAGCCAAACGTAACAAATTAATTGTTGATGATTCATTGGAATGCTAATGTTTTTTCAGGATCAAAAAGAAGGAAACTGGTGGATGCAATTTGGGAATGGATATGTGTTGGGATACTGGCCATCTTTCTTGTTCTCATACTTGGCCGATAGTGCGTCGATGATTGAGTGGGGAGGTGAAGTGGTGAACTCGGAGCCCGATGGGCAGCACACGTCGACCCAAATGGGCAGCGGGCAGTTTCCAGAAGAAGGGTTTGGGAAAGCTAGCTATTTTAGGAACATTCAAGTTGTTGATAAAGAAAATAATTTGAAAGCTCCCAAAGACATTGGCACTTTCACAGAGCAATCCAACTGCTATGATGTTCAAACTGGGAGCAATAGTGATTGGGGTCACTACTTTTACTATGGAGGCCCTGGTAAAAACCCAAATTGCCCTTAACACCCCTACAATCTGAAATCTACCTAATGTTATATAATTTTCTTTTTTCTTTTTGTTGGGTCAATTTGTAGGGTTTAGTTGGTACATGTGACCTTTTTTTTGTGGTAGCAAGTTTTGGGTCTTTTTTTCTTGTTTTTTTTGTTGGTTGGATTTGAAAAGTTCTCTCTTGATTTTAAGTGAATGGAGGGAGATGTATGTGGCAAAGTTTGTCAAAGGTATGAGTTTTGCTATCTCTTCTTTTTTAATGTTTTTGGAGCAGTTGAATTGGGTTCAAGATGTTGCACCAAAGTTTAGGGGCTGAAATTGTAACTTTTCATAAAATGAAAGGTTATTTTGATTCATCTTCCAAACTTTAGGGATCTTAGTTTTGACATAAAGGGAATGATGATTGACAAAAGATGTTTGGATTTTTGGTTGTGAAATGCACGTGAGTTGCACCAACCTTGTCAGAAAACTACCCCCCAAGTTTGGAATAATGACACAAGTCACCCTTTGCTTTGTCCTTGACATTTGTACCGTTTTGAATTAATATGAATACATGATTCTTTGATGGCCTCATCAACATGTGGGCCTGCTTGTATCACGTGAAAAGAAAATGAATATATGATGGTCACTCTTGTTACTACATGAATTAGCAAATTTAAGTATAATATAAGTTAAATCAGTGTGCTATTGTTTTGCGGATTTTGGGCTTTTTTTCTTCATATAGTTTTATACAAATATAAACTAATAAAAAGTTAGCAAAACATTGATGACAAATTGAAAGCAAAATTGAGGTTATGAATGGGACTGTAATAATGGTAAACCGTTTTTTGGGTAATAAAAAGGTTAAAACCAGAAGTATAGCATATAATCATTGATGCTTCAAGTGCAATTTATTGCATTAAAAAATGGGTTATGTGATAATGTTGGTGAATGATTTTGTGATTGTCCATGAATGAATGATTAATGCATCCATTGTAACAACCCACACTAAAACTAGCCAAAACAAAATCCACAATTTAATCAAACTACCAAAATGGCCTATACTGTCACAATATCAAAATTTCAAAATTTGGGTTTGCGAAAACAACCCTAGTTACAGCTGAGAAATGTATCTAAAATAAATAAAGGAAAAATCTTCTAGTTCCACTAGACGCAAGCTCCAGCTCACATCTTGCCCTTTCCTCTAGACGAGCCCTTTATAACCTGCTTACCTGAAAAGGGTTTTAGTTTGAAAAACGAGGGTTAGACCACAAGGTCTAGTGAGATCCCTCAAATACAACACCGCACCACACATAAAATATAGAAGATAATTTAAATGAAATAACAACAGTTACGCTCTTATCAGTTTAACAAACACACGCATACTGATGGTCCACACTTTAGTCACGTACACACTTGTGACATCGTGCTAGGGCACACACCCGCCCTTAATAATTAAACGGGATCTAATCATTTATCCCGCATGGGACACACTCCCCATATCAGTCATAATATTACCTCTTTTAGCATGCGTAATTAAGCCACATACAAACATGCAGTTCAATGTATAAATGAACAAGTAATAGATCAAGTATCGCCAAGGCTTCGGTTTAGAAGGACTCACCTGATGTCCACACTAAGTGTTCTCACTTGAAACTGTTATCCTCTATCCGTACCTACATTTCACCCAATCACACGAGAGTGAATAAGTCACCCAACAACTATTCAGAGCCAAGGCTCTCGAGACACTCCCTAACAATGCTACTGGCAACATAAAGTCCCTGACACATGCATATCCGGATTCCGGATACCGCCTTCCGGACTCCTCCTGATCTCATCCTTTTCCGGATACACACAATTCGGACTCTTCCGGATTCCCCCTTTTCCAGATACACACAATCCGGACTCTTCCGGATTCCCCCTTTTCCGAATTCCGGTACTTTCCGGACTTTTTCCGAATTCTGGTACTTGCCGGACTTCTTCCGGATTCCGGGTTCCACAACAATTTCCAGGAAACCTCTTCCGGACTCCCAAGGATTTCCGGATAAAGCGATTTCTGGACTAATGGGGTTTTATCGCCTTGAAGTTCCTCGATACAACAACCGTTCGACTCAAGATCGATTTTAAGATTCAACCTACAAGGGGTCATCATTACTAATGATTTAACGCTATTCACTCGATTTCCCATACCGATTTGGTTGGGACAAAACACAGTTTGCATTCTCACATTCTTGAGGAGATACCAATCATGAAATCCCAAAACCCCAGCAAAAAAAATCCACACTAATATACCAAACATTACCCAACAGATTAATGGGTTAAGGAGAAGGAATTTACCTCCAAGAAAGTGGTGATTCACACCTCCAAACTTTAATTCCCCAACTTCTTCTTCAAGATCGCGAAGTCTGCTCCTCCACAATTTCACACACAGTAGCCGCACTCAAAAATGAGGAAGGAATTGAGGCTTAAGGGTTTTAACCCTACTTCCTAAATTCACACAATAGCCACCAAACTTTTCAACTTTCACACCTCACACACCAACTTATTATTTATTCCGAGAATGGACCCGGTTATTACAGCATCCTCCCCTCAAAAGAATTCCGTCCCCGGAATTCCATCTTCGAACAAATGAGGAAAACGGATCCTCATGTCCGATTGCACTTCCCACGTCGCTTCTTGTCCCTTGTGGAAGCGCCACTGAACTTTCACCAGCGAGATCTCTTTAGTTCTCAACTTTCTGACCGTACGATCCACGATCGCCTACGGCTCCTCAACATAATTTAACTTTTCGTCCACGCGAATGTCTTCTAATGGTACTGCCATGATTTTCTCGGCCAAGCACTTCCTTAGGTTCGACACGTGAAAGGTTGAATGAATTCCCCGAAGTTCCTCGGGAAACTCTAGCTTATACGCCACTTCACCCACACGTTCGGTGATGGCAAACGACTCGACATACCTAGGCCTTAGCTTCCCTTTCTTACCAAAACGCACGACGCCTTTCCATGGCGACACCTTAAGCATCACTTTATCACCCACTAGAAATTCAATCGGTTTCCTTCTTTTGTTCGCATACATCTTTTGGCGGTCCTGAGCCACCCTCAGCTTCTCCCTAATCACACTAATCTTATCAGCGGTCAACTGCACGATTTCTGGTCCTGCCAACTGCTTCTCCCCCACCTGATTCCAACACAGCGGCGTTCTACACTTACACCCATACAACGCCTCATAGGGTACTTCCTGAAGACTGGCATGATAACTATTGTTATACGAGAACTCAATCAAAGGCAGATGGGACTCCCAAGAGCCTTTGAAGTCTATCACACAAGCACGCAACATATCTTTCTAATGTCTGAATAGTCCTCTCACTCTGCCCATCTGTTTGAGGGTGGTAGGCGGTACTCATCAAAAGTTGCGTACCTAACCCTTTTTGAAGACTCATCCAGAAAGACGACGTGAAACGACTATCTCGGTCAGAGACTATGGATGATGGCACTCCATGTCTTGTCACTATTTCATTTACGTACAACCTCGCTAGTTTCTCTAGCGAATCATTCTCCTGGATAGGTAGAAAGTGAGCTGACTTGGTGAAACGATCTACTATCACCTAAATGGAATCATACCCCTTCGGGGTCCTTGGTAGCTTCGTGACAAAGTCCATCGTGATGTTGTCCCACTTCCACACCGGTATCTCTAACGGTTGCATCTCCCCATAAGGCCTTTGATGCTCCGCCTTGACTTTCAAACAGGTCATACACCGCTCAACAAAATAAGCAACATCTTTCTTCAACCCCGACCACCAATACATTTGGCTTAGGTCTCGGTACATCTTATTGGTTCCCGGATGTACCGAATATCGCGATTTATGCGCCTCCTCCAAATACGTTCCCGCAAATCTCCTAATTTAGGAACCCACACTCGGTCGACCAAACATTTCATACCACGCCCATTACACTCCAAGGATGCCACATAACCGACGATCCTCTCACTTTTCAATCTTTCTTCTACGAGATCTTCATCTTGGAACTTCTTAATTTCTTCTAGTAGATTAGAAGTTACATCGACTCGAAATGCCACCACTTTAGTTGGCTCTCTTCTTTCCTTCCGACTCAAAGCGTCGACCACGACGTTCGCTTTACCCGGATGGTAAAGGATCTCACAATCATAATCACTTAGCAATTCCACCCAACGCCGCTGCCTCATATTCAGCTCCTTCTGATCGAATAAGTGCTTGAGGCTTTTATGATCGGAGTAGATCTGACACTTAACTCCATAAAGATAGTGCCTCCATATCTTTAGTACAAAAACCATCGCCGCTAACTCCATATCGTGAGTAGGGTAATTCTTCTCGTTCTCCTTCAACAGACGGGATGCATAAGCAATCACCTTCCCACCCTGCATCAGCACGCACCCTAGCCCTAGCTTGGATGCATCGCTGTAGATTACAAACCCTTCAGTCCCACTAGGCAAAGATAAGATCGGAGCGCTACTCAGTTTGTCTTTCAACTTACCGAAGGCTGCTTCTTGAGCCTCCGTCCACTCGAACTTAGCATTCTTCTTGGCCAAAGCGGTCAAAGACGTAGCTATTCGAGAAAAGTCCTGGATGAACTTCTGATAGTAGCCCGCTAAGCCAAGGAAACTCCTCACCTCTGATGGTGATTTCAGTGGTTCTCATCCTCTAATGGCCTCCACCCTGGCCGGGTCCACCTTGTTACCTTCTCCCGACACCACATGCCCCAAAAATTGGACTTCCCTAAGCCAAAACTCACACTTGGAGAATTTAGCAAACAACTTCTCTCACCGCAACAAATCCAACACTAAGCGAAGATGCTCTTCGTGCTCACTCTGAGATCGAGAATAGATGAGGATGTCATCTATGAACACAATCACACACATGTCTAACAGCACACTGCACACCCGATTCATCAAGTCCATGAATACCGTTGGAGCATTGGTCAACCCAAAGAGCATGACTAGAAACTCGTAATGCCCGTACATCGTGCGAAAAGCCGTCTTAGGCACATCTTCTTCCCTCACCTTCAACTGGTGATAACCGGATCTCAAATCTATTTTCGAGAATAAGCTCGCCCCTTGCAATAGATCAAACAAATCGTCGATCCTCGGAAGCGGGTACTTATTCTTGACGGTCACCTAGTTAAGCTCGCGGTAATCTATGCACATCCGCATAGACCCATCTTTCTTCTTGACAAACAGTACCGGCGCTCATCAGGGTGACGAACTAGAGCGTATGAATCCCTTGTCCAGCAACTCCTGCAACTGCGTCATCGTTTCCTTCATCTCCGCCGGTGCCAACCGGTAGGGAGCACGTCGCTCCAAGCATCAAATCAATCCTAAACTCGACTTTACGATCCGGGGGTAAACCTGTCAAGTCATCCGGAAATACCTTCAGGAACTCACTCACCACAGGAACATCCTCTATTCCTCTCTTCTCTTTCTTAGCGTCTAACACAAACGCTAGAAACCTCTGACACCCCTTCTCTAAACAATGCCTCGCCTTCATCACCGAGATAAGGAAGGACTTACGCTCACGCCTATCTCCATAGATTACCACCTCAGACTTATCTGGCAATATGATACGAATCATCTTCTTATTGCACACGATGCTAGCAGTATTACTAGCTAACCAATCCATCCCCACGACAATGTCAAACTCTCCCATACCCATTGGATACAACCGCAAGGGGAAAGAGTGACCCTCCACTTCAATACTACACCACTCATACACCTCCCCCACCAAGACCCGACTATAATCCACAATCTCTACTTCAAAACCACGCACTAACCGTTTAGGCTTAACATGCAGACACCGAGCAAAGATCGGCGATAAAAACGAACGGTTTGCACCCGAGTCAAATAACACTTTAGCAAATTTCGAATTAACAAGAAAGGTACCTGTCACCACATCCGGCACATCAACCGCCTCCTCCGCCGACATATGAAAAGCCCTAGCTTTCGCTCGATCTGGCTCCGCTTTCCTTTCTCCACTCCTTCCTCCTCGACCCCCACCAAAACCAACTGAAGTCCCCTTCCTCAACTGCGGACAATCATGTTTAATATGATCTGGAGAACCACACAAATAGCAATCCATTGGGTTAGGACACTCTCGCGCTATGTGCCCTAACTTTCCACACTTGTAACAACCATCAGATTCAAAAGAACACTCCCCGCGATGTACTCTGTTGAATTTTCCACACGGTCTCTCACCATACCTCGGTCCCACCCGCAGATCAGGTTTAGAGACCTTGAACCTTTTCACATCCAGAACAGGTCCTTCCCATTTCCTCTTATCCACATTTCTCTCCAACATTTGCCGATTCTTTTCTTCTCAGTTAACTCTGCCACATCGACCGCCGCCTGAAAGGTCACGGGGCCACGGTTTTGCCCAAGCCCCTTCACACTACTCTTCAGCCCCCAGATATATCTCTCGATACGCCTTTCCTCAGTAGGTACATATACCTCTGCAAAACGTGTCTTCTCGATGAACTTAGAGGTGTACTCCTGCACTGTCATTGACCCTTGTTCAAGCCCCAGAAACTCCTCTTCCAACTTCTTTACCGCCTCCAACGGGTAAAACTGAGCCTTGAACCTCTTAGTGAACGTCTCCCAAGTAGTCGTCTTTGCTACCTCTGAACCCTTACCACCTGTCTCAACATCCCACCAGAAGATCTGCTTTCAGCATAGACATAGCAAACAACACCTTATCTCCCTCAGCACACTTACTCGTGTCGAAGCCAGTTCCATCGCACGAACCCACCTCAGAGCCAAGACCGGGTTGCGCTCCTCACTGAAAGATGGAGGCTTGCATGACGCGAAAGTTTTAAAAGTGCACCCTTTCACTGTCTTTGATTCACCCGCCACAAACGGGGTCAACTGTGAGTGATCTCCAATTTCGGCTGGAGGTAGGCTGGACGCTTCAGTCCTCGTCTCATTTCCACTCGTAGTCCGCCCATCCTTTGCAGACCCAGTTCGATGCTACAACAACGCTTGCATTGTTTCTTGCAGTTTGCCCATCTCAGCAGTGAACTTCTCCTCAGTCACGAATGCCTGGTTACGATTTCGCCTCGGACTTTTTGACTGACTTCCTCCTCCCACAGAAGCAGTACTCTCGTGCTGAGATGGCTCGCGCACCTCGGTGCTCCTACACTCTTAGCCCGACGGGTAGTCGACGCCTTTTTCTTACCTCGAGTCACCACACCAGTTTCTTCTGCCTGGGTGGCCGCTCGTCGGGGTGCCCTTCCCCGACCCCTTCCACGGCCTCCGCCCCTCCCACAGGTGGCCGCCTGCCTCGGAGGGTTCACTGGTCCATCCTCCAGAATTTCTTCCATGCGGATTTCTCCCCCAACCAGTACTGTACCCACATTTGGCACATACCTACTTCTCAAGGTCCTTTCTGACATTCTTGGTTACTGAAACATCACACAATTAAACAACTTAAGCAATAGTCCCAAAATAACAAGGTAAAATAAGCACATACATGCACCTATAAATCTGCGGTTACACTGGCCAGGTGTAACTTCGAACTTACCTTACATGACAGTTCTCACTACCCTATTATTCGTGTCCCTGATAAGGTCCCCTAGGCCTTCCTACTTTCTCAGTTGTACCTCCTAATCCCACGGTTTAAGTTTAGGCCCGTCTGGTCACCTAAATCTCTTAAACTAGCGCTCCGATACCAACTGTAACAACCCACACTAAAACTAGCCAAAACAAAATCCACAATTTAATCAAACTGCCAAAATGGCCCACACTATCACAATATCAAATTTTCAAAATTTGGGTTCACGGAAACAACCCTAGTTACAGTTGAGAAATGTATTTAAAATATATAAAGAGAAAGTCTCCTAGTTCCACTAGACGCAAGCTCTAGCTCACATCTTGCCCTTTCCTCTAGACGAGCCCTCTATAACCTGCTTACCTGAAAAAAAAATTTAGTTTGAAAAGCAGGGTTAAACCACAAGGTCTAGTGAGATCCCTCAAATACAACACCGCACCACACATAAAATATATAAGAGAATTTAAATGAAATAACAACAGTTACGCCCTTATCAGTTTAACAAACACACGCATACTGATGGTCCACACTTTAGTCACGTACACACTTGTGACATCGTGCTAGGGCACACACCCGCTTTTAATAATTAAAAGGGATCTAATCATTTATCCCGCATGGGACACACTCCCCATACCAGTCATTATATTACCTCTTTTAGCATGCGTAATTAAGCCACATACAAACATGCAGTTCAATGTATAAATGAACAAGTAATAGATCAAGTATCGCCAAGGCTTCGGTTTAGAAGGACTCACCTGATGTCCACACTAAGTGTTCTCACTTGAAACTGTTATCCTCTATCTGTACCTACATTTCACCCAATCACACGAGAGTAAATAAGTCACCCAACAACTATTCAGAGCCAAGGCTCTCGAGACACTCCCTAACAATGCTACTGGCAACATAAAGTCCCGGACACAGGCAGATCCGGATTCCGGATACCGCCTTCCGGACCCCTCCTGATCTCATCCTGTTCCGGATACACACAATCCGGACTCTTCCGGAAAAAAAGAAAAAAAAACAATCATTCTTTTATAAAAACCATTTCAAACAAAACCTTCTCGATCTATACAAACAGATTAATCAACATAGACAATTTTACTCATTCAGGATTTATGAAAAACTAACCAAACAATCCATAAATTAGTTGTATCTCATTTGAATTTTTTAGGAGAAAAGTTTGAGTAGATTAAATCAAACAAATAGTACGGGGTTCAAATTCAGACCATTGGAAAAGTTTGGTTTTAAACCAATTTAGTTGGGCCCTTATTTAATGGATTTAAAGGGCCCTAGTCCCAAGTACCTTATTTAATGGACTTTAGTAATACTCCAAAGACTCGTCTATCAAACTTTATAAAGTAATATGGAGTAGTAAACTATTTATCAAAGTTCCTTTTAATAAATACCAATGTTCTAAATAGCGTGAGACGTGGCGTGGTGGCGAGGCCAAATCTTAAGCCTTAGGAGCCACAGCGAGGCCACAACGTTTATCAAAGCGTGACTTATGACGGCAAATCTCTATATCATATATAATATTATATATGAAAACATGTGTTTTGTGTTATTACTCGATTAGTCAATCATAATAAACAAGTTAAATTATGTTATATATTAAAACTAAAAACTAAGACATAAAAAACGTAAATAAAAATCAAATATCACGTCACAAAAGACCGCACTTAGGCCATGGCGTGTCACAGACATAGCGTGGTGTGAGACACAAGCCTTAAGCCACGGCGCGCCATGGCGGCTGTTGCGGCGAGCCTTTTAGAACAATGATAAATACTTAAGAAATTGAAAAAACAGATGGCGATATACACATATATTGAAGCTTGTTGAAGGATATGTGTCATCACCAAAAGGATGTGACTAAAGGAATATTTTCCTAGTATTAGAATTTACCATAATTAATGTTTCCTTTTCGTTGTAAACTCCTCCCTATTTAAAGGGCTTATGACTAATGAGAATTACGATTCATTCTCTCCATTCTATTGTTCTATTTAATTTTCCCTTTAACACGTTATCAGCACGTAAAGCTCAAAACCATTTTTCACCGTCGTTGAACGGTTGTTTTGCCCGATGTTGTTGCACGGCTTGTCGCAAAATTGTGTAGTTACTTTGTTATCCATTGCTCGTTGTCAAGTTCGACACAGGTTCTACACGTATGCTCTATAGAGCGAATTTGATCGAGAAATCAAGCTAAAGTTCAACAATTGAGGTAATTTTTATATGTTTTATCTTTAATACATCACAATATTATGTTTTATGCTATAAACAAATGCAATAATTTTGTAAAAACATGATTTTCCATTATATGTCTAAACTATAACCTTACTCTAGTATTTTTTTATGTTATAAACGCATATGTCAATCCCATGAAATTTAATTCAAGTGTTCTTATATGCTTTATAGAATTTGTTTATAAAAATATTTACGTTTCTATTTAAATTTATGATTAATAGTTGTGTAATGATAATTATATATAGTGGTAAATATATTCATAACTAAAAATATATATATATATAACTTTATATTTAGTTTTCTTATTTATCTATCTTGGTGAGTCTTAGAGAAAAAAAAATAATAGATTTTTTTGTTCTTATTAATGAATACGTAAACATATATTGTTTTAAAAAAAAAGTTCAAAATATGTTTCTTATTTATTTTATTTATTTATTTTAGAAAAATACGCATCATGTTATTAAACCTAGTTACATAATTATTTTCAGATTTTATATTATATTTTTTTAATCGTGATTTTAATTTTATCATGTTATAAATTAATCAACATAAATCATTTATTAAAATGTGAGATTTGTAGTATTCTATATTAAGTTATAAATTTTATTTAATATCGGTTGATTTTTATATGGTATGTATATTTTTAAGATTGTAGAAAGTATAAAATCTTTTTGTTGTTTATGATTTCCTTCCTAAATGTCATTCAATGATTTATTATTATTTTTATCTCGTTGGAAAAATAAAAATTTGTTTTCCAAATTTATATATGGATAGTCATATTGGAATGAGAATATTTGAGAATTTAATTATTGTATCTAAACGTTTATTAATTTGACTATGTGTTAGTTTTTGCATTGATTATTCTTGATAGTATTCAAATGTTTATTTAGTTTCTTAAATTGATTTTTCCACATAATATTTAAATGTTTTTATCTTATTCAAATGTTTATCTTGATTGTGAATTCTTAATAATTTTATAACTAATTTTTGGAAGTTACACTTCCAATCCCCATACATTTTGGTCTCTTACCAAAAGCTCCTAAAATACTATTAAATGTTAAAAGATTGAATTTGACTTTATGCCAAAATCAATATTTATTTGGCTCATGGCAAAATCTCTCAAAATACCATGAATGTATTAAAACATTGAAATTGGTTTCATATGACAAACTCATATTCATTTTGGCCTCATGCCAAAATTTCTATAATTAACAATGTTATCTTCAAATTAAATAAATCACAATATATCAATTGGATTTTGTCAAACGGGTATAAATAACTCTAAGGTTTTACTTAAGAAATCCACGTGATTCCCCTACTACCTGGAGATCCAATAGATTGAGTGATTTTTATTAGGAAATTGAAATATTGATGAAGCATTATCAACAAAATGTAAGGATACAAAAATCCAATACTATTATGATAATGAAATTTCATGCATAACATAATAAGTATAAACCATAATTCACTATTTTATAAAATAATACGTTATCCATTTTCTACGACATCTTTGAATCAAAGTACTTGATTACCATAAGATAGGTTTGGAAAAACACAAGAAAATACGCAAAAGTCATCGAACCATTTTGACCCTAAAGAAAAAAAACACTAGATGTTAAGATACAATTAAATACTTTAAATTTTTTGAGACGATACATCAGTCACAACCTTCAGAGAGAATAACTAGAAACCCCCAAGAACCGTGGGTAGTCCCAAAAAGGAAATTTAGGAATATTCAATACCGTATATTTCTCAAACTAATCATACAGTGGAAAGAAACCTACTTACTTGATTACAAGAAGGTAACTGATTTTGACAAAGAAATGTCATGTCTCAAAATGCATCTTAATCTTTGTGGCAAAGAACTCATAAAAGATTATTTGAATTATAACATCTTTTCATCTTTCCTATACCACCAATCATACTAATGAAACAATATAAATTGCAATATAACCGTTAACAAGCTCATTAACCTAATGCAAGTGGCTAAGAGATGTAATAATGTTTTTTTAACAACACTAGACGTACCCGAATAAATAAAATTCTCGAGGTTAATAAAGCAAGCATTGGAGGTGGAAAGAACTCTAAAGGATAGTGAATTAAACATATTGATCCACACACATATGCTAAATATGTACCATATGGACAAGGTTGTGGAAATGGTCAATTTCATGGAAGAGTCGGGAATGAACTCCTAATAGAAAATGGAACAAGTTATAAATGAACTATGTCATATCTAAGATTGGTTAAGTATAAGTTTATCTGAATATACTTTAACTATCAAATTAATTGCATTTGCGTATATATACACCTGAGTTTATAGCCATTATAGATGTAAATAAACACATCAAAAACAAATACAAAACTCTCAATATTCTCCGTTCCGTGTAGGAATGTACCGAGGAGAATTTTTTTTAGGACCTCTAATCCTAAGAAATAGACTAATCTTTACCCCCCCCCCCCCCCCCCCCGCATCACCATAATGCGTAGACGATGGACTGTCATTTTCTTGTTAATACAAGATTAATAGTTACTAAAACACCATATTACAAGAAACCTTGTTAAGATATTCATATCAATTGAAAATCATTTTATAAGAATGGAAATGGGTATATCAAGTCTAATGATATGAAAGGAACATATATTAGAGAAATTAATGTGTCAAAATTAATGGATTATCTATGTCATTAAAACATATTTTGTCACAAATAAAGAACTTTGGGACAATGACACATATATGTTTCGGCATGACCACGTGGGACACCATAGTCATGACATAATGATCTATGTATTGGAAATACACATAGGCACATTCTCTTTCGAGTGAAAGACAAAACGAGGGAATAACCAAATTGCAACTGTTGACTTCTACTGCACAAGAAGCAACACCACCATCATAATATGCCCTCTTCAATACCTCGAACTTTTGTATACCCTGATTCTTAGCCAAGACAGGAATGAAATCATCCTAAAGCTAAGGACATTTCATTCTTACAACGAATACAAAGTGATATTTATGGACATAAACATCCAGAATGCGGACCATTAAAGTACTTTATGGTTCTGGTTTTGATACGATGAACACGTGTAATATTATTGTCCACATGAAATGTTGCACTCCTAGCACTAGTTATACGTTTAAGGACTAACCACCCTGATCTTCTCATCAAGTCTGCATGACATAGAATGTTGGAGAATTTACATCATAAGGTGTAACATCTCGATTTTTTTATAAAAGATGATGTTCGGGTTTATTAAATTATTTGATAAGGTATGATTTATTGTGTGATAGATTAATTTAAAGTTTAACCCCGGTTAAGTTATGTTATTTGTTTTGTGAAGTTATTTGGTAAGGGGGTAAACTTTATATTTTAATTTATAAGTTGAAGGTATAAAGTGTCATTTGATGGTACTTGAGGGACTAGTTTGGTAAGTGGTGATTGAGGTGTCATCACCTCCACACTTCTCTTTAAAAATCAGCTAGGTGGCACTATTACAAGGGATATGAGATATTTCTTTTATTTCTTGTATGTGTGTGTGTGTTGTTGTACGAGAGAAACAAGAGAAATAGAGGAGAAAAGAAAGAGGTAGGAGAAGAAAGCTAAAGTATTTTGTTGGAGATTTTGAGTACAAACTGAAGAGAATCAAAGGTATTCATCTTATATAAAATCCTCTTATTATGTGGCTAAAAGTTTTCTATAGAAATGGGTTTTGATGATTTTTAGATGTTTTGAGAAATCTGAGTTTATGGATAGTTTATGTTAATGATGTTAAGCATATCTGCACTTTTATAGAAACATGCATGGCTTAAAATGGTTAAATTAGATTGAGCTTCAAAAGTTATGTTGCATATCAAGTGTCTGATAAAATGTTTGAGAGACATTTGTAACTTTAAACTTTTGTCCTGTTTTTAGAAAATTCATAGAAAATCAACCGTTTGTCCAAATAAGATGTGTAATATATCGTTGGAAAGCTTTAAGAGTGTAGACCATTTTTGTAGTTTACAGTAAGAGCTGATTTGGAGTCTAAATGGCTCAAAACCTTGATTTTCCAGACCTGATCGTATGAAACTCGGGATTTGCAGACTGTTTTTGTAAAATTCATATAAAATTGGTCATTGATCCAAATAAGGTGAATCCTGTGCGATAGGTTTCCTAAGAGATAGTAGTACGTTTTTCATTTAGATGTTAAAGCCTAATTTGTTCTCTAAGTATGAGTAAAGCGTCCAAACTTTTGAAGGACATAAGCTGTTTCGTGCAGTAACTTGAACTGCAGTTATGCTTGTACATGATGCATTTCAGGGTTGTGTAATTTGTTAAAGCTTATGTAAATCAGCTGTGAACTTATCTAGGACTATTCTAGGGGTAATAAGAAGTATAAATTTTGGTCTACGTCTCATCTATCGGAACAAATGTGTTGATTACTATATGATAGTAATCGGTTATGGTTTTAGGTAAAGGCGTTTTGGGTGTGACTTGTATCAACGTCTTGGCATCCGATTGTAGTATTCCATCGTCTACAACTCAGGTACGGATATCATTAAGTGTGTGTGTACGGTGAACAAAGAGAGAGAGAGAAGGAGCCGAGAAGAAGAAAAGAAACTAATTTCAGCTGATTAAGATTTCAGTCTTGGGAAATCAAAGATCTCTGTGCAGTTGGTGACGGAAATTCCTACGACTTTAAGAAAGTAAAATAAGAGTGACGCGACTACTATTAGGTGAGTTCATTCTTACCTTACATTTTTATAATGTTTTTAAGTATGGTAAGGTGTATTTTATAAATGAAATGTTTTGGAAGAATGATTTTATAAAGTAAAATCTGTGTTCTTAAATTGATGGTTTTGCATAAATTGGAAATTGATTTATAGCAATAACATGTACGGGTACAAATAGGTGATATGGATCCATAGACACTAGTGGTTATGAATACGTGGAATAGATGAGGATTATTCATTATTCTGATGTATGTGAGAAATCGTGGAATAAACGTAATTCCCGATTTCTAAGGAAAAGAAGGGATTGGCATGTGTATATTGTAATCTCTATTTTCCTTTCCAAGAAATGGACATGTGTATATTGCGATTTATTGGATAAGAGCATAAAGCTAGAATCAGTGAAGATTCGTAGTGTGGGCTCTAGAACATGAGAAATGACTGACTTAGTGTCAGGTCGTAGTCATGGAACCGGGTTTAACCCTTTATCAAAGGATGGTTACACGTGTGGTAAGAAAAAGGGTAAACCAGGTTTGTTATGCCTTGTTTACATTGATTTATAAAAATATTATTTTGAAACTGAATGTTCTCACTAGGCATTAGCCTAATAGTTTCAAATAATGTTTTCTTACCAGGTACTAGCTCGGGGAAATGAAGGGATGTGGGACGAGAGCATTTTGGATTAGCAGAGAAGTTATGGAATATTGAGGTTTTGAATAGATTGCTTAGATAATCTAGTTAATCTGATTATAGTGACATAATTAGATTAATAGGTTATTTGAAGAATTCTATGTTTGTAAATATGACCTCATAGATATTTCTCTGCTCAGATATAAAGTTGGAAGTTTATATTTAAATCTTGTTATAAATTAAGGTTTAAATTAGCCCTGATATTTAGGGTGTTACATAAGGATTTGATGATTATTGCATATGTATAAAGATTAATGTAGAGTTTCCTATACCCCTTGTGTATATATAAAATGGTCTCGTAGTATGATAAAAGTTGTCATCAAAAGAATATAGATGGTAGCTAGGGCATTGGTTATGCGCACCAATTTATCCAGATCTACATGGGGTTATGCAATATTACATGCAACTTTACTTATTCGTGTTTAGACCCACAACCAACCAACCAATCTTATGCGTACCAGTTGGTAACTGGATTTAATCCTGATGTTTTACATTTACGTATACTTTGTTGTGTTGTATATGTGCCAATTACGCCCCCACAGCGTACCAAAATGGGTCTTAAAGACGATTCATCAAATGTTGGATATGATTCCCCAACAATTATCCGCTAATTAGAACCCTTGACGAGTGATCCCTTTACCGCTAGATTTGCGGCTTGTCACTTTGATGAAACAACCTTCCTGTCGTTAGGGGGAGATAGGAAAAAGGATTTTCCATGGGAACGACAGGAAGTGTCATTGAATATTTCAAACGTGTCTCATTTTGATCCCCAAAAACTTCACAACGTAAAGTTGAAGTCAAACGAATCAGACTCGATACCTGATACGTTTAATATTACCTAGAGTGGCAAGATCACATATACGAGCTGCAAATATACTCGCAAGGTCAAAAGTCCCCAAACAAGGGCACAACGTCGCTGGAAGTACATTGCAATCACACATGGTGGAGGTGTGGTTGAGGTCGTAGCTCCCAAAAGGAAATGGGGGAAACTACTTGGTTCGATAGATACTCATCTAAAGGAAGAGAAGAGTAAGACACAACTATATATCATCAATACATGAGATCATCTCTTATTAAATCTATGTCTATGAATCATTACTGGAGGACGCTCCGAAGTTAATATTGATTCCAGAGATCAAAAAAATCTCAAATGAATATGAGTCGATGGACAGATCATACATACTCAATAATGATATATTTTCATATACCGTTGCTTATGAGATAACAGAGCACGATGTCATCGAACCATGCTCAGTTGAAGAATGTCAACAAAGAGCAAATTGGCCTAAACGAAAAGAAGCAATCCATGATAATTATTTGACAAATGAACAGGTATTTGGTTCGGTAGTGCTAACCGACCAAGTGTAAAGCCTGTAGGACATAGATAAATCAGTTGTCAGGGAAGCGTAATGAGAATAATTAAGTCATAATATATAAGGCTCTCCTTTGGCGCAAGATTTCTCACAACGCACTTGATTGACCACAATAAGACTTATTCTCTCGTGATGGACAACGTTCTGCTAATTAAATTAGCCAAGTAGTTTCCAAAGGATTGGAAATTGCAGCTCAACGATGTAGTTACTACATGTCTCTATGGGGATCTAAATTCAGAGATATAAAAGTGGTTGATGGCATTATACCAATATCAAGTAACTATAAACTATGAAATGCGTTTACGATAAATTTGAAACACTCACTTTATAGATTAAAGCAATCTATGTGGATGTGGTATACCGCCTGAGTGAATACTTGATTGGGAAATAATATATAAGAAGATGAACTGTGCCCTTGCGTATTTGTTTAGGAAAATAAGTTCCAGACTTTCGAAGTAGTTCTATATGTCGATGTTATGAACATAATAGACACTCTTGATGAAATAAGAGAAACCACAAGCTATTTGAAATCTGAATTTGAGATTATAGATCTTGGGAAAACTTGGTTTTATCTAGATACTTGAGCTACGATACCAAGTTTGTGGAATATTGATCCATCGATCCGCATATGTCCAGAAAATGATCAAGCGACTTAATATGGACAAAGCGCATCTGACTAGCACTCCCATGATCGGTCAAAGTGTTGGATATAAGGAAATATTCATTTCGTCTAAAGGATGATGACGAAGAGGTGTTGGGAGCTGGAATTCCATACCTAAGTACAATAGGCACATTATTGTACTCAACATAATACACTTGACCGTATATTGTACTTCTAACTGAACTTGTCAGCTAGATTTAGCTCAGCGCCAACGCAACGTCATTGGAATGATTTCAAATTATTCTTTTGGCACCATTGACGTGGGCCAATACTTTCCCTATGTAGAAAATTGAATTGATAATGGAACTTCAATACATACTTTGATTGTGAGTGGCAAAAGTACTGGCTCTTATAGAAAAACACCAAACAATGTCTTGGTATATAATTGTTGATATTAGGGTTATGTTCAACTCATATAAAGGTTGTTCCCAAATTGGTTAAGGAATTATCATATGGAACATGCCGATTGCTTGGAAGTAAACTAAGCAACCCCTTAAGAGCTACATTCTTAAATTATCAAGAATATTACTCTCCATGAGACTATTCAAAGGTGTACATGTTTAAGGACTTTCATTACACATAGTAGAGGAGCTAGTGTTTTGAGTTCAACCAATATCCTACCGCATTTATGGAAATAATGCATCATGTATCAAAGGAATGAAAGTAAGATATATCAAGGGTGATAACACAAAGCATTATCTGCTTAAGTTTCTATACAATCAGCAATAACAAACTCTCCTCTAGATTCAAATGAATCATGTAAGATGCCAGAAGAATGTGACATATTTGTTTACCACTTCGATTACCTAAAACCATATTTGGGAAACTTGTATTAGGTATTAAAGTGCAAATGTTTTCTAAACTCCCTAAGTTAATGCATGAGTCAGGGGGAGTAATAGACAAAAGGATGTGTCTACTAAACATGTACTATTAATGGGTTGTTCCTTGGTGCAAGGTTTTAGTGAGGCAACATTTTATACATCATCTTGATTTCTATACCTCTTGATTGATGCACAAATCAAGAAAAATGGTAAACTAAATGAACTGTTTATTGGTGTCTTGTACTCTTTCCTTCGTCTAAAGTTTTTATTTTTCCCACTGGGTTTTGTTTCTTTGGCGTAAGGTTTTAATGAGGCAAGAACTATGCACCATCACTCATTTGATTCGGCACAAGGGGGATATGTGTCATCACCAAAAGGATGTGATTGAAAGAATATTTTCCTAGTTTTAGAATTTACCATAATTAATGTTTCCTTTTTGTTGTAAACTCATCCCTATTTAAAGGGCTTATGATTAATGAGAATTACGATTCGTTCTCTCCATTCTATTGTTCTATTTAGTTTTCCCTTTAACAAAGCACTATTTCTCCATTTTTTTGTACAATTCGGCGTTTCAGGCCATTGGGAAAGTTCCTTGTCTTTGGTAATATTTTGAACGTTATTTTTTGCATTCCTTATCTAATTCTCGTTCTCTATTTAAATTATGTATACAAATATATGAAACTAAAAAATATATATTTTTGCATATATATATAGGGAAAGGTTCAATAGAGAAGTGCAAATATTTAGAGAAGTAGAGAAGTAAAAAAACACGGGTCCGTTCATATATGAACGTTCATATATAAACAGTCATATATGAACGTTCATATATGAACGTTCATATAACAGTCATATATGAACACTCATATATGAACGTTCATATATAAACAGTCATATATGAACGTTCATAAATGAACGTTCATAAATGAACGTTCATAAATGAACGTTCATATAACAGTCATATCTGAACGTTCATATATGAACGTTCATATATGACTGTTTATATATGAACGTTCATATATGAACGGACCCGTGTTTTTTTACTTCTCTACTTCTCTAAATATTTGCACTTATCTATTGAACCTAAGGCTATATATATATATATATATATATAGAGAGAGAGAGAGAGAGAGGGAGGTTCAGGGGAAAACCTCAAAAAAATGAAAAACTGAAGAACACCCTAATAGTCCTTCATCTACACGGTATGCACTTGTGCATACAAATAAGTTAAGTTGTTTTTTTGGTTTTATGCACAAGTGCATCATGCATTTGTGCATATATGCACGTGTGCATGTTAAAAATTACTTGTATACACAAGTGCATACCGTCCAGATGGAGAGCTACCAAAGTGTTCCTTAGTTTTCCTTTTTTTGAGGTTTTCCCTGAACCCTATATATATATATATATGCTCCGTAAAATGCAAACCTTGCATTTGTTGCACCCCCTTACAAACCAGTGTGCATATACATATGTATATGCATACGTGCAAGAATATACATATAATTGACATACATTCATATGGAATAATGCATATATGCATATCAGATTATGCATATATGCACACTGGTTTGTAAGGGGGTGCAACAAATACAAGGTTTGCATTTGATTTGTTGCATATATATATATGTATGTATGTATGTATGTATGTATGTATATATATGTATATATATATATGTATGTATTGGACTTGGTTTGATGAAGGTAGCAAACATGAGTGTTGGTATGTAAATATAGTTTCATCTTTTGCATACATAAATTATTCGTTTGTGATATGTTTCTATATATCAATAATTTAATATTATTTTATTTATTATCTATACTATCTTATAAAGCATGAAAGACATAAGTCTTAAAGTCTTAAAAACAAGGTTTTATGCAGAAAGTACAACAAATTTAAGCGCAAAGTCTTAAAGTCTTAAAAAACAAGTTTTTAAGCAGAGAGTACAACATATTCATGCATAATGTCTTAATACGTCCATAAATACGTCCATAACATTAATGATTTCAATTAATACGTCCATAAATACGTCCATAACATTAATGATTTCAATTAATACGTCCATTGGTAATTTTGGATATACATATTTATTAAAGGCAACTGAATAATCAAAATTTATTAATGTTTGCATTACTTTTGAAATTGATTAATACATATAAAAAATTAGCCCCAAAAATAAAGGAAACTGAATAATCAAAATTGATTAATTTTTGCATTAATTTCGAAATTGATTAATTTTGCTCCAAAAATAAGCCCCAAAAATAACACCCTTCTTCCTCCTATATATTTTGGCTAAAAACAATATTTTGGTTTGTGAGAATTCTGGAAATCCGGTAAGCACCTCCATTAAGACTCCAACGAATTCTGGAAATCTGGTTTGCTTCACAACAGGTAAGTTTTCTGATCTCAATTTTTAAACTTCCAACGATTTGGTTTCTCTACTTCTGCATGGTTTTTTTGCTCCAGCCTGCATGTTCTTTATGGTATACGCTATAACAATATTGTGTTTTAACTGTATGTGTTATAACCTCTATGAACTGTTTAGCTTTCATCTAAATGAATGATTGATTAACCATTTATTTAATTAATCTTTTATGTATTACAAAATAATGGATGGGAAGAATATTTCTCTTCTTTTACACGTTATCAACATGTGCTCCCCAAAAGCTCTTTGAAGAACCAAACAGATCAGTTATGATTCTCCTTCTCTCTCGATTTTTTATAATCATACGATGTATGTAAATATTGCTATGTTACATGTTGATTTCGACCTATGGGTGTATAAATGCATGCTTGATATCTATATTGATCTTTTTACGCAATGATATCCATCAACAAAACCACATGTGCATGCATCTTAAACTGTTTTTCTTTACATATTGATAATTTTATTTACATAAAATTTGATCTATTAAAGTATTCTCTTAATATTAGAGTTTTTTTATTCTATTTCGACATACACCTTCATACCGTTGTTAAAAAATTAGTTTTTTTTTTAAATTTGACACTACGTTCTTGATTGTTGGATCAACAAATAAAAAAAAAAGAAATCTGATTTTCTTATAATAATTAAGAAAAAGAAATTGTTTTTGGTCGGCACCATGCATCCTTGAAAAAGAAAAAAAAAGAAAAGTTTTTATCATATATCTTAGGTTGTTGCTTCTTAATTTTAATTGGGCTATTGATTATGCAAAAAAAAAATTAATTATAAATTATAGTTAAACAATACCAAATTAACTTTTTTTTATTGGATTTCATTAATTTTGGTTTATACATTCAAATCATTGTAGTTTTAGTTTTCTACCATTGCTATCTATTTAAGATTGTTTATATGTAAGCTTTATCGGTAATGAAGATTAAAATAATGATTAAAACATGTATATATATATTAAGAATATTTGAATAATTATGACATAGTCTTTTATGAAAATTCTTATCATTCATCTTTGTTGTTTGTTTGATGAGACTTTTTAAACTTATGATACATGTTTTTTTAAATTCATGATGTTAATATGCTTTTACTTAATTATTAAGTTCATAAATAATATTTTATTATTACTGATTAATAAATATCTAATTAAGAATCATATTTCATAAAACGTGATTTCCTTATATAATAATATTTACATATTTGAACATGTTTTTTTTGGCAAATTGATTTGTGTCAATGCTATTTACTTATTTAAGCCAATTTTAGGATCTTTTAATATTTGAATGGTTAATACTTACCTTGTTCGATATTTTCATTCTCAACTTATAACATGTTTTGAGAAATTGAATATTTTATTCATTTATTTATAGTTTTTAAAGTTTTTTTTTATATAGTTAAACAATACCAAATTAAGTTTTTTATTGGATTTCATTAATTTGGGTTTATACATTTAAATCATTGTAGTTTTAGTTTTCTACCATTACTATATTGTTTATATGTAAGCTTTATTGGTATTGAAGATTAAAATGGGAATTATATTGTTGATTAATCAAGAATGATTATTGTTTTCAAACATGTATATATACATATATATTAAGAATATTTGAATAATTATGACATAGTCTTTTATAAAAATTCTTATCGTTCATCTTTGTTGTTTGTTTGATGAGACTTTTTAAACTTATGATACATGTATTTTTGCATTCATGATGTTAATATGCTTTTACTTAATTATTAAGTTCATAAATAATATTTTATTATTACTGATTAAAAAATATCTAATTAAGAATCATATTTCATAAAACGTGATTTCCTTATATAATAATATTTACATATTTGAACATGTTTTTTTTTTTGGCAAATTGATTTGTGTCAATGCTATTTACTTATTTAAGCCAATTTTAGGATCTTTTAATCTTTGAATGATTAATACTTACCTTGTTCGATATTTTCATTCTCAACTTATAACATGTTTTTTAGAAAACGATAATAAAACGTGATATCAAAGATTATTCCAGAAGATACAACAGTTGGTTAGTCAATTAATTATTTTAAATTTACTAAATTTTTTTAATATATGTTATATATGTTATCATTTTTTATACTAATTTTTTTAATCATTATTTATACTATCTTATAAAGCATTTAGTCTTAAAGTCTTAAAAACAAAGTTTTAAGCATAGAGTACAACATATTTATGCATAAAGTCTTAAAGTCTTAAAAAACATTAATTTCCTTTTGCATTAATTTTGAAACGTAATTTCCTTAAAAAACATTCATGATTTCAATTAAAAAATATTAATTTCCTTTTGCATTAATTTTGAAACGTAATTTTCTTAAAAAACATTTCTGATTTCAATTAGAAAACATTAATTTCGTTTTGCGATAATTTTGAAACGTAATTTCCTTAAAAAACATTTCTGATTTCAATTAGAAAACATTAATTTCGTTTTGCATTAATTTTCAAACGTAATTTCCTTAAAAAAACATTTCTGATTTCAATTAAAAAAAATTAATTTTCTTTTGCATTAATTTTGAAACGTAATTTCCTTAAAAAACATTTCCTTAACTCGAGTTAATCAGCTGAAAGATTTGGGTTAGTTATTCAATTAATCCATTCTTATTGGATTTTTTTTACTCCTGTTATAAAGAAAGAGATTATGAGTAGGTTTTATTTGCATTAATTTTGAAACTTGATTTCCTTTTGCATTAATTTTGAGTTTGATTTTGCATCAATTTTAAGTTTTTTTTTACTTTTAGTAACTATTAAGCCCAAAAAATAAGCGTATTATTAAAGGAAACTGAATATTTAACCCCTTCTTCCTCCTATATATTTTGGCTATTACGAATTCTGGCTATTAAAAACAATAGTTTGGCTAGAAATTAGAAACAATATTTTGGCTATTAAAAACTATTAAGCCCAAAAAATAAGCCCATTATTAAAGGAAACTGAATAAAACTATTGAGCATGTAAGTTCTTCGTTAGGGGCTTTTGATTTGTATGTTACTTAGCTATTGAAAGGAAAGTTTCTTTGTATGTATGTGGACTGGTGGTTGCAGTACATGGTTTTGATAGTTGATAATATTGCGGAGAAATTGCAAAACACCTGTTTCTCCCTCACTGCAGCATCAAGACAACAACGAAAGAATACGAGACCAAAAATAGTAATTCGGTTGTAACTGCTTCTTCCACTTCTAGCAAGGTAGCTGATGCTTAAATCATACTGAAACAACAAGATAAAATTTATGTTATCGATGTTTTTTTCTTTTCGTTCATATATTGTGAGTCCATGATCTTCAACACTTCAAGTAATTGTAACAAGATATGGAAGGAGAGAACTATTTATTATTGAAATGTAAACCTAATCTAGAGAGAGAACTCAAGAATGTTTAAGAGCTACATTTTGTATTAATGAACTTGTTATTACAAACATACATGAAATGCCCTATTTATAGCCCTTCCCCTTGTTACAACAAGTAAGCCCAAGCCCATTTACATGTCTAAGCCCATTAGGCCCAAATCTATTACTTTACAAAACTTTCTAATTATTTAGGACAACTTAAATGTCCTAACATTCTTCCCCTAAAGTTTTGGAAAGTAAATCATCTTCAAGTCTTGGACTCCTCTCCCCCTTGATTTTCTTGACAAACTTTAGCGGTGTATTCTTCAATTGTAGGCTCGGCTCCCCCTTGAAAGTTACTCTTATTCATGATATTTTCAACTTTGAAAAATCGGATCCAATGTACTCCATAACTCCGACTAAATGCACTAAAATCATCTTCAAAGTGTATGCATTTAGTGTAAAACAGAGAATCCGTCATTGGACCACGAGTTGGGTAAGAATTCGGCTTAAGAGCTTGGTACGAATTTGCTCGAAGAAGGAACGGTAAAAACACGCGCTACTCGGTAGGGATTTCGAGGAATCGTACGCAAATCAATCTTACAATCAAATATGAACAATCACACAGTAAATAATAGAGATTTGGATCAACGCACTTGTATTCAATTAAGAACAAATTACAGATCTAGAGAGAGAATCTCTCAAAGATTACAAAAGTTGAATACAAAGATATGCAGGAAAGTTATGCCAAATATTTTTTAGCTAACTGTTGCTAACTCCTATATATACTATAAAGAAAAACTAAAGCTACAGTACATATGAGAAACAGACTAATAGAACAATTACACGTGTCCTAATTTGTAACTGAATATAACAGAATATCCAAGTCATAAGTTCTGAACATACTTCTGAATAGGCGCTTCAGAACATTTGTCTTCATAGTCAGAAGTTCTGAGTCTCCTACTCAGAACTCTGAACCTTCTAGTCAGAATCCAACACTTAGAATCTTTTCGAGACTTCTCACTCAGAATTTCTGAGTCTCTTACTCAGAACTTCTGAGTCTTCTGACCAAATCCCAACACTTGTGTTTTTGACAAAACTCTAGATCTAACAATCTCCCCCTTTTTGTCAAACACACTTGTACTTTCCATCATCAAATTTTTTTAGAGCAGGAACAATCTTCAGAAGAATCTCTTCTGAATGCTTTGACAACTTCTGCTCAGAATTCTGAATAATCTGAGTTAACAACTTCTGGTCAGTCTTTAATCAGCAGCAGCAACGATTTCCAAACTGACTTCTGTTACATATTTGTTTTTTCTTTGCTCCCCCTTGAAATGACAATTCTCATCTTCATGTGATCAAATCAAATTTCTGTCTTTTTATGACTTTCTTCTCCCTTTTGAATCAATCAATCAACTTTCATAAGATTTCTTTATAAGAAACAACATATCAGTTTCCTTTTCCTCTTCTCCACCTTAAAATAACATTTTTCTCTTTTTTTGTTTCTGTACAAATCATTTTCTATTTTCTTCTCCCCCTAAAGTTTTGTAAAGCAAAATCATATCAATCTTCAAAATCTTTAGCTTTTCTCCCCCTTGATTTTCTTGGAAAAACTTTAGCGATGCTTTTTCTTCGAATGAAGTCTATGTTTTTTCTCCTCCTTAATGAATAACCTTGCTCCCCCTCAAAATAAGAATTCTGGAGCAATTTGTTTTCTCCCCCTGAAAGTATGCATATATTTCATTAAAATTATTCATTTCAAATATAGTGATTTAATAAAACATTTATACAAGGAAAATAAGATTCATTGAACTACACTTGATAACTACTAACATTTGATCATTTGAAAATTTTATAAAAAAAAATCCAACTTAATGAAATTTAACAGATTTTTTAATCAAATGAAATCAAATGCATGTGTTTGGATTCAAATACAAGTCATCATTGCATATCAAGTTAAAAATGTTCAGTTTCAATCCCTTTATTAAATCTATTTGGTGTGCTTAGCATGCGAAATATGATTAGCTTCAAGCATATGCAATTCTAAAAACATATACGAATACTTTGCTCTACTCACACTATTTGTCCAAAATCAGGATTTTCACAAATTTACAGGTTTATTGCGACTTTGTATTTTCCCAAAGTTTCAAGAGATGTGTGCTCATTGGCATCTTTTAATTTTGTGCTCATTGGCATCTTTTAATTTTGTGCACATTGGCATCTTTTAATCTTGTGCACATTGGCATTTTTTAATCAAAAAGTTTAGTAAGAATAAGATACATCGTTAAACATGGCTTTCTATCTGGTTCTATAGCAGGATTTAGGTCAGCCGATCCCAGACCAGTTGGTCTTAGGTGCTAGGTGTCGAACACCCCTTAGAACTTACTTTCCCAAACCAGAAAGGTCACATCGATATATCTTAAACCCATTTGCACCCGTAGAACATGGCTTTCTATCTGGTTCTATAGCAAGATTTGGGTCAGTCGATCCCAGACCAGTTGATCTTAGGGACTAGGTGACTAGCACCCCTTAGGACTTACTCTCCCAAACCAGAAAGGCCACAGGTACAAACTTTCAAACTAAATGATTATATATATATATATTGCATCTCAATCACTTGGTTCTAAATCATAATGCTTCCCACATGTTTTCGTTTCCATCCATCATTCTGACATTTAGGCTTTTTGAGCATTATATTCTATATAAGTCTAGATTTCATAACATTGAGCATTCAACATAATTTCATCCATGTTTTGCTTACCTTTCGATTTATTTCAGAAGTGAAAGTTGAAACAAATATAGCTCAGATAATACAAAAATACTTGTAAAATCACTCTTGACACACATTTTATTCATTGAATGAAAATTAAAAAAAATTCATATCATTGAATTAAATTTGTTAGGATTCAAACATTCAAAGCAATAGAAATAAAACATAATGCAATGTTACCTTTCACCACTTGTTCCTTGAAATAGAAAGATATGACAGTGCAGGATATCACCTGAGAAGTATGAGTTCTAAACTGATTTGTTTAGAAGTCTTAGTCTCTGAAGTACGGGTCCTGAGCTGAATTGTTCAGAAGCCATAGTCATTTAAGTACGGGTTTTGAACTGATATGTTCAAAAACATAAAAGGTTGAAGCACGGGTTTTGAACTTTATCTTGAAACAATCAGATCAAATTTTGAGACAATACTCCCTCTCAAATCAAGATATGTAAAGGCTGTATTCCGGTATGTATTTTTTTTTATTAATTCTTTTCTTTTAAGTTTGATTTAATGTGGTTTCCTTTAACGGGGTTAGACGAATCGGACCTAATCGTTAAAAATGTCGGAATTTTGGGTTAGTTGCGAGAAGGTTTAAGTGGAGGGACTAGAAGTGTCAAGGGCCAAAAGCCATGGGTTCGGCCCATGCACCCAATGACTGAAGCCCATGTGTCTTGTGTTTGTGTGTGCTTGTGTCGTGAGTAGCAATAAAAGGAATAGGAATAGCAAATCTAACCTACGGCTCCTCTTCCCCTTCCCTTTCATTGTTGCCGGCCGGAGAAGAAAAGAGAGAGAGAGAGAAACCGAGAGGGTTAGAGAGAGAAACCGAGATAGAGAGGAAGCGAGAGTGGAGAGGAGGAGGAAGGAGGTCGCCGGCGTAGGAGAACCACCGTCGGTTTCGGTGTGGTTACCGTCGTGTCGTCGCCGTCTCGAGGTAAGAATCTAATCAGCTTCTTTCCCTTTTGTCGTTTCGATCGCAAAACCACCACCACCACCGCTGTGTGCCGCCGGGTGGTGGCAGGAGAGGTGTGTACGTGTGCGGGTGTGTGGGTGTGTGCGGGTATGAGGTTGCGGGTAAGTCGGGATGGGCGGTATTTTGGGTGTGGTTTCACCGGAAGTTTTTAACCGCCGCCGCCGCCAACGGCCGCCTGCCGGAGGTGGCAGAGGGTGGTGCTCGGGCTGCTCAGCCCATTTGGTCTTGTTCATTAAGTCAGCTGGAATCACAGGTCTGAATGCTTAAGTAATGGCTTAATGGGTTAAGAATTAAGTTAAGCTTTATTTATCATTTCATGTGAATTACACAGTTTCTGCCACTGTTTTGGGAAAGCCATAACTTTTGATAGGAACGTCTTATTGGGGTGAAACCAGTGCCAAAAGCTCCCATTCTGAGTCTAATAAGTTTCTTATGTTTTGCGGAAAAACCAGTTCGGACCATAGCTACTGTCAAACTACTGTTTTGTACTGAAAGGTACCGTTTTTCACGGTGCAGCCAGCCGGTTTTGTAAAATTCGTTATAAATTCTAGGAAAATCGTTAGGACGTGTGTAATACGTCCCTGGAAAGCTAAGACCCAGATCTAGCTGTTAATTAAATTAAATCTCTGTTTTTCTGGGTTTAGGGAGGTCGAAACAGGTCCCGAACAGACCTGGTATTCTAGACCGAAAAGTCGTTTGGCGATCATTAAATCGTGCGTTACATTTTAGGGTCCGGGCCTCGTGTTAATACTTTTTATCTTTCGTTTAGGTGTCGGGAAGTGATCTTGGCATCGAGGACCTTGTATTATTGTTTGTGAGCTAGGCGCGCTTACGAGGTGAGTTCTCTCACCGCGTAGTTAGGAATTTCATGCATATCGTTATTTTGTGCTACGTGTTATTATGTGTTTACGTGAACTAGTGGGATGTGATAATTAGTTGTGATTTGTTGAATCTATATGTGGATTATTTATGCTTGCGTACACCTCAGTGGGACTGGGGGGCTCGGTGGAACCGAGGGCTCGGTGGGACTGAGCTAGTACAATTATATTATCTTTACTCGGTGGGACCGGGGGCTCGGTGAGACTGAGCTTGTATCGATATATTTTTGGTGTACTCGGTGGGACCGAGGTTCGTATTTATACATTAATCATTATGTGGTTTTATATTCGTGGTGATGGTGATGTTGCCTACTTGCGAGTAGGGGCGATATACGTGGGGTTGCTACCTGCGTGTGTGGTAGGGCTCACTAAGCGTTTAACTTACCTTTTCCCAATATGTTGTGATTTCAGGTGCGAGCGGCAGTCGGGCTTGACGGTACACACACTAAGCGCGGGGTGTCGAGAGTTGTTTAAATTTCACTTTCAAACCTTTAGATTTTATTTTATAAGATTTTCGCTGCATAAACTTTATTGGCTGTTTGAGTTAACGACGTTAATTTCAATTGAGTTACGAATTATTAAATTGTGGTTGTTTTATAATGAAATGCATGTTTTAAAAATTTTAAATTCCTTGTAATTTTTGGGACGTTACAAGATAATCCTGCAAAATCAAGAGATTTTGGTAATCATCTACGATGATTCCTCATTAGATATCAAAAATACAAATTCTGAGTAGTAGAGTCAGAATTTTGATTAGAAGAGTCAGAATTCTGAGTAACTTGTTCAAAATTCTAAGTATCAGAGTCAGAATTCTGATTAGTTGAGTCAGACTTCTGAGTAGTAGAGTCAGAATTCTGATTAACTTGTTAAGAATTCTGAGTAACTTGTTCAAAATTCTAAGTATTAGAGTCAGAATTCTGAGTAACTTGTTCAGAATTCTGAGTACCCTGTTCAGAATTCTGATAAAACTATCCAGAGAAAATGCCTTAGAAAAATGTTTGGATTTTGTGATTTTTGAACTTTCAGAACTTCAAATCACCATAACTCGCTCAAAAATCAGAATTTTTCAACCAAAATTTGCAGGGTTGCTCAGAATGTGATTCTGAACACATTCTCTTGAAATGTTTTCTACCAAAAACACCCACAACTATGAGTTCGATAACCCCATAGTAAACAGAACTTTTTCGTAAAAAAAATTCTTCAAAATCAACAAATTGATCTGTATGAATCAGAAATCCATAATCACATTCAGATCGAGTTTTGGACTGAATTATCCAAAAGTTAATATTCTCAATTAAGCATGAGTCCTAAACTGATGTGTTTAGAAGTCATTTTTCAATGAAGAATGAGTTCTGTACTGATGTGTACAAAAGTCATTATTCTTAAGATTACACTCAGCACAAGTTTATTTTTGCAAGAACTGCACATCTTCTGTTTTTGTCAATTAAGCATAGCATCTGTTTTCAGTCTTGTGTCAGTATGGATCATTCATTCAGCTCAACACATGAATAACCTGCAAAACAGATTAAGTTGACTTTGGTACCCATATGAACTTGGGTCCAGGTCCAGTGCTGAATGAAATTTTTGTTCACAAAATCATCAGTCCCACAATATAAACAACAAAGTTTATTTTGTGCAATTCTGACTAATTGATTTACAGAATAAATCACATCAGGTTTAACAAAAGATTTGCCTTGAAATGTATTGTTCTTCTTGACATTTGAATTAAGAACTTTTGATTTTGGCATTTCTTTCTTGGAAGTTGTTCCTTTAACTCTCCATTCCATCTTAACACTTTTAAAAAAACGATTATCAGATTTATCAATAAGAGGATCATAAAACAGATTAGAAGAATGAATCTTATCTTTTGAACTATGATTTGATTTGTCAACTACTTTTGAATTTCTAAAAACTTTTAGAGGAACATTTTTAAATTCTTTAAACTTTTCTTCCAAAACAATGTTCTTTTTAACATACAAATCAAACTTTGACTTCAAATCAAATTTGGACTTCCTCTCTATCATGATTTCAGTTGATAAATCAGATAATTTCTTAATAAGCTTCCTTATTTCAAAATTAAAAATCTTCTTTTCCCTCTCAAACTCATCTTTTAAGCATTTTTCTTTAAAACCATCTACCTTCTTCTTTTCAATCTCTTTCCTTCCATCTTCTAACTCTTTCTCCAACTCATTGATTTTCACAGAAAACTCATTTAACATTCCTATTTTCTTTTTCTTGAAAACATTCTTTTCTTTTTGAAAAACATTTTTCTTGCATTCAAACTCTTTTCTTTCTTTTGCCAGAATTTTCTCCAAATCAGAAATTTTCAGAGAGAATTCAACAGACTTTGATTCAAAAACTTTCCACTCGGTTTGAAAGTCTCTTCTCTCTTTCTCAAATTTCTCTCTTTCAAGTATAAGAACTTGTTCAAAATCAAATATCTGTTTCAAGAGTTGACAATTTTTCATTTCACATGATTTGATTCTATTTTCAGAATCTGTCAACATCTTTCTTTCAAAATTGATTTTCTCTTTCAAATCAACATTCTCTTTTTCTAACAACTTTGTGTTCTCTCGAACATTGTCAAAATCATTTAGAAGATCAGATTTCTCTTTTTGCAAATTTACAACAGCTTTTGCACTTTCATCAAATTTGACTTCAAGATTAGCAATCTTGCTTTCATAATAGACAATCTCAGGCATATACAAAATAGCTGTTTCTCTTCTTGAATAAGTATCATTTCCATTTTTATCATAAGTAGGCATGATGAAATGACAAATTCAAATATCAACTATGAATTATGATAAAAAATGAGAATCAACACAGATCTAGAACATACAAGAATTGATCAAATCTGTCACAGACATTTCATCAAACAGTTAGAGTATATAAACTGATAAAATCTTCTTTTCAACAAAGAATCTTCAAGAATGAATGAATTAATGAATCAATCAAGAATTATATCAACAATAAAATCCGATAATCTTGAAAGTGATCTTGAAAACTTGAAAATCTTGAAAACTAGTGAAATGCTATCTTTACAACAATAAAACCCAAAAATCTCGATCAAATTGAATTTGAAATCAACATGCAGCGGAAAGAATCACTTTGATCAAGAAACCAATCAAGAAATTCGAAAACATACCTGTGATCTCTGTCTAATTTCGAAAATTAATCAGCAGATCAGAATGTTCTTGATTCTGTCGAGTTCTTGGAATAACTAAGGTTTTTGTTGTTTGGCTCTGATACCAATTGTGAGTCCATGATCTTCAACACTTCAAGTAATTGTAACAAGATATGGAAGGAGAGAACTATTTATTATTGAAATGTAAACCTATTCTAGAGAGAGAACTCAAGAATGTTTAAGAGCTACATTTTGTATTAATGAACTTGTTATTACAAACATACATGAAATGCCCTATTTATAGCCCTTCCCCTTGTTACAACAAGTAAGCCCAAACTCATTTACATGTCTAAGCCCATTAGGCCCAAATCTATTACGTTACAAAACTTTCTAATTATTTAGGACAACTTAAATGTCCTAACATATATTATTTTTCTTATGTATTTTGGTCTTAGTGTGTGATATGGAGGATATATGTATGTAAGATAAACGAGAAAGTTTCAATCGTGGCTTATGTTACCTTTTGTAGATGTTGGTAATGGATGACATTGTGGATATCTGAATAAGAAAAAGAATTTCATGTATGTTATTTTGTCTTGTGGGATAATTGTGACTCATCTATTTGCAGGTGATAAGTTATTTTGATAATCTATTTTATATTATAAAATATTTAAGTAGAAGTGTTAAAAACAAAAAATTGACATTAGTCATATATAATTCCATAGATTTCAATACATATTTTTAAATGTGTTTGAATGTCATGTAATAAACAATTGATTACTAAAGTTATAAATGATGTGAGCTTCAAGCCGTAGGCTTCAAGATAGCCACAACGTTTTTTAAAGTGTTATTTATGACGATAAATCTCTATATCATGTATATCTATACCACCATTGGTAAAAGTTGTATATCATCGACTGAGTACATTGGGTAATACCACTCGATCCAATCCACGAATCAAATTGGTTTATATGGCAAAAACACATTTGCATTGTTATATTATTTCTTATATTTATTTGAATATTACATCCCGCCGCATTACGCGGGTACTCAGCTAGTATATATAAGATCAATTCATACTCCGAACAATACTCCCAAGACCGAAGCCAACAAATGTCGTAAACACAAATTTAAAAGAATAATGACAATCTACCAAACCAAACCAAACCAAACCAAACTGAGAATGAAAAAATGATAGTAATTTCTAATTCAATCAAACTCAACCCATATACATATACATTACTGTAAACTGATGATTAAAATTAATGTAATTTGTAATTAAGATTATGTTTTTACAATGTAAAAGTTACAATTGATGGTTGAACATGTCTTACTAATTGGAAGACCAAGGAATATCAATATGAGCGTCAATTTAAGTATTGCAAATTTTCTTCTTTATATATAATTTGCTTAGTCTAAATTAATTATTATAATAATGTAAAATTAAGAATAAGAATGTAATTTATCTTAGTTTTAATAACGAGTAATCGATATTAACTAGTTTGGGTAATCCCACACTTGAATGTATTTATCGACTAGTTATTTAGTTTTAACGTAGAATTTTAAACCATTTTATACAATATCAAATGCTTTATACTATATTATATTATAAAAAATAAATTTGATAGAAACTCTTTAAAATATGTTATTAAACATAAGACATTGTTCATTTATATTCACTTTATAATAAAAATTTACATCTTGCTAATTACAGATATACTACTAGTTACTCTGTGAAACATATATGACAATCTACAACATAATAACAAAACATGGAATTAAGTTTCCGATCTATACAAATGTTTGAATAATAATTTACAAAGTCAACAAATTAGTTAAGGACCAAGAAAAATGTTTGAATAATAATTGTGATGCCCCATTTATTCCAAGGAACCAAACGACAACGTGTGACTGACTTTTCATGAATTGACTTGTGGTTTCTGAATGGGTCTACAAGTTACTAACTTGAAAATTGTTAAATTGTTTGTAACTTATGTGTTAATAATTTGTGTCATATTTAACATCATAATTAGAGTGAATTGTCTGTCTAACAACCCAGATTCCAGGAATAGAGCATAAACAAATAAATATAAAGCAAACAGCCAAAACGACCCCAAAATTTACTGCAAAATTAGGTTTGCGGAACAACCTATACACAACTAAGAATTTCTAAACAAAGTCTCGAATTAAAGTAAAGTGAATAAAACTATTATCTAATCCTCGCCTCTAGCTTAGGCCTTCTCCTTGCCCTTGCTCGAGCCTCCTACTAGATGCTTCCCTGAAATGGGTTTAGGTTTGAAAATGCGAGGGTTAGACCATGAGGTCTAGTGAGTCCCTCTAGAAACTTTCGCGCCACATCAATATAAAACAGTTTATAAATGTTCATAAACAATTTAAAACATCGGAAAACATTTAACTTTCATCCACAGATAGCCACACACGAATTGGCACACTGAAGTCCCGTACACTGGCGAAAACGCGTCAGTCTCACACTGTCTTACTTGGAACTCCCTTTCCATACATGACAACATAACTTAGTCGTACTGGCGGGACACACCCCCGGTATGAGTACTGGCGGGACACACCCCTCGACTTAGTCGTATCATGTTCACCGTCAAATGTATGCATACATGACAACATAACTTACCAAACATAGTAAACATGCAACTTTATGTATGTAAGATAAAGCATTCAGTTCCACAATATCTCAAGTGTTTAAAAATAACATACAAGTAAGCTCATTTTCAGTTTAAAAGACTCACATGTTGTCCTTGCTAACTCTCCTTACTCTACTTCAGTTCTTAATATTGAACCCCTACGATTAAAGTAGAAAGTAAGAGCAATAAGTCACTCAGTTAACCCTCACCGATGCCTCTAAACAATACCCACAACAACTATTTGGGCTCCTGCTTAGGGATTAAATTCCCGAATGATGGTTTCCGGAAATCGACATCCGGACTCTCATTTCCGGAACTCGATATCCGGACTCCCGCTTCCGGAATACCGATATCCGAACTCCCACTTCCGGAATACCGATATCCGGACTCCCACTTTCGGAATACCGATATCCGGACTTTCACTTCCGGGACCCGATATCCGGACTCTCACTAGTCCGGAAAACTTCATTCCAAGCGATTCAGGGTACGAAGGGTTTTTGCCAAACATACCCAAAACCAACTATTCAAGAATAATCAATACCCAATAGATCCTTATGTTATGGAAATCGATAGATGAATATACATAACATGATTAAAGAACAATTTATCCCAACGAAATCCTCCCTTATCAGCACCATTCCACTGATTGAGCATTTCATTCTTAAGAAGAAAGGATTAACAGGAGAAATAAAATTTTCTTTTGCCTTACAAGATCAGTAAAAGATTAAACTAGTGATTACCTTTGATGAACTTGATGATGAATCTCTTCCAATTAACTCTCCTTTTCCCAAAATCGCAATAATCAGCTTGAGTTCTCCTCTCTTCCCCAAAACACGCACACAGCCGCCTAAATAATGCAGATATAGGGTTTTGTGCAATCATTGATGGTTTTATACCCTCTTTCCATTATTTTCAAAGCAGCCCCTAATCTCACTTTTCTTCATCAAAGTCTTATTCCTTTAAATAAAAACCTTGGTTATTACAATACTCCCTCCTCAAAAGAATCCCATCACCGGAATTCCTTTGTCGAAAAGTTGAGGGTATTAGGACCTCATGTCCGCTTCTACTTCCCAGGTTGCTTCTTGTCCCTTATGGTACCGCCACTGAACCTTTACCAATCCGATCTCCTTATTCCTCAGCTTTCGAACTTTACTGTCCACAATCTCGATCGGTTCCTCTACATATGTTAACCTCTCATCAACACTCATATCCTCTAATGGCACCGTCACATCTGTCTCAGCTAAACACTTCTTCAAGTTCGAAACATGAAAAGTTTGATGGACTCCCTTCAGTTCTTCAGGTAAGACCAACTTGTAGGCTACCTCTCCAACTTGCTCTATAATGACAAAAGGCCCCACATACCTCTGCCTCAGCTTCCCTTTCTTTCCGAAATGAACTACGCCCTTCCAAGGCGAGACCTTCAACATTACCTTGTCCCCAACCTGAAACTCGATAGGTTTTCTCCTCTTGTTTGCATACGTCTTTTGCCGATCCTACGCCACTCTCATATTTTCGCGAATTAAGTCAATTTTATCGGCAGTCAATTGCACAAGTTCTGGGCCTGCCAGTTGTCTCTCTCCCACTTCGTTCCAACATAACGGCGTTCGACACTTACGTCCGTATAATGCTTCAAATGGCGCCGCTTGGATACTTGCGTGATAGCTGTTGTTATACGAGAATTCTATCAGCGATAGGTGCACTTCCCACGACATGAGGTCTCTGTGCTCAGGGGCCAGATCAGCAATTTGTCCATCAAGGTTGATTCTTCCAACAACCTACTTGGTCAAATTCTGGACCGCCTGAACGCCCTCACGGTCCCTGTCTCCTACTTCACTACGGATGACCGCGCAAAGTTAGGGATGACAGCGGACTTCATCCTTCAGGCCACCTCAGCTACCCTGGCCTAGAAGACAGGGCTGCTGATACCTCTGTTGCAGTTGCTGCTGCTGCTGCTGATGTTGCTGATCCCTCCCCCGATGTTGATGATGACAAAGAGGGGGAGAAGAATAAAGAAGACCTTCCCAGTACGCTGAGGGGAAGGAAGACACTGAAGATCCCTCTCTATATGAGGGGGAGAAAGAGGAAGAAAAGGAACCCACTCCTCCCTCATCTCCCTGCATACCTGAAACAATTGAAGTCCCTTTTGAAGAAGAAGAGGATGAAGAGGAGGAAGAGGGAGTGGAGATCCTTGATGAGGAACCCTCTTCACACCCTGGTGGCCAGGATGATGATCATGATGATGATGATGATGAAGAAGAAGAATGCTGGTTCCAACCTGCAACCATCAGGGTCCCTGAACCCAAGGGGGTTGTGCTCACTGAAGCAGGGGAGACGACAAAGAAGTCTCCAGCCAAGAAAGCTCCCACAGGCAACCAAAAGGGATTTGCTCCCTCAGGGAACTTGGCTATTCTCTACACAGCTGAGAATCTTCCAACTTCTCAGGTATGCCTATCTCTAATCCCTTACACTGCTTCTATATTCCCTCTTCACAAAACCATCTCCTCAAACACTTAGCCATTTTATCATATCTTTTTCTCATCCTCATAAGATCTAACTTTTTGATCTTTTGATTCAGCTAGTCCTCTCCCGTGCTTGAGGATCCTGTTGAAGCTCCCCAACAACAAATAATCCTAACTACTATAGTTGATGCCTCTACAATAATCTCAGTCTTAGTGATGGAGACTGATAATCAAGAAGAAGAAGAAGAGCTGCTCTCGCACCCAAACAGACCCTCTCGACCACTTCAATGGTCAGGGGATGATGATCTTAATAGAAGAGCATCAATGATTCAAAAGCTAGAAAGTCAGAGCCGACAAATCGTCCCTCCATCCAGCCTTAACTTCCTGACGCCTGAAGAAATTGATGAAGCCATCAGGGCTGAAAAACTTCTTGTTGAAAAACAGAAGTCCGAGCTTAAAAATAAAGAGTTCGCTCTTCAAATTGCTCAGCGTTCTGTGATTGATAAGAAGCTGAAAAAAATCCTCTCAAGGTTCAAGAAGCTCTGCTAAAGGAGGTTGGAGAGGAAAATCAAAAGAAGGCAAACGTCAGCGTTACTACTTTGAATTGGTGCAAGAAGAAGATTGATTTCAGATACCATCCAAGTCGGATCGTCAACGTCAACCTGAAGGGAAGAACGGTAAAGGGTGTTCCAATTATAGAGATCACGGTGATCACGGAGAACGAGGAAATCAAGGTGTGTTATGTAATAACCAAGATTCTAAAGGAAAGAATAAGAGTTGGTGGGGGTGGGGGTGTTTTAAATTTGCAACTTCAGGAGGGGCTGATTCGTAATTTTGAAATAAGGGTATAAGACCCACAATGATTGCACAAAACCCTAGTGTTGTCATTCTCCTTGTGACGGCTGTGGGTGTGGAAGCAGAGAGAAAGAGAATCAATCATCAACCTGCATTCTTGGAGGAGAATAGAGAGAATCTCATCATCAAGCAATCTAGGTGTTCCGCTTAGAGATCTGAAGCTAAGTGAGAAGTAGCGAGCAAGATCAGGTGAGTTTTTCTAACTAAATACGTGTTTTAATGTGATTCCAAAAGTAAGGAAGTAATATGAAATGGTTTATTTATGCTAAATGATGAATGTTTGGAAAATCAATTTAAAGTGTATGCATACATTATTGATAGCTGCGAATTGGCTAAGTCGGGGGGAGTGGCCCGCCAGTGCTCATACCGGGGGGGGGGGGGGGGGGGTGTCCCGTTTAAACCATGGGAGGAGTGACCCAGCAAGGCAGTGTGAGACTGACACGTTGTCACATCCGAGTGACTTCAGTGTGCCATTTGCATGTGTGATTGTTACATGAAAGCTTTGTTTAAAGTTGTGATTTACACTTGTTATGAACTATTTTAAATATTTGATAATGAAACTGTTGCCACTAAAGGGAGCTCACTAGACCTCATGGTCTAACCCTCGCTTTTCTAAACTAAACCTATTCAGGGAAGACGTTAGTAGGAAGCTCTGGAAAGGGAAAGGAGAAGAGCTAAGGTGTGGATGCTGTTAGGCGATAGCTATTCCTAGTTATCCTTTATATTTCAGTTTATAAACTGAAGTTGTGTATAGGTTGCTTACGCAAACCTAGTTTTAAGACGGTTGTAATTGAGAAAATTTTGGGACCCTTTTTAGCTGATTAATATTTAATGCTATGTTATGCTTTATTTTTGTTTGGGTTGTTACAATTGGTATCAGAGCCATAGTTTAAGGGATTTAGGTGACCGAATGGGCCTAGACTTAAACTGTGGGAGTAGAAATCACAACTGAGAATCAGGAAAGCGTTAGGAGAGCACTATAATAGGGATAAAACTAATAGGGTAGCGAGGACAGTCATGTAAGGTAGATTCGGGGTTACACCTGGCCAGTGTAATTGCGAATTTACAGGTACATGTATGTGCTTAATTTGCCTTATTATTCGGGAGTTGTAGTCTTGAGTTGTTTATTATTGGCATGTTCACGGAATCAAGAATGTCTGAAAGAAATTTGAGGAGTAGATCCGTGCCGGTAGTGGGTACGATTCCGATTGCTAGGGAGATTTGCATGGAGGAAATTCTGGAGGAGGAACCGTTGAATCCTCCGAGGCGGGCAGCCACCCGCGGAAGGGGCGGAGGCCGAGGAAGAGGACGAGGAAGACCGCCGCTGCGAGCTACCTCTCAGGCGGTGGGGACTGGCGTGGCAACTCAAGGAGGGAAAAAGATGTCGACCACCCGTCGGGCTAAGAGTGTGGGAGCACCTGAAGTTCGTGAGCCTTTAAATCAAGAAAGTACCACCTCGGTAGGCGGAGGGAGTCAGTCGAACAACCTGAGGAGAAACCGGAACCAAGCGTTTGTGACGGAGGAAACGTTCACTGCGGAAATGGGCAAACTGCAAGAGACTTTGCAAGCATTGTTGGAAAATCAATTTAAGACCACGTCGGAGGGACGATCTAAAAGTAGGAACGAGACGAAGACCGAGGCGTCTAGCCTACCTCCGACTGTGGTGGGAGATCATTCGTTTGTGGCTAATGAACCGAAGACAACGAAAGGATGTACTTTTAAGACTTTTGCGTCGTGCAAACCTCCATCTTTCAGCGGGGAACGCAATCCAGTCTTGGCTCTGAGATGGATCTGCGAGATGGAACTAGCTTTTGACACAAGTAAGTGTGTTGAGGAAGACAAGGTGCTGTTTGCCATGTCTATGATGAAGGCAGATGCCATCTTTAGGCGGGATGTCGAGACTGGAGGTAAGGGTTTAGAGATAGCAAAGACAACTACCTGGGAGTTGTTCACTAAGAGGTTCAAAGCTCAGTTTTGCCCGGTGGCGGCCGTTAAGAAGCTTGAGGAGGAATTTCTAGGGTTGGAACAAGGGGAAATGTCAGTACAAGAGTATACGTCAAAGTTTATTGAGAAAGCCCGATTTACCGAACTGTATGTACCTACTGAGGAGAGGCGCATAAAGAGGTACATCTGGGGATTGAAGAGCAGCGAGAGGGAGTTGGTTCAGGTAAAGGATCCCATTACTTTTCAAGCTGCGATAGATACTGCGGAACTCACGGAAAAAGAGAAGAACAGGCAGATGTCAGAGAGAGCCTGGGATAAATGGAAGTGGGAAGGCCCGAATCGTGATGTTAAGAGGCCAAGTGCTCCTAGACCCGAGCTGCGGGTGGGACCCAGAGCAGGAGAGAACCCTTGTAGAAAGTGTAACCGGATGCATAAAGGGGAATGTTTGGCGGATAAGGAGGGGTGTTTCAAGTGTGGAAAGACGGGGCACATGGCACGAGATTGTCGTAGTTCGAGATCATGTTATCAGTGTGGTTCACCAGACCATGTCAAGATGGACTGTCCACAGTTAAAGAGGGGATTTGCTGGGGGGGAGGGGGGGCTATGGTGGTAATAGTGGTGGAAGAGACGGAGATAGAAAGGTGGAGCCTGCTCGCGCCAAGGCGAGGGCTTTCCACATGTCGGCAGAGGAAGCAGTGAATACGCCAGATGTGGTGACAAGTATTTTCCCTATTGACTCGACTTTTGCTAAAGTACTGTTTGATTCGGGTGCCAATCGTTCTTTTGTGTCTCCTAATTTTATTCGGAAATTGTAAGTGAAACCCAAGAGGTTGAACTTTGGGTTTGAGGTAGAAGTAGCGGATGATAGTCGAGTCTGGGTTAAGGAGGTCTATGAGGGGTGTAGCATTGATGTAGAGGGTCATTTGTTTCCATTGCGTTTGTACCCTATGGGCATGGGGGAGTTTGATGTGATAATAAGAAGTTGATTCGCATCACCTTGCCTGATAAGAAGGAAGTAGTAATCTATGGGGATCGTCGGGATAGGAAGTCGTGTATGATATCTATGATGAAAGCTAGGCGATGTTTGGGGAAGGGATGTCTGGGGTATTTAGCCTACGTGCTAGATGCTAAGAAAGAGAAGAAGGGAGTGGAAGATGTGCCCATAGTAAGTGAGTACCCGGAAGTGTTTCCGGATGACTTGACCGGTCTGCCCCAGATCGTCAAGTAGAGTTTAGAATAGATTTGATGCCTGGAGCGGCACCGATTGCGCGTACGCCCTATCATCTGGCACCAGCAGAAATGAAGGAGATGATGACGCAGTTGCAAGAGCTACTCGACAAGGGTTTCATTCGTCCGAGCCCATCGCCTTGGGGAGCGCCGATACTAATTGTTAAGAAGAAGGATGGGTCTATGCGGATGTGCATAGACTATCGGGAGCTCAATAAGGTAACAGTTAAGAACAAGTACCCGCTTTCGAGGATTGATGACCTCTTCGACCAGTTGCAAGGTGCAAGCTATTTCTCGAAGATAGACTTGAGATCGGGTTACCATCAGCTGAAGGTGAGAAAGGAAGACGTGCCTAAGACGGCCTTTCGCACAAGATATGGACACTACTAGTTTTTAGTTATGCCCTTTGGCCTGACTAATGCCCCAACAGTGTTCATGGAATTAATGAACAGGGTGTGTAGTTCGTTGCTGGACAAGTGTGTAATCGTCTTCATTGACGACATCCTGATCTACTCCCAATCCCGTAAAGATAACGAGGAGCACCTTCGGGCGGTTTTGGAATTGTTGAAACGCGAGACGTTGTACGCTAAGTTCTCAAAGTGCGAGTTCTGGTTGAGAGTAGTTCAGTTTCTAGGTCACGTGGTGTCGGTGGATGGTATCAAAGTAGACCCGACTAAGATCGAAGCAATTAAAGATTAGGAACCGCCAAAGTCGCCATTAGAAGTAAGAAGTTTTCTTGGGTTGGCAGGATACTACCGGAAGTTCATTCAAGACTTCTCTCGAATAGCCATACCATTGACCGCATTGACGAGGAAGAATGTCAAGTTCGTTTGGACCGAAGCTCAAGAGGCCGCATTTGAGAAGTTGAAGGAAAGTCTGAGTAGCGCTCCAATTTTGTCGCTACCAGATGGATCTGAAGGATTTGTAATTTACAATGATGCTTCCAAGCTTGGGTTAGGGTGTTTACTGCTGCAAAATGGAATGGTGATTGCCTACGCATCTCGACAGTTGAAAGATCACGAGAAGAACTACCCTACACACGATATGGAGCTAGAGGCAGTGGTGTTCGCTTTAAAGATATGGCGACACTACTTGTATGGAGTGAGGTGCGAGATCTACACCGATCACAAGAGTCTTAAGCATCTCTTAGATCAGAAGGAGTTGAACACGAGACATAGGAGATGGGTGGATCTGTTGAACGATTATGACTGTGAAATCCTTTACCACCTGGGTAAAGAGAATGTGGTTGCTGACGCGTTGAGTCGGAAGGGAATCGACTAAAGTAGTGGCCTTCAGGGTCGAGGCGACTTCAGGTCTCCTGGACGAGGTCAAGAAGTCTCAAGAGGAGGCGTTGTTAGAAGGAAATGTAAAGAGTGAAAAAATCGTTGGACAGTAGTGGTTTGAGGTATTTGAAGAACCGGGTGTGGGTTCCCAAGTTAGGGAACTTGAGGGTAAGCATTCTGGAAGAAGCGATAGGTCGCGATATTCTATACACCCAGGGACGAATAAGATGTACCGAGACTTAAGGCAGTTTTACTGGTGGCCAGGAATGAAGAAGGACATCGCTCACTTCGTGGAACGATGTGTGACGTGTCTGAAGGTTAAAGCAGAACATCAACGAAAATATGGGGAACTTCAGTCTATAGAGATACCAGTATGGAAATGGGATAACATAACCATGGATTTTGTTACGAAATTACCAAGGACTCCGAAGGGTCACGATGCAATATGGGTGATTGTGGATAGTCTCACCAAGTCCGCACACTTTCTTCCAATCAGAGAATCCGATCCATTGCAGAAGTTAGCACGGTTATATATTAATGAGACCGTGTCAAGGCACGGAGTGCCGCGATCTATTGTGTCCAATCGTGATAGTCGGTTTACATCATCGTTTTGGAGAAGTCTTCTGCGAGAGTTGGGCTCGCAATTAAAGCTGAGTACAGCTTACCATCCTCAGACCGATGGTTAAAGCGAGAGAACCATCCAAACATTAGAGGATATGCTCCGAGCATGTGTAATAGATTTCAAAGGATCGTGGGAAGTGCACTTGCCCCTGATAGAGTTCTCGTATAACAACAGTTACCATGCGAGTATCCAAGCAGCACCATTCGAAGCCTTTTACGGGCGAAAGTGTCGGACGCCGTTGTATTGGAACGAAGTGGGATAAAGACAGTTAGCAGGTCCAAAAATTGTGCAAATGACTGTGGATAAGATAGAACTAATCCGCGAGAAAATAAGGATCGCGCAGGATCGGCAAAGAAAGTATGCAAACAAAATAAGAAAACCTATCGAGTTTCAAGTGGGTGACAAAGTGATGTTAAAAGTCTCGCCTTGGAAAGGAGTAACGAGCTTCGGAAAGAAAGGAAAGTTGAGGCCGAGATACGTGGGGCCTTTCGTCATTATTGAACGAGTTGGAGCAGTAGCCTACAAGTTGGACCTGCCGGAAGAATTAAAGGGAGTTCACCCAATATTTCATGTTTCGAACCTAAAGAAGTGTTTGGCCGAGTCAGATGTGGTCGTTACTTTGGAGGATATCAGTGTCGATGAGAGGCAGACGTACGTAGAGGAACCGGTAGAGATCATGGACAGTAAGATCCGAAAGTTAAGGAACAAGGAGATCAAATTGGTAAAGGTCCAGTGGCGGTTTCATAAGGGCCAAGAGGCCACTTGGGAGGTAGAGACAGACATGAGGTCCAAGTACCCTCAGCTTTTCGACAATGGAATTCCGGGGACGGAATTCTTTTGAGGGGGAGGTGTTGTAATAACCAAGATTCTAAAGGAAAGAATAAGAGTTGGTGGGGGTGTTTTAAATTTGCAACTTCAGGAGGGGCTGATTCGTAATTTTGAAATAAGGGTATAAGACCCACAATGAATGAACAAAACCCTAGGTGTTGTCATTCTCCTTGTGACGGCTGTGGGTGTGGAAGTAGAGAGAAAGAGAATCAATCATCAACCTGCATTCTTGGAGGAGAATAGAGAGAATCTCATCATCAAGCAATCTAGGTGTTCCGCTTAGAGATCTGAAGCTAAGTGAGAAGTAGCGAGCAAGATCAGGTGAGTTTTTCTAACTAAATACGTGTTTTAATGTGATTCCAGAAGTAAGGAAGTAATATGAAATGGTTTATTTATGCAAAATGATGAATGTTCGGAAAGTCAATTTAAAGTGTATGCATACATTATTGATAGCTGCGAATTGGCTAAGTCGGGGGGAGTGGCCCGCCAATACTCATACCGGGGGGGGGTGTCCCGTTTATGCCATGGGAGGAGTGACCCATCAAGGCAGTGTGAGACTGACACGTTGTCACATCCGAGTGACTTCAGTGTGCCATTTGCATGTGTGATTGTTACATGAAAGCTTTGTTTAAAGTTGTGATTTACACTTGTTATGAACTGTTTTAAATATTTGATAATGAAACTGTTGCCACTAGAGGGAGCTCACTAGACCTCATGGTCTAACCCTCGCTTTTCCAAACTAAACCTTTTCAGGGAAGACGTTAGTAGGAAGCTCTGGAAAGGGCAAAGAGAAGAGCTAAGGTGTGGATGTTGTTAGGCGATAGCTATTCCCAGTTATCCTTTAGATTTCAGTTTATATTCTTAGTTGTGTATAGGTGGCTTCCGCAAACCTAGTTTTGAGACGTTGTAATTGAGAAAATTTTGGGACCCTTTTTAGCTGATTAATATTTAATGTTATGTTATGCTTTATTTTTGTTTGGGTTGTTACATGCTACATATCAAAGATCGAGGCCTATGGTTTGGATGAATGGTTGGAAATCAGGACTGCAATCAGCGAACAAGATCAAGCTTCAAATCTTATGTCGAAAAGTTTTTAAACAAACTTATCGACAAAGTGTCTTTAGTGATCGACTTGCCTCCTCCGCCAGCGCTCCTCCAGAATTAAAGAGCTAAGCCTGCAAAGAAGAAACGTGCATCCTCTTCCTCAGGGCCTGCTCTCCGCAATGAAACCGGGATTGAATTCTCAAGGAAAGCAGTGCTCGGACCTCCACCTGATCTATCAGCCCTCAACCTCTCACTGCCACTTGATGAATCCTTCGTCCCTGGACGAGTGGTCGGTGAGCCCCTTGGCATCGTCTTCTATGACTGGAATGGTAGGAAATGCTTTTAACTCTTCTCTGAATTACCTATCACTCCAGTGAACCAACTCAAAGACCTTATCTATTGGTGTGATTTAACAAGACCCGGACTCTTCCTGAAGCCCCAAGTGTTGAATGAAGCAAAACTAAGAAGACAACATGGAGAAAAAGTCTCTGATTGAATGATCCCAACGACAAACTCCTTTGACGAAATGCTCTTCAAAGATGAACCCTTCTAGCTGATAGATCTTCTTGTACTCTTCTATCTATAAGCTGTAAACTTTTTGTACTTGTATTTATTTCATTGTACTTGTACTTTTTCAACTTCCCTTGTAATCTTATTCTACGAAGTGATGAAAAAATTCAATGAAGTACTTTACTCCATCAGTACTAGAAAAGATCCCTGAAAACAGTAAATGGGACATGCATATACGAGTCCTTTTTATCCTTATGTTTTTAACTTAGCAATTTTCTTATGTTGCTTTGTCATCATCAAATAGGGAGAGATTGTTGATCCAAACCCTTCAGTGATTTGATGATGACCCTTAGTATCATTTAGTGAAAATTATAAGTAAACATTATGTATTAGTGTTTCACCATCAACGATAAGAAAACTGAGTCTGTTCAGTATCGTTGATGGGGAACCACTGCTCTTTATTTGTTTCTTAGTGATAAATATACATCAGTGATAACTGAGCCTGTTCAGTTTTGCTGATGATCACTGATTTATTATTTGTAGATGTTTGCTTGTAATCCCTGAAGACAAGTTTCACGACAAAGGAGTTCATCGCTGAATCGAAGACAAAGCTGATGAACAAGTGACAAGTCTACTAATGATCTGATGCGGATATCAGTGAAACCAAGACATGTCCACAACATGCAATATTTCAAGTAGAAGACTTCAACGATAGTTGACCTTCATTCAGGTCTCACTGAAGAAGATCAACTCAGCGATCGTTGATCATGAAGCCTGCTCTACAAGAAATGTTTGTCTTATATCCTTGCACACTTTTGTACGATTTGTCAGAAGGACATGCCTTTGTCCAGAATCGTACAAACCACTCTGTCACTACACTGTTCACCATGCGGCCAAAAGCATGTTTGCAAAAGTCAGAAGAATGCATCCAACCCAATAGTGACACGTGTAAAGTCCTCCTGACATGCATTAAATGCATGTAGTATAAATAAGAGGATTGCACCTTCATTTCGAAGGTGGCTATCCCTGAGCTTACTTCGCGCCTTAGAAAATTATCCTTAATTTTCTTTCCTTCTTTCTTTCTTATTCTTAGTGCAAGAATACTTAGTGTTTCTCATAGTTTGTTTAGATTGAGTCTTGTACTTAGTCTTATTCCGCAACAAGCTGTAAATTGTTTGATTTATCAATAAAACAATTTAGAAAGATAAAAATCTTGTGTTTGTATTCAACCCCCCCCCCCCTTCTACAAACTTAATACTTGTATAACCCTTCGGGACCAACAGTTGCGTTAAATGCAAGAGGGAGGATGAATTATGGCAGAAAGCAGAAATCGCACTTACAATGGAGAGAAAAACGTATTTCTTCTCGCTTCAAAATAACCCCAAAACTCCCTAAAAGTCGGACCTCTTATTTAAAGCCCAGCTCATCGTCGGCGATAGTGCCCATACGAGAGTGACAATGGCATTATCTCCTGTCACTCTCGCAGAAGATGTACCGCAACCCAACCCCATCCCGCGACTATGCCCATGCGAGAGTGACCATGTCTCGCCTGTCACTCTCGCTCAATCTGTACCGAGCCCTATGGTCCTGGGGCGATTGTGCAATCGCGACTATATCCCTGGCATTATCGTTGGGCATAGTCCCCGGTCTCATTCTGGTTCCAAAATTCTGATCATCCGGCACGGTGAGTCCCACCAAGTTACCAACTATGCTCATGCAAGGTTTCATGCACACACGGGGTTCTAAACCAAAGACCGTAATGCGTCAAAGCAAAACTCTAAACATACACATGGGTTGAAATACACAGTACCGAGGGAATTCAAATTAGATAACAACAAGGGGTGAGTCCACTTACAAGGGGGGAAATTTGGAGTGTTACATACTAGTAATCCAAACATCGTTAAACCTATTTATTTTGAATGATTAATTTCTTGGGCAATTTTTTTTAAACTAGTAAATAATCGAACTTTTAGAAATTGTACATCATTTTTAACCAAAAAAACAACCTATAACCAGTCAAGGAATGCTTTAAAGTAAAAAAAACAATTTTAAATCAGTTTTACCTTTCTCAAACGTAACACCCTTCAAAATTTTTGCACCGAACGACATCGCTCCCCATCGCCGTTTCTTCTATATACTGCTCATCATTGTCGTTGGCCTGTACCATCTATCTATATCTTTTTGATCTGTTTTTTTCGTCTTTCGATTCTTCCTCTTTTACAACAATTTAATTAATTGAAGTACATATAGACAAATCAAAAAAGGGAGAATGGAAAAACAAAAGAAACTGATCAAAAAGAAGAGATCAATGGTAGGGACCACCAACTATGATGGACGATGATAGAGAGCGGATGACGATGGGGCAGTGAGAGGTGGTTAGGGGAGCGATGACGTTGGATACGAGGGGTTTGAATGACATAATTCATAAGGTTTATGAACGGTAAACTAATTTAGATGTTATTACTTTAAAATCTTCTAGCCGGTTATAAATAATATTTTTGGATTAAAATAATTTAGGTAACCAATTTCAAAAAGTTGACCGTTTATTTATTCAAAAATTATAATTTTTTGAAAGACAACATATTATTAAAATAAAAAGGAGCAATACAAGGAAGAAAAATCCGAGAAATATTGCAAGGTGCAATAAACAAGACTAAAGGAAAATTAAAAAAAAACAAATGATTAAGCAAAAAGACAAAACATTGATTAGGCCTAACGAAAGATACCTCAGGGCCTGTTTGGAAGTGGCTTAATGAAGCCTTCAGCTTATTCGGTCAGCCATGTTGTGTTGTTTGGAAGTGGCTTAATGATTTAGAAGAGAGCTTACCGAATAAGATTTTAGAGGGAACCCTTATGGACTCAGACATCACATTTCCATCCCTACCCCTGTAAAATACATGAGAGAAATAACTCTGCTTCTCCCATCTCTCTCGATCTTCTTCTCCCATCTCTCTCGATCAAAACCTAGGTCCTTTCTTCAAGATTGAAACGTAACTCCCTGTTTCTCCCATCTCTCTCGATCTGCTTCTCCATCTCTCTCAATCGAAACCTAACTCATGCTTCAAGATCGAAGGTTCAAGAACGAAGGTTCAAGGGTCTCACTGGGTTGAACGGACCCCTTCTCCTCTGCTTCTTGTTCAAGATCGAAGGTTTCAAAGGTTTTTCCAACTTCTCGTTCTTCATATCTGCAAGTTGCTGATTTTAGGGATTTGGGATTTGGGTTTGATTTCTTGTAGTTAAACATCTGTGTTCAATGATGTCTTGCAAGTTTCTGATTTTAGGGATTTTGAGGATTTGGGTTTGAAATTTTCTGATGGTTTGTGCAGATGGTTTGTTTTGAGGATTCAATTTTATTGATGTTCTTAAAAAAATTATCAATCTGTGTTTAGATTCATAATTTTGGAGATCAATTCATTCATCTTGGGTTTTGTTTTGCTTGCAATGTTGTCAAGAGATCAATAAAACAAGAAACAACTAGAAGGGTAAAATAGTCAATCTTGACATTCACACCGTTTGTTCAGCATAACAAACAAACAGCAAGATATCATAATCTATAAAGACAGATAAATCCAGACAGACATCTATATCCACACAGGACTTAATGAAAAACCAACCAAACAGCCCCTCAATGATGTAAGGTCAACTCATCCATTAAAGGAGAGGCAAGATGGATGTTGGTCCCGAAAGGCCTATACAAGTTTGTAGAAGGGGGAGGGGGGGGGGGGGGGTTGAATACAAACACACTATTTTACTTTTCTAAATTGTTTATTGATAAATCATTAACAATTTACAGCTTGTTGCGGAAACAAGATTAAGGATAAACCTAAATCTAAACAAGTTGGAACACTAAGGTTTCTTGCACTAAGAAAGATAAGGAGATTACTAATAAAATCCTATCTTGAGAGAGATTTGAACTTGTCCAGAGTTAGCAAGTTACTTCAAATGAAGTGAGTTCATCTCTTTATATACTGCATGCATTTAATGCAATTCAGTATACACTTTACACGTGTCATCAGCGGATTGGTTGCATGTCATTGACCTTGGTTGACAACCTTAGTAGCCGTAAAGATGAACAGTGTAGTATCAAAGTGGTTGTACGATTTCAGATTTTCGGAGGTTCTTTTCTGACATTTCGTACGGCGGCGTGCAAGGGAGGTTAAGACAAAAGTACTTTGTACGGAGGACTTCATGATCAGCTTTCGTTGATTCAGCGATTATCATTTACTATTCAGCGAATGATAAAGTTCAGCGATAGCTGAAGTCTTGTACTTGATACTTCACGTTGAGTGGACAAATCTGAGTCTTCGCTGATCCGCATCAGTTCATTAGTTAGACTTGTCGCTGGTTCTTGAGCTTGATCTTCGACTTCAGCGTAGAACCTTTGTTGACGTGAAACTTGTCTTCAGGGATCATAAGTAAACAACTAACTTATCAGCGATCACCATAAGGACTGAACAGACTCAGAGCATTATGGTGAACAGTGTTCGCTGAATGTTTAATTTAAAGAGCGAGAGTTCCTATCAGCGGTACTGTAAGATCTTAGTACTTATCAGCGATAGTGAAACTCTGATACATATTGTTTACTTACAATTTTCACTAAGTATTTAAGAGAGGGTCATTATCAAATCACTGAGGGTTTGGATCAACAATCTCCCCCTATTTGATTATGACATAGCAACAAAGAAAATTGCTATTTAATGAAAACATAAGGATAAAAAGAACTCATAAAATATTTGTCCCTTTTACTGTTTTCTGGGATCTTTTCAGTACTGATGGAGTAAAGTACATTCGCTGAAATCTTTCTTTAAATCTTTGAATCAGATTACAATGAAGAACAGAAAGATTACAAGTACAAGCGAAATAAATTACAAGTACAGAAGGATAACTGATACAATAGAGAAAAAGGAGATTATATCAGTTTTCAAAAGGTTCTTCCTTAATGAGAAGTTCATCAAGGGTCGTCTTTTCAGTGGGAATCATCCAGTCAGGAACCGTTACACCTTGTTTTCTTTTCTTCAGCGCTTCTTGAAAGATCAAGGGTTTTAGGTGTCGTGCCTGAATGTCCTTTCTGAAGTCACACCAGTAGATAAGATCTCTGAGCTGTTCGATTGGAGTGATTGGGAGCTCAGCGATCCGTTGAAAGCATTTACGTCCGTCGTAGTCAAGAAAGAATATTCCATAAGGATTACTGATGACTTTACCAGGGACGAAAAGTTCACATGGTGGTAAAGAGATGTCAAGGGCAGATAGATCAGGATCAGGACCAAGCACTTCAGCGCGAGAGAAACCAATTCCAGTTTCATTTCGTATGACAGGTCCTGAGTTTGAATCTTGACGTTTCTTCCTTGGAGAGCCCCTTTTTCTTTTCGGCTTTAGATCAGGAACATGAGGAATATCCACACAAGAAGATATCAAGTCGATATGTCTGTTTATCAGCTTTTCGAAATGATTCTTGTACTTAGATTGTGATGGTTGGATAGCTAACCTCATCTCCAGCCATTCAGAGAGACCATACCTTTTTACAGTGTCAGCGCGAAAGGTTTCAGATGTGCCATCTTCTCTGAACATTTTGATGTCAACAATAGGTACTCCGATAGATGTTCTTCCAGAGATGAATACCTTGTTGATCTTCGCTGGACGATATCTGAAGTGAATTTTCTCTTTACACCAGATCAAGGTGGTCTGAGAAACTTCAGTTTTCTTTTCCACGATCTTCTGGGCTTCTTCCCACAGCTTTCGTTGGATTTGAATGGGAACACGCTTCAGCTTGGGGTCTTTGACAGATTCTTGAGTGAGCTTGATGGCGTATTCTCTGTCTTTCTCTTCAGTTTCCTTCCTTTCAGCAATGAGGCGTTCAGCTCTAAGGTGGTCCTGGTATTCAGCTTTTGAAATTCTGAACTTGGGAGGAACTGAAGGCAGTTGATCAGGCCTTAGAATGATTCGCTGATCCTCGAATCGCTTTATTATTTCTTCTCTTCTCTTTTGATCCTCTTCACTCAGCCTTTGAGGAACTGAGGAAGGTCTCTTATTGTGCGAGAGAGGTTGTTCTTCTGGTTCATCAGTCTCAGAGATCAAATCCAAGACTGGGATTATTTCATCAGCAGCAGCTGGCTTTATTTGTGAAGTCGCAACAGTAGAACCTTCAGCGACATCCTCAAACAGGGGAGAGGACTAGCTGAAAAGCAGCGATCTTACAGATAAGAACTGGGTAGAAGAACTTGGGTAGAAAAGATAGAAAAATAATGTGGATGTGTAGAGAGGTTTGTGGAGTAGAGAACTTATTGAGTTGTTGAGAAGTTCAGGGAAGGAAAAAGTAAAGTTTTAGTGTACCTGACAAACCGGCTTTTCAAATAGGATCGCTAGATTTTCATCTTCAGCGAGGCCTTTGTCTTTGCTTTTCTCAGCGCCAGAGGCTGAGGGCTTTGTCTTTGTCTTCTCCCCTGATGGTTCTTTTATTGAGATTCCTTTAAGAGCTTTGATCCTTGGGGCAGGTTTGACGATAAAGAAATCATCGTCATCTTCATCATCATCGTCATCCTTTCTTGGAGAGAAGGATGGTTTGTCGTCAGGGATGTCGATGTCTTCATCTTCTTCTGCTTCGGATTTCTCAGCATCTTCTTCGAGTTGCTCCCCCTCAGATACAGAGGCGAGCTTCTCGGTTCCCTCAGGGTTTTCATCTCCCTGAGGTCCAGCGGTTAGATCTTCATTCCTCTCTCCCCTGATAGATTCATCATGGGAAAGGTCTTCAGCGCTTTTGTTCAGATCTTCAGCGCTTTTCTCCCTGGAATGTTCAGCGCTCTTCTCCCCCTCTTTTTCATGATGACTGGGGGAGGAATGGGCAGACTCAGCATCGGTGTTATCTCTGTCTTCTGGGCCAGAGATTTTCACACAACCTTCAAGCTTTGCTATTCTGTCTTCTAGGCCAGAAATAGCAGGCGTGATTTTCCTCAGCTCTGTGCGATCATCCTCTGTGAAAGATTCCAAAATAGGGACAGGGGCAGGAGCAGGAGCTGGACTATTTGCCTTGTTTACCAGTGTCTCGATCATCGTCTTCATAGAACCAACGTCGGTCTTTACAGAGCCTAAGTCAGTCTTGACCTCTGACATATCACCCTCGAGTTTTGCAACCGATGTCTTCAGCGTTGTTACTTCGCTGGACATGGTCGAAACTGATGTTTTGAGGCTTGTGTAGTCAGTGTAGATGTCACAGAGCACCTTGGCAAAATCGCTGAGCGTCTTATCAAGACTCTTGATGTCTTCAGTGGAAGCTTTCTTCTCCACCACCGTTGTCAGCTTTGTCAAGTTCTCTCCAGCGTTTGTTACAGCTGTTGAGTTGTTGGAGAGAGTGGTGGTGAGACTGGACAGCTTTGTTTCCACGGACTTCAGAGAGGCGTTGATGTCTCCCAAATTAGGACCTGTAACATATAAGTACTTGTGAACAAAGGAAAGCTCAGAAGTTTCAGGTTTAGTTACAGTGTTTAAGGTGGGATTTGTACCTGCAGAAGGATTGATGAACTCGTCAAAGTTGCAAGTTCCTGAGTAGTGTTCCATATCCTCTTCGAAAGTACGGTGAGGTATGGTGAACTCTGCAGGTCCTTTCTTCATCATTTGTTGAGAAGCATCAGCGGCGGCTTCTGGAATGATGGCATCTCCAGTGTTCGCTGGAGGAGTGTCCAAGTGAGTGGAGGGAGAAGCGAAGGTTAAGATTGGGGTTCGGGTTCTGAGTTCAGCGTTGGAATCGCTGACAATCACTTCATCAGTCTTTTGAGAGACTGAGGGAGGTTGGGTAGTTTCCAAGTTTCTAACCTCAGCGTTTGGAGACGCTGAAGTCTGGATTGGAGGGATGGCTTGCACGGGTGTGGCAGAGCGTACCACGGAACTTTCCTTCAGCTCTTCAGAATGAGCTGAGGAGTCTTCAGCATGGAATTGCTGGGGTTGCTCCTTGGTTTTCTTGATCCTTTTGGAATCAAGTTGGGTGTGTGAGGGTTTCCTTTTCTTAGAAGGAGAGGATTTTGTGGCCGGGGTATCAGCGATGGGTATTGTCGCTGAAGGAGCCACAGAAAGCGGAGAATTTAGAAGAGTGAGAAGAGTAGAGAGACGTACCTCATTGGCGACAGGCTTGAAGTCGAGAACCTTAGGGCCAATCTGAGAAAGTTTCAGATCACCCTCTTCAGGATAGCTGTCCTTCAGGCCATATTGAAAGATGGCGCTGATGAATCGTGGGTAAGGAACCCATGCTGGTCTGTCAGCGGCAGAATCGACACGTTGAATCAGGTCTTCATAAATAATGGAGGCCCCGTCAATATTTAGACCTTTCAGCAGTGCGTATCCCATGGACTGCTGAGGTTGGGCGGCTTGATCAGAAGATCCGGATTTTGCTGTCATGCAGCTGATCAGGTGAGCGAAGATAAAATTCATCTCGCTGGGCATCTTGGATTTCTTTATCAGCGTCAGTTTCTTCTCAGGCTTCTTGTCCCTTCCAATATCCCAGATATAACCCATTGCGTCAAGGAAAGCAATGATTGCTTCTCTGTCAGCATGCTTTTTATTGTCAGGGAATGGAATGAAGGGTTTTTCTTTGGTGGCATTTGGGAAGTTTAGGGCTTTGCGGATAATGGCGGGTGTGATCTTGATGGTGCCATACTCGGTATCGCTGAGTATGCAGTCTATGGTTTTGGATGGATCTTTGGCAGAGGGTAGCTCAGTGTGTCTGGCAGAGTACCAGAACTGGGATAAGAGTCGCTGACTGGCAGGAGGTGTTATGGTCAGGGCTGTGTAGATGGGGCTGTTCTTCAGAAAACTTACAGCATCGTCCAGATGTGATACTTGCTTTCGAGGAGGAAACTCGAGAAGAGCTGAGAGGTTGTTGGCCTTAGTCCAATCGAGTTGATACAGCTCGAACTTAACCTGGGGGGCTTTGAAAATGTCCATTTCCTCAGAGTCAGTGGAGATGGACTCAGCGGTAACATTCAGCTTTGAAGATGCCATATCACTGTATTATCAGTTCAACCAAAGATGTTAACAAAAAAAGAATTATCTTAATGTGGAAAGAAATTTCCGTTAAGATATTTCGAATCTTGTCCATTTCATTCAGACAAAAAATGTCTTAATGAAGATTAGGGTTTTTCTTGATTTTAAAAGAAAAGTAAAACCCATAAAATCTTGTATTCCAGTTTCTAAAAGAAAAATGGATACGAAAGAAGAACAAGTTTAAGATTTAGATTTAAAACTTGAAGAACAACCATGAAATGGTTGTGTTCATAAAACCATGAAAGAAATGATTTTATTTTATAAAGTTCTTTTGTTTGATCTTGTTAAAACAAAGAGAAGATCGAAAACAAGTTATACGCATTTGATAAAAGATAAGAACATATTAACCTTGAAGTTTTGATGAATAAGATGATGAACAGTTCTTGAGGTTTTTGAGAGCACAAATGCAACAGAGGATTCTTTTCTTGCAGAGAAAGATTGTTCGCGTAAAAGACAAATATAAACCAAGAGTTGTTTATATAGGGATTTTTAGAGAGAGAAAACCTTGAGCGGGAAAAGGTTTTCATCATGACACGGACACGTGTTTGCATTTGATTGGAAGTTTGAACAAAACGTGCAAACGTGTGTCAGAAAGAAATCGTGCCGAGTGTAATTTGTTGCAATGACGTCACAACTGTCCTTTCACATTCTTTTAGGATGTCTCTGAGGTTTTGAAAAACTCAGGGACTCTTTTGAAAAACATGAAGCACTGAATAGAAAATATCAGTGAAGATTTAAGGAATTTTCAAAATATCGCTGTTAAGGAAGAGATATTCAGCGATGCAATTTATTTTGAAATCTTGCATTTACATGCGATTGTCAGAGAGAGAAAACATACCTGGATATCAGTTTAACCAAGTTTATTCAGAGAGAAGATGATGAAATGGATTATAAAAGTTGATTTTATCCCGAAGCCTATACAAGAATGTATAAACGTATCGTTGATTAAATGTGAACCGCTGAAGATTTTATCCTTCAAAGTTCAGCATTCCAAGCTCGCTGATGAGAAAGTTGAATCTTGTCTCATCAAGAGGTTTGGTAAACAAATCAGCTAACTGATAATCAGTTGGGATAAAATGAAGTTCTATATCACCATTCATCACATGATCTCTGATAAAATGATATCTGATTTCTATGTGTTTTGTCTTTGAGTGTAGCACTGGATTGTTTGCTATAGCGATGGCACTTGTGCTGTCGCAATAGATTGGAATTTTGGAGAGCTGAAGATCATAGTCTAGTAGCTGATTTCTCATCCACAAGACTTGAGAACAGCAGCTTCCAGCGGCTACATACTCAGCTTCAGCTGTGGAAGTGGACACTGAGTTTTGCTTCTTACTTGTCCAACTTACCAGCTTTCTACCCAGGAGCTGACATCCTCCTGTGGTGCTTTTCCTATCCATTTTGCAACCTGCAAAATCACTGTCTGAATAGGCGGTTAGATCGAATCCTGAGTCTTTGGGATACCAAAGACCTAGATTCGCTTGACCCTTAAGATATCGAAAGATTCGCTTTACAGCTTTCATATGGGATATCTTAGGTTCAGCTTGATATCGTGCGCACAGACATGTTGCAAACATAATATCGGGTCGGCTAGCTGTAAGATACAATAGTGAGCCGATCATCCCACGGTACAGCGTGACATTGACAGGAACACCCTTTGTGTCCTTATCAAGTATCAGCGGTGGTGCCATAGGGGTTTTCATAGCTGAACTTTCAGTTAAGTCGAATTTCTTCAGCATATCTTTAACATACTTTCCCTGATTTATAAAAGTTCCTTTTTCAGTTTGCTTAATCTGAAGACCAAGGAAATATGTTAGTTCACCCATCATGCTCATTTTATACTCATCTTTCATTCTATCAGCGAAACGAGTACAAAGCTCAGGGTTAGTAGAACCAAATATAATGTCATCAACATATATTTGAACTAAAATGATATGACCTTTCACTTTTCTAAAAAACAAAGTTTTGTCAATTTTACCTCGCTCAAATTTTTCAATATTGAGATAAGTAGAGAGAGTATCATACCATGCACGTGGAGCTTGCTTTAAGCCATAAAGTGCCTTGTCCAGTTTATAAACATAACCTGGACGTTTAGGATCTGAGAATCCTGGAGGTTGTTCCACATACACTTCTTCATTCAGCTTTCCATTTAGAAATGTTGACTTAACATCCATCTGATGTACAGTGAAGTTTTTGTGTACAGCATATGCTAAGAAAAGACGAATAGATTCAAGTCTTGCTACTGGAGCAAAAGTTTCGTCATAATCTATGCCTTCCTCTTGTCTGTATCCCTGAGCAACAAGACGAGCTTTGTTGCGAGTTACAGTACCATGTTCGTCCAACTTGTTTCGATAAACCCATTTAGTGCCTATCACTGTTTTGTCAGTTGGTCTACGAACAAGTTTCCAAACTTTGTTTCTTTCGAATTCAGTCACCTCTTCTTGCATAGCGCTGACCCAGTTTGGATCTCTGAGGCATCATCTATTTTCTTTGGTTCAGTTAGAGAAATAAAGTTAACAAATAAACAAATATTACCTGCACTTCTACGAGTCTGAATACCATCGTTGGGATCACCAAGAATTTGATCGATTGGGTGATTTACAGTCCATCGCTGAGCCGGAGCATACGTCGCTGACTCAGTCTGAACTGGAGAAACTGAAGATGAGGCTTCAGCTACTTCTGGATTATCAGCTAAGAGAGGAATGTTTGCATTTGCCACTTCATTCACTGATTGCTGAGAAATAGATGGAATTTCTGAGACATTTGGATCAACTGCATGTATAGCGTTTATAGGAACAGCTGAGACCCAAGATGTTTCAGCTTCACTATTTTGCATATTTGGAATGATAGAAGGACCATCATTTTCTACGGTGTGAGCATGAGGAGTGGGAATATCTTCTGAATCACCAAGATGAGAAAACATCCATTGATTCAGTTCTTCTGTATCAGCGTTCGGTTTAGAGTTCGCTGAACGGGATTCGTCAAACGTGACGTGAATAGTTTCTTCTACAGTTTGTCTTCTTCGGTTGAAGACTCTGAAGGCTTTGGAAACTGAGGAGTATCCAAGAAAGATTCCATCATCAGCCTTAGGATCAAACTTTCCAAGGGCATCTCTGTTGTTCAGTATGAAACACTGGCATCCAAAGATGTGAAGAAAGCTGATTGAAGGCTTTCTCCCATAAAAAAGTTCATAGGCTGTCTTTTTGAATCTTTTAACTATCAGCGACCTGTTTTGCGTAAAACAAGCAGTGTTGACAGCTTCTGCCCAAAACTGAGTAGGCAGGTGAGAATCGCTGAGCATTGAACGTGCAGCTTCAATAATTGTTCTATTTCTTCTTTCAGCGACTCCATTTTGTTGTGGTGTTCTCACTGACGAAAAGTTGTGAGAAATACCTTTGCTCTCAAGGAAGGAATCAAGAGAACTGTTTTTGAATTCAGTTCCATGATCACTCCTTATTGAGCGAACAGTCATATTGTTCAGAGTTTCCATCTTCCGAACAAAGGTGATGAGTTCTTCAGGGGTGTCACTCTTAGAACGGAGAAACATTACCCATGTGTAACGAGAGAATTCATCAACTATGACCAGCGTATATTTCTTTCCAGCGATGGATTGTTTGTTAACGGGGCCAAACAAATCCATATGGAGTAGTTGTAGAGGAGATGACACTGAGGAAACTTGCTTTGACTTAAAGCTTGCCTTGGTCTGCTTCCCTTTTTCACACGCTGAACATAAAGACTCTTTGGCGTATGAATGTTGAGGTAGACCAGTGACTAACTCTTTGGATGAAAGAGTATTCAGTGTCTTGAAGTTGAGATGTGAGAGCCTTTTGTGCCACAGCCAGTTAACATCAGAAGATGCTTTTGAGAAGAAACAGGAGTTCTCAGTGGTTGTTGAGTCCATGTTTATAACGTAAACATTTTCCAAACGATAACCGCTGAGAGCTATCTTCTCCTTTTTGTCAGAGACAAAGCAGGATTCCTTAGTGAAAATCACTTTGTTATCCATGTCGCAAAGCTGACTGATGCTTAGAAGATTATGCTTCAGCCCTTCAACATATGCGACTCTTCTGAAGGATGTTGTACCATTTGAATGTACACCATACCCTCGGGTGTGTCCTTTTCCATTTCCACCGAAAGTCACAGAGGGACCCTTCTCTTCCTTGTATTTAGCGAGCAGGTTTTTCTTTCCAGTCATGTGTCTAGAGCATCCGCTATCGAGATACTAGATACCCTTCTTAACCTGCAATACAAAGGAAGATTAGTTTTGCCTGGGTACCCACTTCACCATGTATACGCGTTTGTCAGTGGAAGTAGTTGGAATGGGTTCAGCAGTCTTTGCAGCATTTGAAGATTCAGCTTTGTCTTTCTTTACTTTGGTCAATTTCTTGACCTCAGCGGTAGGAGTCACCTTGACCTGAATTGCAACTGGTTTGGTCTTCTTGGGTGCTATCTTCACCTTAGCTATCTTATCAGCTTTGGTGGCTGTGGGGCACTTACTTGCAATATGATCGGTAAGTCCACAGTGATAACATTTCCTATAACTAAAATTAGTTCTAGGACCACTTGAGTGCTGAGCTTTTAATTTGGAATTTGAAGTGCCAGCACCAAGTAAACTATTGGCTTTAGAAATGGGATGAACATTCAGTTCTTCAGATTTCCTACCAAGGACATCCAATCTGAGTCTAGGAGTAGATCGCTGAATAAGTCCAGATATCTGCTTCCTTGATCCAGAGGGATGAGCCACTGAAGCTTTAGAGGCATTCAGTTTTGGTATTACGATACCCTTCTGAGGATTCTGGTAAATAACAATTCCTTTACCTTTGTCTTTAAAGACAGAGGTAGGTTTTGAATAAACCATTTTCTCCTTGCCTTTTGAGGAGGTAGGAGTTTCCTCAGGGATTGGTGTAACCGACGAGGAGTACTGAGATGATGAAGTGTCAGCTACTGAGGATACGAACGTTCCAAATTTAAGCATTGAACGTTCAGTGGTTGGTTTTGTAGTATCATATTTATAACCCAGACCACGTTTATCACTCAGAGGAATCTGAGCCTTAATTATCTCAGTGATCTTTGTTGAAGAATTACACCATCCTTCAACAGTAGCTTGTTCAGCTTTTAATGCAGCGATAGCTTCTGCTCGTTCGATTTTGACTAGCTGATTTAAATAGACTTGATCTTTAAAATCATCTTCAATTTTAGAAAGCTTTTCTATTTGAAGGTGGCAGTTTTTAAGCTTTTCAGCGAGATCAAGATTTTGGTTTTCAACCACAGCTTTGCCGTTCATGGCTTCGTATAAACTTCTAGTCAGTAGATCGATTTTACGGAGACTATCAGCTTCATCAATATTTGCAATATTGGTAAAGAAAGAAGGTGATACCTGAATAGCAGAGGTTGAAGTGGAGGGAATGTCTGAACTTTCTTCCTCTTCTTCAATCTTGGCCATGAGACATTGATTTGCTTCATCATCTTCAGAATCAGATGATGAGGCTTCTTCATCAGAAGCAGCCCAATCATAGTCAGCCATCATGCATTTTCCTTTCTTCTTAAAGCTTTTCAGCTTTGCATACTTCTCCTTCAGCTTTGAGTATTTGTCATCTTTATTCCTTGGAACAAAGGATTTATTTGTAAAAGCTGAAGGTCTTATGATTTTCTTTGACCTGCACTCGTTAGCGAAATGACCTGTCTTTTCGCAGTTGAAACAAGTAGCAGTAGCCTTATCAACAAAAGCTGATGACTTAGGCTTGTCAGCTATGGAAAGAGTTTTGTTCTTTCTAAACATTTTCTTCTTGGCGAATCTCCTGAACTTTTTAGTTAGGAGAGCCAAGGATTCATCATCATCTGAAGAATCAGAATCTGATGACCTTTCAGAGTTATTTTCTAACTCAGTGATAGTGACTGAGGGTCGCTGAGTAGAAGGTTCCTCTGAGATTAAAGCAACAGGGGTGCTTTTGGAATCTTTTACAAGATTCTTCTTAAGATGGCTAGATTGCTCATGATTCAGCAATGTGCCATATAAGGTAGCAAGGGTCATTGATCTTAGATCCTTTGACAGCTTGAGACACATGGAATAATTGTCCAAGCTTTCAGGTAAACATTCTAGAAACTTTGTCAGCACTTCAAAGTTAGAATATTCCTTACCAACCGTTTTTAGATCTATAATTAAGCAATTAAAACGTTGATGAACTTCAGAGAGAGTTTCATTCTTACTAGAAATGAAGCTTTCGTATTGTCTTACCAGGTTGATCTTTCTTGAATCCTGGACTTCAGACGTTCGTTCATACTGAACACATATTGTGTCCCACATGGCTTTTGATGATTTCAGGTTCATGACGGAATGGTAGACTTTGTCAGGAAGGGCCATGGATAGTATGGATCTGGCTTTTGTATCTATAGCCACTTTCTTCTTATCTTCATCGGTCCACATGTGTATTTCCTTTGGAATCAGCCTTTCAGGAATAGCAGCTCTAGTTGCAGTGGCTGGAACTAACGGATCAATAGTTACAGGGATGTGTGGGCCGTTTTCAAGATAGTAGGTCATAGTAGGGTCTACACCTTCTAAGAAGAGCATCATCCTGTTTTTCCATAAGTTGAAGTTGTCTCTGGAAAATCTAGGGGGTTTTGCAAGAGAACCATTGTCTATATAATTTGTGTTTGTATGGGAGGCCATTTTCAGATAATAGCAAGGAAGAGAAATATCTTAGATTAGATCTTGTTTATGAGATTAAACAAATCTGCTCTGATACCACTTGTTGGTCCCGAAAGGCCTATACAAGTTTGTAGAAGGGGGGGGGGGGGGGGGGGTTGAATACAAACACACTATTTTACTTTTCTAAATTGTTTATTGATAAATCATTAACAATTTACAGCTTGTTGCGGAAACAAGATTAAGGATAAACCTAAATCTAAACAAGTTGGAACACTAAGGTTTCTTGCACTAAGAAAGATAAGGAGATTACTAATAAAATCCTATGTTGAGAGAGATTTGAACTTGTCCAGAGTTAGCAAGTTACTTCAAATGAAGTGAGTTCATCTCTTTATATACTGCATGCATTTAATGCAATTCAGTATACACTTTACACGTGTCATCAGCAGATTGGTTGCATGTCATTGACCTTGGTTGACAACCTTAGTAGCCGTAAAGATGAACAGTGTAGTATCAGAGTGGTTGTACGATTTCAGATTTTCGGAGGTTCTTTTCTGACATTTCGTACGGCGGCGTGCAAGGGAGGTTAAGACAAAAATACTTTGTACGGAGGACTTCATGATCAGCTTTCGTTGATTCAGCGATTATCATTTACTATTCAGCGAATGATAAAGTTCAGCGATAGCTGAAGTCTTGTACTTGATACTTCACGTTGAGTGGACAAATCTGAGTCTTCGCTGATCCGCATCAGTTCATTAGTTAGACTTGTCGCTGGTTCTTGAGCTTGATCTTCGACTTCAGCGTAGAACCTTTGTTGACGTGAAACTTGTCTTCAGGGATCATAAGTAAACAACTAACTTATCAGCGATCACCATAAGGACTGAACAGACTCAGAGCATTATGGTGAACAGTGTTCGCTGAATGTTTAATTTAAAGAGCGAGAGTTCCTATCAGCGGTACTGTAAGATCTTAGTACTTATCAACGATAGTGAAACTCTGATACATATTGTTTACTTACAATTTTCACTAAGTATTTAAGAGAGGGTCATTATCAAATCACTGAGGGTTTGGATTAATAATGGATTTTCAAATAAATATATTTTTGAACTTAATAATTCAAAATGAGAAACTTTAATGACTTTATATTTAAAATATAAAAGTATAAGGTTTTCTAATTTTTTTTTTGAAAAATTACAAAAATTAATGTAAAAAGAGATTGTTAGTAATAAAAGGTAATCTGGATTATTGGATCATGGGTTGATCCAAGTATATATTTTAGAAAAATTAATTGTTTTAACCATTTTTTCCCTAAATTTATCAAAATAACCACCAGCATTGTAAAAGGGGTCGCATATGCGATCTCCTCCTTCAGCCTCCCATAAAAATTTACATTTTTGGCCCCTCGCAACTAGGGCCCGCATTTGCAAGCCTAGGCTGAATTGAAATCGATATTTACACTTTTGACCCCGGTTCTTAAATGTTTGCTGACAATTTTACAGCATGCTGAGCAGAAGAAACATAATTCACCGATTGTTGTTATCTTGCACTCATCCACCACCGGAACAAAAGTATAACTTGATTTTTTCGACACCAAAACTCATTGTCAAATGCATCTAAGAAAAAAAAGGGTGTAATGAACAAAGAAAGCCAGAAGTAATAGAATTGAGGGATAAAAATTAGGGTGTCTTTCATTGGTCTTCGACTCTTCGTAGAGGGTGAATGACAATAGTACATTCATTGTCCAAGTTGTTGAAAAAACAGTTCATGTTCGTAAAATACATGAAAAAACAAAAACACATAAAAGTTGAAAAACAATTGGGATTTCTCCAAGGGCTGAAAATGTAATTTTTGAAAACCAATTCGGAACCAGACTCGCAAATGCGACTATATTCATGAACAGGAGCCAAAAATATAAATATTAATTTCAATTCGGGCTTAAGCTCGCAAATGCAAGCCCTTGTGAGGAGCGGCCAAATTTGTAATTTTTTTGGGAGTCTAAAGGAGGAGATCGCATATGAGGCCCCTTTCACAAGACTGGTGGTTATTTTAGTAAATTTAGCGAGAAAATAACTATTTCGTAAAGACATTCGTCTGAAATGGATAAAACTATTAATTTTCTATATCTTATACACAAAATATCAGTGTCAATTAATTAAATCGAACGAGTTTTAAACATTATACTTCGATCTTTATTATAATTTTATTTATTAAAAGAAGCATTGATTCAAACGTTCAACTATGATAATTATTTAATAAGAATATTCAAAAAGTTTGAAATGTGATGGAATTTGAAGTTTTCAACTAACGAATAGTATACGCAACTTATTGCGCGGGCCTCATTTCGGAGTGAAGGGCACGAAGTAGCTTCATGCTTTTCCTCAACGCTCTTTTACTTTCTTGACGATTTTATGGATTAAATAATTAGTTTAATAATTTGGTTAAATATTATATTTAAATAAAATACATCAAAATCAATAAAAAAAAAATCAAAAACTGGTTCTTCCAAAATGAAAAAGAATCCAAACAAAAAACGTTACACTTTAATTTAAAGTAATCATAAAGTTTCCATACATATATTTGATTTAATGAAAGTGGTAACATGGATAATACTCGTTGTTGTCTTGACGTCCCGTGCGATTTTTTAGACGGACATCCCTTTTGTCCAAGATCATACAAACCACTCTGCAACTATACTGTTCATTATGCGGCCACTAAGATGTTTGCTAATGTCAAATTCATGCAACCAACCAGACGCTGCCACGTGTAAAGTTGTACTGACTTGTATTTAATGCATGCAGTATAAATAGGAAACCTTACTTCAATTTTGAAGAGCTTGTCTTTTCTCGCCGAACTACTTTGTGCAAGAAAATCTCTCTTTAGGTTTTCTTATTTTCTCTCTATCTTTTTCTAGTGCAAGAAATCTGTGTGTTTCTCATAGTTTGTTTATATTAGGTTTTATACTAGATCTTATTCCGCAAAAGACTGTAAATTGTTTGATATATATTAATAAACAATTTAGAAAGATAAAAATTTATGTTTGTATTCACCCCCCCTTCTACAAACTTGTATAACCCTTCAGGACCAACACCCTCGCTTTTTCAAAACTAAATATTTTCAGGGAAGCCGTTGGTAGGAAACTCTGGAAGGGCAAGGAGAAGAATTAAGGCGATGATGCTATTAGACGATAGTTATTTTCCATTTATCTCCTAAACCATTAGTTTATATTCTCAGTTGTGTATAAGGTTTTTCCGCAAACCTAATTTTGACACAGTTGTATTCAATCAATTTTAGGGCCCTTCGGGCTAGTCGATTTATATTAAATGTTATGCTTTATTTTTGTTTGGGCTGTTACAATAAACATGACTCGTTAGGACTTAGGAGAGAATCTTTATTTTGTTACCCTCCCCTAATGGATTCACCGCTATACATGGTGTTCATGGAACAACATAGTAGAAAATATCAAACACATTCTTTATAATCTCTATGAAATAAAGAAATAAATATTATAATCTCTAAAAAAATAAAGAAAAATCAACTCCAATAGTTCCACCATTTTATAGATTCCAATATAATATCATTAGTAAACATTCAATAGTTTTAATATCCAAACAAAATTTCAAATCAATTTTATATTAAAATATAATTCAATCAATTTTATTGGTAGAAACAATATAAAAATAATTAGTTTCCACATTCGAGTAATCATTTTGAGAGAATTCTCCACTTTTGAAAATCTTTACTTTTTCTTTCTCTCATTTTTTTTCCATTTTAAAGAAAATTTTAAAAATTCCGTTAAAGCCAAAAAAAAAATCTTACAAGTCTTCAAAAATCTTTACTCTATTCGTATTGTAGAAACTGTTGGAGATGCTCCAAGTCGTATTAGTATATAAAAAAACAAAAAATAGTTAGTGAATGAATTTTAGAGTAAATTGCATGTTTTGTTCTTTTGGTTATATGTTTTTAAATTTTTACAGTAATTGTTCTCTTTTAAAACGGACCGTGTCTATGTGGTTGCAGTTTTACAATGAGTTGGGTCCTTAATGCAACCACCCAACCTAGGTTGTTGATTTATTTAGGGACCGAATTCATAAAAAAACTACAACCATATAGACCTAATGCATTAAAATAATGCAACTATAGGGATATAACCCATAGAAAACGCAACCAGAAACAACGTTTCTATTGAATTTTCAAAAAGAGGGAGACAAGAACTGTACACTTCGACCACAAAAACAAAAGGTTGATAGCGTAAAATAAAAAGAGAATCGTTATTACATAGATTCCCTTATTCTAAAATTAGATTACATGTTTTATGAATCACGTTTTTTTTTGTAATTGTGGTTTTTATTATTTTTAATCTAATAGTTTACGATTTTCTTGTAAAACATTATGTACATGTATGACTTGCAACAAAATTTGAAGTTGTTAACATGGCAATTAAAAGCTGATAATACTTGGAAAATTACTCGATTAATACCTCAAATCTAATTGTATGACAGGTAAATCATCTATGCCATATATGTGCGAATTTATAAATCTCTTGTGATATGCAGACAACAGACCTAAAGACGACATCCATAAATATCCTATGATGAGTAAATCTTCATTGACATACAGGCAACCTGTAAATGGTACCCTTAGGTGGCGTTTGGTTCGTAGAATGTGATGGAATCTGATGGAATTGGAATGTTGAATTCTATTGACCAGATTCCATTTCCTTGTTTGGTTCAATCTTTTTGATAGATGAAATCTTCGAATTTCTTCAAATTCCACGGATAAAGAAATTTAACATTCCTTCACAAGACCTTAGGATTTTGATGGAATATAATCTTATATTTTCAAAATCCCAAATATACCCTTTAACACAAAACTAAAATTTAATATACTTAATTAATGAAATTAGGACGGAAGTCACGGAAGGGCATAATCGTAAATTTGAGTTTCGATTTATGTTAATATAAATTTGAGGTATTTATGTTAATAAAATTTAAAACTTAATATACGTAATCAATGAATTTAGGACGGATGAAATCCTGATGCTTCATTGGAATGAAATTAATTTCACATGTCATGAATCAAATAAGTTATGGTAGTGAAAATGTAATGAATTCAATTTTACATGTTTTATGTCAACAATACGTTTCATCAATTGCATAAAAAATTATGGATCCATGAGACAGTTACATTCGTCTTCTTCAAGCCTTACACGATGAACAATGCACAACTTTTTTACTCTGAACCAATAAAATCGACCAACATATTTTAGAAAAATGACAAATTTTTACTTGAAAGATATATACAAATTGAACATAATTAACCTTCTATGATTAGGGATAAATCTAAAACTAAAAAAGTAATAATCCAGACAGGCTGCTTAATCCGTCCAGCCAGCTTAACCGGGACAACCACCTTAAACTTCACAGTCCCTGCCTTTTTGCACAATACCGATCCTTTTGAAAAACTTGTCTTTCTCCCCTGCGATATAAACAAAACCCAACAGCTCTAAACAAAATCTTCCATTGCCCTTCCGCTACATTTCCCGCATCTGCAACCCCCCACTTCCCGCATCTGCAGTCCCCATTCAGTAGCCCCCGCCTAGTTACCCTGTTGGATTTGCCAACCTCTCGACCCATTCCGTCTTGTCGATTTTTATTCTTGCTTTCAACCATTCAAAGGCCACTCTTTGGAACTCAAAGAAACTATCTACTAAGGATTTATTTTCTCCTTTAAACACCAATGCATTTCTATTTGACCAAATCAAATACAGGAACGTCCATTTAAGCACCATCCATTTTGACATACCTTTCTGTAACAACCCAAAAACACATCGCATAATATTAAAGCCAAAAGCCCATAAGGGTCCCAAATACATCATAAACTCCAATATCAATTACATTGATTAAGGTCCTCAAGCAAATACAACCGAGATGCTAACTAAACAAAAACTGGAACTTGACGGTCTCTAATCTCGCACCTCCGTCTCAAGCCTTCTCCTTTCCCTTGCAACAAGCACCTAAGCCACCCTTTCCTGAAAATGGTTTTTAAGTTTTGAAAGCGAGGGTTAGACCATAAGGTCTAGTGAATTCCCTCCTTAAAAGCGTAACTGCAAAACATTTAAAAAGCACTTTTCCATACACATAACACTTGACAAGTTTGAGCTCAAACAAGGGTATACACAGTGGGGCGGACCAATAACACCTTACAAAGCCAGGCACGGCAACTCAACACCTTACAAAGCCAGGCACGGCAACTCAACACCTAACAAAGCCAGGCACGGCAACTCGGGGGTCCTCCACTGTGCAACCCGACTCTACCACAAGCATAAACATTTAAAACATGCTTTAAAACTTACTCGAGGAATATCCTCCTTCCACTTGTAAAATAACACTTTTCATGCATGAGAAAACATATGATTCATGATGATCAAGTAAACTCATTTTCAGTTATATCAATTCTTCGCAAATCATTTTAGGAGATAGAAATAATGCATAAAGGGAACTCACCTGGTACTCGGTTAAAAGACACCCTACTCAAAGCTCACTTAATCACCAAACGATCACCTGAATTGGGTTAAACAAATGAGGTATTAGACTCCCCATTTATGTTCTAAAACATTCCCCATACTGTCCTAAGACAACCCCCTAAACCAAGCCTCGAACCCAAGCCCAAACGACCAACGAAGCAAAAACGTAAAATCACGAAACAGAGCCTGGTGCCGATGCTGGCGCCAGTCCATCGGCGCCGCCATCGGCGCGGACCTCTGGACAGACTTTTTCCTGCACGAGAATTCTTTCCAAAACTCAAAGATTTCTCAATCCCAACTTCCCCAAATCAGTTCTAGTTCTCCCAAAACAATATTTCAGTCCCAAACTCAAAATGGAAGGACAAAACCTATAACCCTCCATTGGAAAGGTGAAATATCACCAAGAGGTCTCAATCTCCTCAAGGGATTCATCAATCTCACCCTTCTAATTGGTTTTGCCTCCAAAACACTTAAATAAAGAAAGAGATTGCAACAAATTCCTACACAAAAGCCCCATTTCCAAAACAAACCAAGAGATTAAGATGGAAGTATACCTTAGAAGCAAACTCCTTCAATCTCCAGCCCCAAAACCTTTCCAAACCTTCAATGGGGGAAAACTTGAGCTCTTTCTCCTCTCCAATTCTCTCCAGCCGAAATGAGTGAAGGAATAGGGTTTTAGGGAGGGTTTTATCTTAATAAACTTTCCTTCTTCACAACCCAGCCACCAAACTTTCAGTTCTTTACACAAGCACCCCAAAGCTCCTTATTTCTGCACTAAAACCACCAAGTATGGAATATGGGGTGTTACAACACCTCCCCCTTAACAGGATTCCGTCCCCTGAATCTCATCACTGAAAAGGTGTGGGTACCTTGCCCTCATCTCGGTCTCAGTTTCCCATGTCGATTCACTCCCCTTGTGGAAACGCCACAACACCTTCACCAGGCTAATCTCCTTGTTCCTTGTTCTTCGAACCTTACGGTCGGTGATAGCTTCGGGCTCCTCCACAAAGTTCAATTTCTCATCAATCTGGACTTCGTGCAGAGGTATTGCCATTTCGACTTCCGCCAAGCATTTCCTCAGATTCGACACGTGAAAGGTATTATGAATTCTTTGCAATTCTACTGGCAATTCCAACTTATAAGCTACTTCTCCGACGCGCTCAATGATCTTGAACGGTCCTATAAAGCGGGGGCTCAACTTTCCCCTCTTCCCGAATCTGATTACTCCTTTCCAAGGGGATACTTTTAGCATCACCTTATCCCCAACTTGGAACTCGATATCCTTACGCCTCTTGTCGGCATAACTCTTTTGTCGGTCGCGAGCAACTTTCAGCCGTTCTCTCACCTGGTCGATTTTGTCGGCAGTCAACTGTACTATTTCGGGTCCAGCCAGTTGTTTCTCTCCGACCTCGTTCCAACAAAGAGGTGTCCGACACTTTCTACCATAGAGTATCTCGTAAGGAGCGGCTTTTATGCTTGCGTGGTAACTATTGTTATACGCAAACTCGATCAACGGCAGGTGGTTCTCCCACGAACCCTGAAAATCTAACGCGCAAGCTCTCAACATGTCTTCCAGGGTCTGGATGGTTCGCTCGCTCTGACCATCCGTCTGAGGATGATATGCGGTGCTCATCTTGATTTGAGACCCCATTTCTCGCTGGAAGCTCCTCCAAAAAGTCGACGTGAATCGACTATCGCGATCCGAGACTATTGACGACGGCACCCCATGACGGGTCACTATCTCGTCGATGTACAACTTTGCCAATTTCTCCATCGGGTACGATTCCTTTATTGGAAGGAAATGCGCCGACTTGGTGAGTCGGTCTACAATTACCCAGATGGCATCGAAGCCCTTTGGGGTTCTAGGCAACTTTGTCACGAAATCCATCGCAATTTGATCCCACTTCCATACCGGAATATCCAAGGGTTGGAGTTTTCCGTACGGTCGTTGGTGCTCTACCTTCACCCTTAGACAAGTGTCACACCTTTCCACGAAGTAAGCTATATCCTTCTTCATACCCGGCCACCAATAGTCTTGCCGCAAATCACCAAACATCTTGTTCGTCCCTGGATGGATGGAGTACTTTGACCTGTGAGCCTCCTCTAGTATCAACTTCCTCACGTTCCCCAACTTCGGAACCCATACTCTGCCGTTGAGGCATTTCAGTCCTCGGCTATCTTCTACTAGGGAGTTCACGTTCCCCACCATCCGCTCTTTCTTGAGGTTCTCAACCGCAGAAGCTTCCCCTTGCCATTTCTTTATTTCACCCAGCAGATTAAATGTGACCTCAGCCCTTAAGGCTATGATCTTCGAGGCTTCTCCTCTTTCTTTACGGCTCAAGGCGTCCGCCACTACATTAGCTTTTCCGGGATGGTACTCAATCTCGCAATCGTAGTCTGACAACAATTCCATCCACCGGCGTTGCCTCATGTTTAGCTCTTTCTGATCGAAGATGTGACGAAGGCTTTTGTGATCGGTGAAGATCTTACACCTCGTCCCATACAAATAGTGCCTCCATATCTTTAAGGCGAAAACAACGGCCGCCAGTTCTAAATCATGGGTGGGGTATCGCTTCTCATGCTCCTTCAATTGACGGGACGCATAAGCGATCACTTTACCACGCTGCATCAAGACACACCCCAAGCCCAATTTAGAGGCGTCGCTGTACACCACAAAGTCTTCCGTTCCTTCGGGTAAGGTTAGAATCGGAGCCTCACTCAACATTTCTTTTAACCTTTGGAAGGCTTCTTCTTGCCCTTCGGTCCAATTGAACTTGGTGTTCTTCTTGGTCAAAGAAGTCAACGGAGTAGCAATTTTCGAGAAGTCTTTGATGAACTTCCGATAATACCCCGCTAACCCAAGGAAACTACGGACTTCGGACGGCGTTCTGGGCGGTTCCCAGTTCTTGATAGCTTCTACCTTTGCCGGGTCCACCTTGATTCCACTCTGGGTCACCACATGTCCCAAAAACTGCACCTCTCGAAGCCAAAATTCGCACTTCGAAAATTTGGCATAGAGTTTCTCCCGCTTCAACAATTCTAGCACAGCTCTCAAATGCTCCCTATGCTCTTTCTCCGACTTCGAGTAGACGAGAATATCATCTATGAAGACGATCACGAATTTATCTAAATAGGGTTGACACACCCTATTCATCAAATCCATGAACGCGGCGGGGGCATTCGTTAATCCGAACGGCATCACTAAAAACTCGTAATGACCGTATCGGGTTCGAAAAGCCGTCTTTGGAATATCTTCTCCTTGTACCTTGAGTTGGTGGTACCCCGATCTCAGATCTATCTTTGAAAAGTAGCTAGCCCCTTGCAACTGATCGAACAGGTCGTCAATCCTGGGGAGCGGATACTTGTTCTTGACAGTGACTTTGTTGAGTTCGCGGTAATCAATACACATCCTCATAGTCCCGTCCTTCTTCTTCACGAAAAGCACCGGCGCACCCCACGGCGAGGTACTCGGTCTCACGAACCCTTTGTCTAGCAACTCTTGGAGTTGAGTCATCATCTCCTTCATCTCGGAAGGTGCCAATCGATATGGTGCACGAGCTATTGGTGTAGCTCCTGGCACCAAGTCAATTCGGAACTCGATCTGGCGATCTGGTGGTAGATCACACAATTCGTCCGGAAATACCTCCGGGTATTCACTCACGATCGGTACATCTCCTACCTCGCGCTTCTCTTTCTTTACATCTACCACATAAGCTAGGTAACTCTGACATCCCTTCCTTAGACATTTGGTAGCCTTAACCAAGGAAATAAGATTATACTTCCTATCTCGACGGTTCCCATAAATTACTACCATTCCCTTATCCGGCAATTGCACCCGAATCAACTTTTTGTTGCAAACGATGGTAGCATTATTCTTCGCCAACCAATCCATTCCCAACACTACATCAAACTCTCCCATCGGCATAGGGTACAAACTTATTGGTATCAAACTCCCTTCTATGTCTATACAACATCCCTCCACCACACTACTAACTAGCACCACGTTGTCATCGGCGGTCTCCACTTCTATGGCACTACCCAAACGCTTAGGCCTCACCCCCAAGTGTTTCACGAAATCAGGAGATACAAAGGAGCGATTCGCCCCCGAATCAAATAACACATTGGCACATAAAGAGTTCACCAAAAAGGTACCTGTCACGACATCTGGAGTTTCCTCCGCCTCATTCGCTGTCATACGAAATGCACGACCCTTCGCGCGAGCCGGTTCCTCCTTCTTCTCAACCCCTTGCACCCCCTGACGATTCCCAAACTGACCCGATCCTCCTCTTCTAAGCTTGGGACAGTCATACCGTTTATGATCCATCGACCCACATTGGAAACAACCCTGCTTCTGCGGGCAATCCCTTGACATGTGCCCCGGCAGCCCACAGTGAAAACACGTCCCCGAGTCCGCCTTACACTCTCCTCTATGCATCCGATGACACTTCCCACACGGCTTGTTACCAAAATTCCGATTCCCACGCGGCTCCGGCCTAGAAACTTTCCCTTTCCGAGCATCATTCCCCGGTCCATCCCATTTCCTCTTTTCCCCGGCCCTCTCAGATTGTTGACGATCTTTTTCCCTTTCTACCAACTCGGCCGCATTTATAGCCGCTTGGAATGTGCTAGGATTCCTTTCCATTACCAACTCCCGTACACTGCTCTTCAATCCATAGAGGTACCTCTCTACTCGACGCTCCTCGGTTGGGACATACAACTCCGCAAAACGAGCTTTCTCAATGAACTTGGAAGTGTACTCTCTCACGGTCGAGTCCCCTTGAGCTAGGTTCAAGAACCCCTCTTCCAACTTCTTAATCGCCGCTAGAGGGCAAAACTGAGCCTTGAACCTCCTCACGAATTCCTCCCATTTCATGGTCTTGGCCGCTGACGATCCCAAACCCCCGGTTTCGGCATCCCACCAAAAGATGGCCTCCGACTTCAACATAGACAGGGCGTAGATCACCTTGTCCTCTTCGGCACACTTACAAATGTCAAAGACCAACTCCATTTCTCGAACCCACTTTATGGCTAGTACCGGGTCGCATTCTCCCTGAAAGGTAGGAGGTTTGCAAGATGAGAATGCTTTGTGACTACATCCTCTAGCTGCCGACTCGTTCACCACTAGCGTCGTGGATTGTTTGTGGCTACCAACTTCCGTAGGAGGCGGACTAGACAATTCGGTGACTGCCTTACTCTCACTGTTCTCTTTACTTCCCGCTGCCGAAACATCATGATGATTCATCCACCGGTCTAACTTTTCCTGCAGCTTCAACATTTCGGTGGCGAAGGCCTCTTGAGTCACAAAGGCGCGATTCTCCGCTGCCGAGCCCTCTCGATGAGACTTTTCCCGATCGGACGGTGCCTCCACACTCTTAGTTCGACGAGCAGCCGGAGTTTTCTTCTTTGGGCGAGTACCCTCCACATTGGTAGTAGCCCTACGTGGAATGGTCTCACGCCCCCTTCCACGACCTCTTCCTCTACCCCGGGCAGCCGGCGCCCTCGGGGGAACCACGGGTTCGTCCACTTGAACCTCCTCCGATGGAACCATTCTTACACTCGGTACAGACCTGCTCCTTGTCGATCTTCCAGTCATGACGAAACTGATACAAAACACAAAAAACAAACACTTAATACCAGTATCACTCTCTTGAGGTAATTCAAGTATCCCCACGTGCCTGTAAATTCGAAATTATATTGGCCAGGTATAATTCCCAGTTTACCTCACATGATGATCCTCGACACCCCATTCCACTCAAACCGCTTATGTCTCCTCCTATGGTCCTCCTATATCTCGGTTGTGTCCCTACTCCAAAGTTTAAGTCTAGGCCCAATCGGTCACCTAAATCCCTTAAACTACGGCTCTGATACAATTTGTAACAACCCAAAAACACATCGCATAATATTAAAGCCAAAAGCCCATAAGGGTCCCAAATACATCATAAACTCCAATATCAATTACATTGATTAAGGTCCTCAAGCAAATACAACCGAGATGCTAACTAAACAAAAACTGGAACTTGACGGTCTCTAATCTCGCACCTCCGTCTCAAGCCTTCTCCTTTCCCTTGCAACAAGCACCTAAGCCACCCTTTCCTGAAAATGGTTTTTAAGTTTTGAAAGCGAGGGTTAGACCATAAGGTCTAGTGAATTCCCTCCTTAAAAGCGTAACTGCAAAACATTTAAAAAGCACTTTTCCATACACATAACACTTGACAAGTTTGAGCTCAAACAAGGGTATACACAGTGGGGCGGACCAATAACACCTTACAAAGCCAGGCACGACAACTCAACACCTTACAAAGCCAGGCACGGCAACTCAACACCTAACAAAGCCAGGCACGGCAACTCAACACCTAACAAAACCAGGCACGGCAACTCGGGGGTCCTCCACTGTGCAACCCGACTCTACCACAAGCATAAACATTTAAAACATGCTTTAAAACTTACTCGAGGAATATCCTCCTTCCACTTGTAAAATAACACTTTTCATGCATGAGAAAACATATGATTCATGATGATCAAGTAAACTCATTTTCAGTTATATCAATTCTTCGCAAATCATTTTAGGAGATAGAAATAATGCATAAAGGGAACTCACCTGGTACTCGGTTAAAAGACACCCTACTCAAAGCTCACTTAATCACCAAACGATCACCTGAATTGGGTTAAACAAATGAGGTATTAGACTCCCCATTTATGTTCTAAAACATTCCCCATACTGTCCTAAGACAACCCCCTAAACCAAGCCTCGAACCCAAGCCCAAACGACCAACGAAGCAAAAACGTAAAATCATGAAACAGAGCCTGGCGCCGATGCTGGCGCCAGTCCATCGGCGCCGCCATCGGCGCGGACCTCTGGACAGACTTTTTCCTGCACGAGAATTCTTTCCAAAACTCAAAGATTTCTCAATCCCAACTTCCCCAAATCAGTTCTAGTTCTCCCAAAAAAATATTTCAGTCCCAAACTCAAAATGGAAGGACAAAACCTATAACCCTCCATTGGAAAGGTGAAATATCACCAAGAGGTCTCAATCTCCTCAAGGGATTCATCAATCTCACCCTTCCAATTGGTTTTGCCTCCAAAACACTTAAATAAAGAAAGAGATTGCAACAAATTCCTACACAAAAGCCCCATTTCCAAAACAAACCAAGAGATTAAGATGGAAGTATACCTTAGAAGCAAACTCCTTCAATCTCCAGCCCCAAAACCTTTCCAAACCTTCAATGGGGGAAAACTTGAGCTCTTTCTCCTCTCCAATTCTCTCCAGCCGAAATGAGTGAAGGAATAGGGTTTTAGGGAGGGTTTTATCTTAATAAACTTTCCTTCTTCACAACCCAGCCACCAAACTTTCAGTTCTTTACACAAGCACCCCAAAGCTCCTTATTTCTGCACTAAAACCACCAAGTATGGAATATGGGGTGTTACACTTTCGTACTCTCGGCCAAAGACAGGTCTTCGGCCATTAATTCTTCTAAGCACGTGAACTCCTCCATATTTCTCTTCCACCATTTACCAACCAACGTCCAAATCTTCTTAACATGATTGTTTATTTTTTTATTATGTAAAATTACTTATCAAAAAATAATAAAAAAATGTTTGAATTAATTTATGGCGGTATCAAGATGTAATAAGCTAATAAGTTGTTATTTATTAGAGTGTTTGGAATTGCTTATATATATATATATATGTAAAATAACCAAAAAAATTCATAACTTGTTTTAAATAAGTTAATAAATTAGAATGAAGCAACTTATTAAAAAAACTCCATTTCAGCAATGAAAAAACTATAAGTAGATTTTCAGCCTTTGGGCCTGTTTGTATGTTGGGTGAACTTTGATGTATTAGTTGGCTGTTGGTATTAATGCATTGCTTTTCAAAAAAAGTTAAATTATAAACCATTTTGATCGAGTTAAAAATGTAAATGAGAACAACAATTTTCAACAAACTACAGGGACGAAAAAAGTAGTTTACTCCTAAAAGAAACTTTACAGGTTTGGGTTCTTATGGTTTGGAGGGAATCTGAAAGTGTGATAATTGATTTGGCTTTTATGGTTTAATAGGGGATTATATTTATTATATATACCTTATAATATCCGATTAAAAATAATAATAGTTCTAATTTGTAGTTGACGTTAGATAAGTTAATTAAAATCAAATGGAAATATGTAATTTTATTTTATTATATAATTTACGAAAGTTCAAAACCCAATAATATGTTTTTTAAACTAAATTCATTTTTATTGAGTTTTCAATTTAAGAGAAGAATAATTTTATATACATTATAATGCATGTTATTATAGTATGCTTTAGTGGCATGGAGAATGGTTTGAATGTATGAGTTCTTTCTTTATATCTTTCGCTCATTAGTAGGAAGGGATTAAGAATCTTAAGATGACAACTCAGATAATCTAGAAAGCCTTTTGGAGAAGCGCCCGAGATTAGCACAAGACTGCCAATCAAAAAACTAAATCTAAATTAAAGTCATGTTATATACCCGACCACCGGACGGGTATAGCACTAGTTAGAAATGATTGGAATTTGGAAATTTGGAAAGCTATTACCAAGACACCGACTCACCCTCTGACCTCCATTATTATTTATTTCAGTTATTGGAATTTGGAAATCTGGTCAAATTATGAAATTAAAATGAGAATTGGAAATGATTGGAAATGAGAATTGGATTTTCAATTTCAGTGATTAGAAATTTGGAATTAAAATTTTAATTTGAGAAATGAGAATTGAGCAGGTTTTGCAATAACTTAATTAATGTATTTTAGTTGGTGTAGTTTTGTTGTTGAATTAGACAATTAGTGAATTCGATTCCTATATTTTTGCTCGTTTGCTATTGTAGTGTTCATATCGAAAAACTCTCGTGAAATCAATAGAAAAACCCAAAAAATTCCTTCGAATCAACACAAATAAACCAAAAAAGACCATCAATTCAACACAAAAACTTAAAATCACTTGTCTAACCGTAGATTTCATTTACAAACCACATTTATTTTGCAACCTATGCAACCAATTGTCTAACCGTAGATTTCATCAATCAAGGTCAAGATGTATTTGAGTTATTATGTTAATAAAAACTAAAATTTAATATCCTTAATTAATGAAATTAGGATGGAAGTCACAGAAGGGCATAATCGTAAATTTGAGTTTCGATTTATGTTAATATAAATTTGAGGTATTTATGTTAATAAAATTTAAAACTTAATATACGTAATCAATGAAATTAGGACGGATGAAATCCCAATGCTTCAGAGGAATGAAATTAATTTCACATGTCATGAATCAAATCTATATATATATATATAAAAGCAAAATGTGGAGTTGCTTATGTGGCATCATGAGAAGCCTTCATTCCCCTTTCTTTATTTTCTCATAATTTTGATTTTTTTAAATAAAAAACTTCTCATAAATGACCATTCTACCCCTAAATGAAAATTATGTATTTCATTATACAAAGGTTTATTTGGTAACTTCACTTGCAACTTAATTACCTTTAATTTTTAAACTATCTAACTTCTTAAACACATTAATTTTGCTCTCTTCATCTTTCCATTTATTAATTAGAGAAAAACCTACAAAAAAATTATGTATAAATACATCATAATGCTTCATCAACATTGAACTAACAAATTTTATGTTCTATACTATGTTCTATACTATGTTTGTTTGAAGTTTTTTCTTTGTAGAATTTATTTTCCATCGATATTGTTGCCATCCTACGTAAAATTTTCAGGTAATGATTTATGTGAGTTATATATTGTTGATATGTGTATATGTGTGTGTCTTCCCAATCAATATCATTGTGTTTTTATATAAAATATTACATATACTTTTCTATTGTTTTGTGTGATTTACATATTGTTGTTAAATAAGTTTTTGATTTTTTCATTCAATTTATTTATTTACAATTGTTACCTTCGTTTTTGTTATAGATTTTTCTTCTCATTCTTTTACGTCTACATAGTTTTTTAATTTTCAATTTGTAATTTTATAAGAAAAACTACATGAGATGACATTTTCTAGGCATCTCAATCCTAAATTTCTTCATTTTTTCCTCAACTTTTGCATTTTTTTTATTGTAGTTATTAGCAAAATGTTTAATTATTTAAACTATTTTGTTCTTTGTTTACACCTAAATTTGTTTATTTAATTTATTTCACCTTATTCTTTTTTTTACATAACATTCTAGGAATACAAATAGTCAACATATTTAAAAAGTCATTATATAAACGAAATTACGATCAATATGTATATTTCTATTTAGATTATAATTGAATATCATAACATGTGCATTTTAATAATAAAATTATTATAATTAATATAAAGATGACTATTATTCACATCAATATAATACCTTATAATCATTGTGAGTTATATTATTTACATAACCCTCTTTTTATATATATATATATATATATATATATATTATTTAAAAAATAATATATTTAAGTCACATACCACAGGAGTTTTAATCTTTTTATTTATTACAATATGCATATATATTGATATTATTTTCAATAAAATTAAATATCTAAAATTTGAATTAATATTTAAAGTAATCAATTTATAAAACTAAAGTATTGTTATTATTTAAAGTTTTATTAAAATCAATATATAAATATAAATGATATTAGAATCAATATATATATATATATATATATATATATGAATGAAATTGGAATCAATATACAATTATATACTTACTATTAACCCATCTTTAATAAATAAAATATTTATTACATTTAATATCATTAAATTTAATATATAATCAAATACTTATTACTAACTCTCTCATTAATAAATAATATACTCATTACATTTAAATTTACTAATTAAATCAATAATTATTATATTTAATGATGTCACTACTAAAATCAATACATAAAATAAAAAATTAGTATGAATCAATATATATAGTTAAAGTAGAATCAAAACTGAAACTTATTATTATCAATATAGCAATATCTACAAAACGATAGAAACATATATATATATATATATATATATATATATATATATATATATATTAGAATAACCAAATATATAAAACTAAAAAGAATAACTTATTAGAATCATCAAAACATAATAATTTCAATTGCATCTTTTAATTTAAATTGAAATCAAACTATGTATAAAAATGAAATTAGATTTGATATAATACGTTTCATTTTACATAATATGGCTAAAACCTCTTTTTTCAAGATTATCTACTAAGAAATTAAGCTATGAAGAAACAGTCTCAAGCAAATCAAAAAACTCGAACAATGAAAATTTAACAATTCAATCAGGCTCGCATATACTTGAAGTGGTCACAATACTGACGGCTTTTGTTACTCATTTGTCCAACAGTAGGTTGGGAACGAGAACTTCATGGAAATTTTTAGCCGAAGTTGAAACGAGACATTATAACAAATGCATGCAGTTTACCAAGATGCCCCACAATTAAACAAAGTAGGTAGCAATATTATGGTCGCATTATGAATATAATTGTTTTATGGGATAATCGATATATTACGAGTTATAATAAAACAATACTAATTGTACATCTAATTATTATAATCAATAGTCTCACTCACTTCTTTTATCATTTTGAGTCAATTACAAAGTTTAATGATGTGTAACTTCTAAAATATTATTTAATTATATATATAAAAAAACAACTAAAGATTATGAACAACTTCATATCAACTGTAATATTGATTCTTATTATTTTGGTATATGATATATGATTATCGGGCCTTTTAACTTCAATATATTCTAAAGAATATATCACTACCGCGCAACGCGCGGTACCGAACCCTAGTAAGTTATGGTAGTGAAAATGTAATGAATTCAATTTTACATGTTTTATGTCAACAATACGTTTCATCAATTGCATAAAAAGTTATGGATCCATGAGACAGTTACGTTCGTCTTCTTCAAGCCTTACATGATGAACAATGCACAACTTTTTTACTCTGAACCAATAAAATCGTTTAGCATATTATTAGAAAAATGCCAAAATTTACTTGAAAGATATATACAAATTGAACATAAATAACCTTCTATGATTAGGGATAAATCTAAAACTAAAAACTAAAAATAAAATCCATAAATATATAGTGAATTGATAATTAAATCTTCCTGATTGAAATTAAATAAAACTAAAGAAATAAACATGATTGATGCAAAATTTAGAAAATAAATATGGTTTGCAGAATATCCCATTTTATTAAGACCATGAGTACCCGTACCCAATGAACCCACTTGCCACCTCAGCGTTACATCAGCTTTTCTCTTTCCTACCCTCCTTACCAAAAAGTGAAGTATCAGTACCCAATGAACCCACTCATACCCGATACCCCTTAAAACATTAAAAAATAAACCCAACACCCTAATTGGGACCCACCCTCCTCACACCCTCTTCGGCTTCCATCGGGTTGGTGAACCCGCTAGCTACCCCCCCCCCCCCCCCCTTACCCGCTTACCCGATGGCCACCTCACCCTTACCCGCTCCCTTACCTGCAACTGGTACTCATGGACTAATATAAGGGGGTGTTTGAGATTGTTTATTTAAAACAACTTATTTTTTTATTATGTAAAATTACTTATCAATTTATGTGGTGTTAAAATAATAAAAATGTTTGAATTAATTTATGGCGGTATCAAGATGTAATAAGCTAATAAATTATTATTTATTAGAGTGTTTGGAATTCCTTATATATGTAAAATAATCAAAAAAAAACCCACAAGGGTTGTGGCGTACTGGTTAAGATCCTGGGGGATGTGGTGGAATATCCCATCTGTCCAGGCGTACACAACAATTGTGGTCACTGAGGTTTAATCAAGGCTGATGTCTTCCAGTCATAATTCACCAAGGGATTAGTCTAGGCATAGTCTAGGACACCCTTCCCAAAAAAATATGTTATTAAGCATAAGATATTGTTCATATTCACTTTATAATAAAATTTTACAATCTACAACATAATAACAAAACATGAATTAAGTTTGCGGTCTATAAAAATGTTTGAATAATAATTTACAAATCAACTCATTAGTCAAGGACCAAGAAAATTCAAAAACTTCTTCTCCATCATGCCATTTTTGTGTGGTATGAATTGTGATGTCCCATTTATTCTAAGGAACCAAACGACAAGGTATGACTTTTCATGAATTGACTTGTGGTTTCTGAATGGGTCTACAAGTTACGAACATCTCAATCAATCAATCAAATGGGTCTACAAGTTACTAATTTGAAAATTGTTAAATTGTTTGTAACTCATGAGTTAATAATTTAAGTCATATTTAACATCATAATTGCTAGATTTATGTATGAGTTGATTTTTTTTTTTGAAAGCAAATCATCAATTAATGAGCAGAATTACAAAAGTTTGAGGCAGGTTCGGACATAAGGGTCGAACCGTGAGAAAGAGCAGAGAGACCCAGACAGTTTCTAGCGTTCCTAGCAATGGTATGGGCCTTTACATTCGCTTGTCTTCGAACAAAAATAACGGAGTAGCCGATAGAATGGGAAAGGAGTAGTCTACATCGGTTGATAATCAAACCGAATTCCGTGAGGTCCTCTCCCGTCTCCGCCTTTATAGCGTCAACTACGATTTTTGCGTCGGTTTCAAATATAACCTGTTGATGACCGAGACTCACAACTGTAACAGCCCACTCCAAAGCATGCCAAATTAAGACATTAATTAATATATATATATATATATATATATCGCCAAAACATGACCAAAGGTTCACATCAACAAAATTCCAAAATTTGGGTTTGCGGAAATAACCCTATTCCAACTGAGAGTATCTAAATACTGAAATGTAGGGAAGTCCACTAATGCAAGCCACGCCCGCCCTCACGCCTTCTCTTTACCACTAGAGGAACCGCACTTAACCTACTTACCTGAAAAGGGTTTCAGTTTTGAAAATGCGAGGGTTAGACCACAAGGTCTAGTGAGATCCCTCAGTTACATCCACACCACATATAGCAATTAAAGAGTTATGCGAAACATAAATCAATATGAGTGTTTGGTTAATAACATTCACACAATTGACCAAATCGTCCATCCAGTCACACACACTCGTGGCTTGATCCCAAGGCGCTCAATCACCCTCGTATGGGACACACCCCCCATATATCTGTCACACCATGTCATATGGGTCACACCCCCCATAAGCGTCATACCAAATAGCGTATGGGACACCCCCCCATAAGCATCACACTATGACATATGGGCCACACCCCCCATAAGCATCATACCACAACAGATGGGACACACCCCCCATAAGCATCACACTATGACATATGGGTCACACCCCCCATAAGCGTCATACCACAACATATGGGACACACACCCCATAAGCATCACACTATGACATATGGGCCACACCCCCCATAAGCGTCATACCACAACATATGGGACACACCCCCCATAAGCATCACACCTTAATGATTGGGACACGCCCCCCCCCCCCCCCCCCATATACCTCGCACCAAGCATAAGTAATTTATATGCAACATATATTAAGCAAACGCACATGTACGAGTAAATGAACAAGTACCATCAAGCTTCAGTTAGAAAACTCACCTGTTACGCTTACGATCCTTTCCTACTCTGACCTGCACTTCCAGATGGTCTACCTGAGCGAAAGGGTAAACGCATAAGTTGACAGCTCAACTATCCGGACACACTACCCTGTCCGGACAACACCTTTATCCGGACAACACCTATCCGGACGGCACCCCTATCCGGACAACACACCTATCCGGACATCACCCTTATCCGGACATCACCCTTATCCGGACAGCACCCTTATCCGGACAACACCCTATCCGGACAACACACCTATCCAGACGACACCCTATCCGGACAACACTCTTATCCGGACAACACTCTTATCCGGACAACACCCTATTCCGGACACTTACCCGGAAACCTTCAACCACTCGAATGTATCCGGACGTCCAGGAAGTTATCCGGACGTCGACCTGACCCTTAATTCGACCGAGAAATCACAGGCAAGCTCGAAATCTCGAGAAATAAGGATTAGCAATCACCCCAAGGTCACTAGACTCACCACTTACTGAACTCTTAACAGTAATAACACATTAAAAGGCCCAAATTCTCCCATTAAGCTCCAAACCCAACTTTAAACAAAAACCCACAAAATACTTCAACCAAACCACAGATTTCTCAGCTGAAAGATGAAGAGAGTGAAGTTACCTGATGGATTCCTTACAGAAAACGAATCCCCAACACACCTCTTCCCTTTGATTCCAAGCTTGATGCTCCTTTCTCTCCCAAAATGCCCAAGAACTCAAAAATGCCTTTCTTCCTCTTCTCTCCCAAAACAGCCGCCAACACACACACAAATTCAGTAATATGGAATGTTCTCCAGGGTTTTGTGCCCAATTTATACCCTATCTCACAATTGCAAAATACTCCCCTCAACTTCCACTTTATTAAATTTCCACCACAAGACTTGGAAACTCTTTCTTTTTGGACACGGTTACTACAACACTCCCCCCTCAAAAGAATTTCGTCCCCGGAATTCCGTTCTCGAAAGGTGAGGGCACTTGGACATCATATCCGACTCCACTTCCCACGTAGCCTCTTGTTCCTTATGATACTTCCACTGAACCCTCACTAGACGAGTCTCCCTATTCCTTGATTTCCGGACCTTACTGTCCACATTAACTATTGGTTCCTCTTCGTACCCCAATTTCTCATCGATACGGACATCTTCTAACGGAGTAGCCACCTCCGTCTCGGCCAAACATCCCCTTTTTGTGGTCTAGGGCCACCCTTAACTTCCTGCGAACCTAAATGGCTTATCAGTAGCCGACCGCGCGACTTCCGGTCTCACATAACGTCTCTTTCCCGCGATACATCTTTACTCACGGAAAGTTCACAGATAACTGTACATGCCAACCCTTTTGCTTTTCTAAGGATTTTCTTACTTCCACTTGCATAACCCTTCAACAACAAAGCGTACGCCAACAATTTCCACACTTTCGAATGATTACAACTCCTACTCTAGGAAATTTGCGTACCACAACTATGACGCCTCAGGTCAACGGTACATGGTACCGTCCACACACTTAGACGCACAGTTGCAACAAATTTAGAATTTTCGTCCACAACTTCACTCCCGTGACAACACAAGTTACAACGGTTAGAGCCACAACAACATCAATTTCTTAACGAACCTTCAATTCACCAACCTAGCACAAGACCAACCTCGAGTATCACCTTAGCTCACAGACATAATCCTCTTCGACTGATAACACACAATTCTACGATCACTTTCCCCACCTCAATACACGTATAAGGCAGATAACACTTTCTCACCTGAACTGTGTTGCCCACGGTTCATCAATAATAATCAATTCACACCCTTTCGCCATAGCAACACCCCCACACTATACAGAGCCAAAAGTAGAAACCTCCACACTTTAACATCTGACGTACCCATCAATCCAACCCGAACCAATCTTGAAGTCACGCATCCGAATTCTCCTTGCATCTAACAGTCGTCCACCCACATGTGAGATAATTCAGGGTTCATCCGCTACCAGCAAGGAGCAACTATGCTCACACAAAAATATTCTTACTAGCTTAACACTGAACGACAAAGTTTACTTGGAACATTTCTCACACTACTACCAAGTCCACTCCAATGGTCCTTTTCGCGAACACTACTTTCGACTACATCCTTCCACTTCCTTTTCACTCATAAAACACGATTCCAAAGATCGGCTCACGGGAAGGTGCACACTCTTGATCAACCACACAAGCTGACTTTCCTTGACTCGAAAACCAATCACATACATGCCAATCCCCCTTTCTCATACTCCCACTAGGAGTTCATGCACCCGACGGTGACGTTCTTGAAAACATTGCTTCCATTTTTCGTGCCACTTACCACACCTTCTACTTCACGCTTACACACCCATCCCAACCTACCGTCCCAATTACCCTGTGGACATTTCTCATCCAACATTTACCACTCCATACACGCAATTTCAACGATTACTATGCCCAACCAACAGTTTCACCATCTTTCATACGAGAAACTCCACCCAGTCAATCCGAAACACACTCGATGTTCGAAGCGACCACACATTTCTCATTCCTCAAAGATATTAACTCACCCCTTTGCATTTCCTTTATAAACAAGGATTAGTCCAGTATACCCAAAGATTTCATATCTACAACGAAACACTGTAAACTACTCAATCCAAGATCACACCATCTCCCTCTTAGCTAGCCACCAACTTCCACCCCAATCTCTTGTTTTCGGATAAAAGCACCACACCCAACTTTAGCCACATAGAACAACTTATCAACAAATCCCGAGCAAGGATCTCCACTTACGCTCATCTCATAACAACACTAATCCACCACTTAACCTCACAACACTTCATTCCCACCATGCTTCGCATGCTTACTAAATATAAGTTACCGCCTTCATATCTACACAACCCCACACACTAGAGGTTCTATCCTCACGACTACTGTCTGCTCACTAGGCCATGCTTTCTCCCGCCAAACATCACATATATTAGAAAGAGTTGGCGAAAACATTACGCAATAACTAATCTTGCAATTCAACATCCTCACATGAATAACGGAAATTCCTGGCTGGTCACTACACACCTGTGACCTGAACTAGGGCTCACACCTGCCCTTGGGAACAGGCCAAGTCTATTCGAACAAACCACATGGGACGCACCCCCCATGTATTTTACACCATCAACCTGAGATTTACACACTTATATAAACCAGATGCAAACACACAATAATAAGTATGCACGTTCAACTAACAAACAGGTACTATCAATCTTTGATTTAGAAACTCCCAACTTTGCCTTCCTCCCATCTAGATGAACCACAAATTTATGACCGTCTACCTCACTCAATCGAGCCCTTAATTCCGACCGACTCTTCGGATCCACTTGAGACACGCTCAAGTAAATCAAACTATAAGACACACCCTTGCAATCCAACATAGTCTACTTGTCCCATATTAGTTAGCTAACTACCTCCTTCGCAAATGACATAACCGCCATATAGGATGAATCACTTATCCTACTAACACATCTCCACCTTCAGGATATTTACAAAAGGCGGCCCATCCTCTTGACAGATGCATACTTTTCCACACCGACCTCTCATCTCCGCGCACATACCCGACAAAGTGATCACTCAAAGGCAACCTTTCAAATTCAAATCTCTCGACAACGAATTCAACACCCGCTGCTGACTTCAACCTCAATGCCCGACAATTAGTCTAAAGGCAAGTTAACCACGACCCCGGCTTCATGCCGATACCATTTCATTCACATACCACGACGTTACCTTTCAAAGTAATTTGTCTACTTCGAAATCACCCGGGACACACCTCCCCCGTCGACAGTCATATGTCAACTTACCAAAAGAGTAAGGACTCCCACCACACAAGCATTTCCATGGTCAAAGACCAAGACTACAGGTAGACACGGTCCTCCCTATACTGTAACACTAAGGTCACAAATCAACCATCGACGACTCAACCACATTTTCCACTCCCGGAACTTCGCACCTTCTTAGGCCCGATATCGCTCACTACCTAGCGAGTTCATAAAATCATACACGGATATAGGTCCGCCCCTTTATAAAACATTCACGGAATAAGGTCCGCCCCTTTATAAAACATTCACGGAATAAGATCTGCCCCTTTATTAAACATCCACGGAATAAGGTTCGCCCCTTTATTAAACATCCACGGAATAAGGTCCGCCCCTTTATAAAACATCCACGGAATAAGGTCCGCCCCTCGTAAATTGGCACCCTAAAGTCACCCTAGGGTGACAACGAGTCAGTCTCATGTTGCCTTACAGGGCCACACTACCCTTAGCATAAACGGGTCACACCTCCCGACACGAGCTGGCGGGCCACACCCCCCGACTTAGCCAATTTACACCTCGAACAATGTATGACTCACTTAACATTGAAGGCTATTTGCTCCAGCCGGGTTAACCTTTTTGCAGTTACAACAATTCGACGCCGACACCCTACTTCCAACCAAACCATTCGGTTCCTTACATTAGAAACAACCTTCGGTACCGATACTTTCCTTCACACTTGGATGCTCCAACCCCACAGTCCACTTGACTATAAATACGGCTTCACCTCGGTCCAAAATGGTTGACCGACACCAGTGTTACCAATCCATGCATCTATCACTTCTCATCCACTCCTGTCACTCTTCCACTAACTCGAGAGTGAGACGGCACATCTCCACTATCCGATCCTTGAGTTGAAACTCTCAAGATCTTAATTCGCCGACATCGGGGACTCCCAGAATAAGGACTCATCAGAGATTAGGAGCTCATCTCCAATCATTTATTTCCCTTAAGAACTCTAAAGGTTCTACTTCACACGGACACTCATATCGAATACGATGCCTCTTCTAGGTAGTATCATCAATCACGCCAAGAATAATATGCACAACACACTAAACCGTTGCCATAATGACAAGGTTAAACTTTACACACAACACAGATTAACAACCGTCCCAAAATAACAAGGCAATAATGATCGCCGTCATGCACCTGTAAATTCACAATTACACTGGCCAGGTGTAATCCCGAACTTACCTTACATGATAGTTTTCACCACCCTGTTATTCACGCTTCCCAGTGAGGTCTTCCTAGGCCTTCCGAATAATCAAACCGAATTCCGTGAGGTCCTCTCCCGTCTCCGCCTTTATAGCGTCAACTACGATTTTTGCGTCGATTTCAAATATAACCTGTTGATGACTGAGACTCGCAACTGTAACAGCCCACTCCAAAGCATGCCAAATTAAGACATTCATTAATATATATATATATATATATATATATATATCGCCAAAACATGACCAAAGGTTCACATCAACAAAATTCCAAAATTTGGGTTTGCGGAAATAACCCTATTCCAACTGAGAGTATCTAAATACTGAAATGTAGGGAAGTCCACTAATGCAAGCCACGCCCGCCCTCACACCTTCTCTTTACCACTAGAGGAACCGCACTTAACCTACTTACCTGAAAAGGGTTTCAGTTTTGAAAATGCGAGGGTTAGACCACAAGGTCTAGTGAGATCCCTCAGTTACATCCACACCACATATAGCAATTAAAGAGTTATGCGAAACATAAATCAATATGAAGTTTGGTTAATAACATTCACACAATTGACCAAATCGTCCATCCAGTCACACACACCCGTGGCTTGATCCCAAGGCGCTCAATCACCCTCGTATGGGACACCCCCCCATATATCCGTCACACCATGTCATATGGGTCACACCCCCCATAAGCGTCATACCAAATAGCGTATGGGACACCCCCCATAAGCATCACACTATGACATATGGGCCACACCCCCCATAAGCGTCATACCACAACAGATGGAACACACCCCCCATAAGCATCACACTATGACATATGGGTCACACCCCCCATAAGCGTCATACCACAACATATGGGACACACACCCCATAAGCATCACACTATGACATATGGGCCACACCCCCCATAAGCGTCATACCACAACATATGGGACACACCCCCCATAAGCATCACACCTTAATAATTGGGACACGCCCCCCCCCCCCCCCCCCCCCATATACCTCGCACCAAGCATAAGTAATTTATATGCAACATATATTAAGCAAACGCACATGTACGAGTAAATGAACAAGTACCATCAAGCTTCAGTTAGAAAACTCACCTGTTACGCTTACGATCCTTTCCTACTATGACCTGCACTTCCAGATGGTCTACCTGAGCGAAAGGGTAAACGTATAAGTTGACAGCTCAACTATCCGGACACACTACCCTGTCCGGACAACACCTTTATCCGGACAACACCTATCCGGACGGCACCCCTATCCGGACAACACACCTATCCGGACAACACCCTTATCCGGACATCACCCTTATCCGGACAGCACCCTTATCCGGACAGCACCCTTATCCGGACAACACCCTTATCCGGACAACACCCTATCCGGACAACACACCTATCCAGACGACACCCTATCCGGACAACACTCTTATCCGGACAACACCCTATTCCGGACACTTACCCGGAAACCTTCAACCACTCGAATGTATCCGGACGTCCAGGAAGTTATCCGGACGTCGACCTGACCCTTAATTCGACCGAGAAATCACAGGCAAGCTCGAAATCTCGAGAAATAAGGATTAGCAATCACCCCAAGGTCACTAGACTCACCACTTACTGAACTCTTAACAGTAATAACACATTAAAATGCCCAATTTCTCCCATTAAGCTCCAAACCCAACTTTAAACAAAAACCCACAAAATACTTCAACCAAACCACAAATTTCTCAGCTGAAAGATGAAGAGAGTGAAGTTACCTGATGGATTCCTTACAGAAAACGAATCCCCAACACACCTCTTCCCTTTGATTCCAAGCTTGATGCTCTTTTCTCTCCTAAAATGCCCAAGAACTCAAAAATGCCCTTCTTCCTCTTCTCTCCCAAAACAGCCGCCAACACACACACAAATTCAGTAATATGGAATGTTCTCTAGGGTTTTGTCCCCAATTTATACCCTATCTCACAATTGCAAAATACTCCCCTCAACTTCCACTTTATTAAATTTCCACCACAAGACTTGGAAACTCTTTCTTTTTGGACACGGTTACTACAGCAACCCAGCTAATCGCGTTTGCTAGCGCCATAGCTTCGCATTCTTTGACGAGAGGGATGCCCATATCGCTTGTAGAGCGCCAGTCGAGAGTGGTCCCATGGGGATCCCGGAGTATCGAACCGGATCCCCAGCCGTTTGAATCAGGGAAAGTCGCTGCATTAACATTACATTTTAGGAAACCCAAGGGGGGTGCTTGCCAAAGGCTGTGATCGGTTTGAGCAGTGGGTATGCCGGCACAGGTTCTGGGCGAGTTGGCCGAAAGCCATTCCGAGTGTGAGAGGATAGCTTGGTTAGTCACCACCGACGAGATCTTCACCACTCCCTTTAGCTAAGCATTGTTTCGCAGTTTCCAAATACTCCAAAGCAGCATCATAAAAATATCGCTATTAGGATCTGGGTTGTCGTTTAGGAAGGCAGTTAAGAAAGAGGAGAAGTTCTCCGAACGAGTCGCCACCGAGTCGATACGATGCAATAATTTTGCATCCTTCCAAACCTTTACGGAGGCCGGGCACCCGATGAAGAGGTGCCAACTGTTTTCCGGGTTCGACCCACAAAGGACACAAAGACAAGAAACGTTGATGCCCCGTTTTTGGAGATTCTCACGATGAGGTAGGACATCGTTACTCAAGCGCCACATGAAACATTTAACTTTGTGCGGGATTTTGGCCTTCCATAAGTGGTTCCATTTAATACCGTCAGTGGGGGTTGGAGGTTTGAGGTTGGAACTCTTCAAGAAATTATAACCGCTCTTAACCGAGAAGACCCCGTTTTGGTTAAAATGCCATATCAAGCGGTCCCGTCCCCCACAAGCTCTAGGGATCTTTAGGATCTCCCTTCGGTCTCGGTTAGAAAAAAGTTGACAGAGTCGAGTTTGGTCCCAACCACAAGAAGGGGCGGAGATGAGGTGGCTAACTCGAAGATCTTCATCGCCTTGGTTGGGGAAGCTTTCTACCCAAAAATTGTGGTCATCCCGTAGCCACGGGTCGTTCCAAATAGAGATAGAATCGCCGTTTCCAACAATCCATCTATAGCCTTTTTTTAACTTATTGTGGGCGCTCCAAATACTTCGCCAAACAAAACTTGGGTTATGTCCTAGATTCGCATCAAAAAAGTTCCCCTTGGGATAATATTTAGCTTTGAAAACGCGACTAACTAAGGTATCCGGGTGGGCGAGGAATCTCCAAGATTGCTTACCCCACAAAGCAATATTGAAAGCCGAGAAGTCGCGGAACGGTGCAAAGTTTCTCCCAAGCAAGCCAATTAATAGAACGAGAGTTATCTCTTTTAGAGCTCCACCAATAGGAATTTAGAAGCCGGTGAATATCCTTTAGAATGGTTTTTGGAAGCAAGAACACGCTCATATAAAAGACCGGGATGGCTTGGGCCGCCGCCTTAATGAGTGTAAGTCTCCCCGCACTTGAGATCGGGATGTGGCGCCATTTGTCGAGTCTTTGCCAAATTTTGTCTTTGATGTGGCGGAAGATGGCTTTCTTGTTACGGCCAATTAAGGATGGGAGGCCCAAGTATTTTCCGGTATTTATTCTGGTTATTCCGGTATGAGTTGATGTAATTCCTAATATTTATTTATGTCTTGGTTCAACCTTTGTACACATTGCATAAATAGGCTAATGCCTCACCATTGTACACACCATGCATAATATATGTTCTCTCTCCATCCATCCGTCCATCCATCCAAGTCATTCGTTGTCGTCAGGGATTAGTTGGTGCATGTAGGCTGCTTCGGACAGTTACATAAAATCTAACAATTATGATGTTGAATATGACACAAATTATTAACTGACACGACACGTTAACCCGATACGAACTCGACACGAAATAAACAGGTTTGGGTAATACATTTCAACCCGTTTAAGTAAACGGGTTGACACGACACGACACGACACAAAAATTAAACAGGTAAGGTCAGGGTCAAAAATTTCAACTCGAAAATGACCCGAATAACCAGTTTATATATGTTATAATTCTTTTTAATGCTTTGGATTTTTAATGTTTTGGATTTGGATAGAACTTATAAGTTAGAACTATAAAATTTAGATTTCTAATGCTTTCATTTGAATTTTGGATTTGTAATTTTTTTTATGTATTTTCGATATTTACTTTTTAGTTTTATAAATGTTAAACGGGTTAGGCGGGTCGTGGCGGGTTAGGCGGGTCGGATTAGGGTTGAGATTTTCTGACCCGTTTATTAAACGGGTCGGGTTAGGGTCAGACACTCTCAACCCGTTTAACTTTGAACCCGACCCGACATGTTTGTCAGGTCTATAGTCTAGGTATAGCCTAGGACACCCTTCCCAACAAAAATACCAAAAAAATTTCATAAGTTGTTTTAAATAAGTTAATCTATATTATATTATACAACATTTATGAAAAACTCTTAAAAACAATCCCTAAAACTTCATTTACCGTTATTTAATGCTAATTACTTAAAATCACTTAAAAACAACTAATGAAACTTTATGTACCGCTTTTAATGCTAATTACTTGATTAATACTTATCTCTAACAAACTTCAAATCCTTAGGTCGTAGACTCTTATTAATTAATCTTTATCTCTAACCACTTTCAAATCCTCAAATCATGAATTTCTTAAAAAATGTCATTCTTTAAACAAATTTATAAAAAAAAACATGATCTTTTTCTTAAAACCACACATTAAAATAAATTAGAACATTAAAATCGATATATATCGCGCTGCATTGCGTAGACTTCTAGTAAATTAGAATGAAGCAACTTATTAAAAAAACTCCTCACCAAACAATGAAAAAATTAGAAGTAGTTTTTTTCCCCAATTCAAACACTAAAAACTACTATTGAGAAAAACGAAATAAAATAATAAACTTTTTAAATAAGCAATCCCAAACACCCCCTAAGTCTAAGGTAATGATTTGTTGAATAAAATGTAGATTTTAAGGAATGATTTAATTACAATTTTACATTCCTCCCCCTCTCGTCCCATTCACGTTCCCTTCTTCCTATAAAACCCCAACACTCCACCCCCTTCCTTCACACAACTCTCCCTCACCACATCTCAACAAATTCCTCACTCAATCAACCCTAATTTCAAGCATCAAAAATGGAGATGATGAGGCTTTTCGCCGTAATGCTGGTGATGATGACGACAATTGTTGTCTCAACTGTCACCGCCGCTGATGGTCCTGCTCCTGGTCCCATCTCCGACGCCACCATCACGGTTTTCGTTCCCACTGCCATCGCTTCTCTCTCCGCACTAGCTTTTGCCTTCCTCTTCTAAAATCCGGTTCACTATATATACGCTGTCTGATGCATAATACTTCTGGATTTGGTTATTTGTTTCAAATTTTGTTGTTGATGTTTGAAATTACTTGAGATTAATAATACGATTGTCTTTAAATACGACTCATCTCTCATCTGCGTCTGCTAAATGATTTCAAATCTGTGTCTAATTTTAACCTGTAGCAGTTGCGATGCGAACTTGTTGTAGATACATTTAATCGGAATTTGATTAATTAACGATGATTCGATAAAGGAAATGGCATGAGATTAACTGGTACACGGTTCATAAATGGTTTTGGAATATTATTAAATGAACTGCTGCTTAATTTATGGACAAAAGAAGTTGAAAGTCTTTTTATCGTAGTAAATATCGATTTCAAAACTACTGGTCCGTCTCAATGGCATCGATGAGCGCAAGCAACGTTGGTCGCTTTTTGGTTGACCACAGAGCAGTTGGCTTTAGTTTTTTTTAAAGAAAATAAATCTATATTATATTATATATTATTTGAAAAAAAATTAAGAACAATTTTTTATGCATTAAATATTGTTTATTAATGCATATTTTCCTTAAATTCAAGATTACAAGTAATTAACTGATAAGTACAAACAAATACAAGATAAACATCTCATTTTAAATATAAAAAATCAAAAATATAATAGAATAATCATTAAATTCTAAAAGAATACTTAAATTATTTTATAAAAAAACTTTATATTATTAATTCTAAAATAAAAATACATCATAATTAAATCTAATTTAAATAAAATAAAATAAAATAACTAAATTAAAAAAATTTATAATAAAAAATATCGTTATCTCAAAATCACACAAAACCGTATTATAAAACCGATAATGATAAAAAATATATATATTAAAATCGAGATTTATTTTGATATATTACGTGAGTACCCTTCTAGTATATCATAAAACATTTAGCGACGTTGGGTTGATGTAATAATTTTGAGGTATTTGATGTGTTTTGTTTGTAGGATTTGAAAAATGTAATAAGTTTTCATTTCATATAAATAATTTATGAAAATAAATTATAAATAATTATAAAAAATAAATTATTTTTTTATTAATCGATTATTACAAAAAAATGATTTTAACATATATTAAAATATTATTACATATATATCTTAAGAAATCCTGTAAAATACCAACCAAATTCGCAAGTTTCAAAATTTATGTTTGTGGGATTTTAAAACCAAAAAACTCTTCATACCAAATATGATATTAGCTCCAAATTCAACATATTTGAGTTGTGATAGTCGGTCAATGCCTGAATCTTCATCCCGGGAAGAAATAATAAGCATCTCCACCTCAGAGTCCTCGACATCCTCCATGGTCCGACGATGTTGTGGTCTTGTGGTGGTCATAGGATTAGGGTTTTTCTGCAATTGCTCTTTCAACACCATCTGTAACAGCTCGTCGTCATCATCACTGTCACTCATTTTGGGGATTTAGTATCTCGATTTGAAGTTATAAAGGATCTATGGATTAGGGTTTTTCACCAAAATATCACGAACAAAGAAGAAGACAGGGATATCAGTTTTTTCTCTCCTCAGATATCCAAGGGGTGAACTTTACAGGAAGGAAGGACTTCGACGCTGATCTGATGTAGGCGTATAACCTCTAAGCGATTTAGATGTTTGGTTTTCACTTTTTGGTTTAGAGCTTTTTTAGACATAAGAGTCACTGAAAAAAAGAAAATAACAAACAGTCTGAAACATCAAAGGTCTTACCGAATCCGACCAACTAAGTGCTTATTTTCAATAAACAAACAGGGCATTTGTTCTAGATTTATCTACATTCAAACCCAATCCCATCCTACAAACCGAACGAAACCTCAATTTTCAAGATTAAAAGAGTTAAAATATTATTGACAAATTAATAATACATGTAAAATCTTTCAATTTTTATAGTACTCTTATTTACTTCTTTTGTAAACAATAAAATTGGAAGCTTGAAACTCATCTTACACTTGCCATACGAAGAGGTCATGTTTTAGAAACCAAAAAATTATCTCAATTTAAAACAAAATCTAAATTATATTAAATATAATTAATTATTTAATTGAGAAAATTATTCCAAAAAATAGGTATTTTTTCTTTTCAATTTGATAATTATATGATATACCTTTTTTCATGTTTTTAAAACTCTCATCACGAGTTTATTAACATGTCATTATAATCATTTTGTCATATCATATTTACTAATATTTGAACTTTATAATTTTATAAAAAAAACTCATAACAACTCAGAGGAGCCAAAAGATTTAATGAGTGTGGTCTTATTGACCAATTTATAGAATCAATATTTTTATGTTAGTTGGTACATGTTAAAACTAGGAGTGCAAAATAAGATAAAACCATCAACATGTCCAACCCAAATCAAAAAAATAAACCAAATAAACCAATCCCATTAAGTGTTCCAATACTTCAATTAATATGCTTAAGAAGGGATGAGCATCGAGAACCGTTTTCTTGAATCGAACTGGGACCGAACCAGTACCATGTATTATGTTCGGTTTTCGGTTCCATATAATCTTCAAATTCGGTATTCGATAACGGTATTTCCCCAAAAATACCGAAACCGAACCGGAATTTTAGAAGTCATTGTTTTTTTTTTGAATTTAAGTATGCGTATCATTTCCTAAATAAGCTAAACTTATCTTTGCTAATCAATATATATTATCTTCTAAACTAACCAAACTTTCTCCATAAACTCAAAAAATCGACCCCCCATACATAACCATCAAAAAATCGGTACCCTTACGAACACATCAAAAACTCGACAAATTTTGGATTCGGGAATTGTTTTGAAACACATTTGAAACATTACGAAGATATTTTGGTTTGTGATTGGTTTTGATACACATTCGATACATTTTCATATTTTCGGTCCTAAATGGTCCTAGTACCGATTTTCCCGTCCCAAAACCGAAACCGAACCGGTACCGGTCCGGTCCACTTTTTAGTCCCAAAAAAATTCGGTACCAATCGGCTCGGTCCCGATTTGGTACCGGTCCGGTCCTGATCTCATCCTTATGCTTAAGTGCTCATACAACAATCCAAATCTAATATATATTATGTTTAATATATATTATCTTAAATGTTTTATAATATAGTATAGATATAATTGACTAAATAAACGCTATTCCCAAAAGTCAAGAACAAAATTCCATGTTGGTTAATTAGTGGGGTCATTTTAATTAAAGGTGTTTCGTAAGTGGTTGAGTATCGTCCCTCATTTATTCTTTTTGAATTAAAATTGTAACACAATAGTCTTGTTAAACATATGTTCAAAGTTCAAACCCAACCGAAAATGCACCAGCCCAACCCGAAAGGTTATGGGTTACGTTATAAATTAAAACAAAAATTGAATGAGTTGTAATTAAAGATGGCTAAAATACCGAGCTGGGCCTCTCCAAAATCGGGCTGAAATACTATTCATCCAAACCGGGCTTTCGTTGGGCTTGGACCGTGCTTGAGTCACAATATGTTGGCCCGTTTAAGCTTTCCTAAAAACGGTCCCTAGAAACCAGGCCTAAAACCGGGCTCAAACCAGACCTTCACAAAAAAAATTATATCTAGTACACTTAAAAATACGTAACGGGGTCACTCAAATATACTTAAAAAAATGCTTTATTATAGTTCCGATTGAATAATACATTAAAAAAATACATTTATTGAATTACAAGAAAATACACTTATTCCTCTCATAGTTGAAAGTGTTGAAGAGTTCCAATCGAATCAAATCGAGTAAGAGCCGTTCCATCATCGAGGTCAACAACATTGAATCGTTCGTCGTCGTCGTATTGTGATACGCTACTTCATTATCGGTAGTTGGCGGCGAACTTAGTCCTTCACAGGTTTCGTTTTCTTCGAGATTTTCTTCCACCAACTCAAGCTCCGCCTCTAGGTCCACTTTGTCTTGAATTCTATCAATACTATCCAAGCAATCCTTCAAACAAATGCAACATTCTACGGACTTCGGGGTTTGTAATAACATGGACCGTTTGGGAATGTAAAAGGAAAATTTAGTGGTAAAAGTGAGAAAAAGGAAAGTTTGGGGGAGTAGTAAGAAGGTATAAAAAGGTGTCAAAAACCCTAAAATTGAGGTATTCTCATAAAGAACTGAAAGCGGCTGCAGTGTGTGTGTGTGTGTGTGTGTGTGTGTGTGTGTGTGTGTGTGTGTGTGTGCGATTTGTGGAAGAACTCGGTATCGATGTTGGAGACAAAAGCTTGGAATCTGGAAACTCAAGGAAGTGCATCTCAATCACTACTTCAAGGTAACCTTCTCTTCTTTAACCTCTTTCTGATGGGAATTTCTAGAGTTTGTTTGGGAGTACTACGTTTGTTAACCTAAAAGATGAGAGGCTTTATGCGTATGAAATGTTGAGCGAGAATTTGATTCTGTTATCTACTAGTGACATAATGATTCTTGCAATCGACCCTAATGTTTTCGGATAGTGTCCATCGGTTTGAGTTGGATTTTTGGGACACTTAGAGGGAAATCAACAAACGTTATTCGTAGTCCGGAACTTGGGGAAATTCGATGAGTTCTCCGGAAGTAAGAGTCCGGAATGGTCTCCGGAAGTGAGAGTCCGGAATGGTTTCCGGAAGTGAGAGTCCGGAATGGTCTCCGGAAGTGAGAGTCTAGAATAGTCTCGGGAAGTAAGAGTCCGGAATGCTTTCCGGAAGTGAGAATCTGGAATGGTCTCCGAAAGTGAGAGTCTGGATCCGGGAGTAGGAGTCCGGAAGCGGGTAATCCGGAAATGCACACTCCGGAATGAGATCCGGAAAAAAGGAGAATCCAAAACTTTGGTTTCGGATTCCGGGTTTCGATTTGAGCCGAGAGTATTTAGGGATCTTTTCAGGATTATTGTGAGTGTAAACAAAAGACTCATTACTCTCGTTTTCTTTAAAATCATAGGTGCCCCACCTAGAGAGTTGAAGCCTAAGTGAGAAGTGTTGAGCAAGGACGACAGGTGAGTTTTTCTAACTGAAAATGTGTTGATTTATGTATTATTTAAAATGCATGAGATATGATGAAACTGCATGTTTTAAATCCTTTATATGGAACTACATGCTTTACCTTCTTTGAGGAAGTTAAGATGTTATGTATGCATACATTTGGAAGTGAGCCTGTCTTGGCTAAGTCGGGAGGTGTGGCCCGCCAGTGCTCATACCGGGAGGTGTGTCCCGTTTATGCCATGGGAGGTGTGACCCAATACGGCAGTGTGAGATTGTCACGTTGTCACGGGTGTACGTGACTTCAGTGTGCCATGTACATGGGTAGTTCTTGTGTGTGAAAGTTTAAATGTTTTAAAGATGAAAAGAGTTTATAAATGCTTATAAACTGTTTAAAATGTTTTATGTGGTGCAAATGTTTGTTCTAGACCTCGCATTTCCAAAAAGTAAACCATTTTCAGGTAAACACTTAGTAGAGGGCTCTAGTAAGGGCAATCAGAAGGCGCGAGCGTGATGCTTTGGACTAGAAGGAAGTGGCTGTATCTAGCATGTCAGGCATAGTTTTATTTTAAATCTCAGTTGTGTAATAGGTTATTTTCCGTAAACCTTGTGTTGTACACATATGTTTATGTTAGTATTTTGGAGCCGTTTCGGCGAGTTGCTTAATTTATGCTGTTTAAGTTTTATTCTTCGAGATGGGTTGTTACAGTTGGTATCAGAGCCATAATTTAAGGGATTTAGGTGACCGGATGGGTCTAAACTTAAACTGGGGAGTAGAGAGCGACACAGCTGAGATGTAGGATGCCTTTAGAGAGATCACTCTAAGTGCATTAAATATGAGGTAATAAGGACTGTCATGTAAGGTAAATTTACATTACACCTGGACAGTGTAATTGCGAATTTACAGGTACATGTATGTGCTCAAAATTGCCTTATTTAGCGAGGTTGTCAATAGAATGTTGGTTATATGCGGTTAGTTTTATTCTCGTCATGTCTGGGAGGTTGTTATTGATGAGACAATCGATGGAGGGGTGGTGAAGTGAAGTGAATTCTAGCCTTGCGTCAATAGCAAAGGTTTTGACGCAATGTGTGAGGTCGCTCGTAGAGTATCTGATGACACCCTCTAGAAGGAGTATTGTTCAGGGCGGTAATGAGCCGACTAAATGTAGAACTTCTTGGGTTCGAATGGATAAGTGACGGATTAAGGGTACGTTCCTAGTTTCTAGTGAGTCTCCATGCTTATTTGATGTGTCAAGCGGTTGGGACGAGAAGGGAGAACTGCGTTGGGACCTTGAAAGCTTCGAATCAAGATAGGTTGAAGGGATTGAGCCCTTGACTTGTAGTAGGCGGCGTGGTAACAAGGATGATAAAGGAAAGATATTCGTGTGGGATCGAAGTATGTGCTCGAATAGAACAGAATGTAGCTGGTTGTTCGTCAACCTTAAGGGTCAAAAGCGAAACCGTATTAATTATAAATCATTGCTCAAGATGAGAACGGTATGGGGTGGTCAAATCAGGTAGGTTGTGAAACACCTGTACAATAAGTTGTTGCAAGGACGGGAGAGTGGTCGTTAGTCAAAGGTAGAGTGTCAGTGGTGAGATGTGTGAGTACAACGATCGACCTGGTTTGAGTGAATAGCCTTCAAATGCAAGTTTAGTTTCATGCACTGTGTTTTTAAAGGTGTTACACAAGATCTTTTATGATTAAAAGTAGATGTGTACATGACGAATTTCTCGTTTTGGGAATACGTCGACGCGTGCAAGCGTGTGTTTAAAGAAAAAGGACAAACCTATTTTTGTTGCATGATAAAGATTTTGATCTTAGAGATTGCGAACTGTATTATCCTTTTCATGTTGAGATGAACTTCGTTGCGAAATTTATGAAAATGTTTAACGGCAAAGCTTTTGTAACCAAATGAGCATTGACACGTTGTTATCATATACATGAGTGTGAGAGCCAACTGATGTGCTTCGTGTAAACGATTTTGCTCAGAAATTTTCTAGTCGTATAGGAAATATTTCATTCAATATATTTATGTGGTAACGACATCGTTGATTGGTTAAGGTTGTGTTTTAACATACTGATGCATATGAACGATCTTTGAGATCGTTATGCTTGGCTTTGAAGAAGTAAGAGTGTTGAGTCATGTGTACTCAATTCGTTTTCAGGTGTTGTACTATTGAATTTTTAAATGTGTGAAATGATTTAAAGTATTCTGTCATCATGCATGAAGGCTATGCACTCACTAGGTCGTGGGGGGGGGGGGGGGGGGTTATTGCATTTAAAGACAAGGAAGGGTTTCGAGAATGGTGATATGCCAGTCAAGCCGGTGACAGATGAATTGTAGCCTTGGTATTCTTATTAAGGAAGAGAGGTGAATAGTGGATATGTCAGAAATGGACTTTGGTATTGTTCGGATGATGGAAACCTGAATTCTTGTTCGATAACTCGAGATGTGGTTGTCGGTGGACGGTTATGTCTGGGGTGAAAGACTGGAAGTCGTAAAGTATTGCTAATAGGAACTTGTTTAATATAGCGTTGTTATGCGTTGATGAAGTACAATCGGCACTGAACCTGAGTTTTGGGGATGGTCTTATAATTTTGACCTCGCACCAGGTAAGTCTCAAATTTTTCCCCGGGTAAGGGAGGCAGGGTATAAAGCTATTTATGATACGTTGGGAGGAGTAGGTCCCGTAGGAATCCTCGTTGTCGGGAAGATTATCGAAGTGTTACCGGGTCGTCTTTTGATGATTGAAGTCAGCAACTGTTTAAGATGTTTGGGGATGAATTGTCAAGAGTTTGAGATTTGGGAAAATCACCTTGGTGCGGGTAGGAGTGTGAGGTTATTCAGAAAAGGTGTATGCTTGCGTGATGTAGGACCACCTTGTGAGGGCATTATGATAGTGAGAGATTGCTAATTGGATGAGTGCTTTCACTACGAGGTTTTGGTAGTTTGTAAAAGGGTGAAGTATTTGGCATGACCAAAGTCGGTGCGATGATTATATCGATCCGTAAGGAAATGTGTTTGTTGATGGAACGATTTATTGGAAATCACAATGAACCAATAGGGAATTTTTAGTGAGCAAATTGGGAAGTCGAGAGTTTTTGTTCATCTAGATTCGGGGGAGGACGAAGGCGTGAGTTAGACTTGGTTATATGTATGCTGGCGGGAATGAAGACAAGATTGGCTATGTGTACCCAGGACCGTGAGAGCCTTATCGGCGGTGTGATGTTGTGGTGGAGATTGAGTAGATGAGTTAGTGACACCTTTTGCTAAGGAAGACGTATGAGGTAGTGGCATGGTAATGTGTTGTTGAAGGAGGATAAGTATAGATGGAGGTCCTTTTTAGAGAGTTATACAAAGTGTTAAACATATTGTTGGGATGCACGGATGGTAAGCTAACGTTATGACATTGTTACTTTCAGAACAAAAGGGGTGGAGCGGGAGTTGGTGGTTACCGAAAGAGGAACCAGGTGCTTTTTGGTTGCGTGAGTCATTGGGTGGGTTAATTTTAGGATTATTGAAAGACTAATGAAATTGCTAGATTGGTTAGTTTACAATGTGATGTGGTAGATATGAAATAACTGAAATTTGTGACTTAATCCTGGTGTGCAAAAGAAAGTCTCTTGGGTAGGTTAACCCGTTTGGGAGACGAGGAGTGAGATTGGTGATAAAACCGTTTGGTTAGGCATAGAAATGTTTGTGTGCTATCATAGCATTTGGAATGGTCGAAAATGGAGTGAACGATGTTCCATACTAACTGGAGGTGGTAGAGGTGGTATGTTGAAATGTGTGAGTAAACTGGAAGTAGGAAGTTGGTAAATGAAAATGAATATGTGAAGCAACGTTTACAAATGATCATCGTCGGGTGCATGAACTCCTAGCGAGAATATGAGAAAGAGGACTCGTGTGTATGTTATGGTTCAAGGGTCGTAGAGAGCTAACTCATGTGGTTGGTCAAAAGTGTGCACCAACTAGTGAGCCGTTCTTTGGAGGCACGATTTATGTTTTCAAGAAGAAAAAGGGGAAATGTAGGGGAATGTGCTGCTCGGAATGGAGGACCATTGATTTAGGCGTGGTATTGTCGTGAGAGAGATCTCAAGTGAGTTGTGTTCGGTGTTAATCCCATGGGGGTAACCAACATTTCATATATGATTGGGCGGTTGTCGGATGCAGTGAAAGTTGAATGTGTCTTCAGGTTTGGTTCAATGTGAATGGGCGGACACTTCAGATAGTGGATGGTAGAGGTTTCCTACTATTCGCTATGTATATGTGTGGGATGTTGACGTGGTGGGAGCGTGTGAATATTTGGTTAACGTCGACGATTCGTAGTCGATGTGATTTGAGAAAAGAAAGCACTAATTGCGTGAGACGTAAGTCGTATTGGGAAGTAATCTAGAATTGCATATTATCCGATGAAGGAACTCTTGACTGAGTTTATGGGGATATTCAAGTGACGTTTTGCTAAGTTGGCAGGTGGGAGGTATATATATTTTATAAAGGATTCACGTAATTGTGGCGGGGATTTCGGCAACATTCCTTCTTTTAAGGAAGTAGACTTGTACGGGAAAACCTCGATTAGACGCGTTTTATGTAATACCCTAAAAATCAAGGCAAATTTGAACCTCAATTTAAAACAAGTTATGGCAAAATAACATTCAAACTTTTATAAATATAAGAAGATAACTAAATATGAGGGTTCATATTTACAAGTAATGAATTCTCCCGATAAACTATTAATCTAATCATGTCCACTATAATCAGATTAATTGGGTTATCTAAGCAATCCATCCAAAAAGCCTCATTCCGTTAGCTAAGTACTCCGCTTATCTCAAAAGTTGAATACTTCAAAATCTCTCGTCCCACATCCCATTTATCTCCCTGAGCCTGTACCTGGTAAGAAAATTTAATTTGAACAATTAGGCTTACGCCTAGTGAGAACATCCAAATTCAAATTAAAACATTAACATGTTTGAAATTCAAATATCCAAAGCATATAAGCAAACCTGTTCACCACCATTCTTACCGTACACGTGCTCACCTCATTGACGGGAACATACTCGATTCCGTGAAGACGACTATCCTTCAGAAAATCATATTATCATATTCTAAAGATCACCAAGAATCATCCCAGATTCTTGTTCATCAATCAAACCCAAGGACTTACATTTGATCACTATACCTCTTTCTTGAAATGGAAGTAGAAATAGCACCTATATATTGCCTATTTCTAATCCACTTAAACAAACAGAGATAACAACTACCCTTTTTCCACATCTTAATCGTGAATAACAATTCTACTTTGCCTATTCAATTAATCCAACATGAATAGCAGTTCTACTTTGCCTATTCAATTCAACATGAATAGCAATTCTAATTTGCCTATTCAATTTAACCTGAATAGCAATTCTAGTTTGCCTATTCAATCAACAAGAATAGCAATTCTACTTTGCCTATTCAATTTAACCTGAATAACAATTCTACTTTGCCTATTCAATCAACAAGAATAGCAATTCTACTTTACCTATTCAATTTAACCTGAATAGCAATTCTACTTTGCCTATTCAATTCCACATGAATAGCAATTTTACTTTGCCTATTCAATTCCACATGAATAGAAATTATACTTTGCCTATTCAATTCCACATGAATAGCAATTACACTTTGCCTATTCAACTTAATTCATATCACCTCTCGTAATATATTCTTAACTCTAAGAATATAAAACAATTCGTTTCTTCTTCATTCTCAATATTTTCCTTCCAAATACTATAATCAGAACATATTCCGATCTCAATTCACGGAACTATTCGAAACCGATATCTAAATTGAGATCGTAACTTAAATCGATTTCATATCCTAAGATAATTAAATTAAATCCATCTCGGACCCAATCCATTTCCGGTATTACACTATTCTGGTCCAGATTCGATTTTACGAAATTAAAGTGATGCCGGATAACTATCGTACCCTCAATGGTTCTTCTTCTAAAATTTATGTTTAGAAAAGTATTCTGAAAACCTCGATCCAAAAGGGATTACTATTTCAATAGAATTTGAATTCTAAAATTTAAAACCCAATTGGATCCTAAAACCAAAATATCCGGAATTAATATATGTTACCGGATCCGCACATACACCAGGCTCAATTCCATAATTAATTACCAAATTACATTTGAGATCCATATCCATAATTAATCACCTAATTACAATTGAGACTCAAATCCATAAATGATTACTTAAATATAATGGAGGCCCAAATCCAAAAATAATTATCTAAATATAATGGAGGCCCAAATCCATAAATAATTATCTAAATATTTATACACCACATACCTAAATTCCATAATTAAATATGGATTACATTTGCAAACCCATTTACTGAATTTGTTTTACGGCAAGTCCACCAATTGCAGCCACTACCGGAATTCCATAAATAATTATCTAGTCCCATGTGCAATCCGGAAGTAAAAAGTTCCGGTCCAAATTCCTAAGTTCCGGAATTAGCCACTTTAAGACAATACCTGATTTTCATTAAAAACCCACTACCGGTATTATTAAATTCCGGTTCTCAATTTAACAAACCCAAGTTCCGAAAACTAATTAAATTAAATTGACATTGGGCTTGGCCCACTCCGGGACTTTGGATACCGGAACTCAACACCAAAAAAATCCAAATACCGGACTTTACTATTCCGAAACCCAATTCCATAATTCCAGACTTCTCTTATTCCGGCCCAACTTCCGGTATTTCGACTTAGTTCCGGGCTTAGGCCCAAGTTCCGGTATATGCACAATTTAATTCTGGATCACATGTAAAACCCAACTTCCGGTATTAATTTTAATTCCGGAACACACTCCCACTTCCGGTATTTTATAGTTCCGGTACCGAAATCAATTCCGGAACCAATCCAGTTCCGGACTCCATGTCCAGTTCCGAAATTTCTTTAAATACCGGGACTCGATTTTAACATTCGATTCTCGTCAATTTATCTCTCAAAATCCATCTAAATACAGTTTATAATCCAATTTCATCTCCATACAGTTTTACCATTTCATTCAGCCATTTTCTACACCACATCTATCTCAATTTCAACAGTTAACGTTTTAAAAAGAAAAGATGAACTCACCTGAAGAAGATGAATCCCAGCAATTCAAACCCTTTCTTCTCTGACTCACAATCACACACAAGAATTCAAATGAAACCCAGTTCTTTCTTCTTCTTTCTCCTTTCTTTCTCTTTTCTCTCTCTCTACTTTTCTTCCCAGACTTCAAGAGTGTAAATTGAGATAATGTCTCAATTACATCAAACCCATCCCTTAAGTAATCAACTTTCAAGGAATGACCAAATACACCCTCTAGTCTCATTTTCATCAATCGCCTTTAAACATTGGTTAAATTACAAATTCAACCCTGGAGTTTACTTTTACAATTTGTCCACAACTTAGACTATCTTTACAAATAAACCCCATTTATATTAAATATAATATAATGAAATTTCGGGGTGTTACAAATCTCCCCAACTTGAAAATGATTTCGTCCTCGAAATCGAAACTATACTAATAATCGAGGACATTTATTCTTCCTTTTTAAAGATAATCAATATAAAAATATGCCACATGTCCTTTAATTTCGAGTCCTACATACTCAGTTATAGACAAAAGTCTAAAAAGTACAAAGACTCAACTTTCCCCAGTTTCTTAACCTTATATCCTTCAATGTTATCTACTCCCTAAGTTGAAACTTTGCATGTCTCCTTGGAACAACTATACAATCATCAAGTCTTTATCCAGCTATAGCTCAATCTTATTTTAACCACTTTTACCATAACCCATCTTTCAAAAATAACAACTGATATAGCTAACTTTTAGTAATAAGTACAAAAGACGAGTTAGCACTACTCACATAATATATACATATATATATATATATATATATATATATATATATATATATATATATATATATATATATATATATAACTAACAAGGAATGCATCCAAAACTACATATGTTTATTCCTTAGCGTCTTCCATCGTCACGTGAAATGTTCAACCCTTTGATGTTGTGGTGATGGGTTTCTTCCCTTGATTCCCGCTATCTTTCAACGTTGGGCAATCCCTTCGATAATGACTAGGCTTCTTACATTCATAGCAAGTTGGTCCTTGGATGGGGCAGTTCTCTATTTGATGACTACTCTTTCCACATTTAAAACAGTTTCTCAGTAACACTCGACACAACCCAAAATGTTTACTCCTACATTTCTGACACCAATTAGGTTCTGGTCGAGTTTCAAAATGAGTGTCCTTAATAAGGGACTTCGGTCCTTGTGAAGGTTCCGATCGACCTTCAAATTTTCTTTTCTCTCCCATTTGAGCCTTTTCGGCTTTATCCTTTGCATAAACTTCTTCCACAATCTTGGTTTCCTCAATCGTTTCCCTCAGTGTTAAAGTTTTTGAATTTCTAACTCGGGACATCATATCAGCTGGCAAACCTTTTAGGTAAGCCTTAATCTTTTCCTTCTCAGTTGGAGCCACATGCCCCACTAAATTCAACTTTTCCATAAAGGATTCAGTGTACTTCCTAACAGACGAAGTACCCTTCTTAAGAGTCCGAAACTCTTCTTCAATCCTGTCCATTTCGTTTTCGTTGCAATATTCCTCCAGAATCTTTCTCTTAAACGACTCCCACGTCATAGCAGCTAAGACTGGAGCCGTCACAGTAGATGTTACGATATTCCACCATGTTAAGGCGTTACCTCGCAACATTTGAGAACCGAAACTGACCTTCGATTCCTCATCACATTCACAAGCTCGGAAAGCTTGTTCCATCTCTCGAAGCCAATTCATGCATGCCACTGGATTGTCCGCTCTGGTGAACTCTGGCGGTTTACAACTCAGGAACGTTTTATATGAACAGACTCGTTCCACCCTTCTGTTTACATTCGTCACAGGATTACGAATTGGATTTATCACACCAGTGTCAGTCTCCGTTCGCCGTAACTCCGAACTCCGATCATTTAATGCTTTCATAAACATTTCAGATTATTGTGCTAGTGCCGTATTCATCATTCGCATCATGTTCTCCATCATGCAAGACTCCATCGTAGACTCCGTCATCTCAGGGTTGACGGTACTAGTACTCGTTCTGTGTACCCGACAGTCCGTTCCTCCCATAGAAGGCAGCCTCGGCGGACTTTCATTAGTTCCAACCGTTTCAGGTCGCTTTTCTCCCCAGTCCATTACTGCCCTATCCTCCGAAGAATTAGGGGACCTTGGTGGTGTATTCACCATCGTTCTGATATAGTACAAAGGAATAACCATAAGAAATGGTTACACAAATCCATACACACGAAACATACTTTACCTTTCATTAGTCACCGTAACAATTTAGAAACAAGTATGCTTGTGTAACAATATATTCATAATAACTGTAGCTAATTGGAATTGTGAACATATTATACATGAGAATCCTCGTTACCATCGTTACAGTACTAATTTCACGTATTTCCGTCGACTCTAAGACTAGCCCGTCTTAGTACTTCTACCCATATCTCACAATCATAACTTAATTCCTCTCAGCTTAAGTCTAGGTATCTCATTATCATACCTAGTTCGCTTAAACTTCAGCTCTGATACCATATTGTAACACCCTAAAAATCAGGGCTAATTTGAACCTCAATTTAAAACAAGTTATGGCAAAATAACATTCAAACTTTTATAAATATAAGAAGAGAACTAAATATGAGGGTTCATATTTACATGTAATGAATTCTCCCGATAACCTATTAATCTAATCATGTCCACTATAATCAGATTAATTGGGTTATCTAAGCAATCCATCCAAAAAGCCTCATTCCGTTAGCTAAGTACTCCGCTTATTTCAAAAGTTGAATACTTCAAAAGCTCTCGTCCCACATCCCATTTATCTCCCTGAGCTTGTACCTGGTAAGAAAATTTAATTTGAACAATTAGGCTTACGCCTAGTGAGAACATCCAAATTCAAATTAAAACATTAACAGGTTTGAAATTCAAATATCCAAAGCATATAAGCAAACCTGTTCACCACCATTCTTACCGTACACGTGCTCACCTCATTGACGGGAACATACTCGATTTCGTGAAGACGACTATCCTTCAGAAAATCATATTATCATATTCTAAAGCTCACCAAGAATCATCTCAGATTCTTGTTCATTGATAACGCCACTTTTTGGCGTTATTTTCAGTCTACAAACCAATGAGATTGACTTGTGTTGAAGCAAAGCGGCGGAATTTTCTGGTTTATCGAGTGAAATGTACAAGTAATCTAAAAGGCAGCAATCATCTAGAAAAGAAGCAGAAAAGAGTCCAAAAGAGAGACAAAACGAAGCCCAACGGAAGCCCGAGACCCGTGCCCAAACCATGACCCAGAACCTGACCCGGACACTTCAGGAAAGCGCGCGACTTTCTGTGCGGCCTGAATCCACAGGACAAACCGCGTAAGTCTCTGGACGAATTTCATAATTGGTGTTTTCCGGAAATTAGGTCATTACTTCTCACACGGACGACGGCAGGCAGAGAGGGGGCGATTTTCAGAGGTTTTTCGCATACTTTTGAGTCACGATAGAGGATCGATCAAGGAGACGTTCATCACACGAAGCGGATTAGAGCCGAGAGAAGGGAGTTCATCAGTATATTTTTCACGTTCACGATTATTATGTTTACACACACTAGTTCTCTTCCTTTCCTTATGTTTTCATCCACCACCAACATGAACTAAACTTTAGATGTTGGGGGTTGGTTTGAATTTGGTTTAAGCTTATGAACACGTGATTTGAGACTTTTATCAGTTTTTCCTATTTTAATGAAGCATGTGATTTGAATTTTAATGCTTTTGTGAGTTTGGCCTACTTTCAATTGTTTTGTTTGTTATCAGTTAAGTTCGAGAGAGTTAATTGTTAACTAGAACTAGAATTTGCATGCCTAAGGTGAGAAATTGGATAGAGATATACCAAGTAAGCCTTAGTCCTATTAAAATCTCGAGTTTAATGTGTTTTGAATCCCATAGGTTGAGATCGAGAGATAAAACTTATATTTTCAATGTAAAATTTGTGGTTGCTTGAGAAAGAACCACGGTGATTTTAGAGATTGGGTATTTATTAAGAGAATAACTGGTAATTATTTAAAGTCAAGTGTTTATATGTGAAGGCCTTAGGATTTTCAACCCTCAACTGTTTTCTCTATCCAAAGTTTCCTCAAGTTGTCTCTTGTCTCGTGTTTGATTTAATTACTTGCAATTAATTAGTTTCATACCAACAACTCAAATTGCGACCGTTCAGTTAATAGATCTTATAGTCATTGTGATACTTAGTTCCTAGTTCCTTGTGTTCGATACTCGTACTTTCAGTACTATTACTTGATTTCGACACCGTACACTTGCGGTTAGATTTAGGGGGGTGTGAACCCGCCTATCAAGTTTTTGGCGCCGTTGCCGGGGAACTAGTTGCAACTGATAGCACTACCAGCTATAAGCGCTATTACATTGAACATTTTTTTCTTTATTATTTTGTTTCATCATTTTCAGTTTCTGGATTGCTAATTTTGCCTACTTTCTTTTCAGGTACTAACTGGTTTATGCCAAGGAAGACCCGAGGGAAAGGAATCGAACCACTCGATTCGAAAATCGAAAGAACCGCCCGTCAGTTAAGAAAATAATCACAAGCTAAGAGACATCTGAAGATGGGCGACGAAGCTCCTCCTGAGAGACGTCCTATGCGGTCGTTTTCCGATCCGAACGTGGCAGCCGCACGCATAGGCGTCCAACCGCCCACTACTGGGGCGAACTACTTTGAGATTAAACCGAGTACCATCGTTATGGTACAGCAGAATCAGTATGGAGGAGCCCCAACAGAAGATCCTCATGCGCATCTCCGGGCATTTGAACGGATTCGCAATACGTTCAAAATAAATGGGGTGAACAAGGATGCCATCAAGCTGAGACTGTTCATCTTTTCAATTAAGGGTAAAGTTGAAATAGTGATAGAAGGCCTACCATCGGATCAGATCACTACATAAGTAGACCTGAAAGCTGCTTTCCTTCAGAAATTCTTTCCGCCGGGAAGAACTGCTCAACTGATGGCCGATATTGCCCACTTTGCTCAATGGGACCAAGAGATACTATATGAGGCGTGGGATCGGTATAAAGACATGTTGAAAAAGTGTCCTCACCATGGGTTACACGGTTGGGTCATCATCCAAACGTTTTTCAGTGGACTCCACCCGCAATTTAAGAATGACATCACAGCTGCGGCGGGTGGGGCTCTCATGAATAAAACGTATGAAGAAGCAGTTGACTTGATAGAAAACTTAGCCGAGCATAGCTATGCCACTCCATGATCTTCTATCAGACGGGTAGCTAATGTTTAAGAATCAGAGGAGTTGAAGGTGATAAAAGCTCAATTAGCTGCTATCACAAACTAGTTGAAGAGAGGTAGTCCAGACGTGTTCCCCACTTCACAAAAACCTGAACAGGTTCAGTTTCTACAAAACCGGAACAACCAGCCGAGGAACGACCCTTTCTCGAACACATATAATGAAGGGTGGAAGAAACACCCTAACTTTTCATGGAGTCAACCCGGCCAACAACCATAAGGTAATAACTCCAACTTTTCTAATTCCTCTAATACTAACAATGTTTACCGTCTTCCAGGTTACAACCAACGGAGATTTGATGAAGGACCATCCATAGAGAAGAAACCGGGGTTAGAGGATATGATGATGAAGTTCATGACCAAGATGGATAGAACAGTTGAAGATTGGCAAGCACGGTGAGTACATTAAAAGCAGCAACTGAACAGAACACTGCCTCCATCAAGCTCCTTGAAAGACAAGTGGGGCAGATTTCCGAAGCCTTACAAAACCGAGCTCCCGGGACATTTCCAAGTCAAACCGAAAGGAAAAACCGGGAAGAGTGCAAATCCATTTATCTGAGAAGTGGCAAGGAGGTGATCAAGGAGGAAAATGTTGGGCTGAAAGATGGTATTGCTAGTGATATGGCTAATCAGGAAGAGCCGAAGGAAAAAAAGGTGACACCTCCATCAAAGCCGGTAGTCAACCCGTATGTACCACCGCTACCATTTGCAAAGCGAGTGAAGGCACATAACGATGAGGAACAATTCAAGAAATTTCTTGACATCTTCAAGAAGCTGCACATCAACATTCCATTTGCAGAAGCACTTGCCCAAATGCCAACATATCTCAAGTTCATGAAGGTCATCTTATCCAAGAAGAGGGCATTTGAACACCAGTTTACCATTGCACTTACTGAAGAGTGCAGTGCAATCATTCAGAACAAGCTTCCCCCGAATCTTCAAGATCCAGGGAGTTTTTCTATACCTATACAAATTGGAGATCTTTGTTTTGATAAGGTGTTATGTGATTTAGGAGCAAGTATTAATTTATTTCCTCTATCTATTTTCAGGAAACTCGACTTGGGGGAAGTGAATCCAACATACATGACACTTCAACTTGCAGATAGATCGGTGAGGTACCTATATGGAGTGATAGAAGATGTCCTGATCAGAGTTGATAAGTTCTACTTTCCAGCAGACTTCGTGGTGCTCGACATAGATGAAGATAAAGAGGTCCCGTTGATCTTGGGAAGACCACTTTTGGCCACGAGCAAAGCGCTTATCGACATGGAAGAAGGCGAGATGACCTTGAGGGTTGGCGGCGAAAAGGTAATGTTCAAGATGTTCGAGAGTGTAAGAGGTAGAGGTAAAGCGGAACCCGGTAATCAAGGAAAACCAGAGGTGGAAGAGTCTGCGAAAACCGTAAGTGTGGGCAAGTCGATTCCGCAAATACCGAGCCACATTGAGAGCCACACAGTCGTGTCACGACTCTAACTGAGGCGCTAGGTGGGAGGCAACCCACCGAGGTTTGATCTCTTTCATTTTTCTTTTTATTATTTATGTTTTTGAGTGTTTTTATTTACAAAAAAAATATTGTGGAGCAGAGACATACGCGGCCTAAGCCGCGGCCTCAAGTCGCGTGCCAAGCCGTGGGTGGCTCTGGTTGGGTTTTGAAACAGGGACTTACGCGGGATGCCACGTGGGATCAGGCCACGGCCCAAACCGCGCGGCTCCCCTGATGCTTCTAGGCTGTTTCTCATGCAGTGTTTGTCCCTTTCTTGCCTTGTATCATTTCGTTCTCTGCTTTCTTTCCCCTTTTGCTTTCACTGTGTTTTCTGCACTTGTTCTCCATCTCTTCCAGTTTCTCCCAACTATTCTCTCCAATTTTGCAAGAGACTCACCTCCTTCCAGCCAGACAGGTCTGTGCTAACTCTGTATGTTCTAACGAGTAGGGGTGTGCATCGGGCGGGTCGGGGCGGGTCGGGTGGACAAACCGAAAACCCGATCCCCGAACTTTAGGTTTCGGATTTCGGATTTATTCGGGTTCGGGTTGGTCGGGTTTCGGGTTAATGTTGGTCGGGTTCGGGTTGGTCGGGTTTCGGGTTAATGTCGGTCGGGTTCGGGTATTATTATAATACAAAAAACATATATAAATTCAATTGATTTTAAGGATTTATTCAATCAAACGAGAGATTGATGAAATTGATAATAAGTTTAAAAATTAAAAAACATTTCTACCGACTATAATTTACGATTTTCTAAAGATAATTAGATAAATAAATATATTTATATAATATTTAAAATATATATGTATACTATTTCGGGTTTTTGGACGGGTCTGGTGGCCAAAGATAAAACCCGACCCGAACCCAAATATTCCCCCAAAAGCCGGGTTTCGGATTTTCGGATTTCGGGGTATTCGGGTATTGCAAAAATACTTTATTTTCGGTTCGGGTTTGGGTTCGGATTTCGGATTATTCGGGTTTTGCACACCCCTACTAACGAGTGGTATGTGATGATGTATTTCCTTATTAGTTAAACGATATGCAACAAACCTAAGTTTCACTTAGGTTTGGGGTGCCTTACTTTTCAACATCCGCACACTCACATTCACCCCTGTGCAAACCTCGGTTTTACCGAGGTTTGGGGTTGGCTTTACTTGGTAAACCTAGGCCACTGACTAGGTTTGGGGTGGCCATATTTGAATAACTTTGGGCCCACTCTTTGATGTTTCGTGTAAATACTTTGTCTTTCTTGTTTGATAACTGCAATTACTGCACAATGATACGTGTCACACCTGTGTATCGCCTGCACCGACACTTACACATTGGGGACAATGTGTGGGTAAGGTTTGGGGTTGTCCAATCGGGCCCACGTTTATGCACGTAGATTTCCCGCACATCTGGATGTTTAGATCATATTAGCTCAATTTTTTGTTTTGGATGATTGAGACCGACCATTGTGGGAAGAATCTTGTGATAGTAACGTGACCATTAGGGAAGGACCAGGAAAATGCATGACTAGGGATATTAGTGGAGACCACCCAATAGCGAGATTTGAGCCTAAAAAGACGTACTTCATTGCGAGGGATTTAAACACTTAATTCGTATACACTTTTTCGAATTCCTTGTCGTGATTATAGAGTGATCTCGCTATAATATTGCATTGAGTAGCAAAGACAACCATCGGGATATTGGGTAAGGGTATACTAGACCATATCGTATGGACCTTAAGAGATGATTCCAGGCAATGTGTTTTTTTAACCCGTTTTTATGTATCTCCCATTTTGACCCATTATGTGTGTACCCAAAACCCCTTTGTAGCCAAACACTCACCACTTGTTCATTTCATACCCAACATTAAACCCTAGCCAAAAGCCTTAACCAACCCTTATCCGAAAGTGTGTCAATCAGAAGCGGTAATGAATAGCAGAAGATAGAGCGGAAAAGAAAAAGTACAGGCCAGTCATGAAAATAAATAATAGATAGAAAAGAGGGCCAATAAGAGGGCCAATGATGCCCCACCAAAAAAAATTATTAAATAAATACAGTTAGTTAGATAGTATCTACGACAGATAATAAGAGAGTCAAAGCGACTCCAGCAGTGGCAAAGAGGGCCAAATGATAGAAATTGAAGTCAAGAAGTTCAGAACTGCTAAAGATTGACACACCGAGGATGTTTGATCCGCTTACCCGTCGTTTCCTAGCCATAACCCCTGCCCCGTTACAACCCTTGTAAAGACCTGGATGATCTTCTGGAAAATATGATTATGGTATACGACCACCTTTGCCAAGAGTCCCTATCTTGCTACTTGATTCCCTTCTGAGATCAACTTTTTAGACAATTATGCGTCTTTCATTAGAGTAGTCAGGTAATTATCGAGTATTCTTGTACATAACTTCCTTATACATGACAACATGTGCGACAGCCTAGGTTCGAGTGAAATAAGAGTATCACGTGAGGTAGGGTCGAGACGAAAAGTTTTCCCTAGTATGTTTGGACCTAGTACGATCCTAATGTAATCGGAGCTGTTACGAGTTTAACTCACAATGGAAGGCCTTAGATCAAACAGAATAAGGATGAGGCTAGGGTGAGATAGGCATTCACGGGTATGGGAAATCACCAGTGCATTACGTGGTACCGATTGAGAGTTGTGCAGTTATTAATTCACTAATATATGCTTTTATTCTCTTTATCGCTAATTTGCTTGAGGACAAGCAACGCTCAGTTTGGGGTTGTTGATAACGCCACTTTTTGGCGTTATTTTCAGTCTACAAACCAATGAGATTGGCTTGTGTTGAAGCAAAGAGGCAGAATTTTATGGTTTATCGAGTGAAATGTACAGGTAATCTAAAAGGCAGCAATCATCGATAAAAGAAGCAGACTAGAGTCCAAAAGAGAGCCAAAACGAAGCCCAACGGAAGCCCGAGACCCGTGCCCAAACCATGACCCAGGACCTGACCCGGACACTTCAGGAAAGTGCGCGACTTTCTGTGCGGCCTGAAACCGCGGGACAAACCGCGTAAGTCTCTGGATGAATTTCATAATTGGTGTTTTCCGGAAATTAGGTCATTACTTCTCACACGGACGACGGCAGGCAGAGAGGGGGCGATTTTCAGAGGTTTTTCGCATACTTTTGAGCAACGATAGAGGATCGATCAAGGAGACGTTCATCACGCGAAGCAGATTAGAGCCGAGAGAAGGGAGTTCATCAGTATATTTTTCACGTTCACGATTATTATGTTTACACACACTAAACTTTAGATGTTGGGGGTTGGTTTGAATTTGGTTTAAGCTTATGAACACGTGATTTGAGACTTTTATCAGTTTTTCCTATTTTAATGAAGCATGTGATTTGAATTTTAATGCTTTTGTGAGTTTGGCCTACTTTCAATTGTTTTGTTTGTTATCAGTTAAGTTCGAGAGAGTTAATTGTTAACTAGAACTAGAATTTTCATGCCTAAGGTGAGAAATTGGATAGAGATTGTAACACCCTAAAATCAGGGCTAATTTGAACCTCGAATTTCACAAGTTATAGTACAAGAAACTTCAACTTATAAATATATAGCAAGGTAATTAACCACCAAGAGTACATTTACAATACAGGATTCTTCAAATAACCTATTAATCTAATCACATCACTACAATCAGATTAACTAAGTTATCTAAGCAATCCAACAAAATCTCTTCTGGTTAATTGACACCTCTGCTATTCCAAAAACGCTCGTCCCACAACCCTTTACTTTCCCGAGCTGGTACCTGGTAAGAAAACATCATATGAAACGATTAGGCCAATGCCTAGTGAGAACATTCGTTTCCATAACAACATTTGCAAAATCAATGTAAGCAAGTTATAACAAACCTGATTACCCTTTCTTTTACCATACGTGTAACTTTATTCCGTTAGCACGATTTTACCCAATTCCATGAATATGCCTGACACACATTCCATCATCATATCATGTCTCAGAGCTACCCTACGAATCGGTACTGATTCTAGAGTAATATTTCTATTCCGGAAATCGCAATATACACATGCCCAGTTCCGTACACATCTATTCCAGAAACCGCAATATACACATGCCCATTTTTGTACACATCTAAGAAATAACAATATACACATGCCTATTTCTTAGAGAAGGAAATAGTGATTACAATATACACATGCCAATCTCTTCTTTTCCTTAGAAATCAGGAATTACGTTTATTCCATGATTTCTCACACACATCAGAATAATGATTAATCTTCTTCTATTCTACGTGTACATAACCACTAGTGCCTATGGATCCATTACACTTTACTAACGTATATGCTTAACAACATATTACAGCTCATATCATATTCTCAAATCTAAGAATACTAGATAACCTATCGTATCTTCATCCTCAAATGCCCCCCCTTCGGCGACTTAGCACGGGGGTTCCTCTACCCGGTTAGCGGATGGGGTCAAGGGGCAACGCCCTTGCGGGGTCTGGGGGCAGCGCCCCTAGAATTGTTTTAGAAACTTAACTAGACAATTCATCTAGAATCTGCTTCCAAATATTAAAACCTAGCATTTCAAATTTCACAAAAGTGTCCGGACAACAGGGGTTTTCCGGATACTTCTAACTATCCAGATAAAAGGACTTTTCCGGATAACAATACTTTACCGGATACTATTCTAATCCGGACGACATCCGGATACTAAAACCATCCGGATACTATATTCATCCGGATTCTTACAATAAAATAAAACTTACCCGGATACTTCCTGCGTCCGGAAACATTCATCATTAGAGGTATCCGGATACGACGATTTATCCGGAAAACTCGGTTCTGCAGCCTAAAATTCGATCCATTTTCATGTCTGTTCGATTCAGCTCATTTCAAACCATACCATACAGTTCATAACCAATTTATACAGCTATTTCAAGGTTTAATTTAACATGAAAACACTGATTTAAGCAAGGAACAAATGAACTCACCTATTTGAAGAAAACCCACTTAATCTCAAACTGCTGCTCCAAATCTGATGTTACTGATTCTGTAAATCGATCCAAAACACATATTCGTTTATAAATCTATAGCTACAACAGTCTTTATCAAAACACAGATTAATTTCTTACCAAATTGATGACCAAAACCCTTGTTTCCTTCCGTTTCTCTCCTTTCTCCTTTTTCTCTCTTTCTCTTCTTCTCTCTTGACCGACCCAAAACAAGATATCAGATAAAAATCTGATTTCCAGCTACCTTATCTATATACACTTTCCAAATGTGACCAAACACACCTCTAGGTTTCAATATTTTCACAATTGACACCAAACCTTAAGCCCTTGTATTTTTACCCTATTGAATTGTAAAATTTCCATATAATTCAAGGTTTACACAAAATACAAATACATCCCAATCCTCATTAAAATACTATTGTTGAAAATTCAGGATGTTACAGAGATATACCAAGTAAGCCTTAGTCCTATTAAAATCTTGAGTTTAATGTGTTTTGAATCCCATAGGTTGAGATCGAGAGATAAAACTTATACTTTCAAAGTAAAATCTGTGGTTGCTTGAGAAAGAACCACAGTGATTTTAGAGATTGGGTATTCATTAAGGGAACAACTGGTAATTATTTAAAGTCAAGTGTTTATATGTGAAGGCCTTAGGATTTCCAACCCTCAACTGTTTTCTCTATCCAAAGTTTTCTCAAGTTGTCTCTTGTCTCGTGTTTGATTTAATTACTTGCAATTAATTAGTTTCATACCAACAACTCAAATTGCGACCGTTCAATTAATAGATCTTATAGTCATTGTGATACTTAGTTCCTAGTTCCATGTGTTCGATACTCGTACTTTCAGTACTATTACTTGATTTCGACACCGTACACTTGCGGTTAGATTTAGAGGGGTGTGAACCCGCCTATCATTCATCAATCAAACCCAAGGACTTACATTTGATCACTATACCTCTTTCTTGAAATGGAAGTAGAAATAGCACCTATATATTGCCTATTTCTAATCCACTTAAAAAAACAGATATAACAACTACCCTTTTTCCACATCTTAATTGTGAATAGCAATTCTACTTTGCCTATTCAATTAATCCAACATGAATAGCAGTTCTACTTTGCTTATTCAATTCAACATGAATAGCAATTCTACTTTTCCTATTCAATTTAACCTGAATAGCAATTCTACTTTGCCTATTCAATCAACAAGAATAGCAATTCTACTTTACCTATTCAATTTAACCTGAATATCAATTATATTTTGCCTATTCAATCAACAAGAATAGTAATTCTACTTTACCTATTCAATTTAACCTGAATAGCAATTCTACTTTGCCTATTCAATTCCAAATGAATAGCAATTTTACCTTGCCTATTCAATTCCACATGAATAGCAATTCTACTTTGCCTATTCAACTTAATTCATATCACCTCTCGTAATATATTCTTAACTCTAAGAATATAAAACAATTCGTTGCTTCTTCATTCTCAATATTTTCCTTCCAAATACTATAATCAGAACATATTCCGATATCAATTCACGGAACTATTCGAAACCGATATCTAAATTGAGATCGTAACTTAAATCGATTTCATATCCTAAGATAATTAAATTAAATCCATCTTGGACCCAATCCATTTCCGGTATTACACTATTCTGGTCCAGATTCGATTTTACGAAATTAAAGTGATACCGGATAACTATCGTACCCTCAATGGTTCTTCTTCTAAAATTTATGTTTAGAAAAGTATTCCGAAAACCTCGATCCAAAAGGGATTAGTATTTCAATAGAATTTGAATTCTAAAATTTAAAACCCAATTGGATCCTAAAACAAAAATATCCAGAATTAATATATGTTACCGGATCCGCACATACACCAGGCTCAATTCCATAATTACATACCGAATTACATCTGAGATCCATATCCATAATTAATCACCTAATTACAATTGAGACTCAAATCCATAATTGATTACTTAATTATAATGGAGGCCTAAAATCCATAATTAATTATCTAAATATAATGGAGGCCCAAATCCATAAATAGTTATCTAAATATAATGGAGGCCCAAATCCATAAATAATTATCTAAATATTTATACACCACATACCTAAATTCCATAATTAAATATGGATTACATTTGCAAACCCATTTACTGAATTTGTTTTACGGCCCAAGTCCACCAATTGCAGCCACTACCAGAATTCCATAAATAATTATCTAGTCCCATGTGCAATCAGGAAGTACAAAGTTTCGGTCCAAATTCCTAAGTTCCGGAATTAGCCACTTTAAGACAATACCGGATTTTCATTAAAAACCCACTTCCGGTATTATTAAATACCGGTTCTCAATTTAACAAACCCAAGTTCCAAAAACTAATTTAATTAAATTGACATTGGGCTTGGCCCACTCCGGGACTTTGGATACCGGAACTCAACACCAAAAAAATCCAAATACCGGACTTTACTATTCTGGAACCCAATTCCATAATTCCGGACTTCTCTTATTCCGGCCCAACTTCCGGTATTTCGACTTAGTTCCGGGCTTAGGCCCAAGTTCCGGTATATGCACAATTTAATTCCGGATCACATGTAAAACCCAACTTCCGGTATTAATTTTAATTCCGGAACACACTCCCACTTCCGGTATTTTATAGTTCCGGTACCGAAATCAGTTCCGGACTCCATGTCCAGTTCCGAAATTTCTTTAAATACCGGGACTCGATTTTAACATTCGATTCTCGTCAATTTATCTCTCAAAATCCATCTAAATACAGTTTATAATCCAATTTCATCTCCATACAGTTTTACCATTTCATTCAGCCATTTTCTACACCACATCCATCTCAATTTCAACATTTAACGTTTTAAAAAGAAAAGATGAACTCACCTGAAGAAGATAAATCCCAGCAATTCAAACCCTTTCTTCTCTGACTCACAATCACACACAAGAATTCAGATGAAACCCAGTTCTTTCTTCTTCTTTCTCCTTTCTTTCTCTTTTCTCTCTCTCTACTTTTCTTCCCAGACTTCAAGAGTGTAAATTGGGATAATGTCTCAATTACATCAAACACATCCCTTAGGTAATCAACTTTCAAGGAATGACCAAATACACCCTCTAGTTTCATTTTCATCAATCACCTTTAAACTTTGGTTAAATTACAAATTCAACCCTGGAGTTTACTTTTACAATTTGTCCACAACTTAGACTATCTTTACAAATAAACCCTATTTATATTAAATATAATATAATGAAATTTCGGGGTGTTACATTTTAAAACCGTGAGTCCAGGTGTGTGGACAAAGCGGACAATATCTAGTACGGTATGTCTGGGATGTTACCAATGGTTTAATCAATCGAAGAGGTTGCAAGTATGTCATACGAAATAACCGTCGTAAGAAATTGGTGGTTATTTGAGGGGCAGTACCAAAGGATTGGGTTCGGCTATGATTTCAATCAGGACATTTTGGACAGTTGAATGGAGCTAAGTTGATTGGGCTTCACAGTATAAGACACCTGAGCTTTGAGTTTGGGAAAGGGGCAGTGATGCGGAAGACGTCCCCATAGATTTGGGGTGTTGTGTTCGAGTTAAAAGTGGAGTTGGTACACGTTCTTCCTTGGATCCGTCAGAATTATGGAAAGAGTTGGAGGGTTAGCGTATGAACTGGTTGTGCTCGATGAGACTTTGGAGAATTCATAATGTGTTTCACGCCTCTATTATAGAGAGCAATTGCTAGAGGTTGGGGTGGCGAAAACTCTACAAGTAATACAGGAAATAAGAAGTTGACCTTTGTCTTAGGGGCCAAGAGGCAACTTGGGGAGTGGAAGCGGACATGAGGTCCGAATAACCGTACTTGTTCGAAGATGGAATTCCGGGGACGAAATTCTTTTGAGGGGTAGATGTTGTAATAACATGGACCGTTTGGGAATGTAAAAGGAAAATTTGGTGGTAAAAGTGAAAAAGGAAAGTTTGGGGGAGTAGTGAGAAGGTATAAAAAGGCGTCAAAAACCTTAAAATTGAGGTATTTTCATAAAGAATTGAAAGCGGCTGTAGTGTGTGTGTGTGTGTGTGTGTGTGTGTGCGATTTGTGGAAGAACTCGGTATCGATGTTGGAGACAAAAGCTTGGAATCTGGAAACTCAAGGAAGTGCATCTCAATCACTACTTCAAAGGTAACCTTCTCTTCTTTAACCTCTTTCTGGTGGGAATTTCTAGAGTTTGTTTGGGAGTACTACGTTTGTTAACCTAAAAGATGAGAGGCTTTATGCGTATGAAATGTTGAGCGAGAATTTGATTTTGTTATCTATTAGTGACATAATGATTCTTGAAATCGACCCTCATGTTTTCGGATAGTGTCCATCGGTTTGAGTTGGACTTTTGGGACACTTAGAGAGAAATCAACAAACGTTATTCGTAGTCCGGAACTTGGGGAAATTTGATGAGTTCTCCAGAAGTAAGAGTCCGGAATGGTCTCTGGAAGTGAGAGTCCGGAATGGTCTCCGGAAGTGAGAGTTCGGAATAGTCTCGGGAAGTGAGAGTCCGGAATGGTTTCCGGAAGTGAGAGTCTGGAATGGTCTCCGGAAGTGAGAGTCCGGATCTGGGAGTAGGTGTCCGGAAGCAGGTAGTCCAGAAATGCACACTCCAGAATGGGATCCGAAAAAGAGGAGAATTCAGAACTTTAGTTTCGGATTCCGAGTTTCGATTTGAGCCGAGTGTATTTAGGGATCTTTTCAGGATTATTGTGAGTGTCAACTTAAGACTCATTACTCTCGTTTTCTTTAAAATCATAGGTGCCCCACTTATAGAGCTGAAGCATAAGTGAGAAGTGTTGAGCAAGGACGACATGTGAGTCTTTCTAACTGAAAATGTGTTGATTTATGTATTATTTAAAATGCATGAGATATGATGAAACTGCATGTTTTAAATCCTTTATATGGAACTGCATGCTTTACCTTGTTTGAGGAAGTTAAGATGTTATGTATGCATACATTTGGAAGTGTGCCCGTCTTGGCTAAGTCAGGGGGTGTGGACCGCCAGTGCTCATACCGAGGGGTGTGTCCCGTTTATGCCATGGGAGGTGTGACCCAATACGGCAGTGTGAGACTGACACGTTGTCACGGGTGTGCCATGTACATGGGTAGTTCTTGTGTGTGAAAGTTTAAATGTTTTAAAGATGAAAAGAGTTTATAAATGCTTATAAATTGTTTAAAATGTTTTATGTGGTGCAAATGTTTGTTCTAGAGGGAACTCACTAGACCTCATGGTTTAACCCTCGCATTTCCAAAAACTAAACCATTTTCAGGTAAGCCTTAGTTGAGGGCTCTAGTAAGGGCAATCAGAAGGCGCGAGCGTGAAGCTTTGGACTAGAAGAAGTGGTTGTATCTAGCATGTCATGCATAGTTTTTTTTTAAATCTCAGCTATGTAATAGGTTGTTTTCCGTAAACCTTGTGTTGTACACATATGTTTATGTTAGTATTTTGGAGCCGTTTCGGCGAGTTGCTTAATTTATGTTGTTTAAGTTTTGTTAGCTCCAATCTTCATGTTTATAAAAGTATTGAAAAATAGGCTAAGTATAGAAGTCTTCGACAGAGGCTCTGCCGAGTCACCAAGAAGACCGAAGCATAGAAGTCTTCGACAGAGGCTCTGCCGAGTTACCGAGAAGACCGAAGTGAAGAATCGCCAGAAGACTCTTCTCAGCGGACAAGGCCACAGATCCTCTGTCATACTTGACAGAGCCTCTGTGGTATAAAGACCAACGATCTATACAAGGACAATCGTGCTTCTCACGATTTCTGCTGTACGAAGATACTCAAGATCATTCGTACAAGGCGTGACCTGACAACTTCACGTGTCAAACTCTGATAGGTCTTAGCCTTAGTAGAAGTCGGCGCATTTAATTAACGTTGTACTATCAACAGTACCTGAATAGTGTTTTAGTACCTTCAATCCTTGTTGTCTAGAACTTGTCCCCTTTAGAAGTAGTATAAATAGAAGACTCATGTTGAGTTCTTCTAATAAGCTTTGCACGACACACACACCATTAGAACAGAATTCTTATTATAACATCGGTGTTCTTGGTGTTCTTATTTTATGTCAAATACAGTGAATCATTGAGTTATTTATCTGTGTCATTTACATTTCACGTATTTGATATTGTGTGTTCTTCTACCTTATTATATCTTTTAGTTCGTTAAAACGCTTCCGCATTATATCATGTTTGAACTATTAGATAGAATTATCATTGTTAAGCAAAACAGGAACTAACAATTGGTATCAGAGCCAACCTTGATTTTCTATATCAAGTGATCCTCTCTTGCAATGATTTTTGGTAGAAACTTGGACTGATCTTTAACCTATTATTCATATCTTTAAAAACAGCATCTGTTTTTCTGCCATCCTCGACCAGTTCGACTTTGGAAAACTTACAGATCTGTTTCTTCGGTTAAATCTCCATTTTAGTGCATTGTTTAAAGTTTTCAAGCTTATAAACATTGTTTAAAGCTTCCACTTCATCTTCTAAAAAGTGTATTGTTCATACCCTATTTTCTGGATTTCTCATCCTCTTTCAAAATGGCAAACACAAACAACTTATTCACCGCTGGTTCTTTAACCAAGCCACCCACACTACTCAGAGATGAGTACCCTCAGTGGAAGATACGAATGATTCACTTCTTCGAGGGGACTGACAAAGAACTCGTCTACTATATCAAAAATCCTCCTTTCGTACCTATGATCACAGTACCCCGTGTACCTTCCACAGACGACACTCCAGAAATCCCTGAGCACGAGAAACCAAAGACCAAGGACAAGTGGTCAAATCCTGATTGGGCAAAATATGAAGTTGCTCAGAAGACTAAGAGACTTCTGATAATGGCCATACCCAATGATCTTTTCCAATCCCTAGATGCGTGTGAATCTGCATACGATCTATGGAAGGAACTGGAAAAACAACTGGAGGGTGGGGCCAAAACTCAGAAGAACCGCAGAGCCCAATGCATCAACGAGTACTACGCATTCAAAGCTCCGCCGACAGAATCTATACAGTCAACATATGATCGATTCAACTCTCTAATCAACAAGTGCAAGAAGTTCGGAATCCACAGAACTTCTGAGGAGAACAATGTCATGTTCCTAAAGAGTCTCAATGAAGAATGGATCCAGTTATCTATGTCTCTGCAAACAAATAAAGACTTAGACTCCTGGACTCTGTCAGATCTCTATGGAACATTGGCAGCCCAAGAGCCTCAGATTGCACAAGCAAAAGTTCAAATCAGTGCACCTCTTGCGCTGGTTGGTAAGACTACAGAAGATAAAGAGAAGCCAAAGAAGGAGAAAGCTGTGGAAGAAAAGAAGAAGAAGAAGATCTTGATCATCGATAGTGAAGAGGAGGAGGTGGTGGAAGAAGAGGAGGCAACTATGGCCTCGATAGCTAAATCGTTAGCTCTTTTGACAAGGGAATTCAGCAGAGGATATCAGAAGAAGTTTGGTAATGAACGCTACGGAAGAGATGATCGTGGAAGAGAAGGGTCAAATGACAAGAACGACAGAGGTGTCGACCAACAGAGGTCGAATGACAGGAATGACAGAGGTGGTGACTGACAGAGGTCAGACGACAAATCTGGCAACGCTCCACAGAACCAAGGATGTTACAATTGCGGTAAGCCAGGCCACTATGCAAATGAATGCAGGAGCAAATCAAACCGCCCTCAAAGGGATTCTGCCTACTACAAAAAGAAAGCAAAATTCTATGCTCAGAAGTCACTTATGGTGAATCAAGAAAACTGGCAGTCAGATACATCCTCTGACGAAGGAGAAAAGAAGAACGCCCTGTTCTGTGGCATGGCAGAGGTCAGCTCCGACTCCGATAGTGAGAAGCAATATGTGCCAATCTGGTATCTTGACTCCGAATGCTCGCGGCACATGACTGGCGACAGAGGTCTACTATCCTCCTACAAAGATAAACTCGATGGAGGATCTGTGTCCTTTGGTGACAACAAGAAGGGGTATATAAAAGGCTACAGAGTCATCAAGAAGGAAAACATAACCGTATGCAAAGTTGCGTATGTGGATGGCCTTAAGCACAACCTTCTCAGTGTTAGCCAACTCTGCGATACGGGTTTCGACGTAATGTTCAAAAGAACCTTCTGCTCTCTACAAGGTGAGGACACAGGAGTCGAACTTCTGCGAGCCGAACGAAAAGGCGATCTTTACCTCATGAACTTCTGTGCCAAGAACAAGGAAGACAAGCTCTGCATTGTTGCCAGTAAAAGCGAAGAAGCCTGGTTATGGCATAACAGGTTCTGCCACCTAAACTTTCATACTCTAGATAAGCTTGTTAAACTTGATCTAGTCAAAGGTCTGCCAAATGTTAAATTTAATAAAGATCATTTGTGCTCTGCATGCGAAATGGGAAAACTCAAAAGAGCTTCCCATAAAGGCAAGACTGATGTATCTTGTCCTAGGCCTCTGTACATGATTCATGTTGACCTCTGCGGTCCAATCTCTACACAGAGCCTAGGTGGCAAGAAATATATACTTGTTTTGATCGATGAATATTCAAGATTTACATGGGTTGAATTTGTAAGAAAGAAATCAGACGTTCCAAACATTCTGATAAATTTAATGAAAAGAATCCAAGTTCTGTATGAGTGCAGGATTCAGAAACTAAGAAGCGACAATGGCACATAATTCAAAAACTCTGTCATCGAAGCCTATCTTACAGAAGAAGGCATATCACAGAACTTCTCTGCTGCACACACCCCACAACAGAATGGCGTGGTTGAACGAAAGAACCGCACGCTTGTGGAGGCTGCAAGAACTATGCTGGCAGCATCTGGATTACCAATGTCTTTTTGGGCAGAAGCAGTATCAACCGCTTGCTACACCCAAAATCGATCAACCATTGTAAAAAGGCACATCAAGACACCATATCATTTGATCAACAAAAGGCGACCAAACATCAAGTTCTTTCATGTATTTGGATGCAAGTGCTTTGTCTTAAATGATAGAGAAGCAAGAGGAAAGTTTGAGGTTAAAGCAAATGAAGGAAAGTTCATAGGATACTCTAGCACTTCAAAATCTTACAGAGTGTACCTTCTGAGGTCTCGATCCATCGTGGAAAGCATCAATGTATCTTTTGACGATTCCTTTCAAAAGACTTCTGAACAAATCAGTTTAGAACTCGGTCTAAAGAAGGAATCCTCTGGCATCCCAAAGACAAGAGCAGAAGACTTAAATCTTCTATTTGAAGAGATGTTCCATGATGATATTGATCCCTCTGCTGGAGCCGTCAGAGCCTCTGGAGAAACATCTTCTAACAACCAGACTGAGTCAGGTATATCTCTAACTGGTCCATTAAATACTTCATCATCTTCTGTAAATCATACAGATGCACGTGCTGAGGGGAGCGAACAGAAGATGATACGACCAAGGACTCAACCACAGAGGCCCCTGAAATATCAACTCCAGCGACTACAGAGGAATCAATACCAGAGGAAAACATAGACTCAGTCTCTACTTCCTCAGAGGAACAAATTCCAACTCTCATTGCAATCATTCCACAAGCTGAAGAGCCAAGTTCAAGCTCTGTAGTGCCATCTACTACAGAGGGTGTACCAGAACCACAGGGTGCACCCATAGATGTTCAACTAGATGACTTAAATGACCATCTTCCAAGAACAACCCAGTGGACGAAAAGCCATCCTCCAAGCCTTATAATCGGCGACCCTACTGAAAAGGTCAAAACAAGATCAGCCACTGCTAATTTTTGTTTCTTTACAAATTTCATCAGTGTGACAGAGTCAAAAAGAATCTCTGAAGCCCTAGATGATCCAAACTGGGTAGATGCTATGCAAGAAGAGCTTCTACAGTTTGAAAGAAACAAGGTATGGACCCTAGTACCTCTGCCACGAGGAAAACAAGCAATAGGGACAAAATGGGTCTTTAGAAACAAAAAGGACGAAGATGGGGTGGTCATTAGAAACAAAGCGAGATCGGTGACCAAGGGATATCGCCAGGAAGAAGGCATTGATTACGATGAAACTTTTGCCCCTGTCGCACGGCTCGAAGCAATAAGAATATTCTTAGCCTTCGCAGCCTACAGAGGTTTCAAAGTTTTTCAAATGGATGTAAAATCTGCTTTTCTTAATGGTGAAATCCAAGAAGAAGTATATGTCCAGCAACCACCAGGGTTTGAAAGTTCCAAGTACCCAAAATACGTGTACTACCTCGACAAAGCTCTGTATGGACTGAAACAGGCTCCAAGAGCATGGTACGAAAGACTTTCAACCTTTCTTCTCAATAATGAATTCGACAGAGGTACAACCGATACTACTTTGTTTTACAAATGAAAAGGTGATGAGATTCTGCTTGTACAGATTTATGTGGATGACATTATTTTTGGGTCTACAAATGCACAACAGTGCAAAGATTTTGAAAAACTCATGCAGAGTGAGTTTGAAATGAGTATGATGGGAGAATTAAACTTCTTCCTCGGACTCCAAGTAAAACAATCATCAGAGGGAATTTTTATAAATCAAGCTAAATATGTCTCTGACATACTTTCAAAATACAGTCTCTCTGATGCCTCTGTAATGAAGACCCCAATGGCCACTGGAAATAAATTATTCTCAGATCCAAATGGCACATATGTAGAGTTCAAGCTCTACAGAGGTATGATTGGGTCTCTGTTATACTTAACCGCAAGTAGGCCTGATATAATGGATGCCACATGCCTCTGTGCAAGATATCAAGCTAACCCAAAGGAATCCCACTATATTGCTGTAAAGAGGATCTTCAGATACCTTAAAGGGACCAAAAATCTTGGGCTCTGGTATCCGAAGAACTCTGGTTTTGGTCTTATAGCATACACAGATTCAGATTATGGAGGATGCAAGCTTGATTGAAAAAGCACCTCTGGGAGTTGTCAATTCCTGGGTGGAAAACTAGTCAGCTGGACATCGAAGAAGCAGAACTGTGTGTCTACATCTACAACAGAAGCTGAATATGTTGCTGCTGCTAGCTGTTGCTCCCAAGTTCTGTGGATGAAAACTCAGCTAACGGACTATGGCCACAAGATATACAAGATACCCATCTTCTGTGATTCAAAAAGTGCCATAGCCATCTCTACCAATCCAGTACAACACTAAAAAACAAAGCATATCGATATTCGTTACCACTTTTTGAAGCATCATGTTGAACATGGCACAATCGAAATGCACTTTGTGTCCACTGAATACCAGCTTGCAGACTTATTCAGCAAGGCACTTGATGAGAAAAGATTTCTTTTCATAGTGGGTAAGTTGGGTATGATAAATATGAGTTGAATCCTCTGTAAGTAAGATTTGATCTTCTTGTAAATATGTACATAACTTAAACTCTTCTGTATGTAAATTCTTAATCATCAAAAAGTTTTGTACCCAACAGAGCTTCTGTGGGATTGCTCAGAACCTGACAATCTCTACAAAACCTCTGGTAAGATTGACCTATGTTATGTGCACCATTTATCTCATTTGATCCAAGCATAGGTCAAGGGGAAGCAGAAGGAGTCCTTGAACTGATCTATATAAGTTGATCATTCAAGGGGGAGCAGAATGAGTCCTTGAACTGATCTACAGAGGTTGATCATTCAAAGGGGAGCAGAATGAGTCCCTAAACTGATCTACAGAGGATGATCATTCAAGGGGGAGCCAAAGAAAAGATGTCATCAAATCATATTCACAGAAGTGAAGGTTGTTGCCGAATAAAGAAGAGCCAAAAGGTAAGTATCTCGTACAAATCCTTTCTGAAAACAATTTTCTAGGACATCAATTTCCAAATACGTCCTAGAAACACTGTTTAAGACATTCCAAACAAGTAATGATCAAAACAATTTTCTAACCCTCCGTTATAATAAATTTAAGGTCATAGAGCCTCTACTGAGCTCAACAGAGCTTTTGTAAGCCGGATCCTCTATGACTTAAAATTTAATACGGGAACTCTATCGATCAACCTTAAATGTCTTCCTTAAGGATTCGCACGTACAAATGCACATACAAAGATACCAAAAGAAAGTCTTTTGGTCGAAGAGCTCACTCCACCAAAGAGTCTCTGTCGCCCAACCTAGACAATCAAAGGAAGTATGTCTCGCACTCAATCTATTTCCAAAACAGTTTTCCAGGACACAAATTTCCAAATATGTTCTAAAAACAGTGTTTAAAACAGTGAAAACTTTGGATGATCAAAAAGTTTTTTAAATTTTTAGTTATGAGAAATTTTCACTCTCAGAGCCTCTGCTGGTTTTGACAGAGCCTCAAAGCCTCTGTAAATGAAAATTTTGCACTAAAGGTCTAACGATCCTCTCCATTGATTTTTCAAACGTTTTTAGTAAAGATGCAAGCATCAGAAGATATAAAAGACAGGTTTCAGACCACAGAGCTCATTCCACTACAGAGCTTCTGTCATTTCTGATACTAGCTTCTTTTGGAAATTCTGTAACATGCGGGTTATTTCTGAAGAGTGACAGTCATCTGAAAGTAGAAAGACCCACGCGCCAAGCATTTATGGGCCGCACACGCCATCTAATCGTGCTCTGACATCTATGATGTGGCATTTTTTGATTGGCCGTACATGGCACACGTTCTCCTGGAAAGTTGAACCCAGCCGTATGTACTCGATTGCGGACCCCAAATATTATTCACTTTCATCTATTTACCTCTTCAGATTCTACCATTACCTCTTCAGTATAAAACCACACTTACCACTACCTCTAAACGTTTACGAACTTACTCTCTTCATCTTCTCCGGTGAACCTTGCAATAACCTGCAACTTCCATTTTCTACTCTGTTTCTTAAAGACTAATCCAATGGCTTCCACCTCCAACACTCCAGTGAACTCCCCATCTCATTCTGAGCACTCCTAAAACCAAGAAATAGCCGAAAACCTACAACAAGATAACTCCGGCGACACAACAGACTTTGCTCCGACAACCCATCTTCTAAACTTCATTGCACATGAACACTTTGAAAGTGTTCTTCCCTTAAAACCCAATAACTACTACCTGGTTCCCTCAAAAACCGCTTTTGGGGAAGCACATGCCATTCTTCTTCATATTCTGGAAAACCATTATCTTTACCCCCTATTAACCAAAACTGTCGATAAAATACCTACTAGATATCTCAATCAATTCTGGCAAAGCAGCAGATATGACCCCGCAGATAGACAGATCAAGGGCTACATCTCAAAACCAGACAAATCCGAGCACCTTGAACTCAAGTTCAACAGAACTATGTTCTCACTTGAGTTCAATCTACCCACAAGAGTTCTTCTAGGGATAAAGGCATACGCAGAGGAACCCACAGACACCGAGCTCTGCAGGTTTGTTGAAATGTTGGGATACAAGACAACCCTAAGGAAAAGAAATGATTTCAGAAGAAATCGATTACCCCCTCTGTGGAACACGCTCTTCTCCATCCTAAATCGGTGCCTAACAGGGAAAGTGGTAGTCCAGACCAAACTTCTCACCAAATCATGGCCATTATGTACGGGGTATACTACGATCTACCTCTGGACTACGCCACCCTCATGATGCAGGAAATGGTTAACACCATTGACCGCAAACTCTCCTCCCAGAAGGCCAAAGGACGCAAGACCGATGCTCTACCTCCTCTACAATATCAGCGTATTATGGGCGTCCTTCTAGAGCCTCTGCTCCGTCTACAAAAATGGCCAATGGAGGGACCAACGGCCAGAATGTATGCTATGACAAAGAACTCCCCAACAGAGCACGAAGATGAATACCCATTCTGCAGACCTCTGCCAAAGAAACTTCTGGGATATGCTAAGACGAGACTCTTAAGTTAGCATACATACGCGATCATAGGACTCCAGAACCGAGTCCTGTGACACCCCCGCGTCTAGGAGTCCCCTTAAGAACTAAGGTTGTAGATAGAATGACTGACGGTGAATGGGCAGTGGCTTTTGCTAAACATGAACTGGTACAAGCAAACTTTCATGCTCAACGAAACACAATCACCCCCTCTGCTTCAAAGAGCAAAACCTCTGCCACCACTTCCACGAAGAAGAAGAAATCCCACAAGAAAAGGAAAGCTACATAGGGCACCTCAACAAGTGTTGCTGAAGCTCAACAATCTCCTCCACACGAAACCGTGGTTGGATCCTCTGCACCTCCCCCTCCTCCAAAAGGCAAAAAGAAGAGAAAACATAAGTCTTCTGAGGAGGGTGCCCCCAAACCTAAAAAGAAAAGGAGCAAGAAGTCTAAAAAGACACTTACCTCTATGCAACAAATTCCAGAGGAGGCTGAAATGGCAGAAGAAGCCCATAACCAACCTCTGCAATCCCCTTCACCTATCAACTATGCAGACCATCAAGGTGACTTAAACTCTTTCCTTGAGCACCCCGAGATCTCCGATACTCTGGATACTTCGGGATGGAACGCATAAGCCCTCTCCCATTAGTCAACAGAAGCTCCAAACTTCAGAATCTCTTCTGACTTGGATGGCGATGACGAAACCCCCAAGAGCATTCAAACTGGCACACCAGAAGTTCTACAGAACCCCTTCACCCAACCCGGATACGATGTCCTCAGAAAGAGCCCAGAGGAAGGACGAGCCACATAGGATATGATAGACTCTGAAGTAGGGGTCAGTCACAGAACTGAAGAAGCCATCACCCATATGGCCACCTCACACCTAAGCATAATAGTTACAGAGGTGGATTCCGATGAAGAGGAAAATGAACAGGTAAACGAAGGACCTCTGCACCCAGATTTAAGACACCTGTCCTCTTTCCATCCCATGTACGCCTCACTTGAACATGAGGAAACAGAGGCCGAAGCTACTAGGAATGAAGTAGAGTTAGGGATCCACAAAGGGGGAAACAGAAAAAGATGCCGTAGTTGAAGAAGGCACACAACTCCAACCAACTCCCAGTGCAACCCACATATCTAACATCGCCAGTCTAGTGGCAGATGATGTTATTGAAAAACAGCAGCACAACTCGAACCCACCCCAAACTGACCGGGCAGAGGAAATTCCTTCCACCTCTGTGCCACTAATAGCCGGGGAAACCATCCCAAGGGAGTCCTCTCCAAAGGACTTACCATTAGTTCGTGATTCCTCGCCCCGAATCACATCTGACACTCTTACAGAGGAATTTGTTTCCTCTGCCACACGCACACACGTAAGTCCAACCGGCCCTTCAGAGGGGCCTAGAGTGCACGAAGACGAAGGGACTATAGACAAGTCCCCGAGTCAACTTAAGGATACTCCTGTACCCACCTCTGGAGTGGATCAGGACAATGTCCTTAACAGAACCTCTATAGAGTCTGAAGCTGATAAAGCCTCTGCTCGAGGATTAGATGGAAATCCTTTCGTCATCAACATCAATACAGGGACGAAAGAAGGTGTCCAAGGAACAGGGACTCACTCTGGGGACGAATGTGTTCCCCCAGAGGTTACACCAAGTCCACATGTATCAAGGGATGCATTCCAAACCCTTGTCACCTCTGTGGACAATGCATTGAAAGAGTTGAAAAGCTCTTTTGATTCATTTGCAGATGTCACCACGAGGGCCTTTAACGATATGAACACCAAAATGGACAACTTGTCCATAGAGGTGAAAAATGCTCTAGGCCAGATGAGAACAGCTGCGTCAACCTCTGCCACATCTGCTGCTGCTGAGTTCGAGAAGGCGACAACCTCTGCCTTCCAAAGCTCTGTCAAAGACTTGCTCGACAAACTGAAGGAACAAACCTCAACCTCAAAGGGTTTAACTCCAGAAGACCTAAAGAAAGCCTTAGAACAGGTCCAAGAGCACGCTACAGCGACAACTCAGACCATGAAGCCATCCGACTACATGACCAGAGCTTAGCTCATAGAACTTGGACAAGGGGTAATCGACCAGGTCACAGAGCTCATCAAAGACTTTACAATCGCCAATCACACATACGTTAAAAACTTTCAGAAGAGCATCGGCAGAATGCGCTTCAACACAGAGGCAGAGCTCGCAACCCTTTTTGGTCTCTGTGATGACTTGTGCGCAAAGATGATAGCTGCAGGTGCCGTACCGCCCAAAAATCCAGAAGCTTCATGCAGAACAGAGGGTACGAAATATAAGGGTCAGGATGACTCTGATGATGACTCTAGTGATTCATCAGATCATCCTGAGGGGGAGAAACAAAGGGAGAAAGCTGTAAGCAGAGGTCTACCAGCTCCACCGGTATCAGCAGAACCCCTAAACCAGGTTCCCCAAACTCAAACCCAAGGAGGAAACCAACAACAGACCACAGAGGCAACAACCACCTCTGTGGAAATACCCTCTGAAGAAACCCCAATAATAACCCAAGTACCTGAAACCAATCAAGATGAACAACAGAAGACCACAGAGGCAACACCCACCTCTGTGGAAACAACCTCTGTATTCGGAGAAGATGTCCAAACCCGTGAAGAATTCCAAATTCTAACATCCTCCGAAGAAGATCAACCAACCCAATCACCAAAAGAACTCCCCTCTCCAACACCAAAAACACCAGAAGCTGAAACAACAGCAAATCCCACACCCAAAACCAGAACCAAATCGATTGCTCACAAAAGAAAATACTTGAGCAAGTCTACAGAAGCCTCACCAACCTCCTCACCATCCAAGACCTCAGAAACACAAGTGACAAAACCATCAGAGACAACCCCCAAAACAACAGAGGTACCTCCTTCAAAGCCCTCAGAACCCCAAAAGACAAGACCCACAGAGGCAACCCCATCTCTACAAGAAGATCTACAGCCAAAGGCAAAAGACAAAGGCAAGGGGATAATGACAGAGGAACCCAAGAAGAAGAAGCCAAAGCATCAACCAGCAGAGAAATTGATGAAGAGCTCCTTCGACGCATAAGTGACACCAAAGCCAGAAGAAGAAGACTGGGCTTTCGGTGCTACTCCTCTGTCAAATATACCTGTTCTGGATCCAAAGGCAAAAGTCACAGAGGATCGAGTGGCCCAAATTAAGAAATAATTGGATACTCTGTGCAGGCCCATGCCTCCACCCGGTGCACCTCCACAACAGATGGAAGAGGTGGTATACAGATATCTGTACAACAGAACTGCCAGAGATCCTCTGCCACCATCCATTCAAGATCCAGACCTTCGTGCTGACCTCGATAATATCTTCACAAGAACTACACCCAAGCCAAAACACCAAGTCTTCTCAACCTCCCAAATCGACAAGGTCATATACTGTAAGTTTTCTCAAACCAGAACCGCACCTAAGGTTTCCTACAACATATATAAGGTCAAAAGGGAAGATAGAACCGAGAACCAATTCTCAGATGCTGATCTGAGAAATCTAAATCCCTACGACCTACCCGACCTTCTGAACTGGACAAAACAGAACTTCACAACAGATGCACATCGAAGGGCATACAGGGTAATAAGGAAATCCATGCGTGAGAAAGTTCTGCTATACAGCCTTGTCGACTTCCAATTAGGACGAGATCTTGGAGTTAGAAACCTAAGTCTAAACCACCAGAAAATGACTGCCCATCCTCTGCCATACCAAACTCAATCATTACATCTCCAAGAGTTGGGTTAGTCTACCAAGATCCTGCTGGGAAGTCGAAATTGTTCGTAGAGATGGACTGTCAAAAGTATGCAACAAGTACTTTGACAGAGTTCAGAGCAATCCTCGTGGAGCACAGAGGAACGGAGCTCATGAATCAAGCTCTTGCAGATAGACTGATAGAGGTTATCGACTCAACAATCAACTTCTGAACCCTCTGCATCAGATTCTATCACGAGCTTAAGGAATTAGGACTTGACAACAGAAGTTTCAATGACTTCAAAGACGCCAACGTCTGATATCCTCTACCAACCTCTGCAAACCTTTCCTTTCATAATGTAATCAAGTGTAAGTGCCTCTGGCACAATTTTATATGAAAGAAAAGTAAAATCTTTTGAGGTACATTGTTTCACCTCTTGTTATGTACTTAGCCTAGAAAACCTTGCACTTTTCAATTCTTTATTTTTCAATACTTAGGGGGAGATTGTTAGCTCCAATCTTCATGTTTATAAAAGTATTGAAAAATAGGCTAAGTATAGAAGTCTTCAACAGAGGCTCTGCCGAGTCACCAAGAAGGCCGAAGCATAGAAGTCTTCGATAGAGGCTCTGCCGAGTTACCGAGAAGACCGAAGTGAAGAATCGCCAGAAGACTCTTCTCAGCGGACAAGGCCAAAGAGCCTCTGTCATACTTGACAGAGCCTCTGTGGTATAAAGACCAACGATCTATACAAGGACAATCGTGCTTCTCACGATTTCTGTTGTACGAAGATACTCAAGATCATTCGTACAAGGCGTGACCTGACAACTCCACGTGTCAAACTCTGATAGGTCTTAACCTTAGTAGAAGCTGGCGCATTTAATTAACGTTGTACTATCAACAGTACCTGAATAGTGTTTTAGTACCTTCAGTCCTTGTTGTCTAGAACTTGTCCCCTTTAGAAGTAGTATAAATAGAAGACTCATGTTAAGTTCTTCTATTAAGCTTTGCACGACACACACACCATTAGAACAGAATTCTTATTATAACATCGGTGTTCTTGGTGTTCTTATTTTATGTCAAATACAGTGAATCATTGAGTTACTTATCTGTGTCATTTACATTTCACGTATTTGATATTGTGTGTTCTTCTACCTTATCATATCTTTTAGTTCGTTAAAATGCTTCCGCATTATATCTTGTTTGAACTATTAGATAGAATTATCATTGTTAAGCAAATAGAGATTGTGGACAGTAAGGTCCGAAAAACAAGGAATAGAGAAGTTCGACTAGTAAAAGTTCAGTGGATGTATCATAAGGGACGAGAGGCTACTTGGGAAGTGGAAGCGGACATGAAGTCCAAATACCCTCATCTTTTCGAGAATGGAATTCCGGGGACAGAATTCTTTCGAGGGGGGAGTGTTGTAATAACCGAGACCAAATTGGAAGAGTTTTAAGTCTTGTGGAAAAATTAATAAAGCTGAAAGTTGGGGGACTAAATTGTTAATAAAGGATAGGGTATAAGAACCCAATGATTGGCACAAAACCCTAGTTTGCAATCATTTGGGGGTGGGTGACGGCTGAGCAAAGAGAGAAAGAGCAAGAAGGAAGAAAGGGTTCTTCAATTTCGAATTTGGAGGAAGAGAAAGATTTCAGCATCATCAAGTTATCAGGTAATCTCTCCTCTACCATTTCTAGTCTTTGATGTTACTGCTGGATTAGTTTTATTTTGGGGTTTTGCTTAAAAGTTGAGATTGAAGCTTAAAGGAAGATTTTAGGTATCATTTGGTGTTTTTACCGATAAGAGTGTGGTATTAATGACCTAAGTAAATCAGGTTACTGTTGTTAGCTTAAGAATTGTTGGATTAAGAGCATATCGATGGTTTTCAGTTCCAATTTGGGTTTAGAAGCGTCGTCCGGAAAGTTCCAGGGAATGTCCGGACACGGTGACCCATTTGAGAAAGGTATCCAGAGGTGATGACTGTCCGGATAGAAAAGCTATCCGGGTAGGAAAGTTATCCGGTAAGTACAAGCTATCCGGTAAGAGTAATTTACCCGATAAGTATTATTTCGTCCGGATAGTAGTTTGTTGTCCGGAAAGTCGATCACCCGGTAAGGTCCGGTAAGTGGACACCCGGAAAGTAGTTACCCGGTAAGTAGCATGCATCCGGTAAGTTGAATCCGGATGGTGTCTGGACTGTTGGTTTAGGCATCTGAGTAGTTTATATGTCATCTATTTCTCAGGTAATTCGACCGTAAGCCAGAAGTAAAGTAAGTAAAATACTTTATAAGCATCAGGTGAGTTTTCTAACTAAAATACGTGACTTTACAACGTGTTTTCTAAAGTAAGTACATGATGAGAAATGCCATGCTTTATTTATATGCTTTTAACTACATAAAGGTTTGTATAAAGATTTATGTAAAATGTATGCATACATTGTGTTAAACGTATACTGGCTAAGATGAGAGGTAGACCCGCCAGTGCTCATGCCGGGAAGGTGACCCGTTTATGCCATGGAAGGGAGTATCCAGTAAGGCAGTGTGAGACTGACTCGTTGGCACCTTCGAGTGACTTCAAGGTGCCGTTTGCGAGTGCTCCGCGATAGTTTTATGAAAAGTTCTGTGAAAGTTTTATATCTGAAAGTTATAAACTGATTTTAAATGTTTTTGAGAACTGTCAGGAGGGACTCACTAGACCTCATTCTCTAACCCTCGCATTTTCAAATTAAAACATTTTCAGGTAAATAGGTAGCGAAAGGCTCTGGCAAGTGAGCAGGGCGGTTAGTAAGGAAGCGTAGTAGAGATAGTGACACTATTATTCAGCCTTAGATTTATTCTCAGTTGTATAGGTTGTTTTCGCCAACCTGATTTTGATATTATGTAAGGAATTTTGGGGACCCGTTTTTGGGATGTTTCATTTTATATGAACTGCATGTTTTATTTTAGACTGGGTTGTTACAATTGGTATCAGAGCCATAGTTTAAGGGATTTAGGTGACCGGACGGGCCTAGACTTAAACTTTGGGAGTAGAAATCACAACTGAGAATCAGGAATTGCGCTAGGATGGCACTATTATAAATATAGGATTGATAGGGTACCGAGGACAGTCATGTAAGGTAAGTTTGGGATTTCACCTGGCCAGTGTAATTGTGAACTTACAGGTACATGTATATTCTTTAACTGCCTTATTATTCCTATGTGTAGTATTAAGTCAGTTTAATTGTTGTGTATCAGTAATCAAGAATGTCTGCAAGAGTCTTGAGAAGTAGGTCGATGCCCATCGTGGAAGAAATGCCAAATAAGAGTACTACGCCACATGAAGAGGCGGTGCGGGTTGAGAAATTAGCGGAGGATGGACCAGTGAATTCTCCGAGAGCGGCGGCCACTCGTGGGAGAGGCAGAGGAATAGTTCCAAGGAAGGCCGCACCGGCTTTTGTAACTGACGAGAAGTTCACAATAGAGATGGATAAACTGCAAAAGACTTTACAAGCAGTGCTAGAAAATCAGAATAAGACTACATCGGAGGGAGAAACCAAGAGTGGTACTGAGAAGAAGACCAGGGAAGACAGTCTGCCACGGACTGAGATAGGAAACAACTCGGTGACAACTCCGATTGTTGTTTATGAACCAAAGACAGTGAAAGGGTGCTCGTTTAAGACCTTCGCTTCGTGCAAGCCTCTGACGTTCAACGGGGAGCGCAAACCCGTTCTAGCTTTGAAATGGGTTCGTGAGATGGAGTTAGCATTTGATACTAGCAAGTACGCCGAGGAAGATAAGGTATTATTTGCAATGTCAATGATGAAGTCCGAGGCCATCTATTGGTGGGATGTGGAGACCGGAGGTAGGGGATCGGAGGTAGCTAAGGGCACGTCGTGGGAATCGTTTGTTAAGAGGTTCAGAGCACAGTTTTCCCCGTTGGCGGCAATTAAGAAACTTCAAGAGGAATTTCTGGGATTGGAACAAGGATCAATGTCAGTTCAGGAATACACGTCTAAGTTTATCGAGAAGGCCCGGTTTGCTGAGTTGTACGTGCCTACTGAGGAAAGGAGAATAGAGAGGTACATTTGGGGGTTAAAGAGCAGTGTAAGAGAGTTGATACAAGTGAAAGGACCAACTACCTTCCAGGCCGCGGTAGACACTGCTGAGCTTACTGAGAAGGAAAAGACCAGGCAAATGACCGAGAGAGTCGGAGACAAGAGAAAGTGGGAAGGACCAACCAGAGAGGGGAAGAGGTTGAGTGCGCCTAGACCTGAGCTGCGGGTGGGGCCTAGATCAAGTGAGAGGCCATGTAGTAAGTGCAACCGGATGCATAAAGGGGAATGTTTGGCAGATAAGGGCGGATGCTTCAAATACGGGAAATCAGGGCACATGGCTCGAGACTGTCGTTGTCCGAAGACTTGCTATCAGTGTGGTTCGTTAGATCATGTCAAGTGGGACTGCCCACAGTTAAAGAGTGAGAATGCTAGAGGTGACGGTGGCAGTAGCGGAGGAAGAGGTGGGGAGAGAAAGGTGGAGCCGACTCGCGCGAGGGCCAGGGCTTTCCACATGTCTGCGGAGGAGGCGGTGAACACGCTGGATGTGGTGACAGGTACTTTCCCTATAGACTCGATTTATGCTAAAGTGTTATTTGATTCTGGAGCAAATCGTTCGTTTGTGTCGCCCAATTTTATTCGAAAATTGCAAGTGGAACCCAATAGGTTGAACTTTGGGTTTGAGGTAGAGGTGGCGGATGATAGTCGAGTCTGGGTAAAAGAGGTCTATGAGGGATGTAGCATAGACGTGGATGGTCACTTGTTTCCTTTGAGGCTGTACCCGATGGGAATGGGGGAGTTTGATGTTGTCCTAGGAATGGACTGGTTAGCGGAGAATGATGCTAGTATAGTATGTAATAAGAAGCTAATTCGGATCGCCTTGCCCGATAAAAAAGAAATAGTGATTTACGGAGATCAACGGAATAGGAAGTCGTGCTTGATATCGATGATGAAAGCTAAGCGATGTCTAGGGAAGGGATGTCTGGGATATTTAGCTTATGTGCTAGATGCTAAGAAAGAGAAGAATAGTGTAGAGGATGTACCAGTAGTAAGCGAGTACCCGGAGGTATTTCCGGATGATTTGACGAGTCTGCCTCCAGATCGTCAAGTAGAGTTCAGAATAGAACTGTTGCCTGGGGCGGCACCGATTGCGCGTGCGCCTTATCGTCCGGCACCGGCAGAGATGAAGAAGATGATGACTCAGTTACAAGAATTACTCGACAAAGGTTTTATTCGTCCGAGCTCATCGCCGTAAGGAGCGCCGATACTATTTGTTAAGAAGAAGGACGGATCTATGCGGAGGTGCATAGATTACCGTGAGCTCAACAAAGTAACTGTGAAGAACAAGTACCCGCTTCCGAGGATCGATTACCTCTTCGACCAGTTGCAAGGTGTGAGTTATTTCTCGAAGATAGACTTGAGATCGGGTTACCATCAATTGAAGGTGAGAGAAGAGGACGTGCCGAAGACGGCTTTCCGTACGAGATATGGACATTATGAGTTCTTAGTCATGCCCTTCGGGTTGACTAATGTACCGGCGATGTTCATGGATTTGATGAACATAGTGTGTAACTCGTTGTTGGATAAATGTGTGATCGTCTTCATTGACTATATCTTAATTTATTCTCGTACCCAAGAGGATCACGAGAGACATCTTTGAGCAACGCTAGAACTGCTAAAACGTGAGAAGTTATACGCGAAGTTTTCGAAGTGCGAGTTTTGGCTACGGGAAGTACAGTTTTTGGGTCACGTGGTGTCGGCGGACGACATCAAGGTGGATCCCGCTAAGATTGAAGCCATTAAAGATTGGAAGGCGCCAAGAACCCCATCGGAAGTGAGAAGCTTTCTCGGATTAGCGGGTTATTTCCGGAAGTTTATTCAAGACTTCTCTCGAATAGCTTCACCACTGATCTCATTGACAAGGAAGAACGTCAAATTCGTGTGGACTGAAGCGCAAGAATCTACTTTTGAGAAGTTGAAGGAAAGTTTAAGCAGTGCTACGATTTTGTCGTTACCTGATGGATCGGAGGGATTTGTAATATACAGTGACGCATCTAAGCTTGGGTTGGGGTCTGTATTGATGCAGAATGGGAAGGTGATTGCCTACGCTTCCCAACAGTTGGAGGATCATGAGAAGAACTACCCTACACATGATATGGAGTTAGCAGCGGTGGTGTTCGCTTTAAAGATTTGGCGACATTACTTATATGGAGTAAAGTGTCAGATTTACACCGACCACAAGAGTCTGAGGAACCTATTTGACCAGAAGGAATTGAATATGAGGCAAAGGAGATGGATGGAGCTGTTGAATGACTATGACTGCGAGATTCTTTACCACCCGGGTAAAGCTAATGTGGTGGCCGACGCGTTGAGTCGGAAAGAACGAGGAGAACAGACCAAAGTAGTGGCCTTCAGAGTCGTGGTAACCTCGAATCTCCTTGAATAAATTAAGAAGTTTCAGGGGGAAGCGTTGCTAGAAGAGAACGTAAAGAGCGAAAGAGTTATCGGAGTTACGTCATTGTTCGGAGTCAACAGTGGTGGGTTGAAGTGTATGAAAGACCGGGTGTGGGTTCCCAAGTTGGGCAACTTGAGAGCAAGCATTTTAGAAGAAGCGCATAAGTTGCGGTTTTCCATGCACCCGGGAACGAATAAGATGTATCGGGACTTAAGACAGTTCTATTGGTGGCCGGGAATGAAGAAGGATATCGCTCACTTTGTGGAGCGATGTGTGACTTGTTTGAAGGTTAAGGCAGAACATCAACGACCATATGGAGAACTTCAGTCTACAGTAATACCAGTGTGGAAATGGGATAATATCACCATGGATTTCGTTACGAAGTTACCGAGAACTCCGAAAGGTAACGATGCGATTTGGGTGATCATGGATATTCTCACCAAGTCCGCGCATTTCTTACCTATTAAGGAGTCGGATTCGTTGGAGAGATTAGCCCGATTGTACATTAATGAGATAGTATCTAGGCACGGTGTGCCGCGATCCATAGTGTCTGATCGTGATAGTCGATTCACGTCAACATTTTGGAGAAGTCTGCAAAGAGAGTTAGGTTCGCAATTGAAGTTAAGCACGGCTTATCATCCTCAAACGGATGGTCAGAGTGAGAGAACTATTCAGACACTTGAAGATATGCTCCGAGCGTGTGTAATAGATTTCAAGGGGTCGTGGGAAGTACATTTACCATTGATAGAATTATCCTATAATAATAGTTACCACGCAAGCATCCAAGCGGCGCCATTCGAAGCATTGTACGGACGGAAGTGCCGCACGCCGTTGTGTTGGAATGAAGTAGGAGAAAGACAGTTGGCAGGCCCAGAGATTGTACAAAAAAGAAGTATGCGAATAGAAGGAGGAAGCCTATTGAATTTCGAGTGGGAGACAAAGTAATGCTATAGGTCTCGCCTTGGTAAGGAGTAGTGCGCTTCGGGAAGAAAGGAAAGTTGAGGCCGAGATATATAGGACCGTTCGTTATTCTTGAGCGAGTTGGGGCCGTGGCCTACAAGTTGGAATTGCCAGAAGAGTTACGAGGAGTTCATCCAACGTTTCATGTGTCAAACTTGAAGAAATGTTTGGTCGAGACCGATGTGGCCATTCCTTTAGGAGATGTTAGCATCGATGAGAGACTGTCGTACGAAGAAGAACCAATAGAGATTGTGGACAGTAAGGTCCGAAAAACAAGGAATAGAGAAGTTCGACTAGTAAAAGTTCAATGGAGGTATCATAAGGGACGAGAGGCTACTTGGGAAGTGGAAGCGGACATGAAGTCCAAATACCCTCATCTTTTCGAGAATGGAATTCCGGGGACGGAATTCTTTCGAGGGGGGAGTGTTGTAATAACCGAGACCAAATTGGAAGAGTTTTAAGTCTTGTGGAAAAATTAATAAAGCTGAAAGTTGGGGGACTAAATTGTTAATAAAGGATAGGGTATAAGAACCCAATGATTGGCACAAAACCCTAGTTTTGCAATCATTTGGGGGTGGGTGATGTTTGGGTAAAAAATCACACCCTCGACCGACCTGGGAAATTCCTTCGACATAACCAATGGACTTCGACATAACCCATGGACATTGACTACCCCCGACCGACAAGGATAATACCCATTATCATCATATCTCAGACGTACGTTAAATAACCACGATAATTGACATATTGGGTCAGTGGTCATCTAATGATCCACGTTGATACGTCACGTGTCGCACGTCACTAGTCACACGTCACTAAGTCTTATGTCACCAATTACAACTTGTCGGTCTTACGTCGACAAGTCTCTTGTCGATTAGCCTTACATCGCTTTGGTCCAGCGACAGCATCGTCCTGACATCTTGGTCTTACGACCTAGTAGACTTACGACCTGATCTTGCGACATTATCATCCTAGTCTTACGACATTTTTATAAGACTATCCTTATAATAAGATAAGGCCCGACAAAGGCCCAAAAAGCCTCTGTCGTCATTCTTAAAAGGTAAGTCGAGAGTTCCTCGCGACACTCGACACTCGACCTCGACGTCGCCTGCTCCGTACGACCGTCGCATGAGATTATGCAACCTCGACCAACTAACGTTCACTATGACTGTTATGTTTGTTAAATGTTTAATGCAGGAGTCAACACTCTTTATGAGCAACGGCTATAACCGACGAAGTCATTAACGAGCATTTAATCCCACATTGAAGACTGCGACCGTTACAAGACCAATCATCAAAGGAGCATTCAATGCCCGACAGCGGTTATAAAGCGCGCCATAAAGGCACCGTTAATAGCCGACGGAGGCTATAAAAAGTCTATGCTGCAACCAATTATGGGGGAGAAGATAAAACACTGAAATCAAACACTCGAACTCTAAAACCATAGCATTGAAGGCTAGAAGCATGCTGCGAACTCAAGAACACACGAAGAACAATACTTTCTCTCAAGTGATCGCTCTCGACGAACGACATCAGTCCTCAACTAGCATTTCACACTTTGTATTCACACACGACAAACACCTGTTTTACACTTTAAACACTTGTACTTTACATTTCGAAGCGTTTCCTTCATTTGTATTGTAATCATCGTACGACCGACGCCGGTACCAAGGACATCGCCCCTGATTGGCGACCATAGTGCAGCGACGACCTTCCTGTCGTCCGCAGGTTTTTCCTCGATTGAGGTTTTTCCTGCGTCATCAAATCCCTTGTCTCATTTATTTTATTCCCCGTCGCACGTCTCGTCGAAATATTATTTCTTTAGTTGATTAAGTCCACATCGACCTTAAGTTGTCCATTTGGTGCGATTTTTGGCATTAACAGTTTGGTGCCATCCGTGGGACCTCATCTAGAGAAAATCCTCGACGAACGTGCGCCTTACTAACGGCTTTTTGGAAGTTTCCTCTGTTCTCTGTTGCAGGAAAATGATAGATAAGAAAAAATGCTCAGTAGATGTATCGCATCATCCGAAGGACTCGGGGGCTCGGAACGCCCGTTACAAAATGGGAAACACCATATTTCGATTTCAAAAGTCTTTGGAAAAAAGGCGCTTCTCGACTCCAAGTTACGGTAACTGTGACATCCCGCTTGGATGGAATATGGTATAACAACCCTGTATATATATACTCCAAGTATATTTTCCTCATTCAATTATTTTAATCTAACATATAAATGTTGATTTAAGTATCAAAGGATCATTGGTCAAACCAACGACCACCCCCGATTTTACATTGCAGGCTCGCAAGATTATATAAATACAGGTCTTACGATTTACATCGTAAGAAACGAAAGTCCCTACGGCTTAAAACGCAGATCCTACGATATATACTCGTCGATAAAAGACGTCTCCCATTCTTTATCTTATGATCGCCAGCCATGACAAAACAGGTTAAAATTCTCGGTCGCCAATAAAAGCGACTCGCATGTCGAAATCTCATGATCGCTAGTCATTACATATGTCGTCAATAAAGACAACTTGCACATTGAATCTCGCAATCACCAGTCATGATTCCAAGGGACCAGAATACTCAAACCAACACTTTAGCAAACCTTGCGTATGCTTTGGTCGAACCAATACTCGACAGCATTCCAATGACCCATCTGGCGACGTCATCCATCGAAAATGGCGATGTCATCCAGATGGAAGACCAAGAAGATAATTGGTCGAGCGACATCCGAAATTGTCTGCGACAAAGGATCCCAGTTCGTAATCAACAGGGCTCGATAGTTCTGTGAAGACCGCGACATCAAGATGTCGACCTCAACACCCAGGGGCAAGCGGTCAAGCGACACTTCAGCAGGAACATTAAAGTTAAAGTCTTTCAAGAAGGCGACTACTTTCCCCATCGAGTGTTCCAAAGAACTCAAAAGCTCAATGCAGGTAAGCTTTCCACCAAATGGGAAGATCCTTGTCATATCTCAAAAGTCATGGATAAAAAGGCCTATCGGCTTCTAACACTCGGCAATCAAGATATCCCACGTAGTGGGAATGCAACGCACCTGAAAAGGTATTTCCCCTAAGCCTTTTTTCCTGCTTTCACATAATTTTTATCTATCATAGCGACTACTGACTTAAGCATCGGAAGGTCGTTGCCTAGCCAACGACCAACCTCTGACATTGTTTTACCGCAGGATCGCACGACATTAGTTGCTAAAGTCTATTATATGACTTTAGTCTCGCAGGATCGAACGATATATAAGTCCATCGTACGATCTTAACCTCGCAAGGTCGCACGACATAAGTAATCAGGACTTGATCATTCCATCACAAGAACACATGATTCAAAGTTCATCGTATGATCAAATCACACGATCATAAGGTCTAGCGACCCCACAATCTAAGTTCTTCAACTTAGAAAAACTTCATGAATGAATGCTGTAATCGCATGCGCTTATGCTTGCTTATACGATTCAGGAATATAAAAGTCTTATGGCTTACGTTCTAGTCGTTGTATTACAATGGATGCCCAAGTCGCACAACTTCTTATTCATTTTTGTACTTAATGAATTTTTACAGTCGACATTACATCTGTCCATGACATGTACGAATCAGGTTCAATAGAAAAGTAAACTTTTTACCGACTATCGCTAAAGCGAGACTTACAACTAGCTAAAAAAGCTAGACACGACGTATCATAGGTCTCTAGCGACCGTATCGGCTGTAAACGCCAGATCAAAGGTCTTTAACGACCAAATCGGCTCGAGCGCCAGAACATATGTCTCTAAACGACCGTATCGGCTGTGAACGCCAGACCACAGGACCACGTCGACCGAGAACACCAACCCGGCGACATGGACCCCTGTCTCCTTGATAGGAAAGAGTTCCCTGAAAGATGGGAGCAAATATTTCCTCAGATGAGGAAACAACGTCGTCTCGTCTAGGACACCAACAACGTTGTCCCGTCTAGGACACCCACAACGTCGTCCCGTCTAGGACACCATCGGCCGATGACCCGTCCCCCTTGTCGGCAGACGCTGGGGACAACACCTTGGATACTAGCTTCGTCACTGTCGCCGGAAGCGCCGAACTTGCTGGTGTCGCGTCCATCGCGCCAGAACGGCTGGATGACGCCCTTGCCTCTTTAGGCGTAACAACTCTCGACGAAACGTCAGCCCGCGAAGACGGTTCCTTCAGGACTACCATCCTTGTCTTCTTCAAGATTCTCGACTCAGCTGTCGGGGCATTCTTTCTCCTTTCCCGGCCTCGAAGGGCAAGCACAACTTACGTCGCCTTCTTTGGCTGACCAAGTCAGTTTTCCTCTGATGATCTTAGCGAAAATAACACATCTCCGTAGCAACGCATTTTACTTTAGTGCGAGATCTGAAATTCCACTGGCTTTGAAATTCAGATCTCGGGGGGCTAACTGTTTGGGTAAAAAATCACACCCTCGACCGACCTGGGAAATTCCTTCGACATAACCCATGGACATTGACTACCCCGACCGACAAGGATAATACCCATTATCATCATATCTCAGACGTACGTTAAATAACCACGATAATTGACATATTGGGTCAGTGGTCATCTAATGATCGCACGTTGATACGTCACGTGTCGCACGTCACTAGTCACACGTCACTAAGTCTTATGTCACCAATTACAACTTGTCGGTCTTACGTCGACAAGTCTCTTGTCAATTAGCCTTACATCGCTTTGGTCCAGCGACAACATCGTCCTGACATCTTGGTCTTACGACCTAGTAGACTTACGACCTGATCTTGCGACATTATCATCCTAGTCTTACGATATTTTTATAAGACTATCCTTATAATAAGATAAGGCCCGGCAAAGGCCCAAAAAGCCTCTATCGTCATTCTTAAAAGGTAAGTCGAGAGTTCCTCGCGACACTCGACACTCGACCTCGACTGCTCCGTACGACCGTCGCATGAGATTATTCAACCTCGACCAACTAACGTTCACTATGACTGTTATGTTTGTTAAATGTTTAATGCAGGAGTCAACACTCTTTATGAGCAACGGCTATAACCGACGAAGTCATTAACGAGCATTTAATCCCACATTGAAGACTGCGACCGTTACAAGACCAATCATCAAAGGAGCATTCAATGCCCGACAGCGGTTATAAAGCGCGCCATAAAGGCACCGTTAATAGCCGACGGAGGCTATAAAAAGCCTATGCTGCAACCAATTCTGGGGGAGAAGATAAAACACTGAAATCAAACACTCGAACTCTAAAACCATAGCACTGAAGGCTAGAAGCATGCTGCGAACTCAAGAACACACGAAGAACAACACTTTCTCTCAAGTGATCGCTCTCGACGCACGACATCAGCCCTCGACCAACATTTCACACTTTGTATTCACACACGACAAACACTTGTTTTACACTTTAAACACTTGTATTTTACATTTCGAAGCGTTTCCTTCATTTGTATTGTAATCATCGTACGACCGACGCCGGTACCAAGGACATTGCCCCTGATTGGCGACCATAGTGCAGCGACGACCTTCCTGTCGTCCGCAGGTTTTTTCCTCGATTGAGGTTTTTCCTGCATCATTAAATCCCTTGTCTCATTTATTTTATTCCCCACCGCACGTCTCGTCGAAAGATTCTTTCTTTAGTTGATTAAGTCCACATCGACCTTAAGTTGTCCCTTTGGTGCTATTTTTGGCATTAACAGGTGACGGCTGAGCAAAGAGAGAAAGAGCAAGAAAGAAGAAAGGGTTCTTCAATTTCGAATTTGGAGGAAGAGAAAGATTTCAGCATCATCAAGTTATCAGGTAATCTCTCCTCTACCATTTCTAGTCTTTGATGTTACTGCTGGATTAGTTTTATTTTGGGGTTTTGCTTAAAAGTTGAGATTGAAGCTTAAAGGAAGATTTTAGGTATCATTTGGTGTTTTTACTGATAAGAGTGTGGTATTAATGACCTACGTAAATCAGGTTACTGTTGTTAGCTTAAGAATTGTTGGATTAAGAGCATATCGGTGGTTTTCAGTTCCAATTTGGGTTTAGAAGCGTCGTCCGGAAAGTTCCAGGGAATGTTCGGACACGGTGACCCAATTGAGAAAGGTATCCGGAGGTGATGACTGTCCGGATAAGAAAGCTATCCGGGTAGGAAAGTTATCCGGTAAGTACAAGCTATCCGGTAAGAGTAATTTACCCGGTAAGTATTATTTCGTCCGGATAGTAGTTTGTTGTCCGGAAAGTCGATCACCCGGTAAGGTCCGGTAAGTGGAAACCCGGAAAGTAGTTTCCCGGTAAGTAGCATGCATCCGGTATGTTGAATCCGGATGATGTCTGGACTGTTGGTTTAGGCATCTGAGTAGTTTATATGTCATCTATTTCTCAGGTAATTCGACCGTAAGCCAGAAGTAAAGTAAGAAAATACTTTATAAGCATCAGGTGAGTTTTCTAACTAAAATACGTGACTTTACAACGTGTTTTCTAAAGTAAGTACATGATGAGAAATGTCATGCTTTATTTATATGCTTTTAACTGCATGAAGGTTTGTATAAAGATTTATGTAAAATGTATGCATACATTGTGTTAGACGTAAACTGGCTAAGACGGGAGGTAGACCCGTCAGTGCTCATGCCGGGAAGGTGACCCGTTTATGCCATGGAAGGGAGTATCCAGTAAGGCAGTGTGAGACTGACTCGTTGGCACCTTCGGGTGACTTCAGGGTGCCGTTTGCGAGTGCTCCGCGATAGTTTTATGAAAAGTTCTGTGAAAGTTTTATATCTGAAAGTTATAAACTGATTTTAAATGTTTTTGAGAACTGTCAGGAGGGACTCACTAGACCTCATGGTCTAACCCTCGCATTTTCAAATTAAAACCTTTTCAGGTAAACAGGTAGCGAAAGGCTATGGCAAGTGAGCAGGGCGGTTAGTAAGGAAGCGCAGTAGAGATAGTGACACTATTATTCAGCTTTAGATTTATTCTCAGTTGTATAGGTTGTTTCTGCCAACCTGATTTTAATATATGTAAGGAATTTTGGGGACCCGTTTTTGGGATGTTTCATTTTATATGAACTGCATGTTTTATTTTAGACTGGGTTGTTACATTGTGGTTGTCGCGAGGTTTGTGTCAAGGTTTCTCCCTCATGTCGGAATTTTTAAATTTCAAATATTTTGTAAAATTGGCGTTTAAATGTACGTTTTCTTTCCGTTGAAAAACTAGAATTTGTCGGCGCATCTAAACCAAAACTTGACTTATTTGTGTAATTAAAATCTCAACACTGGTAATATTTAGTCACGGGTTTAACGCCGCGGCACAAAGAAAAGAAAAAGGGATTTCTTTAAAATATTTTAACAAAAAAATTTCATTGAAGACATCAAAGCTCCCCATTCGCGTTTGTGCTCGTGCTCCGCAATTTTTTTGACAAAATATATATTTGATTTAAAACTAGAAGGCTTGTTGGATAATAAACACCAGATAAATAATTTGTTGTGTTTTAAAAATCTCCTAAATATCGTATAATCCATCAAGCACCTCCTAATCCCAATCGCAAATACTATTATTTGCGTAATGTTGTTTATAAAATGTATGTATATAATTTCTTTGTGCAAACAAATTTTCGATCATATAATACGTCGAATTCCATCGAATTGACTTCAACCCTGGCCACGTTTTTTCGGTGTGCCTCTTTATTGTCGAGCTTCCCGTGGTCGTAAGGAGAGTTCCACACATTTTGCATTGCGCCTTTTTGCTCCCGTTAACGAGAACACCATACTATATCCATTCCAAACTTTGGATTTTCGTCCGTGCTCAGCAAGAACTTCTCTAACTTGTTCATTTGATGCATCGGCGCCGGTCATTTGAGCGAAAGATGGAAGAATTGAGAGATCCAAATGCACTTCTAAGTTCTAATTCACTATTTTTTTTTAAAGTTGTCAATAAATCAGTTTAAGTGTTAGAATTTAAACATTCTTTTTCTTGATTATAGCCATTATATAAAGCAGGGGTAGGCTAATGACACATCTAACCACTGCTAAGGCCACCCCTAACCTTCTATATCATCATTACATTTTTTTTTTTCTTTTTTTTTGTCTTTTTGTTTTTTTTATTTTATTTTATTTATTTGTATTATATTTAATATCAATTTATAGTATCTCATTTTATTATGTACAATTAATATGAATTGTTGATAATAAATAAAATATTTTATATATACGCTTGAGTTCTTTTTGTCTTATTTTTATTTAATATTTTGAATTTTACGTAGAAATAAATAAAATGTTAGTTTTTTCTAATATATATAAAATATAGAACTTATAATTTCTATTTTTTTGACTAACGAGGAGTATTTTTTTTAGTAATTCAGTCCAATTTTTTTTAAATATTGAAAATTAATTTAAAATCATGGTTAAAAATATTAGTAACCTATAATTTCGAACTTAAAAGGTTTTTATCAATCTATTTTTTCATATATATGAGATGTATTGTTGCATAAATAAATCTGATCAATTTTATATGGAATAGGGTCTAGGATCGTATGAACACACACACACACACACATATATATATATATATATATATATATATATATATATATATATATATAGCCTTAGGTTCAATAGAGAAGTCCAAATATTTAGAGAAATAGAGAAGTGATCTTGGCCATTTATTCGGTCAAGATCGGTTATAATTGGTCAAAAGTTGCGGCTTTGACTGGTCAAAAATTGCGGCTTAAAACGGTCAAAAGTTGCGGCTGTTCCAAAAATAGAAAGACAATTTCATAACTTTTACAAAAAACACGGGCTGAGTTCATATATGAATCTGTGTGATTCACATATGAACTATACGTTCATATATGAACCTTTGTAATTCACATATGAACTCTTTATAACTAATTCATATATGAATCTTGTGATTCATATATGAACCTTTGTGTTTCATATATAAAACTAATTAACTGTAGATTCATATATGAATCAGTTGAACCAATTAATTGATTCATATATGAATCTTTGTGATTCATATATGAATTTTTTTAACTAATTCATATATGAACATGTGTGTTCATATATGAATATTTGTGATTCATATATGAATTTTTTTTAACTACTTCTCATATGAACAAATTAACTTATTCATATATGAATCACAAAGGTTCATATATGAATTAGTTAAAAAGAGTTTATATGTGAATTACAAAGGTTCATATATGAACGTAAAGTTTATATGTGAATCACACAGATTCATATATGAACTCAGCCCGTGTATTTTTTTACGAAACTACCCCTCTATCTTGTGCAGACCACGCGAGTAATTATCCGCTGCTTCTCGGTCAAAGCCGCCGATCTTGACCGAATAAATGGCCAAGATCACTTCTCTATTTCTCTAAATATTTGGACTTCTCTATTGAATTCTTCCCTATATATACATATATATATATATATATAGAGAGAGAGAGAGAGAGAGAGAAAGAGAGGGCAGGGATCATGTGAAAACCACCATTAATTTGCAAACTTTAGAAACCACAACCAAGTAACCAACCAATCAGATTTTTTCCTGCATATTTATTTTAAATTAATGGCAAGGGGCAAGGTTGTCTTTTTGATTTAACTTCAGTAATTAAGGAAACAGATAATGATTTTCATTAATTATTTAATTGAGTCATTAATTACTTGAATTCCCTATTTTTTTGGAAACTAAAATCTAAACCAATATTTATCTCTTTTGTGGCTTACGTTTTATTAGCAGTGATGGGCACCATCTCCTTCTCAATTGGATTTGGATATTAGAGTTGATCTGCAGAATAAAATCGTTTTTTACTCCATCTCTTCCTTTTCGATTTTTTTCTGTTTCTGCGTGAATTCAAAGTCTATTCGGACATGGATTCTAATGAAATAGAAAACGCCTCGCACGCTGAAATTTATGTAAACGACGTTTACAATAACAATGACGAATTCTTGGCGGAATTCGTTAAACCTATACACATGGAATTCCCCACCGAAAAAAATTCCGAAGAATCTCATTACAATGATTCGCTGCATGACGACGATGTTGATTTGCAGAAAAACCCGTCATCGACAGGTATGTTTAATCCTAGAATTACCCATGTAATGTTTCTTGGTCATCTCATTTGAAAGGTCTTGCAAATTGTTTTGGTTTTACATCATTATGTATTGTTTACTTTTTCTATATTGTTACTTGTTGTTTCAAATTGCTTACTGTTTGTTTCTGTCAACCCCATGCATTGGCCATTCTTAATCATTACTCTTTCATCACCAACATTTACTATCATAACAGTTTCATTATTTGAGCATATTTTCACATTATTTTCATGACATCAAATTGTTTCATTAAATAAATTTTTAAATGTTGGAACAAAACTACAACAGAAGCAAATAGCAATAAAACAGAAGCAAACATCAATCAAATATTATTTTCAATTTGCTATTTAACAGTATGATTATTTTTCAATTAAAATATGTTGGTTGACCCATAAAATCAAGTGGAAGGAGGCCCAACGACATCTATGCATATTACTGTTATGGACTTTGTCAAATTCCAGCGAATATTTCATTATTATTTTGTTTTGTTTTACAAAAAGATGACATGTGTACGAGTTTTTTGATTTTTTTATTCTCAATGCTAAAACACACTTTTAATAATTTTTACACAATGTTAATATTTTTTCGATGAAATTTTTGAATTTTTTCGGAACTCATATTATGTGATATAATTTGTATATAATGTGTGTTTATCTTACAATGTTTGTTATTATAAATTTTTAAACATTTACATTAATTATTTTCATGTTAAACCTATTATGTTTATAGATACTCCTACACAAGAGATGGTGGAATCTTCTGATGGTACTAAATTTTGGATGCCAATAATGGGTAGTAATTCGTCCCCTAGGATAGGTGACACCTTTGAGTCTGTTGAAAGTGCTGAATCAATATACCGTAAGTATGCGGATATTGCCGGTTTCGATGTACGTTTGTCAAATAAAAAAAGTAACAAGAGTGGACGTGTACAAACACGATATTTTTCGTGTAGCAAACAAGGAATACCAACGAAAAGGGACTTTGATTCTATATATATATATATTTATACTATATTATAAAGCATTTATGAAAAACTGTTAAAAACAATCCCTAAAGCTTCATGTACCGCTATTTAATGTTAATTATTTAAAATATCTTAAAAACAACTAATGAAGCTTCATGTACCACTATTTAATGTTAATTACTTAAAATTTCTTAAAAACAACTAATGAAACTTTATGTACCGTTTTTAATGTTAATTACTTGATTAATACATATCTCTAACCCATTTTAAATCCTCAAATCATGAACTTTTTAAAACGTGTTATTCTTTAAACAAATTTATAAAAAAACATAACCATTTTCTTAAAACCACACATTAAAATAAATTAGAACATTAAAATCGAGATATATCGCGCTGCATTGCGCGATTAGACTTCTAGTATAATATAGATGTATATACACACAATAAAACAAATAAAAAATCATAATATTCATATATAATATAGGGAAATTAACTAAAATACCCTAAGTCAAACCATGTTTTACTGAAATACCACAAATCTCTCCCATGTTACAAAAATACCCCAAAAATCCGCGATGGAGCCCGCGATCGCGGGCCCCAGGCCACGTGTCACCAAAGTTTGCCCACTTTGCCCGCGTTGGTCCCTCAAGAATGCCCGCGGTCCAGCTTTCCCCCCTCAAGAATGCCCGCGTGTGCAGTTTTGGTCCCTGCCCGCGTTTGACTTTCTTTGACCCCTCGCGATCGCGGGCAAAAGTGCCACGTGTCGGCACAGGGTTAACCCTAAAATCACTTTGACGAACCAAACCCTAAATGTTTTCTTCGGCCGCACTATATAAGGGGGGGACCAAAAACCGGCCACTCTCATTTTTTTAATAACTCTCTCAATTTTTAATCAAACTCTCTCAATTTTCTCCCACTCTCTCAATTTTGTCGTGTGGAATACACGTTCGGGTTTTGTGAAGATGTCTCGTATTACCTCTGTGGTATGTTTTCCTTATGTTTTTTGTTATTTTTTGTATGTTATTTTAAGTTAAGATATATGATTTGTAGGTTGTTATAGTGTTTATAACTTATGTTTGAATATGTTCTATGTTTAACATGATATGTATGGTTTTATGTTTGAATGTGATATTTGTATGTTATAATGTGTATGTTGTTATAGTGTGTTTTTTTATAAAAAAAATTGTTAAAAATGTGTTTTTTTTTATAAAAACACACTCTTAACAATTTTTTTATAAAAACACACCCTTAACAATTTTTTATAAAAACAGTTTTTTTATAAAAAATTGTTAAGAGTGTGTTTTTATAAAAAATTGTTATAGTTTTATGGTTTTATGTTTGAATGTGATATTTGTATGTTATAATGTGTATGTTGTTATAGTGTGTTTTTTAATAAAAAAATTGTTAAGAGTGTTTTTTTATAAAAAAATTGTTAAGAGTGTGTTATTATAAAAAAATTGTTAAAAATGTTTTTTTTTATAAAAACACACTTTTAACAATTTTTTTATAAAAACACACCCTTAACAATTTTTATAAAAACAGTTTTTTTATAAAAAATTGTTAAGAGTGTGTTTTTATAAAAAAAATGTTATAGTTTTATGGTTTTATGTTTGAATGTGATATTTGTATGTTATAATGTGTATGTTGTTATAGTGTGTTTTTTCATAAAAAATTGTTAAGAGTGTATTTTTATAAAAAAATTGTTAAGAGTGTGTTTTTATAAAAAAAAAATTAAAAACGTGTTTTTTATAAAAAAAAATTGTTAAAAATGTGTTTTTTTATAAAAACACACTCTTTTAAAAGTGTGTTTTTATGAAAAATTTGTTAAGAGTGTGTTTTTATAAAAAATTTGTTAAGAATGTACTTTTTATAAAAAATTGTTAAAAATGTGTTTTTTTATAAAAAATTGTTAAGAGTGTGTTTTTATAAAAAAAATGTTAAAAATGTGTTTTTTCATAAAAAAATGTTAAAAGTGTGTTTTTATAAAAATAATTCTTAAAAGTGTGTTTTTATAAAAAAAATGTTAAGGGTGTGTTTTTATAAAAAATAAACCGCACTTTATCTCTATATAACAATATGATACGTTGAAATTAAATAAACCGCACTTTATCTCTATATAACAATATGATACGTTGAAATAAAATAAACCGCACTTTATCTATATATAACAATATGATACGTTGAAATAAAATAAACCGCAACATCTATATAAAATAAAATAAACCGCATCATCTATATATAACACTAACTATAACATCTGTGAATGACTATGTAGAATGATTTCTTTAACATCGACTTGACGCTAAGGTGCAAAGTTTCCTACATCGAGGAATTAGGAGCGCTCTTTAGGGGATTAGGTGATCGCGCGGATACCCTTGAGACCATCTATAGAGGGACACCGTTCGGGCCATGGATGGATGTGTCTTACTCTGGTGGCGACCCTACGCTAGTACACATGTTTCTACAGTTGGAGGTCGAGGACGCCAACGCTGAGCCGGAGGAGATGCATTTTGATTTCCTCGGCTCTCAATTGCATTTTGGGCGTCGTGAGTTCTGTCTAATTACAGGACTACGTTTTGGAGAGGCTCCCCCCCCCCCCTTCCTCCCTTAGAAGACTGCTCCTTCGTTCCTAGGGTTTGGGGCATTTCAGCATCTCGTTTGAAGCTGAAGGCAGCCCGGGACAAGATGAAAGAGGGCCTTAGTGCCCTAACTGACGACGATGTTGTCCGTGTATGCTTGGTGGTGATCGTGGATATGGGCTTCCTGGGCCGTGGGTATAGCCAGTATGCTTCATCGACGGTCCTTAGGGCCGTCGAGGACCTTGAGCTGTTTAACAGCTACCCGTGGGGTAGCCATATCTGGACACATTGCTACTCTATTCTGCACCGAGCCATAGCCAGACGCGTTGATCGACATGCAAAGATGAATCTTTGTGGTTTTACATACGCCTTCAAGGTTAGATACGTAGTATAACAATTGTTAATAATACATACAAACTGTTTGGCTTTTCTTTTTACGTACTTGCTCTTTTTGTCTAATTCCAGATATGGATCTTGGAGATGTTTCCCGCATCAATCCGATATTTCGTCAAGCGCGAAGATCGAGTACTTAGGGGAACCCGTTGGGACAAGCGTGTTACCCTAAGTAGGTCGCTTTGGATTCAGTTATTCAATGCGTCTAGAAATGTAAGTTCTTTTACTATGTTTACAATTTGCATACGTTAGTCCCGCTTATTAATTTCTTTTATGTTTTATCATATATTTAGCAGCCACTCTTGCCTTTCGATCGCCTTGTGCCTACTGTCGACGAGATGGGCACAGATTGGTACAGAGACAGCGTGGCCTTTATTGACGCAGAGGCGGAAAGGGCTCGACGTCCCCCTACTTCCACATCTGACGCAGATGAGGAAGACGACGACAGGCCCCCTTCCGGTGGATACCAGCCGCCCCCTTCCTCCTCCTACCAGCCGGCCCGTTCCTCTTCCTACCAGCCGCCCCCTTCCTCCTCCTACAATCCATATGAGGCGGGCCCTTCCTACGAGCCACAGCGTGGCTCTCATGAGCACCTGTAGGACTACGTCCACGGGCCGCTAGAGTTACGTGTACAGCTTCTGGAGGGATTCTACAGACAGTTTAGCACTGTCAATGTTAGTGTTTAACTTAATTTGTTGGCCACGTTTATTTAGTTTGTATATTAATATTACGTTCTAAATTTGTTTTAGCTGTCGAGTACGACACCGATCCCCGCTCCGTTCGGACAGGGGGCACAGGCGACGTTTGCCACCACATCCTATCCGTCATTCCCTGAAAATGTAAGTGACATTGAGTAACCATTATAGTTATATGTTTGTTCCTAAGTTTGTAACTCTTATAATGATCAATGTCACGCAGGCCGGGATGTCGGGGGCCGGGATGTCCCAAACGCCGTTCGCCACCACATCCTATTCTACTATCCCAAAGAGTGTAAGTGACACTGAGTAACCATTATAGTTATATGTTTGTTCCTAATTTTGTAACTATTTTAATGATCAATGTCACGCAGGCCGGGATGTCGGGGACATACACCTCGCAGATGCCGCCGCCGTTCGCCACCACATCATATTCTACTATCCCGGAGAGTGTTAGTGACACTGAGTAACCATTATAGTTATATATCGATAATCCTAATTTTGTAACTATTTTAATGATCAATGTCACGCAGGCCGGGATGTCGGGGGCACAGCACATGCCGTCGTTCGCCACCATAGCAATCACAAACATCTTTGGCGGTTCGGCCAATGACTATTACAGGCCGGAAATGCATACTGTAAGTTATTTTGGTAGTTTTGGTTTAATTGTGAACATTTCCTAAATTGTACTTAAAACATTGAGTAACGTAATTTTCAGACGGGGTCTCCTATTATCCAGGATCACTTCTCGGAGCACTTCTCGGAGCCTGACGATGACTCGATGGATGTTGTAGATCCACCACCACAGGTGACCCCGCTCCCTCAAAAGCGGTCGCATAAAAATTCACAATGGTTTCGTCACCTGTTTGGCCAACAAGGATCTACGACACCACCGGCCGCTAAAAAACAAGCAAAGAAAGCGGGGGGAAAGAAGGGAGGAAAGAAAAAGGGAAAGGTGTCTTCACCGGAGCCTCAACCGGCATCAGAAATATTGAGGATGTGCCGGACTGGTCGCCTCTCCCCCTTGATCTTCATCCCTCACTTGAACTTGGAAATCACCCCTTCGTTTTTCAATGTATTGCTGGTCGTTGACCCTTTGGAGTCTGACTTACTGGATGTGGTTAGTATGAAGTTTAATTATAGTCATATAATCAAATATATTTATTTTACATGTCTAATCATCTATTTTTTATGTATAGCACATCGATTGTTGGGTCTCGCTGTTGCAAAGACATCGTGGAACAGACACGAGGTGGACCATGATGTTCAGTATGTTCTTTCATTACTTGTTGATTGAGCATCTAGGTCCCGCCTCCGTGGTTAATTCATGCAATGGCGTGGAAGGGACCTCTTGGGCTCTCCTCGATGTGGTATGTAAATCGTTTTACTCTTATTTTATTTAACTTGTTTTGTTGCTAACTAAGTTCTCTAATATTGTAATATTTCAGGTGTACATCCCAATATGCATTAATCCCCAACATTGGCTGCTTGGAGTGTTTGAACTTGACGCTATGACCTTGACCATATATGATAGCGACAGTGCCAATCTCTTCAGACAGCAATTGGAAGAGCAGATGACAAAGTTTAAAGTTGTGCTATTTGACTTCTTTTGTCGGGTCAAGGATGATAGACGTCGCGATATGACAGGTGTCTTTCGCTATAAGTTCGCCAAGAATGTACCCCAGGAGGCCGGGATAAATGCGGATTGCGGTGTCTGGGTATGCCGTAATACCCAAATGTTGATAAATAACAATGAGGTATGGGTACACCCTGACGAGGCCGAGGATGTTGCCAAAGATTTTCGCAAACATATGGCGGAGTCTATTTATGAGCATTGTCAAATAGGGCCACGTTAGGTTGTTTATGTAACATTAAATAATTGTTATTTTTAGTATTAACTTATTTTGTTAAAGTATTGTGATTGACTTACTGTTTACTTCATTTGGTTTTTGCTAATTTCATCCATTTACTCAACTTTGAGTATCGATATTTCTTTCACACATACTCCATTTTGGACGCATTATATATCATTTCGAAGCTCTCATATAGGAGAACATAAACCTACTAAAAGTTAGTTATATATAACACATATATATAAATTTAAATGCGTCCAAAGTTTAGTAAAACCCATATTTCCAACACCTAGTAAGTAGGTTTATGAAACTTGCGATAATCCTAATACAGAGATTATTGGATGAACAATCATTTATTTCTTGATTATTGGTGTATTGGTTCTTGTTGTCTGGAAGTGATTCATATGATGCAAAAATTGGTATCATGTAATGTAGAACAGTATCTATATTATAGAAACTTGCATTTGACAGTACCATATAAATCTGATCTAAATTTTCATTAATTAGCTATGTTTGACTACTTAAAGACCTTTATTCAAGAGCAGACGAATATTGCAGTTACTTTTTCAGTCGAATCTTACAGGCTCTTTTCAAACGAATCTTGCAGTGAACTATTCAAACGAATCACAACTTCCTATCTATCTTTTATACAAACACACTCTCGCTTTTCTTAACACAATGGATGGAGGTTCAAGATCAAGGGGGAACAGGTCGGCGAATGTGGCTGGAACTTCACGTTCGGGAGCCTACCAACCACTGAACGACGGAGCTTGTCGGAGTACCTGGAAGGTACCGGAAACAGACGAGGAGTGGACAAACTGTGGGCGAACTGCAGCCGATTTTCCATTCACGCCTGAGGAGGAAGCAGACTGGGAGATGGCATCCGACAATTACTACTTCGATAATGGCATGAGAACCCCACCAATGTATGATTTTATGCCGACAGGTCTTCGACAAAGTCAACGAATTACTCCCGCAGTGCAAAAAGCCATTGATGAGGCGAACGCCGGTATCGAAAAGGTAAAGGGTATGTGGAACCATAACAGGGGGATTCAGCAGGGGAAAATGGAGTATCTAGCGGAGAAGAAACGAGAACTGGCCATGACTAGGGCTCACGTTCGGCACCTGCAACGAGAGATTAAGGAAGCTGAAGAGGAACTAGAAGAACTCGAATCGGACTACATAGGAATGGAGGCGTGATCAAGGAAAAGGTTAACTTCATAACAGGACTCCAGGACGCCTTCCAGTAATAGATTTATTTGTTTACATGCACTGTATCCGTTTCGGTTGGGAAGATGATTTGCAATAATTTTTATACGATGTTGTTAATTAATTTCCTTGTTAAATAACTTAAGTGAATTTCTATATTAAAAACATTAAAATGGAAAGGAAACAATACATTAAAAACCACAAATTAAATAATTAACTATAAGGGTATGAATTTTAAATATAATTTTTTTTATGTGGTGTATAACTGTATATGATATATATTAAAATATATAAATCCAAAAAAAATCAAGATTGGGCTCATTTCGAACGTATCGAAAAGACGATTATAATGGTGTAATTTGTTAAAATTAAAACGTATTTTTTTAATGTATTTTAGTTAATAAACGATTATATGTGTTAAATGTAAAATTAAAATAATGAAAGTAAAAGGTATAAAGTAAATTTAGTAAATAAGTATAGGGGTTGAAAGTGTAACATTTCATTTTAAATTCCTAAAATTGGACGAAAGCGGGGGTGAACAGTGTCAAACGCGGGTCCCTGGAATTTTTCAAAAATGGTCCCTTGCAATTGAAAAGTCACAAAAATAATCCCATCGCGGGATTCCTTCGCGATCGCGGGATTTCATTTTTCAAAAATGGTCCCTGCAAGTTTAAAAAAGTGTCAGAAAGGTCCCTGGCCCGCGATCGCGGGCTCCCATCGCGGATTTTTAGGGTATTTTTGCAAAGTGTGAAAGATTTGTGGTATTTTGGTAACACATGGTCAAACTTAGGGTAATTTAATTAATTTCCCTATAATATATATAATTTGATATATCGTAAAAACTCATAATATAAAAGATATATGTATTTATTAATAATTATTAATATGAAGTTATATATAATAATAATACAAATAATATATAATGTATATAAGAGATAATATATATATATATACCATTAATAATAAAATAAAATATATTATGTGGTTGATTTGATGGGTTTGATAGTTTCAATTTTCAATACATTTAACACCCCTATTAAAATAGGGTGCCAATAGCAATGCCCTGTAAAGCATTGATGTGCGGTGGGAAAATAATAGAAATACATCGCGGAAATTGAATGCTTTAGCAGATATAAACTCCTTCCCAATGTTCATGGTTTTGCATTTTGATAAGCTCTCGGTTATCTCATTGAACTATTCCACTGAATCTTGAAAACAACCTTCTTTTTATATTGAATGAAATGTATATTTCATATTCTTTTTAAGAAATCGAAGGACCCATTTAGTAGTTCTGTTAGGATGTATTTCAGTATTTGATACATGGGATAAGACGTGTAAAAATCATTGTCTCATATTTGGGGCAATATAGGATAAGATAAAAACTTATTATTCAGCATGAGATAAAGACAAAGAAATGTGACAGCATGGGTCAAAAAAGTTTTCTCTTTAGCTTCCACCACATCGACCACAACTAACTCCTCCACCACTGTCGGATGTCAGCACCACCCCTGTTTACCATCTTGTCGTCCTCCACACTCACCATTGTCCATCAATCACCACCACCTCTACCTCGCTCCACACCATTGTTGCTGCAACAACCTTCACCGTGCCTTCATCAATTCATAAAGATCTTCCAAACCGAAGATAACATACTTTATTCCTTTATATGAGTCAGGTTTTTTTTTTGAAGTACCGTTTATTATATCAAATTCTTTATTCAAATTTAATGCTATTATATATGTATGTATATGAGAATTGTGTAATCGTGTCCTATCAATCGTATTTGCATAAACGCCATCTCAATATTCAGTTAGAAAATAAGCTTTGAAATTTATTAATACGACAAAACACTCCATAACCGATAACAAAAAGACTCACTTTTCTCAATTCCAAAAATTCATTAAATAAAATCTAAGACCACCCGCATCCATTGCTTGGGTTCGTCCGGGTTGGTGTGGGATGGAGTTGAACACCATCGCACCCCTTGGGGTTGGCGTGGGATGGAGCCCTCCCGGGTTGGGCAACCCAGCTCGGGTTGGGTGATTTCAATTTTTTTTTTCAAATATATCCGTTGAAATATGAACGTTGGGTATGATTTTTTTTTTAATTATTTCTATCCTATAAATATTAATATTAACCTACTTATTTTTTCACACAAACAAATTTACTCTCAATCTCTCCCATCTTCCCCACTTCATTCTACTCTCTCAATATTATTTCTTTCTTCAAAAAAATCATAATGGATAAAGAAACACAAGGGTTCACAACACCACGACGAGGTTCCAAATCGCGAGGCACGAGCTCGCAACCGTCCCCGACGGAAAATATTTTCAATCTTACACCACCACCATCAACCTACCATGGAAGCATACAACAATACCCTATGTATTCACCCAACACCCTCCCGGTTGGGTTCCAACTATTTCATTCGGGTGGATTCCAACAATTTAATTCGGGTGGATTCCAACAAGTTAATCAAGGCGGCTTTCAACCATTTATGCAAGGTGGCTTTCCACAATATAATCAAGGTGGGCAATTCCAACAACTACTACAACAAGAAACATATTCGGAGGACGTTGAGGTCGAAGAAACGGTTCCCGAAACCCCACCCGATTTGGTTCCCGAAACACAACTCGATGCGGGAACCACGACACAAGGGAAAAAGAAATTTGCAAATAGAACGAAAGCGGTTTCGTGGACTTCCGAAGAAGAGGTTTTGTTGGCACGTGCATGGCTTCACGTCTCCGAAGATAGCATCGTTGGAAACACACAAAAATCGGGTATATATATTTATTAATGTATTTATCTTTATTATATATACGTATTCATATATATATTTATTAATGTGTTTATCTTTATTATATATACGTATTCATATATATATATATATATTTATTAATGTGTTTATCTTTATTATATATACGTATTCATATATATATATATTTTTTGTAGGACAATTTTGGGGAAAAATAGTCGATTATTTCAACTCAAGTCGCCAACATCAACGCAAGAAAGACCAAGTACAATCCAAATGGAGTGACATGAACAAAAAAATGATGAAGTTCAACGGGATCTACAATAATCTAAGAGCCCAATATAAATCCGGATGGGGTGACGCGGACTTCATGGAGAGGGCACACACGATGTATCGATCCGAAAATAACGAAAAGCCTTTTTCCCACGAGGCGGCTTGGAGAATTGTGAAAGACCACCCTAAGTGGAAGATCGTACATTCCATGGACGATAACCCGAGGCCCTCAAAACGGAGCAAGTCCACGTCGGATTCAAACCCAAACACGACGTCTTCTGACGCACGTGTTCGGTTCAACCTTAATGAAGAAAGCCATGAGGAGGAGGATGTCTTCGTACAAGAACCGACACGACCGACGGGGAGAGATAAAGGTAAACGTGTCGCGTCATCCTCCACAAAGACGGCGGAAAAGGACGAGGCGTTGAAGAATCTTATGGCGTATGTCGAGAATATAAACGTTGAAAATAAAAAAAAGACTAACCGTGGAGGAGGAAATGTTGAAAACCGCGAGGGACAAAGCCGAGGCGACATAGACAAAAGCGGAAGCGGCAAAGACAAAAGCGGAAGCTTTGAAACAAAGAGAAATGCGGAAAGATCTCAAGTTTTACATCAGTCCACATGATCATCTCACGGGTAACGAGTTAAATGCGGTTTTAGCCCACAAAGAGTTGCTTCAACAACTATATGGTTGGTGAAATTTGTAGTTTTTTAATTTGAAATTATCTATTTTTTATGTTTTTAATTTGGTTATGTAAGGTTAAAATTGTAGTTTCAATTTATAAAATATTTTATTAATTGTTTTATCTTATATTAAATTATAAATTATTTATAAAATTTAAATTATTTAAATTAATATACTTGTAACAAAAATAAAAATAAAAATAAATAAAAGATGGGATGGTGGTGTGGGATGGATGTGGGGGTTTGTGGGTTAGAATGGGTTGGAAGGAAAAAATGATGTGGCGCTGATTTGGCAGTGAAAAAGTGTGGGTTAGAATGTGATGGATGCGGATGGTCTTAGAGAGACAAATAAGAGATGTAATGAGGGGTACATTTATAATAATATTATAAAGAGTGAATTATGGATTTGGTCCATGTGGTTTTGTGTTTTTTTATTCTATGTTTATTATGGATATAGTCCCTATAGTATGCAATATATTGTGTTTAGAGTTCCTCAACACTAACACCGTAAAGTTTGAAAGGTTAAAGACATCATGTTTATTAAAGGCATCTTGCACATGATGGGTATATATGTCAATTTACTATTCCCTTTGAATTAACCTATACATTTTTAAAACAAAGAACACTAAAATTGTGGATTTGGTCCTTAGACCATCCACAACAACAATCTCAACCAATCCAATCTCAATTAAAATATTATTTTCTCTCTCATCCACTTACATAATATTCAACTTCAATCCAATCACAAAATTTTCATACTCCAACCACAATCCCCTACAATCCAATCTAATCTACAATATTATTTTATAAAAATTATATTTTTTATTTTTTATACAATAATCGGGAGACATTGGCATGTGAACCTGAGAAAATTGGTGTGGTGAAAATATGTCAACATTGGTCTCTATTTGTATGGAATTGAAAACCATGAATTTTGGTATATTTTTTATTTTTTATTTTTTTTATTAAAGTCAATTTTCTAATAAAATAAGTTTTATTTAATAAAAATCTAAACAAACCAATAAAATCACGACATGTGTCATTTTTTAAAAAAAATAAAACAACAATCTTGACCAATCTTAGTTTGTTGAGCGATTAGGTTCGTTTAAGATTGTTTGTAGGTTTTCTTTTTTATTTATTTTTTTAAAAAAATATTTTTGTCTTATTCACAATCTTAAAAATGAGATCACCAATGTGGATGGTCTTATGCATCATTCATCATCTTAAAACACATCTATCATCTCTCTTAATTATCCTAACAAAAAATTTCATAACTTTAATATAAAATGATAATACATTTAATTTCATTAAAACCTTATATAAAATAATAATAATACATTCAATTAATTATTATTTTAATATAAAATAATACATTTAATTTTGTTAGTAATTTCTATTTTTTTGATATTTTAATCATAAATGAGTAGTTCAAATTTATAGATTCATCTCCTTTTTACTACTTTAACCTTGTTTATGTAAAGAATATACTAAAAACTTCAAAATCTTTATTTTTTATAAGATGCTCTAAAGAGAATAAACATTAAACAAAAATCATAATAAAAATGTCATGTAAACATTTATTCTAGACATAATTCTTTTATAGATACCAAAAGCTATTTTTAAATATTTGGGCCGTTTGTTTGGTCCTTTTATTTCCGTTGTAATTTTACGTTTGTGGCTGGTAATAAAGTGCCTCTGCCTTTCAAAAAATTATATTTTTAAATATTTCAAATTTAACATTATCATAATTTAGCTAACCATACTGTAGATGATTAATCATTTGGTGATGCCATGGGACTGAGCTCCCACTTGCAATAGTAACGACTCATTTATTATTAAAATATCGAATAAATAGAAATTATATCAACAAAATTAAATGTATTGTTATTTTATATTAAAATAATAATGAAATTAAATGTATTATTATTTTATATAAGGTTTTAATGTAATCGAATGTATTATTATTTTATATTAAAGTTACTGAAAATTTTGTTAGGATAATTAAGAGAGGTGATATGTAACAACCCAAACAAAAATAAAGAATGCGAAACATATTAACTGCAACAGTCCCAAAAATGGGTCCCAAAATTTCTTACATAAGTCTCAAAATTCAGGTTGGCGGAATCAACCTATTACACAACTGAGAATTTGCTAGAACTAAAAGATAATAGTGGCGCTGGTTCTACTGCTTCTATCTTCTAACTGCTCTGTTCACCTGCTAGAGCCTCTCGCTACCTGCTTTCCTGAAAAGGGTTTTTATTTGAAAAGAGCGAGGGTTAGACCATGAGGTCTAGTGAGTCCCTCCTGACAGTTCTCAAAATCATTTAAAAACTTTTCATAACTTTCAAATGTATACAAGACTTTCAATAATAAACTTCCACATGGCTGAACAGTAAAAATCTTTCATGGATAAATCCGCTCCCGTAAATGGCACCCTGAAGTCACCCGAGGGTGACAACGAGTCAGTATCACGCTGCCTTACTGGGACTCATTCCCATGGCATAAACGGAACCTCCCCCCGACGTGAGTACTGGCGGAACCTCCCCCGACTTAGCCAATTTACGTCTACACAATGTGTGCATACATCTCACATAAAAACTTTAAACAACTTTCATGCAATAAAAGCATAAGAACAAAATATGGCATTTCTCATTATGTATTCACTTTAAAAAACACGTTAAAAGACACGTATTTTAGTTAGAAAACTCACCTGGTACGTTTGTTCGTTTTTCCCTACTCTGCTCTTTACTTCCATGTAACGACCCAGACCTTTTTTCGAAGTGTTTTGCGTTTGGTGTGGGTTGTAATAAAAGCAGAAGTTGAGGGGCTAGTTGGTAAAGAGAGTTTAGGATATGTGAGAAGGTTTCATTAATGCTGAAAGTTGAGGGGGCCTTAGTGTAAATAAGGAAAATGTGGTTTATGACCCAATCATTAGGGCACAATGCCCTAGGAGTGCCTCCATCCTTGTGTTGGCGGCTGAATTGAGAAAAAGAGGGATAGAAGAGTTTTGGAGCTTTGGAGCATTGAGAAGGGAAGAACCATCATCATCCTTTGAAATCAACAAGAAGTGTGTGTTAGGATTCGTTTCCTGCAAGGAATCCACAGGTAACTTCTTAATCTATAACCCATTTAAGATCTGTTGGATGAGTATTGGATAGTTTAAGAGTTTATTGATAAAGTCATTTTAAGACCCTTAAAGGAGATTTAAACACCCTTTTAAATCGAGATTATTCAGTAAAGTTAATGGGAATTGTTTGAAGATGTTTAAGTAAGTGATTTGTTGCATTATCCCACTGTTTTCGAAGTGTTCAGTAAGATTTCGGACCATAAAACCCTTCCAGCGTCCGTCCGGAAACCTTCAAGTATGAAGGTGTCCGGGTGAGTGTCCGGGAAACTTCTTGGTCGGGTTGTAGCAGGTGTCCGGATATTGTGTTGTCCGGATAAGTTTAGTCGTCCGGATAAGTGAGCCATCCGGATAGGTATATCGTCCGGAAAATAGAAGTTGTCCGGTAGTCTCAATGTGTCCGGATAGGAGAGTCATCCGGAAAAGCGTTGTTGTCCGGAAAAGTAGTGATGTCCGGAAAGTGTGGTTTACCCGGTAGCCTATCCGGAAAAGTTGTGTGTCAAGTGAGAAGTGTCCGGATAGTCCTAGTCAGCTTATAAATATGTCCCCTCGTTCAGGTAGACATTTTGGAAGTAAAGAGCAGAGTAGGGAAAAGCAAGCAAACGTACCAGGTGAGTTTTCTAAACTAAAACGTGTGACTTTTAATATGTTTTCTAAAGCGAATATATGATGAGAAATGCCATGCTTTATGCTTATGCTTTAGTTGCATGAATTGATGTTTGAAAATTTACGTGGGATGTATGCATACATTGTTTTGATGTAAATTGACTAAGTCGGGGGGGTGGCCCGCCAGCTCGTGCCGGGAGGGTGTTCCCGTTTATGCCAATGGAAGTGGCCCTGTAAGGCAGCATGAGACTGACTCGTTGTCACCTTAGGGTGACTTCAGGGTGTCAATTTATAAGGGGCGGATCTATATCCGAAAGCGAACTTATCTGAACAGTTTTATGAAAGTTTTATGCTGAAAATGATAAATTGTTTTAAATGCTTTGATAACTGTTAGGAGGGACTCACTAGACCTTATGGTCTAACCCTCGCATTTTCAAACTAAAACCTTTTCAGGAAAGCAGGTGATGAAAGGCTCTAGCAAGTGAGCAAGGAACTAGCGAGGCAGTTTGATAGTATAGCGACACTATAGTACAGTTTAGTTTATTTCTCAGTTGTGTAGGTTGTTTCCGCCAACCACTTTTGTTTTTAATGTAATGAAATTTTGGGACCCGTTTTTGGGATGTTTCATTTATATGAATTGCATGCTTTATTTTTAGACTGGGTTGTTACATTCCAAGATGACGGTATATATATATATCTGTCTGATTGTATGATCATGGTGGTTGGTCGAAAGAATTATGGAACCCGAGATTCGGGGTGTTCCTGAATCCAGAGATCCGTTTATAATAGGGAATCCAAGGGGGTGGATTATTAGAGTGAATAGGGGACGTTACTAAGGAATGCACTTTGGGGTCATTGGAAGTTTAGAGAGGATGAGGGTAGTGTTAGTCAGAATGTGGTGGGATTGATGTGAAATCCTTAAAGAATGTGAATTTGTTGCTTATGTGTGAGAGAAATGTCTGAGAAGGTAAAAGTTGGAGATTTAAAGAATGGGTAGTGACGTCGAACACTGGTCTCGTTTCAAGACGTCTTGGTTGAATGCCTTAAGACAAGAACTTGGTGCAACTGTTTGGTTATGTGAGTAATGAGAAAGCGATACCAGCATATGGAAAGGTCGGGAGAGAGGGGCAAGTAATGTTCGGTGAGAAATGCTCCACGCTAACGTGGGGAGGTGAAGATAACATGTCGGAATAAGTGAGTAAATTGAAAGTAGTAAACTTGTCAGTAACGCCGAAAGGTGCTGTGTTGTGTAGATTGTCATCTATAAATGTGCGAGCCGTTGGAAAGAGTATTGATGAAGGGAATTGGGTACGAGGTTGTGCAGAAAAGGAGTGGATAAGTCAGTCGAATGAGTTAAGTTAGTGACTTTGTGAGAAATGTTTAAACGAATTGGTCGTGCAGTGATTAAGCTAGTGAGAATGTGAGGGATGAGTGACGAACTGTGGTCTAGGTGGTCCGAGGAAAAGGAAATGTTATCAGCATAGACGATTGTTGGGTGGTGCAGAGTAGTGAGTTGTGATTTGATGAAGGAGCTCGGGGTGTGGGTTGTCGGGACGTACAAGGTTGGCCTTGTGCCAAGCTGTCAAGTGAGTGATTGTTTCTTAGTAAGTGAATCTCGTGTTGTAGCGGGGGATTCCGCCAGGTCCCTCCTTAAAGGAAGTAAAGATGCATGAGAAGCCTTATTTAATCTTCTATCGTTAAGCCCGATCGAATAGGAACCGTAGCCTACGAGTTAGAGTACCGTAAGAACTGAAGGGAATACATCCATTATTCCAGGTTTCGAAATTAGTGAGGTTGTTGACCGAGTTAGAATGTGGCTTTACTTCAGGGAAGTGTCAGTTTTAGTGTGGGCAAGGTACCCGCATCTTTTCCAATGAGGAATTCCGGGGACGGAATTCTTTTAAGGGGGGAGTGTTGTAATAACCCAAAATTTTAAAGACTTGGAAGTTTAGTGTCATAGTGGAAAGAAAGAAAGTTGTATCCAAGGACTAAATTGTAAAGTGCAGGAAATATAAATAGACCCATTTCCCTAGGGTTTCAGTGTTTTATTCCTGATTCCAATTGTTGGCGGCTGAGGAGAAGTAGCAGGAAGTGATCGATAGTAAAGGGTTGGCAGCTTCTTGGGAAGGATTCTTCATTTAGGTAAGAAATCCATTTCTTACTCCTGTAGCTTAAAACCTGTATAGAAGAGGATAATCAATCCTTTTCATCTTGTTCTTTATTCAAGTGGTATGAATCAATTTAAAATCAACTGGGTAAATTCTTGAGGAAGACTGCTTAGCTAATAAAGTTAATCTCCTCCTTGAAAACCCTTGTTGTAATTGTGGTCTGGTAGAGGAATCGCATAAGCGAGCAAGGGTTGTTACAAGAAAAATCTGGTTAGTACCGATTGGGTGGGACGAACATTTAAGGCGTGGGGTATTGCTGTGTTCGTAAAGTATCGGGACTTGTATACCGATAGTTGTGGAGTCCCGCAGTTTGTTCAAAGTACCGGTATTAGGAATGTCATACCGGGAGTCGGTATACCGGGACCTAAAGATCGGTACCGGAAGCCGATGTACCGGGACCCAAGGGTCGTACCGGGAGTCGACACACCGGGACCCAAGGTCGGTACCGGGAGTCGGCATACCGGGACCCAAGGGTCGGTACCGGGGGTCGTAGGCACCGGGACCCGAACTCCCGCAAGTCGATATCGGGACTCAAGTTTGGACCGAACGGTTGATGGGTCGAAGGCTTGTTGGGCCGATTAGTTGTGAGTCGAGAGATACTCTTGTGGACTTAGAGTTATTATGGGCTTAACATGTATTTATAAGAGATCCGTTTTTGAGTAAGTGATCCATAGTTATTTTAGAAACCGAGTAAGAGGAGAGATTCAGGATCACAATTGAGTGGCATCTAATTAATTTATAAATCAATTATTAGGTGTACGCACGGAACGGGACAAGAGGTTAGGAAGAGAATTGCTATCAGGTGAGTTCTCTAAACCCTTTTTACGACTTAAAGTGTTAAATGATTTTGACTGATTATGGTTTCAATTACGAGCATGAAATGTTTATAACCGTTACTCATGTTTTCCATGAAATATCTGTTTTACCTGAGAAAATGTATTGTACTTGATGAACTGAGAATGACGATTTACTAAGGTTTTAAAGGTGCAAGTTTTATGAAATGAATGACGTGCTATGTGGAGTCGGTCTACACTGTAGGATCAGAGATAGATCCTCGGGGTCTGATGATCCCTTGGATGTTTATGACAGACTGGTAGGTTGGAATCCGTTTCCTCCTATTTCGAGTAGAAAGGGGGGTTTGCGTAAGCTCCGGGGAGGGGAGTTTGCGTAGGCTCCGGTTGAGGGCGAGGGGGTAACCCATTGGGCCCCGATCGCGGAATGTTTATGTGATCCTATATACAGTGTAGTACCATGCCTAATGTTATGTTAAGGTTTATGATGATATTTTCATAAATGTTTTATACTGGTTACATGTTGTTTTCGGAGGGAATTCACTAGACCTTTTGGTCTAACCCTCGCTTTCAAAACTAAACCATTTTCAGGTAAGCATGTTAAGGGTTCTTCAAGTAAGAACCGTGTGATGGCAGGAAGGATTTGGAACTTAGAGTGACTCCAAGTCTTTTGGTTGATGTTTAGATAGAGCTCTCGGTTGTGGATTAGAGACTTCCGCTGTCAATTTTGCTTAGCTCGTTGTAAAGAATGTTTATGAACAAGTTATCTATGTAATTCGAATGCTTATTTTTATGGTATAGTATGATTATGTTTTTGGGATGTTACAAATGGTATCAGAGCCTTAGTTTAAGGGATTTAGGTGACGATTCGGGCCTAAACTTAAACTGTAAGATGAGGAACACAGCCGAGACATAGGATTGCCTCTAGGAACAATCACTATAAATGCGCTTAGGAATAAGGTGCCAAGGACAAACGTGTAAGGTAAGTTTGGGATTACACATGGCCAGTGTAATTACGAACTTACAGGTACATGTGCGTGCTTACAATACCTTACTTATAGCGAATTTGTTGTGTCACGTCTAGTAAGGATTAACTATCGGTTTCGTTCAGTTTAGCGTTATGGCTGGGAGGACGTCGAGGAATAGGTCAGCAAGATCCCTGAGGGATAGACCGAGCTCCATTTCTTGGGGAAGTGTCGTGTAAGAGTCATTATGATGTGATGTATTTTGACATCGTAGAGAAGAAACGTTGTAAAGAATGTTATGAGTCGTCTAGGGGTAGCTCCTCGTGGATTCGGAGAGGATGAATGTTTGAGTTTGAGTAAGACTCCAGTTTCGGGAGAGTCCTTGTTATGGAAATCATGGGATAGATTAGTTGGGATGGTAAGATAGAACAATGTCAAAACCTTGAAAGTATCAATGGAGCCCTAATTTTTAGTCGAGCTTTTCGTTGGCAGGACAAATGGAATAAGATACTTATAGTGAATTGAAAGCATGTAGAAGTAGAAAGAGAGGTAGTCGATCAAAGCGAAATTAGTGTGAAATGGTTGAGTAAGTGAGATGTGGAACGCATGTGACCGAGAGGGCGACCCTTGGTCGTAAGTGGAGTATCAAGGATAAGTTGCGTGAGTGAAGCGGTTGACCTCATTGAGTGAGTAGCCTTCTATTGCAAATAGGGTCTCATGCATGGCGTTCTTTTATGTAACATGAAATTTTCACGATTTAAAAATAAAGATGTAAATGTCAACTTTGAACAAAATGAGTCAGCTTGTACGAGTGCACGTTTAAAGAAAAAGCGATTTCAGTACGTCGCACATTGAAATTTTGAGGTTAACGATTTGCAAAGTATCCCACACTTTTAATGATAAGTTAAATTGTTACAAAAATGGTCAAGAAAATGGTTACCTGCAATTCACTTATAACCAAAATGCTTATTGACCCTTTTGATATCATACAATTGAGTGTGAGAACCAACTGGTTTACTTTGTGTCGGTAATTCTTTCAGAATTGTCTCATACGAAAAGATTTTCATGCAATATATTACTCTCGTAATAACTTTTTCGGAATGAGCAAGATTGAGGTTCACGGGAAGATGCATGCCAACGGTTCTCGAATCGTTGTGCAGGGTTTTGAAGTTATAAGAGTGATGGGGTCACGGGTACCCGAGTGTCTCTAATGTTGTTTATTTAAAATGATAAAATGTGTAAAAGGATTTATTTACTGTATTGTCATGCATGAAGGCTATGAACCCACTAGGTCATAGAGTATTACGTCATAAGCTAAGGAAGAACTCCGAGAGCGGAGAGGCGTTGGTCAAGTCAGGGGAGAACGTATGTAGTTTCGGTATATGTGTTTAAGAGGAGAGTTGGATCTTGGAAGAGTCGGGAATGGATTTTAGTGTCAGGTGTATGAGGGTCTGTACCTTTGCTCGATGACTAAGAACACAGTTGCCGAGGGACGATGGTGCCCGGATGAAGGATTAGGAGTCATCAAGGTATTGGTTTAGCAACTCTTTATGAGTAGTGTTGTGAGGCAGGAATGAAAGGTCCACGATGTGGGTCATGGGTTTCGAAGGGAGCTTGTAATATTGATGTTACATGAGTAAGTTTCGAAATGGGGGCGACGGATTATAAAGTTAACTATGATGTATAGGGAGGAATAGGTCCCGTAAGGAACTCATGTTAAAGGATAGGTTAAGGAAGTAGTTAAGAGTTGTCCTTTGTTGTTGAAGTCGGCAACGGTGTATTTTGGCCGAGGCCGAAGACTCAAACCAGATGAGTGTAAGTTGATAGAGTATCTTGTAGAGGTGTTAAATTAGTAAGAGACTGTTGTTGTTGAATAGGCGTTCTATTTACGAGGCGAGGAGGGTCCTTAGAAGGACAAGGTGTGTAACACAAGTGGAGTGAGTGTAGACTAAACCAGTCTGTAAGAAAATGTGTCGTGTCTAAGAAAGGACTCGGGTCTTAAAAGAGCTAGTTAGGATGTTCGTGTTTGAGCTAAGAGTGAACTCGTGAGTCATAGTTCAACAAGTTGGGAGAGAACTAAGTAGCGAGGAAAACTCGATTGTAGTATGCGGGAGAATATGAAGGAAAGTGTGAAATTGTGTACGAATGATCATGAGAGACTTGGTCGGTAGTGTGTTAATAGGAGTGGTGAATGTACGAATGAATAGTAGCGTCAATTGCCAAGATATCTGTGTCAGCCAGTGATGTAGTAAGGCGATGTTAGAAAGATGAAGGATTAGAAGGAAGTCCTTTTGGGATTTCGGATAGAGTGTACGTTTTGCAATCCCAGTTGTTGAAGTACGTGGGTTGTAAGTAGGTGTGTATTTTGACTGTTATCGGAATGGAATGTCGGGGTAGAATTGGGTGATTGCCCATCGGTGAGACCAAGCTTTGTGGTTACGTATGTTGTTAAATATATTCTTGAAGGCAGAGTAAGTTTAAAGAAGATGATGAATAGATTGGTCAAGCTGTAGTATAGTAGATGAGACATCGTTAAAGAATGAAAATTGTTCCTTATGCGTGAGGGAATGATCCTAGAAGAGAATAGTGGAAATTTTGCTTATGTTTAAGGAATGACATGATGATGAGTGTGGGTCGGAGTAGTAGTATGATCGTTAGTTGATTTGAAATGTCGTGATAGAGGTATAAGCCTTTGGTTGGTTGATTAAAATTTTAGAGATTTGTTAAGTAATGACGTTCATTTGTTATTACAGGATGTGTTACAATTTTTGGGGAAGTGCTATTGAGATTAACACACTGATTGTTAAAGAATTATTTAAGGTAAATCTAAGTAAGAAAGCCGAGATGACGGTATATATATATATCTGTCTGATTGTATGATCATGGTGGTTGGTCGAAAGAATTATGGAACCCGAGATTCGGGGTGTTCCTGAATCCAGAGATCCGTTTATAATAGGGAATCCAAGGGGGTGGATTATTAGAGTGAATAGGGGACGTTACTAAGGAATGCACTTTGGGGTCATTGGAAGTTTAGAGAAGATGAGGGTAGTGTTAGTCAGAATGTGGTGGGATTGATGTGAAATCCTTAAAGAATGTGAATTTGTTGCTTATGTGTGAGAGAAATGTCTGAGAAGGTAAAAGTTGGAGATTTAAAGAATGGGTAGTGACGTCGAACACTGGTCTCGTTTCAAGACGGCTTGGTTGAATGCCTTAAGACAAGAACTTGGTGCAACTGTTTGGTTATGTGAGTAATGAGAAAGCGATACCAGCATATGGAAAGGTCGGGAGAGAGGGGCAAGTAATGTTCGGTGAGAAATGCTCCACGCTAACGTGGGGAGGTGAAGATAACATGTCGGAATAAGTGAGTAAATTGAAAGTAGTAAACTTGTCAGTAACGCCGAAAGGTGCTGTGTTGTGTAGATTGTCATCTATAAGTGTGCGAGCCGTTGGAAAGAGTATTGATGAAGGGAATTGGGTACGAGGTTGTGCAGAAAAGGAGTGGATAAGTCAGTCGAATGAGTTAAGTTAGTGACTTTGTGAGAAATGTTTAAACGAATTGGTCGTGCAGTGATTAAGCTAGCGAGAATGTGAGGGATGAGTGACGAACTGTGGTCTAGGTGGTCCGAGGAAAAGGAAATGTTATCAGCATAGACGATTGTTGGGTGGTGCAGAGTAGTGAGTTGTGATTTGATGAAGGAGCTCGGGGTGTGGGTTGTCGGGACGTACAAGGTTGGCCTTGTGCCAAGCTGTCAAGTGAGTGATTGTTTCTTAGTAAGTGAATCTCGTGTTGTAGCGGGGGATTCCGCCAGGTCCCTCCTTAAAGGAAGTAAAGATGCATGAGAAGCCTTATTTAATCTTCTATCGTTAAGCCCGATCGAATAGGAACCGTAGCCTACGAGTTAGAGTACCGTAAGAACTGAAGGGAATACATCCATTATTCCAGGTTTCGAAATTAGTGAGGTTGTTGACCGAGTTAGAATGTGGCTTTACTTCAGGGAAGTGTCAGTTTTAGTGTGGGCAAGGTACCCGCATCTTTTCCAATGAGGAATTCCGGGGACGGAATTCTTTTAAGGGGGGGGGTGTTGTAATAACCCAAAATTTTAAAGACTTGGAAGTTTAGTGTCATAGTGGAAAGAAAGAAAGTTGTATCCAAGGACTAAATTGTAAAGTGCAGGAAATATAAATAGACCTATTTCCCTAGGGTTTCAGTGTTTTATTCCTGATTCCAATTTTTGGCGGCTGAGGAGAAGTAGCAGGAAGTGATCGATAGTAAAGGGTTGGCAGCTTCTTGGGAAGGATTCTTCATTTAGGTAAGAAATCCATTTCTTACTCCCGTAGCTTAAAACCTGTATAGAAGAGGATAATCAATCCTTTTCATCTTGTTCTTTATTCAAGTGGTATGAATCAATTTAAAATCAACTGGGTAAATTCTTGAGGAAGACTGCTTAGCTAATAAAGTTAATCTCCTCCTTGAAAACCCTTGTTGTAATTGTGGTCTGGTAGAGGAATCGCATAAGCGAGCAAGGGTTGTTACAAGAAAAATCTGGTTAGTACCGATTGGGTGGGACGAACATTTAAGGCGTGGGGTATTGTTGTGTTCGTAAAGTATCGGGACTTGTATACCGATAGTTGTGGAGTCCCGCAGTTTGTTCAAAGTACCGGTATTAGGAATGTCATACCGGGAGTCGGTATACCGGGACCTAAAGATCTGTACCGGAAGCCGATGTACCGGGACCCAAGGGTCGTACCGGGAGTCGACACACCGGGACCCAAGGTCGGTACCGGGAGTCGGCATACCGGGACCCAAGGGTCGGTACCGGGGGTCGTAGGCACCGGGACCCGAACTCCCGCAAGTCGATACCGGGACTCAAGTTTGGACCGAACGGTTGATGGGTCGAAGGCTTGTTGGGCCGATTAGTTGTGAGTCGAGAGATACTCTTGTGGACTTAGAGTTATTATGGGCTTAACATGTATTTATAAGAGATCCGTTTTTGAGTAAGTGATCCATAGTTATTTTAGAAACCGAGTAAGAGGAGAGATTTAGGATCACAATTGAGTGGCATCTAATTAATTTATAAATCAATTATTAGGTGTACGCACGGAACGAGACAAGAGGTTAGGAAGAGAATTGCTATCAGGTGAGTTCTCTAAACCCTTTTTACGACTTAAAGTGTTAAATGATTTTGACTGATTATGGTTTCAATTACGAGCATGAAATGTTTATAACCGTTACTCATGTTTTCCATGAAATACCTGTTTTACCTGAGAAAATGTATTGTACTTGATGAACTGAGAATGACGATTTACTAAGGTTTTAAAGGTGCAAGTTTTATGAAATGAATGACGTGCTATGTGGAGTCAGTCTACACTGTAGGATCATAGATAGATCCTCGGGGTCTGATGATCCCTTGGATGTTTATGACAGACTGGTAGGTTGGAATCCGTTTCCTCCTATTTCGAGTAGAAAGGGGGGTCTGCGTAAGCTCCGGGGAGGGGAGTTTGCGTAGGCTCCGGTTGAGGGCAAGAGGGTAACCCGTTGGGCCCCGATCGCGGAATGTTTATGTGATCCTATATACAGTGTAGTACCATGCCTGATGTTATGTTAAGGTTTATGATGATATTTTCATAAATGTTTTATACTGGTTACATGTTGTTTTTGGAGGGAATTCACTAGACCTTTTGGTCTAACCCTCGCTTTCAAAACTAAACCATTTTCAGGTAAGCATGTTAAGGGTTCTTCAAGTAAGAACTGTGTGATGGCAGGAAGGATTTGGAACTTAGAGCGACTCCAAGTCTTTTGGTTGATGTTTAGATAGAGCTCTCGGTTGTGGATTAGAGACTTCCGCTGTCAATTTTGCTTAGCTCGTTGTAAAGAATGTTTATGAACAAGTTATCTATGTAATTCGAATGCTTATTTTTATGGTATAGTATGATTATGTTTTTGGGATGTTACAATCTTGCACATGATGGGTATATATGTCAATTTACTATTCCCTTTGAATTAACCTATACATTTTTAAAACAAATAATACTAAAATTGTGGATTTGGTCCTTATGCATCATTCATCATCTTAAAACACATCTATCATCTCTCTTAATTATCCTAACAAAAAAATTCATAACTTTAATATAAAATGATAATACATTTAATTTCATTAAAACCTTATATAAAATAATAATAATACATTCAATTAATTATTATTTTAATATAAAATAATACATTTAATTTTGTTAGAGGAATTTCTATTTTTTTGATATTTTAATCATAAATGAGTAGTTCAAATTTATAGATTCATCTCCTTTTTACTACTTTAACCTTGTTTATGTAAAGAATATACTAAAAACTTCAAAATCTTTATTTTTTATAAGATGCTCTAAAGAGGATAAACATTAAACAAAAATCATAATAAAAATGTCATGTAAACATTTATTCTAGACATAATTCTTTTATAGATACCAAAAGCTATTTTTAAATATTTGGGCCGCTTGTTTGGTCCTTTTATTTCCGTTGTAATTTTACGTTTGTGGCTAGTAATAAAGTGCCTCTGCCTTTCAAAAAAAAATATTTTTAAATATTTCAAATTTAACATTATCATAATTTAGTTAACCATACTGTAGATGATTAATCATTTGGTGATGCCATGGGACTGAGCTCCCACTTGCAATAGTAACGACTCATTTATTATTAAAATATCGAAAAAATCGAAATTATATCAACAAAATTAAATGTATTATTATTTTATATTAAAATAATAATGAAATTAAATGTATTATTATTTTATATAAGGTTTTAATGTAATCGAATGTATTATTATTTTATATTAAAGTTACTGAAAATTTTGTTAGGATAATTAAGAGAGGTGATATATGGGTTTTAAAGATGATGAGTGATGCATAGGGACCAAATCCACAATTTAAACATTCTTTGTTTTAAAAATGTATAAGTTAATTGAAAGAGAAAAGTAAAAATTGACAATTATACCCATGTGCAAGGCATCTTTAACCTTTCAAACTTAATGGTTTTATTGTTGAAGGACCTTAGCCACGATATATTGCATACCACATGGACCATATCCATAATAAACATAAGAAATCACAAAACCACATTGACCAAATCCACAATTCACTCTATTATAAAATATATGGTAAAACTTCTAGAAATTTTGTTCATAACATTTAAAATCATAACGTGTTGTTGTATATGTTTTTAACTAACTAATAAACATGTTTAAATAACTAATAAACGGTAAAAATTAATTTATACAACTGAATATTCTATAAACTGCAGTTTCTTTTTTTATATAAACTACAAAAACTTTTTATTTTTGACTTGTAATTAAAAAAAAGGAAATAGGTACACGGTTAGTTTAAAGAAAAAGGTAAATGATTTTTTATGAACTAGTTACTTATTTGCGCGCGATGCGACACAAAATATTATGAAATTGAAAAAACAAGTAGCAAAACATCTCGAAATCAAGATGACAACCATGTTTCATGTTAAGTTTGTATTCTTCGTCCCTATCGATACTTATATATGAAGACATGTTGAGTTGCTTGGTGCACATATATGTGAATTATGCATCAACTCTCAAGTACTTTGGTATGCATTTTCATTTATTATATGTACATCATTTAAAAGATACACTATAAATGTCATTAGTAGTTCTAGTGCTTAATAAATGTGAATTGTGTGATCGGAGAATTGTAGACATTCCATTAAAAAAAATCACATATTTCAAAAAAAATCATTTTTGATTTTTTTTTGTCCATACTGATGTTAGTTGTATACTTACCTGTACAATGTAGTTAGTTATAAATTTTGAATAAATGTAATTAAAAAAATACTTAATCTTGATACACATAGATTTGTATACCTGATTTTTTAGTGCAATATCCATTATATATAATAAGATAGGTACGTATTTATTCTATTTTATAATACTACTAAAAAGAATATAAAAAGAATAAACTTATATTGAAATTTTTGACGACAAAATAATAATGGTGAAATTTATAATAAAAATGAAACGAATTTTTTCTTTGTATTTTTGTTCATATACAATTATTTGTGTTAATATGGTAAAAGTGTAAAATAAAAAAGTAAGGGATAAAAAGTAGTTAAATAACTAATTATAAGGGGTGCTAAGTGTAATCTTGAATCCTGAAAATAACCCTTCTTTATATAATAGTATAGATATACATATACATATATATGCTGGGTATCAAATACAAACCAGTTAGTTTGTACAAACTCGTACAAACCATACCTAGCTTCATGATTTTGTAAATTTGGCTTCATGAATATATATATATATATATATATATATATATATATATATATATATATATATATATTGTGGTTTCATGAATATATCATTTGGCATTTTTAACTAATTTTTTTACAAAAATACCCTAAAATACCCTTATTTTTGTAAAAAAATTAGTTAAAAATGCCAAATGATATATTCATGAAGCCAAATTATATATTCATGAAGCCAAAATATATATATATATATATATATATATATATTCATGAAGCCAAATTTACAAAATCATGAAGCTAGGTATGGTTTGTACGAGTTTGTACAAACTAATTGGTTTGTACCCGATACCACCCCTACATATATATATATATTGGTACATATTTATGATATTTAAAAATATTATAAAACCAATAAAAATATTCAATAATGAGTTTGTATTAAAATTGTTAACAAAAAATTATAATAGTATAATTTATAATAAAAATGAAACGTATTTTTAATCTGGTATAGTTGAAAACATAAAACGTATGGATATAAAACAAATTAATTCGAAGATATTCATGATATTTAATAGTACGGTTAAATTAAGAAATATTCAATATTGGGTTTGTTTTGAAGGTATTGTCGATACGATTATAATGATATAATTTGTAAAAAACGTATTTTTTTCTTTGTATTTTTGTTCATATACAATTATTTGTGTTAATATGGTAAATGTGTAAAATGAAAAATGAAAAATGAAAAATGAAAAAATAATAGATAAAAAGTAGTTAAATAACTAATTATAAGGGGAACCTTAAATCTTGAAAATAACCGTTTAAGCCTATATAGATATGCACATACATATTGGTACATATTTATGATATTTTAAATATTATAAAACCAATAAAAATACTTAATAATGAGATTGTATTAAAAGTATTAACAAAAAAATTATAACGGTATAATTTATAATAAAAATGAAACCTGGTTTTAATCTGGTATAGTTGAAAACATAAAACGTATGGATATAAAACAAATTAATTCGTAGGTATTCATGATGTAACGACCCAGACCTTTTTCGAAGAGTTTTGCGGTTGGTGTGGAGTTTTAAATAAAAGTAGAAGTTAAGGGGCCAATTGATAAATAAGAGAGGAAGTATAAAAGGGCACAAAACCCTAGCCAACCTTCCCATTTCCTGATTTTAGTGTGTGTGTGTCGGCTGGATTTGTGAGGGGAAAGAAGATGAGAAGTTCTTGAAGGTTTTTGGTGCATTTGGAAGAAAGGAGCCATCAAACCTTGGGATTTGAAGGAGAAATAGCATTTGGATTTCGTTTATCGCAAGCAATCAACCAGGTAACACCCTCTTGTTTCATCGATTTATCTTTGATTAGGGAGCAGAATGGTTAGTCTTGGGGTTTTTGTTCAAAAGTGAAGTTTGAAGCTAAAATGAGAGAAATCGGGTCTTAGAGTGTGGTTCGATTGCTAATAACTCAGTAATTGTTAAGTTTAGTGATGTTGTTGCTATTGCTAATCTTTACTTCGAGAGAATCGAGCTAACCAGTAGATTTCAGCCTTAAAAAGGGTCCAGGTCGTCGTCCGGAAACCGCCCTGGACGTCCGGAAACCTTCTTGGGCGTCCGGACTCCTTGCTTGGGAGAAGGTCCCCGGACGAGGAAGTTTACCGGATAGGTTGGGTTTTTCCGGGTAAGAGTTGTGTCCGGTAAGTTCGGTACCCGGAAAGGGGTATCGTCCGGAGAGTAGTAGTTATCCGGATAAGGGTGTTGTCCGGACTAGGTTGTCGACCGGTTAGTTGGGTGTCCGGACTCTTTAGCGTCCGGAAAAGTAGGGTTGTCCGGAAAACCTGAGTTGTCCGGATACTTTTGCTGAGTTGTTGTTTTATGTCCGTTTATTCAGGGAAGTCGATTTGGAAGTTTGGAACTGTTTAGGAACGAGAAGTAAGAGCCTCAGGTGAGTTTTCTAACTAAAATACGTGCCTTTTAACGTGTTTTTCTAAAGTGAATACATGATGAGAAATGCCATGTTTTGTTCTTATGCTTTTATTGCATGAAAGTTGTTTAAAGTTTTATGTGAGATGTATGCATACATTGTGTAGACGTAAATTGGCTAAGTCGGGGGGAGGTTCCGCCAGTACTCACGTCGGGGGGAGGTTCCGTTGATGCCATGGGAAGTGATACCCAGTAAGGCAACGTGATACTGACTCGTTGTTACTTTCGGGTGACTTCAGGGTGCCATTTACGGGAGCGGATTTATCCGTGGAAGTTTTTAATGTCCAGTTATGTGAAAGTTTATTATTGAAAGATTTATATATGAAAGTTATGCGAAGTTTTTAAAATGATTTTGAGAACTGTCAGGAGGGACTCACTAGACCTCATGGTCTAACCCTCGCTTTTCCAAACTAAACCTTTTCAGGTAAGCAGATAGTAGGAGGCTCAGGTAAGTGAGCAAGAGCATGATAAAGGACAGATGCAGATAGAGACAGTGCCACTTATACTTGTAGTAGCTAGTTCATTCTCTGTTGTGTATAGGTTGTTTCCGCCAACCTATTTTGAGACTTATGTAAGAATTTTGGGACCCGTTTTTGGGATGTTCTAATTTATATGATTTGCATGCTTATTTTAGACTGGGTTGTTACAATTGGTATCAGAACCATAGTTTAAGGGATTTAGGTGACCGGACGGGCCTAAACTTAAACTTGGGAGTAGAAATCACAACTGAGAACTAGGAAAATGCGTTAGGGGGACACTATTGTAGATATAGGAAATGCGTTAGGAGGTCACTATTATAGGGATAGGACTAATAGGGTACTGAGGACTGTCATGTAAGGTAAGTTTGAAATTTCACCTGGCCAGTGTAATTGCGAACTTACAGGTACATGTATGTGCTTAACCTGCCTTATTATTCCGAAGTGGTAGTAAGGAACTAGTGTTTATGTCGTGTGCCAGTACTTTAGAATGTCAGCAAGATCCCTGAGGGGTAGACTGAGACCTTTGTTGGGGAAGTTTCTTGAGAAGTCATGGATGATGTGATGTATATATACATCGTTGAGACAGAATGTTGTTTGGAATGTTATGAGCCGTCTAGAGGTAGACCTTCGTGGTTCGAAGAGGATGAGTGATTACTTTTGAGTAAGTCTTCTGGATCAGGAAAGTCTCGATTCTAGGAATCGTGGGATAGAACTGTTCGGATAGTAAGGCGGGACGGTGTCGAGATCTTGAAGGTGTCAATCCAAGAGCGAGCAGGGGATTAGAGTCCTGACTCTTTAGTCGTGTTATTCAGTGGCAGGATCATTGAAGAGAGATTTTTGTAGAATACTGAAAGCGTGTAGAAGTATAATATGAGATAAATTGGTCAAGATGAAAGTAATATGAAATAGTTGAGTAAGTGGACCGTTGAACGTATGTATAGCAAGTTGTTGCAAGACCGAGGGGGCGACCGCTGGTCGAAAGTAGAGTGTCAATGATAAGTTGCGTGAGTAAAGCGATTGACCTTGTTTGAGTGAGTAGCCTTCAATTACAAGTAGAGTTTCATGCATTAAGATCGTATATGTGCATATGAGATTTTTCATAAGTAAAGTAAATGTGTAAATATCAGATTTGACCGGATATGTGTCGGCGTGTGCAAGCGTATGTTTTAAGAAAAATGCAAATCCATTTACATCGCACAATGAAGTCTTGAGGACTACGATTTACAAAATATTCCACTCTTTTCATTATAAGTTAAATTGTTGCAAAAGTCAAGAAGACGTTTGAATGCAAAACTTTTATGACCAAGATAAGTATTGACATGTTGAAGTTATATAAGTGAATATGAGAACCGACTGGTTTACTTCGTGTCGATAAGTCCTTTCAAAATTTTGTCGTATGAAAATATTTTCATCCAATATTTATTTATGTCGTAACAATATATTTTGGTTGAGTAAGATTAAGTTTTACGGAAAGTTGCATGCAAACGATTCTCGAGATCGTTGTGCAGGGTTTTGAAGGGGTCGTATGTACCCAAGTTGTTTCCAAGTGTTGTTTCTTTAAAATAATCAAAAGTGTGATGATTTATTTATCGCGTTGTCATGCATGAAGGCTATAAACTCACTAGGTCGTAGAGTACTACATTTTAAGCTAAGGAATAACTCTTAGAGTGGAGAGGTAATGGACAGATATGGGGAGAATGTTCATAGTTTTGGTACTTATGTTCAAAAGGAGAGATGAGCAGTGGAGGAGTCAGAAGTGGACTTTAATGTCGGTTGTATGAGGGTCTGTACCCTCGTGCGGTGACTGGAAATATAGTTGTCGAGGGACGGTTGTGTTCAGGGGAAGGACTAGAAGTCAGCAAGGTTTTGGTATTAGCAACTCATTATGAGTAGTGTGGTGAAGTAGAGATGAAGTATCCGCGACGTTGAATAATAGTTTTAAAGTGATCTTGTAATGTTAACGTTTCACGAGTGAGTTTGAAATGAGGACGGCGGGATGAGAATTTGATTATAATATGTTGGAAGGATTAGGTTCAGTAAGGGACCCTTGTTGGAGAATAGGTCAAGGAAGTATCAACGGGTCAACTATTGACGTTAAAGTCGGCAGTTGAGTGAGGTGTTTGAGACCGAAGACTTGAATCAAAAGGTTGAAAGTTGAAGGACCACTTTGTAGGGGTGTTAAGATAGTGAAAGACTGCTGTTTTAGATAAGCGTTTTACCTACGAGATGGATGGTTCGTAAAGAACGAAGTATTTAGCACAAACGGAGTGAGGGTATAGATTATGTCGATCTGTGAGGGAGTGCGCCCTGCCTATATTGGTTTGGGATCGCAAAGAGCTGTCAGGAAACGAGTATGTTAGAGTTATTCAGAAATTCGTGTGTTGTGGTTCAACTAGAGCTGGGAGAGAGGCAATGTAGCGAGATAGACTCGGTTAATTATGAATGAGGTCTTGAAGATAAGTTTGAGTTGTGTACGATTGGCCATGAGAGTCTTGGTCTGCAGTGTGATGTTATGAGTGAGTAATGTACAATTATATAGTGGCAATAATTGCCAAGTTGAATGTGTCAGCTAGCGTCATAGCAATGAGAGATTAGAGAAAGAGGAAACTTCAGATAGAAGCCTGTTGGAGGTTTCGGTTGGGGTGTTCGAGTGTTAACCAGGTTGCTGTAGCACGTAGGGTGTAAGTTGATGTGGTGATATGATTATGTTCGGGATAGCATCACGGAGTGGTGGTGGGTAGTTACCCAAAGGAGAAACCAAGTGTTTTTAGTTGTAAGAGTCGCTAAGTAAGTATATTTTGGAATCATTGGAAGTTTAAAGAAGATGATGGATGTATTAGTCAAAATGTGGTGGAATAGATGTGAAATCCTTAAAGAATGTGAGCTGTTGCTTATGTGTGAACGAATTGCCTGAGAAAGTAAAAGTTGGAGTTTAAAGAATGTATAGTGACGTCGAACTCTGGTGTCAGTTCGAGGCGTTTTAGTCGAAAGCCTTAAGTTAGAATTCTAGTGCAACCGTTTGGTTATGTATAGTAATAAGACAGCATTTGCAGCTTGAGAATTGTCGGAAGAGAGGGGCGAGTAATGTTGGTGGGCAGTGCTCTACGCTAACGTGGAGAGGTGAAGACAGTATGCTGGAATAAGTAAGTAAATCGGAAGTAGTAAACTTGACAATAATGCCGATAGGCGCAGTGTTGTGTAGTTTGTCCTTGGTAAGTGTGCGAACTCTTGGAAAGAGTATTGAGGGAGGAAATTGTGTATGTTTTTTGTGCAGGAAAGAAGTGGGTAAGACGACTGAAGGAGTTAAGTTAGTGGCTTTGTGAGAAACGTTCAAGCGAACTGATCGTTCAGTGTAAGCTATCGAGAACAGTAGGGCGTGATCGTGGTTACCCCTCCTAGATGAGTGGGAGTAACCGAAGTTATGTTATATGGCTGGACGCATGTGGCAAGCAGTGAGAAATTGATGAGCCTTAAGGATAAGTTCAAATCAGATAGGTGAGTACTCAAATGAGGAAGTATGGAAGTTTCCTACTATTAGACACGTTAAGTGTGAAATGATGAAGTGGTGAGAAAGTACGAATTAGTTGTCGTGTTGTAACCTATGTGATTCGGGAAGGGATTATGATTTGCTTAGACGTATGTCGGTTGGAAAACGTAATCTAGAAATTTCAGGTATACCAAGAAGAGGCTCATGGGTGTGAGCTTGTCGGGATGTACAAGGTTGTCCTGGTGTCAAGTTGTCAGTAAGTGAGTTTTCCTAGTGGAAGATCCTCGTTGTTGTGGCAGGAATTTCTGCCAAGTCCTTTTTCTTAAGGAAGTGTAAATGTATGAGAGACCTTAATTAGACGTGTTTAAAACTGTGAGTCCCGATGTGTGGACGGAGGCACGGTTGGCCTTGGTTTTATCAGGTAGTTTTAAGCGAGTATAGTGATCGAATGGGGTACAAGTAAATAGTGCAAGATGGCACGTTTTAGCAAGTGATGACTCACCGAGGGAGGTTTCATGTATGAAGTGCGGTTATGTTTCCCATCTGAACGATTTGGGGCAGCCGAGTAGAACTGAGTGGTTGAATTGAAAACTGTGGAACCTCGAGAATTGAGAGATAGGTAAAGTGAACTACGTCTGTGGATCCGTCGAAGTTATGAAAGTTGAATAGATAGTGCGCGATCTTGAGGTACTAGATGAAATTTTGGGGGATTTCGTGGTGCGATGTGCGCCTCTGTTACGAGGAACAGATGAGGGAAGCTGTAGTAATGTCGATCTTGCGAGAATTGCTGGCGATAAGAAGTTGACCTTGTCACTAGTGAGCGAGTTAGAGCAGCAGCATACAAGTTAGACTGGTCAGAAGAATTAAAGAGTGTTCATCCGACATTTCATGTCTTAGACTTAAAGAAGTGTTTGTCAGAGGTCGTTGTGGCTGTTCCTTTGAGGGGACATCAGTATAGATGAGAGGTTGGCTTACGTAGAAGGACCGATATAAATCGTGAGCGGTAAGGTTTGCTAAACGAGGAACATAGAAGTTTGTCTAGTAAAAGTTCAGTGGAGTTATCATAAGGGACGAGAGGCAACGTGGGAATTAAAATCAGATATGATGTTCGGTTACCCTCACCTTTTCGAAAATGGAATTCCGGGGACGGAATTCTTTTGAGGGGGGAGTGTTGTAACGACCCAGACCTTTTTCGAAGAGTTTTGCGGTTGGTGTGGAGTTTTAAATAAAAGTAGAAGTTAAGGGGCCAATTGATAAATAAGAGAGGAAGTATAAAAGGGCACAAAACCCTAGCCAACCTTCCCATTTCCTGATTTTAGTGTGTGTGTGTCGGCTGGATTTGTGAGGGGAAAGAAGAGGAGAAGTTCTTGAAGGTTTTTGGTGCATTTGGAAGAAAGGAGCCATCAAACCTTGGGATTTGAAGGAGAAATAGCATTTGGATTTCGTTTATCGCAAGCAATCAACCAGGTAACACCCTCTTGTTTCATCGATTTATCTTTGATTAGGGAGCAGAATGGTTAGTCTTGGGGTTTTTGTTCAAAAGTGAAGTTTGAAGCTAAAATGAGAGAAATCGGGTCTTAGAGTGTGGTTCGATTGCTAATAACTCAGTAATTGTTAAGTTTAGTGATGTTGTTGCTATTGCTAATCTTTACTTCGAGAGAATCGAGCTAACCAGTAGATTTCAGCCTTAAAAAGGGTCCAGGTCGTCGTCCGGAAACCGCCCTGGACGTCCGGAAACCTTCTTGGGCGTCCGGACTCCTTGCTTGGGAGAAGGTCCCCGGACGAGGAAGTTTACCGGATAGGTTGGGTTTTTCCGGGTAAGAGTTGTGTCCGGTAAGTTCGGTACCCGGAAAGGGGTATCGTCCGGAGAGTAGTAGTTATCCGGATAAGGGTGTTGTCCGGACTAGGTTGTCGACCGGTTAGTTGGGTGTCCGGACTCTTTAGCGTCCGGAAAAGTAGGGTTGTCCGGAAAACCTGAGTTGTCCGGATACTTTTGCTGAGTTGTTGTTTTATGCCCGTTTATTCAGGGAAGTCGATTTGGAAGTTTGGAACTGTTTAGGAACGAGAAGTAAGAGCCTCAGGTGAGTTTTCTAACTAAAATACGTGCCTTTTAACGTGTTTTTCTAAAGTGAATACATGATGAGAAATGCCATGTTTTGTTCTTATGCTTTTATTGCATGAAAGTTGTTTAAAGTTTTATGTGAGATGTATGCATACATTGTGTAGACGTAAATTGGCTAAGTCGGGGGGAGGTTCCGCCAGTACTCACGTCGGGGGGAGGTTCCGTTGATGCCATGGGAAGTGATACCCAGTAAGGCAACGTGATACTGACTCGTTGTTACTTTCGGGTGACTTCAGGGTGCCATTTACGGGAGCGGATTTATCCGTGGAAGTTTTTAATGTCCAGTTATGTGAAAGTTTATTATTGAAAGATTTATATATGAAAGTTATGCGAAGTTTTTAAAATGATTTTGAGAACTGTCAGGAGGGACTCACTAGACCTCATGGTCTAACCCTCGCTTTTCCAAACTAAACCTTTTCAGGTAAGCAGATAGTAGGAGGCTCAGGTAAGTGAGCAAGAGCATGATAAAGGACAGATGCAGATAGAGACAGTGCCACTTATACTTGTAGTAGCTAGTTCATTCTCAGTTGTGTATAGGTTGTTTCCGCCAACCTATTTTGAGACTTATGTAAGAATTTTGGGACCCATTTTTGGGATGTTCTAATTTATATGATTTGCATGCTTATTTTAGACTAGGTTGTTACACATGATATTTAATAGTACAGTTAAATTATAAAATATTCAATATTGAGCTCATTTTAAAAATATTGACGATACGATTATAATGGTATAAATTGTAAAAAATAAACATACTTTTTCTTTGTATTTCTGTTCATATACAATTATTTGCGAATATGGTAAATGTGTAAAATGAAAAATGAAAAAGTAAGAAATAAAAAGTAGTTAAATAACTAATTACAAAAGTCTTTAAAATCTTCAAAATAAGTGTTTAAGCCTCTTTATATAATGTATAGATATATGAGAGTTAACTAAGAGTTTGGAGTTTCTTACACATATATTTTCACTAGTGTTTTATACCGTGCGTTTTGCGCGGTGATTTAAAAAAGATTTGTAATTAAATGATTATTTTTATATATTCAGAAACCTGATGTACGCAAAAGTTATTATTTCTAGTTTAATTTACCGTGATTCGACACTGCATGTATAATAAGTTTTTCAGTTTAGATGGAGTATAAATAGAATCGTAGAAATAAAAATTATGGAGTGTATTTGAATCAATATAAGTCGGAAAAAATAAAACTTCAATTTTGTATTTCATAATTGGTATTAGAGTTCAAAACCGATTGCAGGTAATGGCAGAATATTTGATTTTGTGAGTATCAATCGAATAATGAAAAGATTTTAACAAAACATTGACAAATAGATAGGAATAAACCAAGAAACTAAGGATATAATACACGACTTCTACAACTCATTTGTACAATTCTATGGCAATAAATGTCATTGCATTATCCATCTTATAAAAAAAGACCATGTCCTATTATAACTATGTTTCCTCACCTATCCCTTAACTTGAAATATCATTAATCTAAGAACTAAGATAACTAATGAAATGTTCAAGGAAAAACTTGCATCATGTGTTTTTCCATCATTCTCGTACCAACATCCCATTAAATATAAAATTTAGTACAAAACTGAATAACAAAGTATTTAGCACCATTAGTTAACAATTTTCATTCTAATCATATGCACTTGCCTTTAGCCACCAACATTCACATCCTCAAGAACTCCAAACCTTTAATTTCTCTGCAAAACTAAGATGGTTACTTGCAAATCATAAGAATAAAACTAAATGCAATTTATAAATTTGAACTACCACAGTCTTATCTATTATATGCATGGCCTGTCACTTAAACTTCAGTTTCTTTGTTATTTTCTGTGGGTTTTTACAACTGAAATAATGATGGTTCGAGATTTTGTTGATGTGTTTTGCTGTTGTTGGTTGTTACCCATTCAACCATGGTTTTTGCCTAAAGAATCTGCAAACATGTCAATAAAATGCACAGGAAAATCTTATTTGGCATAAAATTTATTTGTTGTTCTCTTGTAAGATGAAAAGGACGATCTTATATGATTGATAGATTTGCTGCTACTTATAATCGTAATCAATTTGCTCTCAATAAATAAAAACTTCAACATCCAAATAAGAATTTGATTTTCAACTAAATGCAACAGGAACCATACGTATCTAAGGATCAACAAAACCAAGCCGCCATGCTAATTTCTTTATTCCCCAATGATATGCAAACTAATAAGGTTGCTTCTAAGGATCAATTCCAGTTTTACTTAGTGATAGTGGTATCATTATGAACCTCAAATAATGTGGTATATATGCTAAATAAAACTTCATTAAATTTTCTGCCAAGTCTAACTATTGGGATAGTATTAACATATGGATAAAAACGTATAATACCGTGAAATTTAGAAGGCAATAATTTAAAGCAAAAGCTATTTAGAATATTGTAACATCATGGATTCAATGTCGAGCATTAAACAAACCATATAACCTATGGAACCTAAGAAGAACAGATTGAGAAATGGGGTTGGGTGAAGAACGTATCTATAAAGAAGAACCCTAAAACCTAAGTAAACCGAAGAGGACAATATTTAAAAAATCTCTATAATTTCAATAGAAGTATAAAGAGAAAGGCCTACCTGCAAGATTTACGAAACGAAACACATTGAGGTCCTCTTCTTAGGCACTCCACCCGTCGCCACATCAACCTCCACATCCACCTACAAAAATCAAAGTCCGATCTTTTGTTGGAAATGGAGGTAGTACAATTTTAACAACCAAAAAATAAGAAAAATTTGTGTATCAAAAACCAATAACAACAAAAAGATTATACGTAAAATAGAAGTGCTAAAATGGGCATATTTGGAGAAGAAAGGCAAGAATGAGTTAATACACCTACTTTTCTATTAAAGTTCTCTCTTCCATTGGCAAGAATGGGTTAATACACACACAAGCTGCTATATCAAAACTCATCTCGCATATATACCATTTTCGCTTATTCACTTTTTTAACTTAAAAATAACAAATTCACGTGAGAAGCAAACGTGTTTCATTTGAGTTCTTCAAGAATCTTGAGAATCTCAATTTCTTAGAAATTAAGGAAATCTCATCTGCAACTCAAGGCATTTATAGTCAAAATACCCAAAGTCCCAAATCATACCCGTTAAGGGGAATTGAAAAAGGAATGGCAAGTCAGCTTATTATTCAACAGAACCGGTATGAATCTCTTTATTTCCAACACCTATTGTCCTTAATCCAATATTTAGTTAACCATGATATGCTTTCTCTAATCGCCTCAGTTTGCTTCTCCATGAAACTGTTTGTCAATTGGTAAAGAAAATATGAGTAAAACAAACCAAACAGTATACTTTGTTCTAAGCTGAAACATAAATGGTGCCAAAAAAAACTTCAAGAAATTAAGGATTGAAATACGATGTAATCGAAACCTACCATTCTTTCTCGCAATCCTCAAATATGCTTCCCTAGTAATATTGTTTCTTTAGTCGATGAAGAATCTTAAAGGAATTGGAGATGGAGGTACTGGTATAATTGTAAATTTTATAAATCAAAACAAATTGAGTGAAATCACTCACCAGGTTTCTATGTTAATTTATAATTTAAAGGAAACAAAAACTCACCTGATTTCTATGTCGATTTTGAATAGCAAGCTTTAGCTTTTCATCAATGGGACCCCTTGGTTTCTTCCATTTGCTTCATGTAGCTCACAATATCTCTTTGTTTTGTGAGTTGGGAGTTCTAAATCATCAAACACCATAAGCTGCACATTGCCATGAGTTATTTCAAATCATTTAAGCAAACACATTAATGGGACCAACTCGTCTCCTATTATTATTATTGCATGTATGTAAGCACATGTTTCCATGTAAATCCGATTTTTGGGCAACCAAGCGTAGATCTTAGGGCAAGTAAATGCAAGACACGATATGGTACTAAACCTAACGTCAGAGAGTGAAGGACTCAAGATTGGCGTATCAAAAGCGTAAAATAGAAAACAAATGCAAGGGACATGAATCCCATAGAAAGGGTTTTAGAATCACGAATTTAATTCACACAATTTGTGGGAAAATGTGACCTTTCTTTGCGTCCTTGAATGTTCTTCGTATGGCTTTTGTATTGATTCTATATGAAATGTTTCGCAGCAACCACTTTCTCCATGGTCAAGCTTGACCCCTGCACTTTCTCCATGATAAGAAAAGAAGTGAACATGAACAGGGGGCTCCGGTTATTTACACGAAATAAATGGATAGCCTTGATTAATTGCAAACATACCATTCTATGTTTTGAGTATCCAGTCTCATGGAGATATTGGCGCATCTGTGGTTCTGGAACTTCAGAGAGAAAGGAAACACACCATAAACACAACAAACTATCCAAGAAAAAAGAAACAACGGCCTCTCTAATGGCACCCCTCAAGTACGCCCAAGAAACCAACAACCCTAATTTGTGAATCGACGGTTGATGTCAAGAGACTAACCGAGACAGGAGAGTAGATGAAGATCGAGAAAGAGTGAATTAGAAACCCATATAATGAGAGAGGCGTACCATGTCAATCCACAATTTTTTGATCGAGAGATAGAGAAGACGTTTGTTTGATCTAGAGATGGAGAATATGAAAGAAATTTAACTGTAGAAGACGAAGGGTTTGTGCTTTGGATTTAATGAAAAAACTTGAAAAAAAAAGAGAAAATCGAGGAAATAGCAAGACACCAATACTGGATGGAGGAGATGCCATGTGGACAGTTAATGTTCCTGCTTTATATAGATATATAGATATAGATTTAATGGAAAACCATTCTTTCTTAAATACATATTTTGATTTTTTTTTTAAATCAAACATCAGCTTGGGATAAAAAAAATCAATCATATTTTACTCTCATAGGGTGTTTGGGATTGCTTATTTAAAACAACTTATGCTTATTTTTAAAAGTGTTTATCAACTTATGTCATAATAAAAAGAAGTTGGGGGTAAAAATGTAATTTAAACAAATAAGTTATAAGCACTTTCAAATAAGTTAAAATGGATTAACTTATCAAAAACAACTTATTTGTGGTGGGGAAAAGTCATAAGCACTTTTTCTTTTTTCAATCCAAACACTCAAAATAGCTTATTTGTGGTGAGGAAAAGCAATAAGCAAATAAGTCAAAAAAATATGCAATCCCAAACACCCCTACTAAACAAATCCTAAAACATTACAATTGAGGATGGAAGAAGGAAATATCAGTAAAATTTAATAATATTACTTATTTATCAGATAAGATTTTAGTTCACCAAAACGGTATCGTATACAACGATTTTTCCAGTAAACGCAAACCGCACTCACTTACCGGATAAGACTCTCGGTCCTTGTCATATTCATCCGGCAAGGTAATCTGGCATTGTAAAATCTTACCCGAGTAAGCGTTTGGTAAACGAGCCCCAAGTCTTTTTATTTGGAAGGGTGTCCTAGGATATGCCTAGACTAATCCCTTGGCAAATTATGACCGTAAAATATCAACTCTGATAAACTCAATAACCACAATTGTTGTGTACGTCTGGATTCGAACCCTGAGCAGATGGGATATTCCACCACACCCCCTAGGACTGTGGTTGGCCCCTAAGTCTTTACCGGGTAAGCATGACAATGACCAAGAATCTTGTCCGGTAAGAAGCATGATAAGCACCAAAACCTTATCTAGTAAATGAGGAAATTAAATCTTGATGACCGAGAATGTTACCTGATAAGATAAGTGAATATGGTAACTCTTATCGATAAGCTTTTAGTAAAAGATCACTAATTTCCTCAAACAAGATTGGACTATTTTCCCTCCACCATATATAACTTGCAAAGCATAACACAAGGCTTGGAGCCAAAATATACATATTAGTGTGTATATATTACACAAGTTGTTCACCTCAGTCTAATTAATGTTTTATAAAGAAATAAGTAAAGGTTTATGATTCTTCATCTATACCATTTCATGCTCTTCCTGATGATGTCTCCCCCAAAGATACAGATGCCAACGACGATGCCAATACACGAGCACTTCTTGCTCCGTTATGGAACTTCCTGCTTTTGCTAACCTTAAGCTTACTAAATGCCGACTTTACATCAAACAGCTGGAGGGCGTGCGTCAAAACCTGTTTACTTTCTCCAAAAATTGCCAAATTCAACCGCGGAATGTATGCTACCCATAAGGCTATCACACTCGATACCACCTCCGGACATAATATAAGGAATGCCTTCAATAACACAAACAATAAAGAAAACACCAGATACGGTTCATCACTCATTATGTCCTTCCATTCTCGCCCTCTGTTTTCTGAAGATGCCATCACAACTTGATCTTCGGTCAAGTACACCATGGGCTCAAGTCCTAGAAATGCCAAAAACATGGTCTCGATGTTAGGATCACCAATCACACATAAACCAAACCAAATCAAAGAAGCCAGTGTATCCCACCTGAAGGTGGGGTCCGGGCAGTGGCAGATCCAGGATTTTTTCCTGGTGGGGACACCTTTAAGATAGATTAAAGGCCTGCAAAGTCGTCCGGTATATTTTTAGCCTAATTCCACCGTTTCGAGGGATTTTTAAAGTATTCTTAGTTGATTTCAAGGGATTTCTAAGTTTTTTAATTGATTTCGGGAGTTTTTTGGGGAACCATGGTAGAAATTACAAAAAAAAAAACTTGTTTTTAACCTTTAAAATGTCTTTTTATAGTTATTTTCTAATCCCCCCCCCCCCCCCCAAATTTATGTGAATCCACCCCAGGGTCCGGAGAGGGTATGATGTAGGCGGATGTGACCTCTACCACGAACATTAGTGAAACAGCACAATTTATGAAAAGTGTGTGGAAAGGAGAAAAGCAGAAATGTTTGTTATTTTAAAAGTTGGATACAAGTAAGCAATAGCAATACAAAAAGATGCATAATGCCAATCACACACATGGTAATTATGATTGCAGGAAATATATAAATAAAAAAGATATAATTCCACAACCAATGATATATAAATCAAAAAGATGCATAATTCCACAACCATGACATATATCACAAGTACAAAAAAGATGCTGAAACAGAATTATGAAAATGCTACCTGTAGTTCTTTGATAGAAGTCCGAAAGGGAATGTAAAGTTTTTAGACCATGATACTGCACTCGGGTCGTTCCGTTCACTATTAAAATCGAGGGAATGCTATGAATTCCATGTCTTGAGAAAACACTGCAAGAATCACATGAAGCAGGTAAGTATGTAAGTATGTACAAAACACATCTCTAAACCATTATGTAGTACTGAACGAATTGCTGATTATAGAAACTGAATTACAGGCAATAATTTATTACCTTGGCAGGGCTGAAGATTGTTCGACCTTTACATGCTTAATTTGTGGATACATTGAAGCAAGAGTATCAAACTTGGGTTGTGCATTCCTAGAAAACGGACACCAGGAAGCATAGAAGAATATAGCCTTATAAGCATTTGTTGAGCTCAAAAGCCTGTCAAGAGACTCCCCATCCATCTGCAGGTGGCATATAATTAAAACCACTAATAACACAATAATATGTTTAAACCAGCTCATATGATCCTTTAGTTTCACAGAGAAGAAGATTATTAATGTATTCCTGTTGCAATCTTAGACTGTTTGGACACGACATTAGAGTATTAGAAACATAAATATGCTTGCTAATCAGGTAGAACCAGTCCTCAAAAGTTAACAGTTTTCAAACTAGATGAGGCTAATACGATATCCTGTGTTAATTTTAAGATATTATTTCCATTCACTAATTTATAGAAAAGATTTGACATAAATATTATATAACATATTACCAAAAGTGAAATTGCATTTACTAAGGAGTCCCAACACATAACACATATGATGACAACCCTAAACAAGTCAACTAGTCAACACAACTAGATAAACATTATCACAATACAGTACATCCATTTTTACTGATCGTCTCAAATCATGAATGAAAAATATATGAAGTATTTTCCAGCCTCCAAATAAATAGAGTTGTTACTTTAAATCGAAGATCCGTAGTCCACTTGCATGATTCTTTAACCAGATTCAAGAGCAAGGTGTAAATGGTTTCAGCCATATCTTAGCAAACTTAGGGCACACTCCCGACACAGAAAAATCCACGCTGCATTGGCCGAAAAGGCAGTCAAATTTATCAACATAACCAATCAAATCCTACATTTCCCCGGGTGGCAACCTTGAAACAGTTTTATCTAGTGCCAGCTACAGTATGACTCTCTTTTTTTCCTATCGATGCAGGGGGCATTGCAACTATGCTTATTCATCATTTTAGGCACTAAATTATAAATCCAGGAAAAAAGTCTTAGGTAGGTCTTGTTATTTGTTAGTCATGGGTGGGGATCTTCAGACAGATTTGGGATTGAGGTGAAGTTTTTATGGTCATTCATGGTGTGGTTTTGCTGTGCAAGGGATGTGCCATTCTATGAGTCTAAACACTAACAACCACCCTCCACCTCCGCCTAGCTGGTCACCTCCTCAAAGAGGAAAGAAGAACAAGTGTGATTTTTTGCAATTATCTTGTTTATCATAAGCTGAGCAAGTCTCAAGCACCTCCTAAATCCTAATTATCCTCAAAACTTGGAATAAATTGAAACTCTTAAACTCATTACCGTGGCATATCTGAAAAATATATAATCATCGTAAATCCATTTTTTCGTGATTTCGAAGGGAGCTGCTGAAAATCAAGACGTTTTACATAAACACAAACATAAACCACCGATATTCAATAACCCTAAGCTATTGAAGAAAAAATTGACGATAAATAATCAATGCACATAACAACAGACATAAATCAACGAAAATTACCAATTAATTCAACAAATAGGACATATAACGAAAAATAATTTCACATACACACACATATATACATATTTATGTATCATGATTCTTCAACAATAAAAAGCAAAACTAAAACCAAAACCTACCTCGATCGGCGAAGAATATACAATTGTGTTAGGGCACTGAAGCTGTAGATCGCGAAGAAATGGAAAATATTCAGGATAACACCTCGATGACAAGGACGGAGAAGATGAGGAACCGGAAAACAAAATCGACAGCGTGATGAACATGAACAACACAGACAATTTCATCGACGACGCCATCATCATCATGATCAATCAAGAACTCTGAATCTGGTTGTTGTTCGTCCACAAATTTGTATGTGATCTATCTATCTGTTTTGGTTACCAAAGTGGAGCAATTCAACCCTCTCCCCTCCCTCCCTCACTGTCTCTGTCTCTCCCTGCGTGACAATCTGACGTTGTAAGAAAGTGATGATGATTTGTAAAAAAAATCTAATCTTGGGAAAATTTGTACCTTATTATATCCCTTCGTATTTTCCCATTTTTTTTAATAGGGAAATTAATTAAAATGCCAAAAGTTTAACTTCGAGTTACCAAAATACCACAAATCTCTCTCATCTTACAAAAATGCCCCAAAAATCCACGATGGAGCCCGCGATCGCGGGCCCCAGGCCACGTGTCACCAAACTTTGCCCACTTTGCCCGCGTTGGTCCCTCAAGAATGTCCGCGGTCCAGCTTTCCCCCCTCAAGAATGCCCGTGTTGGCAGTTTTGGTCCCTGCCCGCGTTTGACTTCCTTTGACCCCCGCGATCGCGGGCTAAAGTGCCACGTGTCCCCCCTCAAGAATGCCCGTGTTGACAGTTTTGGTCCCTGCCCGCGTTTGACTTTCTTTGACCCCCGCGATCGCGGTCTAAAGTGCCACGTGTCGGCACAGGGTTAACCCTAAAATGACTTTGAGGACCAAAACCCTAATTCTTTTCTTCGGCCGCACTATAAATGGGGAGGGAGGGACCAATTCGGCTCCATCTCATTTTTTATAACACTCTCAATTTTTTACTCCCACTCTCTCTCAATTTATCCCACTCTCTCAATTGTGTCGTGTGGAACACGTTCGTGTTTTGTGAAGATGTCTCGTATTACCTCTATGGTATGTTTCTTTTATGTTTTTTGTTATTTTTTGTATGTTATTTTAAGTTAAGATATATGATTTGTAGGTTGTTAGAGTGTTTATAACTTATGTTTGAATATGTTGTATGTTTAACATGATATGTATGGTTTTATGTTTGAATGTGATATTTGTATGTTATAATGTGTATGTTGTTATAGTGTGTTTTTTCATTAAAAAATTGTTAAGAGTGTTTTTTTATAAAAAAATTGTTAAGAGTGTGTTTTTATAAAAAAATTGTTAACAATGTGTTTTTATAAAAAAAATTAAAAACGTGTTTTTTATAAAAAAAATTGTTAAGAGTGTGTTTTTATAAAAAAATTGTTAAAATGTGTTTTTTTTTATAAAAACACACTCTTAACAATTTTTTTATAAAAACACACCCTTAACATTTTTTTATAAAAACAGTTTTTTTATAAAAAATTGTTAAGAGTGTGTTTCTATACAAAATTGTTATAGTTTTATGGTTTTTATAATGTGTTTTTTTATAAAAAAAATTGTTAATTTTTTTTTATAAAAACAGTTTTTATAAAAAATTGTTAAAAATGTGTTTTTTTATAAAAAATTGTTAATAGTGTGTTTTTATAAAAAATTGTTATAGTTTTATGGTTTTATGTTTGAATGTGATATTTGTATGTTATAATGTGTATGTTGTTATAGTGTGTTTTTTCATAAAAAAATTGTTAAGAGTGTTCTTTTATAAAAAAATTGTTAAGAGTGTGTTTTTATAAAAAAAATGTTAACAATGTGTTTTTATATAAAAAAAACGTGTTTTTTATAAAAAAATTGTTAAAAAGTGTGTTTTTTTTATAAAAATGTTAAGGGTGTGTTTTTATAAAAAAATTTGTTAAGAATGTATTTTTTATAAAAAATTGTTAAGAATGTGTTTTTATAAAAAATTGTTAAAATGTGTTTTTTTTTTTAATTGTTAAGAGTGTGTTTTTATAAAAATAATTCTTAAAGTGTGTTTTTATAAAAAAAAATGATACGTTGTATTTTTATAAAAAAAACATTGTTAAGAATGTTTTTTATAAAAAAATTGTTAAGAGATTGTTTTTATAAAAATAATTCTAAAGAGTGTGTTTTTATAAAAAAATGTTAAGAATGTGTTTTTTATAAAAATATTTGTTAACAGTGTGTTTTTATAAAAATAATAATTAAAAGTGTGTATATATAACAATATGATACGTTGAAATAAAATAAACCGCAACATCTATATATAACAATATGATACGTTGAAATAAAATAAACCGCAACATCTATATATAACAATATGATACGTTGAAATAAAATAAACCGCAACATCTATATATAACAATATGATACGTTGAAATAAAATAAACCGCACTTTATCTATTTATAACACTATGATACGTTCAAATAAAATAAACCGCACTTTATCTATTTATAACACTATGATACGTTCAAATAAAATAAACCGCACTTTATCTATTTATAACACTATGATACGTTTAAATAAAATAAACTGCACTTTATCTATTTATAACACTATTATGTGTTGAAATAAAATAAACTGCACCATATCTATTTATAACACTATTATGTGTTGAAATAAAATAAACCGCAACATATCTATTTGGATTTTGTCAAACGGGTGTAAATAGCTCTAAGGTATGTCGGGATTTAAGCAATCCTTGTGATTCTCCTGCTACCTGGAAGTCCAATAGATTGAGTGGTTTCTTTTCAAAAACTAAAACAAACGAATAATTATCAACACAATAAACCAAACAAGCAAAATCATCTATATATAATACTAACTATAACATCTATGAATGACTATGTAGAGGGATTTCTTTAACATCGACTTGACGTTAAAGTGCAAAGTTGCCTACATCGAGGAGTTAGGAGGGCGCTTTAGGGGATTAGGTGATCGCGCGGATACCCTTGAGGCCATCTTTAGACGGACACCGTTCGGGCCATGGATGGATGTGTCTTACTCTGCTGGCGACCCTACGCTAGTACACATGTTTCTACAGTTGGAGGTCGAGGACGCCAACGCTGAGCCGGAGGAGATGCATTTTGATTTCTTCGGCTCTCAATTGCATTTTGGGCGTCGTGAGTTCTGTCTAATTACAGGACTACGTTTTGGAGAGGCTCCCCCCCTTCCTCCCTTAGCAGACTGCTCCTTCGTTCCTAGGGTTTGGGGCATTTCAGCATCTCGTTTGAAGCTGAAGGCAGCCCGGGACATGATGAAAGAGGGCCTTAGTGCCCTAACCGACGACGATGATGTCCGTGTATGCTTGGTGGTGATCGTGGATATGGGCTTCATGGGCCGTGAGTATAGCCAATATGCTTCATCGACGGTCCTTAGGGCCGTCGAGGACCTTGAGCTGTTTAACAGCTACCCGTGGGGTAGCCATATCTGGACACATTGCTACTCTATTCTGCACCGAGCCATAGCCAGACGCGCCGGTCGACATGCAAAGATGAATCTTTGTGGTTTTACATACGCCTTCAAGGTTAGATACGTAGTATAACAATTGTTAATAATACATACAAACTGTTTGGCTTTTCTTTTTACGTACTTGCTCTTATTGTCTAATTCCAGATATGGATCTTGGAGATGTTTCCCGCATCAATCCGATATTTCGTCAAGCGCGACGACCGAGTACTTAGGGGAACCCGTTGGGACAAGCGTGTTACCCTAAGTAGGTCGCGTTGGGTTAAGTTCTTCAATGAATCTAGAAATGTAAGTTCTTTTACTATGTTTACAATTTGCATACGTTAGTCCCGCTTATTAATTTTTTTTATGTTTTATCATATATATAGCGGCCACTCTTGCCTTTCGATCGCCTTGTGCCTACTACCGACGAGATGGACACGGATTGGTACAGAGACAGCGTGGCCTTTATTGACGCAGAGGCGGAAAGGGCTCGACGTCCCTATCCTTCCACATCTGACGAAGATGAGGAAGACGACGACAGGCCACCTTCCGGTGGATATCAGCCACCCCCTTCCTCCTCCTACCAGCCGCCCCCTTACGATCCATATCAGGTGGCCCCTTCCTACGAGCCACAGCGTGGCTGTCATGAGTACCTGTGGGACTACGTCCACGGGCCGCTAGAGTCACGTGTACAGTTTCTGGAGGGAGTCTACAGACAGTTTAGCGCTGTCCATGTTAGTGTTTAACTTAATTTGTTGGCCACGTTTATTTAGTTTGTATATTAATATTACATTCTAAATTTGTTTTAGATGTCGAGTACGACACCGAGGCCAAGGCATACATATGGCGGAGTCCATTTATGCGCATTGTCAAATAAATCAAAGTTAGGTTGTTTATGTAACATTAAATAATTGTTATTTTTAGTATTAACTTATTTTGTTAAAGTATTGTGATTGACTTAGTGTTTACTTCATTTGGTTTTTGTTAATTTCATCCAATTACTCAACTTTGAGTATCGATATCTCTTTCACACATACTCCATTTTGGACGCATTATATATCGTTTCGAAGCTCTCATATAGGAATATGAATATATTTATCATTTACAAACTAGCTGTGTTATCAATGTTCATTTAGAAGCATATGTATGTGTGTATATATAATATGAATATATATATCATTTACAAACTAGCTGTGTTATCAATGTTCATTTAGAAGCATATGAATGTGTGTATATATAATATGAATATATATATATATATATATTACAAATCAGCGTTTAGATCAACAGTATCATATGTGTTTGTTCCATATGGTTCAGCTGTGACGGGCTCGGGGTGTGACTGACTGAATGTCTCCTTGGCACGGTTGAATGGGCGGGATTTGGACACTCTCCACGAGTGTGTCCTACGCATTGGCACCGAGTACATCTTCGTTGTATCGAACTTTCACCACGTGATGGACGTCGGTCGTTCTTTCTCGGTCTCCCAGCCCTGTTCTTATCCATTAAAGGTGGATAGCATGGTGGAAGCGAGTCGGGTGGATACACCCATGCTGCAGGGGGTCCAGCTGGGTTTATTACCTCCACGTATGTTTTCCGGTAATATTCGGACGTGAAGAAAGGTACAGCCAAGTCGCTGCAATCTGTACGACCCATATATGTTGCTGCAGCGATGGCATGGCCGCACGCTAACCCAGATTTATCCCATTCGCGACACGAACAAAGGTAGTCTTCCATATTCACAATCGCGTGAATATAGTCATCATGCACCTCGTACTTCCCATACCCGATTGCTCTTACTGGCCATGTCGCCGCACGACGCGCCCTGTACTGAACGATATTCTCCGCCGTTGGTGTGAGTGCATTTTGTATCCCAGCTCCTTTTAGGCGTCGAATTTGGTACCACTCTTGTTGAAAGGCCCGAAAGTAGTCCATAAGATTAACAATCGAACATCTACGCGCAAAACGGGAGAGTGCATTCATAGACTCTGCACTATTCGAGGTCAGAATGTCATACCGTTGTCCAGGAAAATGGGTCGCGGACCACCTCTCTGGTCCAGCTTCGTCAAAGACTTTGGCTGCTTCGTTGGCACTATATCGTAGTATATTCATGTACTTGTTAAACTCCCGATCTGTATATGCTCTGCATGCCGCCCAATAGACATCCTTGTAGGTGGTAATACGTTTGTCCTTGGATTTGGCATTCATCTCCAAATGTCGACAGCATATGGCGTGAGGGGCGTTTGGGTACATGGCAGAGATTGCGGCGCTTATGGAAGGAGCCCTGTCAGACATAAACACCAACCCTTGTGGGTCTCCGATAGCTTGTCTCAACATGGACATAAACCAAATCCACTCGTCCCCGGTTTCAGACTTGCCTACGCCGAAAGCTACTGGAACGATTGAGTTATCCCCGTCCATGGCAACCGCCAGGAACATCATACCCAAGTAACGCCCCTTTAAATGGGTTGCGTCTATTATCAGGACACGACGTAGATTTGCCAGAAATGTGCGGATCTGCAAAAACATAGGTGGTTTTCATTTGTAAATGTTATAGTTTATAATGTGTAAACATATGACGTGTTAAAATACGTACCGCGGGTCCAAGGGCCACGAAGCATATCTCAAACCGTCGACGTGAATCGGTCCGTAGCTGCGTGACAGTACCAGGGTTCTGCAGCTGCAAATTATATAAATATGTCGGGAGTCGTTCATACGACTCCTCGAACGTGCCTCTCACCATAAACAGTGCATGGCATCGCGCACGCCAAGCTTGGTGGTAATCAATCGTGACGCCGAACTGCCGGTGAACATCGTGGACGATGTCCTTTGGACGCAATGACCTGCTAACATCAAGAAATTTGTTTTTCAGCATCGCACCCAAAGTCTTTTTGCCGGCTTGTTTGTGGTGGGGATTAAGTTGCGTCCTCGTACAAGTGTGTACGTCGTGCAACTTTCTAATCATTATCGCCCCTCCTTTGGGATCCGTGTGAATCGCGTACAACCTCCACTCACACTTTTCTCTGGCACATTCAACTACGTATCTGCTTTTGTCAGATTTCCGCGCGTGACTTTGGAAACCCTCTTCCAAGAAATTGAGTCCGATCTGACTTGCCAAGAGATCCTTCGAATCGAATATCTGACCTGCTTTTAACCTTTCACTGCGAATATAAGGTGTAGGTTCGTAGGTTTGTGTCTGGGTATGGGAGTCTCAAAGAATAGGGGGCATATCAAAAAAGTCATTTATCTGACTACATGATTTTCTACTAGGGGTATATTCTTCGTGATCATCATTATCGGTGTCTGATCTGTCTATTTCAGAATTACCCGTTCTGAAAACGTGGGTTTCGTCATCAGCAACTCCAGCAGTACGCCCTTCGTGTGGTTGTGGTGGTTGTTGTTGTTGAGAATCAGGCTGCTCTATTTGGAGTTCTTCGTCGTCGTCACCGTCGTTGTCACCGTCGGATACGCCGGGATACACAAAAAGTAATGGGGGCCTTTCTGAATCGACTGCAAAGTGCAGAAAAGTAGAGATATCCCCATCGTTGGATAAATACACAAATGACCCATCGCCATTTTTAAACACTAACTTGCAAACAGCAGAAGAGTTGATTCCACATTTTTGCATGGCGTATGCAAGAAATTTTTGATAAGTATAGTTTACTGGCAATTTTACACCATGCTTAGATTTATAAGCAAAATTCCACTCATTGTTATCTTGCTCCCATTCACCATCAAAACAGAAATATAGCTTAGCTTTTGCAACAGATGAACTCATTTTTTCAGTAGTATCTCAAACACAAAATATTGCAGAAAGAAATCAAGAAAGAAGTATGAAATCGGTGTGTGGATTATGGCTTGCATTTTACATCTATTTATCAATGAAACAACCAACATTGATGACAACCAATCTCTCATTTCATCCACAAACTGGTATTCCAAAAACACTGATTTAACATTGATTCAAACATGCAAATGAATTTCAACCACAAATCGGTCTTCAAAGTACAATAATTGTGGAAAAAACAGTAAAAGCATGCAAAATTCGTTTAAGTACAGGGGCTGAAAGTGTAAATTTTCAGGGACCAAAAGTGTAAATTTCCAGGGACCAAAACTGTAAAATTTGGTCCATCGCGGGCTGCGATCGCGGGCAGGGGCCAAATGTGCACCGCGGCCAAAGTTGAGGGGCTCCGCGGGGCACTTTTGGCCAAAGTTCGTGCCACGTCAGCCCGCGATCGCGAGGGTCAAAGGAAGTCAAACGCGGGCAGGGACCAAAACTGCCAACACGGGCATTCTTGAGGGGGGAAATCTGGACCGCGGGCATTCTTGAGGGATCAACGCGGGCAAAGTGGGCAAAGTTTGGTGACACGTGGCCTGGGGCCCGCGATCGCGGGCTCCATCGCGGATTTTTGGGGCATTTTTGTAAGATGGGAGAGATTTGTGGCATTTTGGTAAGTGATGGTCAAACTTAAGGTATTTTAATTAATTTCCCTTTTTTATATTATGTTTGGTAAAGTGACCTGAAAAAATATGAATTTTTAACATATAAACAAGCATCGCCAACGAATTCTGTAATACGGAAAAGATAAAAGATGTGAGTAAAATTTTGTTCAAATAAAAGAATGTGAAATAATCTAAACTAGGTGTGAACCGCGCGATGCGCGGTAACGAAATCTTATAATCAAAATTACATAGTAAAAACTGGATATGTTGTGAATATATTTTTTTTGTGCTATCGTTTACGTGATTCTATAGTTATATTGTGTGTGTAGAGCATTGTATGAAATATAATGTAGATACTTTCATGACAAAATGTAACATTTAGTATTGTGATTCGTTTAAAGAAACAAGTGAAATGATTGAGTTTTAAGGTAAAGATCAATATATAAAGCAAAGTCCAACATAATAGGTGATGTGTCAACTCACTGCAAGTACAACTCTAACCAGATTAGCCGGTGCATAATGGTAATTCTTCAACTTTATCCTGCATACAAAAAATAATATGTGACAAGTGTTGTTCTACCAAATAGTAATTCTTCAAATAGTGTTTACACTTTTTATTGTAATTGAAATTGTTTAAGGTTAGTGATAATTATTAAATAAATAGTATGTGTGATTATATGTAAAGGGAGATTAAATAGTAAATGAAAATAATGTTAATGAAAACATCTAAATGATGATTAATATATATATATATATATGGTGATGAAATGAATGTAATGGGATTTACCTTTTCAATGTTCGAAGGAATAATGTTGTCAAAAACTTCATGATACACAACGTTCTTAACCAAGTTATGATCCTCGATCTCATCATCAACATTAAGAATGGTTAAACCTTCACGTGATGTCACTCGAGAGATAGCAACATATAGTTGGCCATGTGTAAAAACCTATTAGAATATAGAGCAAATAATATAGTTGTAATATTTTTTTAAATGTAAGATAACAAAAAGTAAGTAAAAAAGCTAAGTATTGTACTTGTTTTTGGGAGAAAGAGGCCGACATATTTTAGTGATTGCCCTTGACTTTTGTTGATAGTCATTGCGAAGCAAGGTGCCAAAGGTAATTGTCGTCGATTAAGCTTAAAAGGCCACTTCGATTCGTTTGGAGCCATTATGATTCGTGGAATTGTAACATTTTTTCCCTTATTAATTCCAGAAATTATGTCTCCACAAACAGACCACGTTCCAAGTAGCGTAATAATCAATCTCGTTCCATTGCACAATCCTTCAGTTTGATTGATATTCCGTAGAAGCATAACCGGAGCACCAATCTTTAGATGAATATCATGATTAGGTATGCCACTAAATTTCAAGCTATTCAAGAACTCTGTTGGGTAAAGAAGGTCTTCATCATATGACTGCATACTTCCTTTGCATACATTGTCTGAACTTAAATATGTTCTCCCTTCTCCAGGTATGATATCCATGATGGCTTCATTAAGTTCTTGCACCATATCATTTTTTGGTGTGAGAATTGCTCTTTCAGTAAGATATGAAGGATTTTTGTGGTTATCCAAAAGTGACGGATACACCGCATCAATCATGGACTTCATTGGAGAGTCAGATTGTTCTAAACAAATGTCTTGAGGAATCTCGAGTAGCTCGTGGTGGGGATGATCATAGAATGAGCCATCGCCAATTTGTAACATCCACTTATCAAAAGTTTCAATTTTAGTGGCCTCTAACTCAGAAATGCTTTTAGCCATGAGTCTCATATTTTGATTAAGCTCATATACTTTGAACAATGGCCATAGATAAGATGAGTTAAGTGATGCAATGACAATATCAGGTCGAGTTCCTTTTGGAATAACCGGCAAAATTTGTCGAAAATCACCACCACATACAACTGTAAGACCGCCAAATGGTTTGTTTGCGCTGTCTTCGTATCGGGAACTCAAAATGTCTCGTAAGCTTTTATCTAAAGCCTCAAAGCAGTATTTATGAGCCATGGGAGCTTCATCCCAAATGATCAATGAAGTTTGTTGGAGCAATTCTGCTACTTGAGTTCCATGTCGAATTTCACATGTTGATTCGTTCGTTAGATCGAGGGGAATGCGGAATCTTGAATGAGTTGTTCTTCCGTTTGGTAATAATAGTGCTGCAATACCAGAAGAGGCAACTAGTAAAACTATTTTACCATCTGATCTAATCTTTGAAATGATGGTATTCCACAAAAATGTTTTCCCGATTCCTCCACGACCGTGAATGAAAATCAAGTCTCCTTGCTCATTGTTAACAGAGTTCATAATAGCTGTGTACGCCTGCTTTTGACATTGGTTGAGGGAGAAGAACAAACCTTCATGAAGAACCTTTTGTTCGTTAGAATCATAGTCAAGTTCCTCATTCAGCAATCTATTTTGTAATTGACGTAACAAATCTTGATTCGGCAGTGGCATTCCGTCAATATCTTTCAAACTTTTTCCCATCTTTAACATGATAGACTCGATTTCAAATAATGTGTAAGCCTCGATTTGTGAATCAGATAAGTCTAGATTGTTAACCTTGTACTTTCTTCTTTGCATCGTAGCTACATCTTCAGACAATATTTCGTAATGGGTGGTCCATAGCTTAACAGCATCTGCTACCTGAGAATGGATCAAAATTGTGACAAATAAATGTCGTAATTCATACCCCCGATGCCCAAGTTGAGGCTTCTATCAAACATTCACCCCATTCCTTATCATCTTCTAATAGCCCCAATGCATAACATGCTGATTTGAAAGTTGGATATGTTGTACCATCCACTGTACGAACATGTTCAAATGAAGTGCAACCTTTGACGAAGTTTAAGAGCATACACATGTAAAATTTCTCACCAGCTGAAGGATGGGTGAAATATATTCGACCAATCGTTTTGCCTTTTTTTCGTCTTGTCCATTCCTTCTCTTTTGTATTCCAAACCCATTCTGTTGGAAATGCAGAGTAACTGAGCTTTCGTGCATCTGGGTATTTTTTGTTTGTTTCCAACCATTCGGTAAACTTTGTTTTTCCAATACCCGGTTTTTCAAGGACCGCTTCAAGATTTTTGTCCTCTTCAAAAATTATGGAATGTTCTCCAGGAAGATGGAAAGGCAATCGTTCCACTGCCGGGTATCTATAGTGAATGTCGAACTGAAATATACGCCAACATGCTTCAGATGCAGATATATACCTACAATCTAAATATGTCTTGATTTCATCAAGTGCAACATTTTTTTCAGACGATTCAACTGCAGTTGTAGCTCTATCTGATCCTTTGTGAAGATATTTGAACAGATACTTAATCGCTCTCGAATGATTACATATCTCAACATTGATATGGGCATCAAATTTTACGCACAAATTTCTATTATAAGGAACGACATACCGATTGTCCAATTGAATGTTCTTCTTTGTAATCAGAGCCCCTCGATCTTCTCTTTGATAAATTGGGAATCCTGTAGAGTCAATGGTTGTGCGCATATTAAAGTTCTTTGGGAAATTTTTTGTGCACTTACCTTTGACCATACATGGAGATGATGGATAATGAGTTCCGCATGGACCATGTAGCATAAATTTTTTAACTGCATTATAACCATCTGGATCGGTAGCTTCACTTGGAATCTCCGCACTAATAATTCTATCAATCTCCTCTGACGATGGGTTTTTATATTGTGACCCGAGAAATAACAATATGTGTGCATGAGGAAGTCCTCTCTTTTGAAACTCGATGGTATAAAGACCTAAGAAAATGAACTTGATATTAATTTTACAAATATATTTTATAAATGAAGAACATGACGTTGAAAATGTAAAACTATTGTACTCTATAATTCATAGTAATATGTTTGTTATACTTACTTGCGATAACTTCTCCAAACGGCTTCTCATTTTTCAAATCAAGCATTAGTTGTCTTAATTTGATTTCAAAAACTCTCGATACTATGTCAACTCTATTTGGATCATCCTCTTGTTGAATCATGGCTAGCATCTCATTTATCTCTGGCCATTTTGGATTGCAAGTAAATGTCAGAAATATATCTGGATATCCTGCCCATTTGCACAAAGCCATTGCGTCTTGGTAATTTTGAACTTTGTAGCGTGGTCCACCAGTATGAGATGACGGTAAAATAACAGATTTACCTACACTTTTACCATTTGTATCCCCACGATGGACAGCATCCATTAATCCCGAGAACAAATCCGACCTTAGTTGTTGCTGATTATTTCGAATCCACCTGAATCTACCCTCTTCAATTGCCATGTACGCGTCCACCATGTATTGCTGAAGCAATCTCCCTGATTGAAGTAATGTGCGACCCTCATGTAATCGTTGTTGAAAACGAAAACAATAATATTGTCTCATCGTTAACAATTTTCGTTTCTTAGAACTACCCTCTACAATTTGGAGTTTAATGTCTTCTCTGAATCCGTCTTCTCCATAAGGATGTATCAAAGGATATGACATAGACATGAAACTCGGATGTAGATCAGTAATTCGTTGAAGGCCATTTGTACGATGCTCGACAATGACATCACGTTCAAAATTACTTTCAGTCATGTCACCGACTATCAAACCAGCCACCTCGTTAGCATTAGGGATATTGTAAACGCGCCCGTCTGTGTGACGATTTTTTATGATTCTTAGACGAAAAGTAGTATCAGGATTGGAACAGTACCTATCTCTTGCCATACGAAAAGACTTTACTAAAATGTTGTGATCATCCAACATTTTAGAAAGTTCTTGGGTAATTTGTAAATCGATACCATCTTTGCCGAATTGCCTTTGAATGGCATCCAATCTATTAGCAATCTCATTATCTGTATCATAGATATAGAGTTGTGCAAATTGTGGTTTCTTTCCCCTTCCGGGTAACAAAGAACCAATTCTGTGATAATTTTGCCCACTAACTCTATAAACATACGGTCCTTTGCCACGATTAATTGAGGAATCAATGCGCGCTCCGAGAGATGTGAATGCAAACATTGAATTATATGTCCTTATTTCCTTGCGAAACAAAAGACCCTTTTTTCCAGATTCGGGCCCAAGTAGATCAGACAACGTTTTTGGAGGATGTTGAAGTAACGGTACTTGCACTTCTCCTTCTGAACAACAAAACATGAATTTTGGCGTTGCAGTTTTTTTCTTCTTTTCGGTTCGTTCTTCATACCACATAATTGCATGGCAAAACTGGCAAGTATGAGTTGGTTGTCCGATGGTCCACGGTACTGTTCTGGTTGCTGGTAAACAGAAAACACATATAATTTATAATTAGCTCTTAATAATATAGTGGTTGCAGCTTTTACAACAAACAATTGTAAGCCAATTACCTTGGATGCGGGTTTTTCTAGCATGAACATTTCGGTTTTGATTCTTGCCAATTGAACATGTGCCTACCTCATCTGGTTTGTAAACACTATATGATATTAATTTATTTGTAAAGCAAAATATAAAGTTTTAAATAGTTAATTGGTGGTGTAACATAATCACCTGCTTGTGTTGTAGAGCTCGAGGCTTGATGCAAATTTGAAGCATGTTCATGAAGAGGATGAAATGGTATGCCATTTAAATTATGTTGTACAAACATGTTGAGAGGGAAAAGATGTACACATCGAAGTTTCATGTTGATCCTCATAAAATCTGAGTGTTGGAACCGCCTATCGATGATTGCAAGTCGTCTTCGCAACCTCTTATGTTTGCATATTTGCCTTTTGAAAATGTTCAATGCATGGATAGTCTGCTGAGCACCACGTTTGAATTTCAATTTATGTCGTCGTTCATATCGTGCTAGATATGATAATCGTTTTCGAACGTCGTACACTTCGTCCAAGAACTCCATTGTACCTTTTGAAACAATGGAATAAATTATACACGTGTATAATTATGATCAACCATTATATATTATAATAGTATAACTTAAGTTTTTTTAGAATTATTAGAATATATTCATATTTAGATTTACAAAAGTAAAGATATAACAAAATGAATACCAATAAGTTAGATTGCAAAGGAGGCACTGCATCAATGTTTAGTTGTTGCAATGTGGATGAAAAAGTAGTTATAACATGATTTAGTGTAACTGTATTGTAATCTAATCTGGACTCAGTCCCTCCCCAAAACGGTGTAAAGAACCCTCTAAACAGATTCTAAATGCTCTCCAAAACAGATCTAAACAGCCCTTAATCAGCTCTTTGTTTTTGTTTTAATTTTAGTAGACAATTTTTTATGAAGTTTGTTAGTCTACAAAGAGCAAAACAAAACTCTCACATCGAATCTCTGTTATTTTTTATTGTTTTGCATATGACAACTTACATATGGTTTAAAGAAAAAAGATTGGGTGATTAATTGAAGAGAAATACAACTCATGGGACAATATCCTGAATCCAGAGAAGATGTAAAAGTGACTATAGAACCATGGCATCTAATGCAAGACCAAAAAGAAAAAAAAAGAGGACACGAAAGGATATTAGCAATACATCGTCAATATACCTCTTGTGATTCTTTGGCTTTGATCAGCAACTGCTTCTGTTTCTGCAAAAGAAAAAAAAACAGAACAGGCCAAAAATTTAGGATCTAATATAAAAAAAACAGCTTCAGCTGGGGAAATCGATGAAAAACACGTATTATATACATCAAGGAGGTATATGTCTTGTCAAAACTGTGAAAAGGTTGCAGCTCATTTTGACAATAATCAAACAAATAAAGATTTTACAGGGAAAAACTTGTGTAGGAAGGTTATCAAGTTGCTTGTAGGATAAAAAAACTTTAGGAATGCAATTATAAGTCACATAGTTTGAATATCTTTCTGCATATTTTCAGAAGACCCCATATAAGGAAAAGGAACTGTAACGGTGTATAACCAATAAAAATGGATCAGAAAACGATATTCATACATGACAACTGAAGTTTAAGCCGTTCATTCTAGAGAGCATAATTAATCATATCAACATGCTTACAAACATATGAAGTGCAGAATGCAACAATCAGCAATGTTAGAATCAAATGATTACTTTCTTCATGAAGGCAACACAACCACCTTGAACTTAAAGATGAAGTACAACTACAATGTCTATTGTGCTTTGTGCACCAGTTACAAGAGAGAGAGAGAGATAAAGCACTTCTAGATAACATATAGCCCAATATATTATATATCATATATGTTCAACAACCTCACATAAGCCGAAGCCTTTTTATATAATCCATAAAACTCATCACCAGTTCCAATATTAAAAAAGAAAGACAATAATCAGGGAACTCGTTTCCACCATTCCAAAGAGTCCAAAATACCACTATAAGCACAGCATACACATGTGTGCAATTTAACATAAATTTGTAGCATAAGTATATAGGAGATACGAAGTGAAAGATGTTAGATACAGGGCAAAGGTGGAGATCTTACATTGTCAGTCTTGTTACTACCAAAGTAAAGGGATATAAGTTGCACTTTCAGATAACTATCACGACTCAAAGAAAAACAATGGATGTAAAAAAAACAAAACATGTATATAAAAGCAATTTAAAATAGATACCTGAATATGAGATTGCCTTACGGAAGAATGTTATACTTCTATTGCACACCAAAATTGTAGAGTTGTAGCACGATACAAAGAGTTTTTAGAGTTATCGTATTCTCCTAGATGAAAACCAATTAATGAGGTCTTTTTAACTTCTATATACTATTAATTTTATTTAATTGTAGTCTTAAATACAATAAATGAAAATATTTGTATTAAAAATATAGTAAATGATAAATATTTGATATAAAAATATAGCAAATAACAATTATTTATATTAAGAGTATAGTTAATGATAAATGTTTGCTTTAAAAATACAATAGTTGACAACTTTTTGTTTAAGTAAATTATAAGTGATAATTATTTGCTCTTGTTTTATGCTAATAATAATGTAGCACACACAATTATTTGACGGAGAGATCGAGAAATAAGTCTGGATTGGAACTGTTGGTTGGTGAACCCAAGATCGACATAGACATTGTGTGGATGGGTGCAAGTGGTGTCCGTGGGGGCCTATCGTGCTCAGCAGAGGATCCAGTTCGTGACAGTAACAGGTATTGTAGTCAAACAGCTTTCGGCATTAAGCTGTCTCTGTTAAGCTGTCTCTGTTAAGCTGTCTGGAAAGCTCGTTCTCCTGCAACTGCTGTTGATGGGCTGCTCCAGGAGCTGTGTGCGAGCGGGGCTGTTGCGATGTAAAGGGTAGGGCTGCAAAAGGTCTGTTAGGCATCTGACATAGCCATTAAGTTGTGCTTAATGACAGCAGCTGCAGCAAAAAGTTGTTTCGGTTGCCTCTGAAGATAGTGTTTAAGACAACATGTGTTATTTTTTTGTCAAATGACAAATAAAAGTAAACAATTTTAATATTTAAACAACTAATATATTGCAATGCATATCGAAAAAACAAACTCAAAACAAAGACACTCTTTAAAAAACATCTTGATTAAACAACTAATATATTGCAATGCATATCGAAAAAACAAACTCAAAAGAAAGGCTAAATAAATCCGAAGACTATTGAAAAAAGACTATAAATTATTAAGGAGTCTTGTTTGATTTCTGAGAGTCCATCCCCGTCCCTTACTCATCTTCATCATCCATCACTATTCTTTTCCTTTTTTTCTTCGTGTCTTTAGAGACGTGATCTCCAATATCATCAAGGACATCATCAACCATCGAATTGTCAACCTGTTAAATTTACAAAAACCATTAAATATATAACACTTGCTTAAAAATTATATGATACTTGACAGTGGTTGTTGACGGAATGAAGTTACAGAATAAACGATAAAGACTCGTCTAGAAAATATAAATTAATACATAAGAAGCAAAAGTGAATATAGACGTACCTTCATCGACATTGTAGATTTATATTTCTCCTCCAAACTATCAATTGGCTCAAACACATTATATACTGAGAAAACATCACTACCACGCTTAAGGTTGTAGTCACTCAGTTGTAGTCTAAAAATTAACCTTTTTCCACAAAGATTTGTGATTTCCTTTGGAAATTCATCACTACTTGAATCATATTTGTTGAACAACTTCAATGCCGAAGAATCTATCATCCGTTCTGCAAGTCGGTGTAATACTACACATGTGGTTACACCGGTTTCATCACGCACAACCAAATGGAGTTTGAACCTAAAAGTGAAATTTAAGTTAGAATAATGTAGAATATGTATCGGTAAACACCAATTAACTTTTAATATTTTAAACATTACAATGTTAATGGGGTGTTTGATTGAATGTCGCAGTGATCACATTTGTAGACACCTTCAACAGGATAAATCTTCCTACAACAACCTTTGCATCCCAAGTAAAACCATCCATATTGCACATCAATGTCATCTATAGTACCGATTATAGTAATGGTATATCCCTGAAATAGAACATGAATTAAAGAAATTGGTGAATTATAGTAATACAATTATTTGATGGTAAAAGATGTAATAAGAACCTTTGATTCATTAATCCATTCGGCTCTCATAAGTTGCTCTATAGTCATTCGGTTTTCAAACATTTCATCTTCCGTTGTTTTCCGGATGACATTGGTGGATTCCAAAAACTTCACCCGAGGACAAACCCGTGAAAATCTTTCAATTAAAGACGACACATAAGGATGCTCGAGGTTAACATACACCTTGCTTGCACTTGTTGTTGTGAAGTTCACGACACCTTCATGTAATGTCAAAGTTAGATGTTAACACATAATCGGAACAGAGTGAGTAGAAGAAAATCACATATTCTTTGTTATATTAAAAATTAAAAGAATAATATAACAAAGTATTAAATAAATAATTGAATACCTAGATATTTTTTGATTCGCATGGAAGTAAAAATAATAATCGAAGGGCCTTTCCCATGATCAATTTTGTGTTCGTCAATAAAACGTTCTCCAACTTCTCCCCACAATGTTACTTTGCATGTCACTGAACTGCATTTAAATACAACAAAATAATAAGAGATTGACCATCCAGGTATATTATTAAAATAATAGAAATTCTTAAATTGTATTGTTGATAACTTACTAATCCGATATGATTTCTAGATCTCTTTTTCTAAAACCACCAGATACGGTTTCAACATCACCCACTTGTGCCAAGCACCCAACAATGTCTACAACAAATATTATTATTTAGATAGAATTAGAAACACAAATGAAATGGTAAAATGAATGATTGTACCTATAAGGATGCTATCATTTTCAATTCGGCTGTTAATAACCTTTTCACCCACAAACTGAAAACTATTCATCGGAATGGCAGGGACGTTAGTTGTCTTCTTCATCGTTGTTAAAAGAGTGAACACCATTTTGAACTTTGAATCAACAGGTCGATAGTTTCCTGAATTTGCAACAACTTTGAAGTTAATTATATTGTATACAACACCTTCTTTTAGCAAGTGCTGGAATTTTGACGTCAAGTTTCTTCTTATTGTTCCAGCCATCAATGTATCCTAAACACACACGAAAAATGAATCAATGATGTAAAAAATGTAAAAAATGTAAAAAAAACATGTAGTAACAATATACTTGGTCATCAACCAAAACCATATCCAAGCTAATTAATTCCCCATTTTTTTTTGTATTGGTCGACTCCCACATGCGGCATACTCTAACTGTAACAGACCAACACTCATTTTCTACTCCCAAATCTTTCAACCCTACAGAATTCATCATCCAGAAATGATTGACGGTTTCTACAGTTTATCACACAAATGAAAATTAAAAGATATGTATGTAGGATCATGTATATAAATAGTACAAACATATCATAATAACACATTTATTAGCTAGTATGTAACCCAAAAAGGCTCCATAAATTTATTGAATGACATTTATTTAGAATAAATTAGTACTTAATCATTATGATGTTATACAAGAACACCAATAGACATCACTTCAACATAAATAAGCACTTATAGTGAAATAAATAGAATGTAAATGTAATTAAGTGGTTTTAAGATCAAAGATAAAACAATTATTATGAAATAAATGACATGTAATCATCATTATGTAGGTTTAAAGACAGAAATGAAGTTTGTCTTAATATAATAGTAATTTTGTAAACACATGAAGGGGCTCATTAATTACAATAAACGGTGTAAAGAACCCTCTAAACAGATTCTAAATGCTCTCCAAAACAGATCTAAACAGCCCTTAATCAGCTCTAAAAATCACTAAATATGAAGAAAACAACATTCCTATTTCAAAATATGATAACACATTTCAACAACATTGATCTGACTTATGTCTTTGTTTTTGTTTTAATTTTAGTAGACAATTTTTTATGAAGTTTGTTAGTCTACAAAGAGCAAAACAAAAGTCTCAGATCGAATCTCTGTTATTTTTTATTGTTTTGCATATGACAACTTATATATGGTTTACAAAGCTTATGATAGATGTCAATTATGCAAGAGTTCTAGCAAGACATGTTAGTAATCATAAACCTTTTATTCTTCAGATTTAAAAAATATCAACATGCCAAAGTAAAAGGATATAAGTTGCACTTGCAGATAACTATCACGACTCAAAGAAAAACAATGAATGTAAAAAAACAAAACATGTATATAAAAGCAATTTAAAATAGACACCTGAATAAGACATTGCCTTATGGAAGAATGTTATACTTCTATTACACACCAGAATTGTAGGGTTGTAGCACGATAAAAAGAGTTTTTAGAGTTATTTGACAAAGTAAATGATAAATATTTGAATTAAAAATATAGCAAATAACAATTATTTGTATTAAGAGTATAGTTAATGATAAATGTTTGCTTTAAAAATACAATAATTGACAACTTTTTGTTTAAACATATTATAAGTGATAATTATTTGCTCTTGTTTTATGTTAATAATAATGTAGCACACACAATTATTTGACTGAGAGATCGAGAAATAAGTCTGGATTGGAACTGTTGGTTGGTGAACCCAAAATCGACATAGACATTGTGTGGATGGGTGCAAGTGGTGTCCGTGGGGGCCTATCGTGCTCAGCAGAGGATCCAGTTCGTGACAGTAACATGTGTTGTAGTCAAACAGCTTTCTGCATTAAGCTGTCGCTGTTAAGCTGTCTGGGAAGCTCGTTCTCCTGCAACTGCTGTTGATGGGCTGCTCCAGGAGCTGTGTGCGAGCGGGGCTGCTGTGATGTAAAGGGTAGGGCTGCAAAAGGTCTTTTAGGCATCTGACATAGCCATTAAGCTGTGCTTAATGACAGCAGCTGCAGCAAAAAGCTGTTTCGGTTGCCTCTGAATATGCTTATGCATGGAGTTGCAGTTCGGTTCTGGTTTGGTGGCGGATCCCATGGCGTCGTTTATTCCTCGCAAACAGGTGCTTGGGTGACGTTGCTATTTACTGTTGTAGCTTAATGAAAGTGCATTTGTTCCCTGTATTGTTTTGTTGGTTCGAATAGCCATGTGGCTGAATAGGTTTTTTTTTGTTGTATTTGGTATTTGGTTTGTGGGTAATAAAAATCTTTATGCCGTTCAAAAAACACACACAATTATTTGACGGATTGCATCGTGTGAGATTCTATTGCTTATGCAGAATATTTTGGGGACAAAAAAATATGCTGCAATGCTGAAATAAAACATAGACCACAGAGAAAACAGAGTCCCAAAAGCAAATGCATTATCCATCATATGTTCATATGCATTAATCTTATTCAATAATTTAACGAACCCTCCCTGCCACATACATCAGAGGATCACTATTCTGCATAACTTATGTTGAGCCAATTAAGGTATAATAATTGGAAAATAATGTGTTCCAAGTGCAATCACTATTCTGCATAACTTATGTTAGCTTACTGTTTGGTTTTCTTTTTTCTTTCATGAAACTCATGTTTTGCATCATCTTTTTATCTAAACATTACCATGAACATAATTTCAATTTTGGTAGTATAAAAAGCATTACTGATTATAAACAATGTTTTTGCATCAAATCCATGTACTTCTTAAGCATAAAGCGAACTCTTGTCAAAATGAAATTAGCAATGAACATTTTTGCTTTATTCAAAAAAAACAAATATTCATGCTCCTAACTTTCAACCAAAATCTAGATTTTTCATTATGGAGAGCAACTAACAACTCACCCCTAACGACAACTTACCAAAATCTGGATTTTTCATTTAGCTATTCTCGTAGAATACATAAGGACAGAAAATGGATAGCCTATAATAAACACCCAAAGACTTCAACATCAGTAACAAACATTAATAAATGTGGATTTTTCGTGTGACTTTTGGTAGCATTAGTAGAACATGTTGAGGATGAAAATAGCAACGCTAGAGAACACACAGTAGAGTTCATGTCATTACAGTGAATTCAATTCCCAAATATTCCAAATGAAGAGACATATACATGTCGTTCTTTAATTGCGACAACCATTGCATATTACTATTTTTATATGGTCTTTTATTAGGCTATGAAATAGCAAAGATGTACTTTGCTCCTAATTTCTGATCCGGAAACAATCACGAATCAAAAGAGGGTAAGTTTTCTTTGTTTTTCTGTTGATTCGCGATATGGAATGTGGTTTACTTTTTTTCGCTTTTGCTATGTGTGTGTATATTTTGATAATTGTTTCGTTGGTTTGTTGTGATCTGACTCAAAAATGTTTCTGATCATCGTTTTGGTTATCTGTGATTTCTTGATAAAAAAGTTGAATTATGTGAATTTTAAACGTAGAACTCATTATGTTCAGAATTAATTAGGATCGGCATTTGCGTTTGATCCTTTGCGAAATATAAATTAACCAACAGTAAAGGAAAATAAGAAAATTTAGGAATTATTTTAGGGTTTATGTACTCATCATCAGTTATAGACCAAACTGACAGGACTTAGTGGTGGTTTTTGTCTGATTTTGGTATCTTGTGATCCAACACTTCCAGAACTGAAAGGATTTAAATGTCAGATTTCTAATTGAAACACTATTTCTTTAGAATTTTATCAGATAATCTCTATGTTCAATTTGCTGTAATTTTGGGATAATAAACTGAATATTTGAAGCTAATTACCAAACATACAATTTGAAACTGCGATATAAACATGCTTTTTTATCTTGGAACCCTTTATATATGAACTGTCTAGGAGTTTATTGTATTGGAACGATTTAATGCAGAACGGATAAAGCAGGTACCTAAAGAAGTGGTGGCAGGAGCCGGACAGCAGTCGACTCGACATTTCAACTTTAAACCATCAGAAATGGATCAGAGTAATTGACCTTCACTTTTCCTTCGATCCCATTTGCCCTTCGATCCCATTTGCATTGTCACCAAGGGAAGTTCATTTGCATAAAAAGAAAAAAACAAAAAACTCTTAACTTGCAGACTTGTCAAATGGACCATTTGTATTAAATAGACCAAAGCATATCCCACCCAAAGATGGGATGCAACATCTGGAAGAAAAATATCAAGCTTCATTATGCTTGGTAAAACAAATTTTGAGTTTCCCATTTCAAACTCAAACTCCATGATCCAATGGAGCTATCTACATTCTGCATACTCCAGCAAATTAGTTATTTGTTTACTACATCCTAATAAATGCACTACTCATGGTTTAGATGCCTTACAGTTAAATCTCGCCTCCATGAACTTGAGAAGTAAGGATTTGAACTGTTCATAGACCCATCAATAATAACTTGATATCTCATCATCTCTCCAATTTCAGACACCAACTTCTGCTCTGTTAGGGCAATCATGATTTTTACGATTATGTCTTCCCCTGATATAAATGCTAACCAAATATACAAAACTGGAAGTATATACCTCTACGAAGGCAGGCTCAAATCGGTAATTTTTTGCAACAGTTGATCGATGTGAATGGTATAACCTGCGATTGTGATTGAGTGAAATCGGTGTGGAGAGATTGAAATCGGACCCATCAATAATAACTTGATATCTCATCATCTCTCCAATTTCAGACACCAACTTCTGCTCTGTTAGGGCAATCATGATTTTTACGATTATGTCTTCCCCTGATATAAATGCTAACCAAATATACAAAACTGGAAGTATATACCTCTACGAAGGCAGGCTCAAATCGGTAATTTTTTGCAACAGTTGATCGATGTGAATGGTATAACCTGCGATTGTGATTGAGTGAAATCGGTGTGAAGAGATTGAAATCGGAAGTATATACCTCTACGAAGGCAGGCTCAAATCGGTAATTTTCTGCAACACGTGATCGATGTGAATGGTATAACCCACGATTGTGATTGAGTGAAATCGGTGTGTTGATCGATGTGAATGGTATAACCTGCGATTGTGATTGAGTGAAATCGGTGTGAAGAGATTGAAATCGGAAGTATATACCTCTACGAAGGCAGGCTCAAATCGGTAATTTTCTGCAACACGTGATCGATGTGAATGGTATAACCCACGATTGTGATTGAGTGAAATCGGTGTGAAGAGATTGAAATCGTTGTCTAGCCAAGTCTTCCATGAGATTAGAAGATATCAACAGAGGAATGCTTAGCGTCTGAACCCTTTGTCGGCGGCGCGAAATTGAGCACCGAATCAGATATCTAATGTTCCTTATGCGAGGAAAGACGAAGGGGAGACTGGAGAGGGAAACCGATAATGTTCCTTATGCGAGGAAAGACGAAGGGGAGACTGGAGAGGGAAACCGATAATGTGGGGAAGATGAAAGGGAAACAGATTAGAGAACACAATCGTAAGAGAAACTGATTGACAGGGGAAGATGAAAGGGTTCTGATGTTAAAAAAAATTGAAAAATGGCAAAAAAATTGAGGAAGCAGGATTTTGAAATAGTGAAAGCTGGAGAGGACACGTCAGCAACTCCAATATTTTGCTTTAATATATATATAGATTTAGAAAAAAAAAATCAAAAATGATCAAATAATTTGCTATTGTATTTTCATCAATAAGAAACATTGATACATGTTTGGGATTGCTTATTTAAAACAACTTATGTTTATTTTTAAAAGTGTTTATCAACTTATGTCATGATAAAAATGAGTTGGAGTAAAAATGTAATTTGAACAAATAAGTTATAAACACTTTCAATTAAGTTAAAATGGATTAACTTATCAAAAACAACTTATTTGTGGTGGTAAAAAGTCATAAGCATTTTTCTTTTTTTCAACTCAAACACTCAAAATAGCTTATTTGTTGTAAGGAAAAGCAATAAGCAAATAAGTCAAAAAAATAAGCAATCCCAAACACCCCCTGTTTAGAGCATCTCCAACATTGGCACCAAAAAAAACACCAAAAACACCAATTTTGGTGGGTCCAACACCAAAAAAAACCCTCAACTCCAACCATACTCCAAAGAAAACACCAAATTTGTGGATCTCATATTAAAATAACATATAAATATTAATTTACAATAATTAAATAGTAATTAAATACAATTTATATTAGTTTTAAATAATATTATTGCTTTATTAATGTAGATTGTGGTGGGGACCACCAATTTGCCGTTCAACTTTCACACGGCAAATATGTCGTTCAATTTCATCGGCCGGCAAAAAAAAATCAAATTGGCGGTCGGTTGGAGCATGTTTGGCCGCTAAAAATAGAAATTGGCGGCCGATTGGAGATGCTCTTAGAACAAATAAATAATATTTTATTAAATGTGTAGAATATTATAATAATATAACTAATTTTGTAACTTGTAATCTCAAAATAGATTATTTGTTAGAGTTGAATATAATTTTTTTTTTGGAGATTTTGTGTTTTGATACTTTATTTTGTATAAAACTAGAATATGTTTTTAGCTGCTAAATTAATTGTATTTAATAAAAACTATTTAATTTAGAATTTTAGATAGCAATGTAATATGACCTAAATAATATTTAATATTAATTAGAAATATATAACCAGAAAAAAGGAAACTTGAAGCTTATGGCATTGTTTTCAAACATAAACTAGCTTATTTTTTTTAGTACGTTGTTGCTCCTTGCCCACAATAACCCACACATAATATGTTTGTAGAAGGAGGAGTTGAATATAAACACATAAAATTTTCACTTTTTAATTTTATATTTTATTCAAAAATGAAATTATATATATTGCAAAAACTATGAGGCAAGACTTTGATCCTAAAATATTTGAAGGTGACGAATTTACTCAAATTGAATGGGGAAAAGAAAGTTCTCTCTCAAATCTGAGAGGCTAAGATAGCTCTCGGATAATGACGTCGAATTTACTTTAAAGATATCACAAAGAAGTTATTTCAAACCGGTAGTTTGCAAACTAATACAATAAAGACATTTTATAACCTTCATTGCATTAAATGCCTCCTTCAACTTTAACATGTATCTAGTCAGGGGCGGACCTACGTATACGGGAGCGGGGTCCCGTGCACCCGCTCACTCGATTATCGCAAGAGGAAAAAAATGAGAGGTTAAAATAGTGTACCCGCTTAATTATAAGTGTGCCCTTAAAATTTTGAAAGACAAAATTAAAACAATAAAAGTGAATTGGCGAGATGGCTTAAGAACTTTGCTAAATGTGTGCCTCCCATTCAAGTGGTCTTGGGTTCAAGCCTTAGTGTCTGCTAGTTGTGTTTATTTTTTTTATCTTTTCTCCTAAATTGTTTTAATTTCATTATTTATATTTATCTTTTCTCCTAAATTTTTTGAAAGTATTTTTTTATATATATGAAAGGTGCATTTGTTAAGTTTTTTAATGGTTGGTTTTGTTATTAAATATCTAAAATAGATGTATCTTTTATCCTAAATTGCATTAATTTCATTTTTGACCGCTTAACTTGTTTTCGCAAGTTCCTTGAAATCAACCAAAAAAATCGAAAAAATCTCCCGAACTCGACCCAAAAAACCGAAAAGTCTATCGAAATCGACCAAAAAACTTAAAATCCTTTAAATTCTCCAAATATTTCTCAAAACAACGGAATTCGGTTAAAAAAATTGGACGATTTTACGAGCCTATGATCTACCTTGAATGTGCCCCCGCTCGGCAAAAATCCTGGGTCCGCCCCTGTATCTAGTTATGATTTGTTGATCCATGCATTCTTGTACTTTTCACTTCAGCCTTTGTAGTTGATGTAGATATATGTTAACTCATCACATCATTGTATGCAGACGGAATAATAAAGTAAAAATGACATTAATTAAATAATGTTCTAGAACATATTTTGGGTGTCATGTTTTTTGCAAGTTCTCGTACTAGGATAAAAGTTTGGAAGAGTTGGTGAACTAAACTTGTTGGACAAGTTTGTACTTCGAAATTCATCTTACTAGTACCAGTATTTGTCAAACTACTAATTGATTGTATTTTGTATTAATCTTCTTTTGACTAGATGACAAACCAATCCGCTTTTGTGACAATATTGGCCACTCTTCAATTGATCATCGACTTTGTTGAAGGCTTTTTACACTTTGGATCAACATAGATAGCTACAAGACTTTTACAAGTATAAATCATATTTTGTCTATTCTGAAATATAAGTTATACAACAGTTTTCAATTATAGACATTTATGAAGTAAGTTTGTCAGGTGCTGAACACTTGGAATAATTCAAATTAGTAATCGAAATCCGGTCGAAGATGGAATTTCTATCGGATTACAACCTTTATTCAAGGTTATCAATCCGATGGTCTGATCCGAGAATTCTAACATTGTTTTTTTTTGGAGATATCGGATTTGATCCTTATTTGAACTCTAATCCAATAGAGGAGGTTTTATCGGATTAGTACTCTTTTTGGGTAAAGATCAATAATATATTTCTAAGTGTTTTATAGACCTGGCAAACGGGTCGTGTCGGGTTCACGGGTTAAACGGGTTGGAAGTGTCAAACCCGAACACGACACGTTTAATAAACGGGTCAGAATATCTCAACCTGAACACGACCTGATTTAACCCGCCTAACCCGACACGACACGATTAACCCGTTTATCCTCTTAACCCATTAAACCCACAAACCCATTTTACTCGCAAACCCGTTTAACAATTAACATTTATAAATGTAACTAATAGTCTAATATATATTAATGTATAGGGCTGTCAACGAACCAAACAAGAACTGGTTCATGTTCGTTCGTTTACCTTAACCGAACAAACAAACACGAACAATAAAGGTGCTCCCACTTTAAGGGTGCTCCAACAAAACTTTTCAACTAGGCTCTCAAGCCATTTGTCTCATGCCATAGCCCATAGGGCTCAAGCTAAAGAACTCAACCCACCATGAGGTCAAGCATTGGAGAGGTTAAAGGGTGAGGGGTTATATATATATATACACATGAGATGCAACTCCTTTTACAATCACCACCGACGTGGGATGGCTTCTATTCACCCCAAAGCTGAAGACAAAGGCCCTAAGTAACACAAAAGTTCGACACATCCTTGTGAGTTGGGAAATATATTTGGTTTCAATAATGATAAATGCGACAAATACCCACCTCCCAAGATTCTAATTTTCTTTATTAGAACATGTTTTAACCTCAAATATGATCAAAAGGACGTTTACTAGCTACAGTGGGTATATAACTTGTATTCATATGAAAATAATGCGAATGGTAATAGAATTTAAATCCATAAAATCCAAAATATTACAAGATTTTTGTGGGTGTGTCACAAAGCTGTGTATCTCCTACTCTCATCCAAGCATGAATATATAAGCAAGCATGATGAACCTTGGCATTTAGTTTTAATTATTAATGTTTTCCTAATTCCTAATATACTAAATCCCTATTAATGTATACTTAAAACAGCCCCATATATACATATATATATAGAGAGGTCCCTTCAAATGTAAACATTTTTTTATATAAACAATGAAACCAAGGGTATTTGGGTCTTTTTCTCCAAATTCATAATTTTAGGAATATCCATAATTTTAGCAACTAACAAACTTCCTTAATTTTCTCAATTATCTTCATCTCTCTCTCTCTCTCTTTCTGGCGACCTACACTCCGGCGACCTCCTCTTACTCCGGCTATCTCAAATCCGGCGACTTGCTCCCACTCCGGCGACCTCCCCCAAAATTCCGGCGAGTTTCATAATTTTTTCGAGTTTCATAACAGTTTTTTCATAAACAATTTTTTCATAAGTTCGAGTTTTTTAAGTTTCATAAACCGTTTTTTTCGAAATTTTCACATTTCATAGGATAAAAAACAATATGAAACTGGCGAGTTTCATACTTTTTTTACATTTCATAGGATAAAAAACAATATGAAACTGGCGAGTTTCATACTTTTTTCACGTTTCATAGGATGAAAAACAATATGAAACCGGCGAGTTTCATAATTTTTTCACGTTTCATAGGAGAAAAAAACATTTTTCTTCATAAACATTTTTTTAGTATATGAAAATCGATATGAAACCCAGAATCATGAATCATAATGAAAAGCATAATCGATATGAAACCCAAAAAAAATGAAACCCATAATCAGGGTGGTATAGATCGATGTTCTTAAGCTCCACATCAGCCTGGGCATGAATAAAATCAACACCACGGTTATTACAGAGCAGCTCCGGTTCACCATGGCTGTTCTGGACAACTTCTCCGACGAAGGGGTAAAACGGTGCCAGGGCTTGTACCAATGATTTCTTGATGAGGTTCACTGCAATATCTCCAGGTGGTGCATGGAACTGCGATCTTGCTGTTTTAAAGAACACAGCTTTCCGGCTGGATGGTGGTGAGTGGTGGCGGTGGTCATGAGCGGCCGACGATGGTGGTAGTCAGTGGAGAAGGCCGGAATTTTGTGAGAGAGAGATGGAGAGAGAGAGAGAGAGATTGATTCAAATCGCCGGAATTTTGTGAGAGAGAGAGAGAGAGAGAGAGATATTGATTCAAATCAATTAATATATTCCCAAATTAATAGATTCCAAAATTAAATACCTAAAAAACTATTCCCAAAATACCCTTTCCCTATTTTTTAAATTCAAAAATCCCTCAACCGTTGATCAAAAAATCGGATGGCCTAGATGGGTTTACAAGGTTTACATAAAGAAAAATGTTTACATTTGAAGCTCCCTCTATATAAATATATATATATATATATATAGGGAAAGGTTCAATAGAGAAGTGCAAATATTTAGAGAAATAGAGAAGTAAAAAAACACGGGACCGTTCATATATGAACGTTCATATATAAACAGTCATATATGAACAGTCATAAATGAACGTTCATATAAAAGTCATATCTGAACGTTCATATGAACCTTCATATATGAACGTTCATATATGACTGTTTATATATGAACGTTCATATATGAACGGTCCCGTGTTTTTTTACTTCTCTATTTCTCTAAATATTTGCACTTCTCTATTGAACCTAAGGCTATATATATATATATATATATATATATATATATATATAGGAAAAGTCTGAAAAAACCCAACGAACTATCCGATTTTGAATGGTTAAGTCCTTAAACTATTTTTTTGAATGAAAAAACCCTTAAACTTTCTAAAACCGGTTAAATACATCATTGTGACCTATAAAAACAAGTTAATGATATACAAACTTGGAAAAAGTCTAAAAAAACCCAACAAACTATTTGATTTTGAATGATTAAGTCCCTGAATTTTTTTAACAAAATAATCTTTTACTGACAACGAATAAAATGAACAAATTAAATAGAGAATGATTATACTATTTTCATTACTAATTCTATATCATTCAAGAAAAACGCTCATATTTTTCACATAATATATAAAAAACGCACATCCCTTCAAATTTACCAAAAAATACCCACAGGATATACCAAAAGTTATGTCATTTATCACATAATTATTGCAAACAACATAACTTGTGTATCTTTTGGGCATTTTTTGGTATATTTATGAAGGGATATGCGTTATATATATATATATATATATATATATATATATATATATATATATATATATATATATATGTGTGTGTGTGTGTGTGTGTGTGTGTGTGTGTGTGTGAAAAATATGAGTGTTTTCTTAGTATACTTTGTAAAGGGATGACCGGATGGATATAGTTTTTTTATGTATCTATGGATGTTTTATTCATAACTCTTGAATGATTTAGAATTAGTAACGAAAATAGTATAATTTTCTCTGTTTAATTTGTTCATTTTATTTGTTGTCAGTAAAGGGTTAGTTTATTTTTTGTTCAAAAAAAAGTTTTGGATTTATTTTTTCAAACTTAAATTCATGAATTTGTTTTTTTCAAAAAAGTTAGGAATTTATTTGTTAAAAAAGTTCAAGAATATTTTGGTAAAAAAAATTTGAAAAAAAGTTTAGAAATTATTTTGTTAAAAAAACTCAGGGGCTTAATCATTCAAAAACAAATAGTTTGTTGGGTTTTTTAGACCTTTTCCAAATTTGTATAACATTAACCTGTTTTTATAGGTCACAAGGATGTATTTAACCGGTTTTAGAAAGTTTAAGGGTTTTTTCATTCAAAAAAATAGTTTAAGTACTTAACCATTCAAAATCGAATAGTTCGTTGGGTTTTTCAGACTTTTCCATATATATATATATATATATAAACGGGTTACTCGGGTCATTTTCGAGTTGAAATGGTTGACCCTAACCTTACCCGTTTAATTTTCGTGTCGTGTCGTGTCAACCCGTTTACTTAAACGGGTTGAAATGTATTACCCAAACCCGTTTAATTCGTGTCGGGTTCGTGTCGAGTTAGCGTGTCGTGTCATTTTTTGTCAGTTCTAGTGTTTTATGATATCTATTTGTATTATTCACGAATTTGATGGTTGAGACCAACATACACATTTGGATAAATATTTGTTAGTAACTAATTTTTATTAATATTAGTAAAATTAATTTTATTACTATTTATATATAATAATTAATAATAATACACAACAATCAGTATTAATAAATATTTGTTAATAACTAAGATTTATTAATATAATTTAAAACACACACACACACACATATATATATATATATATATATATATATATATATATATATATATATATATATATATATTATTTTGGGAAATTAATTAAAATATCCTAAGTCAAACCAAGTGTTACCAAAATACCACAAATCTCTCCCACTTTGCAAAAATACCCCTTTTTTCCGCGATGGGAGCCCGCGATCGCGGGCCAGGGACCATTTCTGACACTTTTTTAAACTTGCAGGGACCATTTTTGAAAAATGGAATCCCGCGATCGCGGGCTCATCCCGCGATCGCGGGCTCATCCCGCGATGGGATTGTTTTTGTGACTTTTCAATTGCAAGGGACCATTTTTGAAAAATTCCAGGGACCATTTTTGAAAATTTGACCCGCGTAGACACTGTTCACCTCCGCGTAGTCCACTGTAGCACCCGCGTTCTTCCAATTTGATGAATTTGATTTGGAATGTTACACTTTCAACCCCTATACTTATTTACTAAATTTACTTTATACCTTTTACTTTCATTATTTTAATTTTACATTTAACACATATAATCGTTTATTAACTAAAATACGTTAAAAAAATACGTTTTAATTTTAACAAATTACACCATTATAATCGTCTCTTCGATACGTTCGAAATGAGCCCAATCTTGAATTTTTTTGGATTTATATATTTTAATATATATCATATACAGTTATACACTACATAAAAAAAATATTTTTTATATTTAAAATTCATACCGTTATAGTTAATTATTTAATTTATGGTACATCTCTTATTTTTTTTTCAATTTTGTTTTACACTCCTATCGCATTAACATAATAATCATATATTAACTAATTCATTAAATCGTTTTAAATTATTATTATTTGAATGTGTTTATAGATATCGTGAATGGCAATAGGAGAAGGTTTCACGAGAAGAATATTAAATGGGGTTTTGACAAGTTGGTATCACTTGACTCATTTAAGAATTGTGAAAATGGGTATTTGGCGAATGATGATTCATGTGTGTTTGGAGCTGAAGTATTTGCAGTTACAGAGTATGCACAAAATGATCGATGTATTTCCAACGTAACTTAGATTAAAATTATCTTCTTCAGTTCAGTCCCGTCCCGTCCCATCCAGTTCAGTCCCGTCCAGTTCCGTCCCGTCCCATCTAGTATGCGTACCAAACGCTACCTAAGAGTACCGTAAATTAAATAATTAACTATAAATGTATAAATTGTAAATATTAAAAATATTTTGATGTAGTGTATATGATATATATTAAAATATATAAATCAAAAAAATTCAAGATTGGGCTCATTTCGAACGTATCGAAGAGACGATTATAATGGTGTAATTTGTTAAAATTAAAACGTATTTTTTTAACGTATTTTAGTTAATAAACGATTATATGTGTTAAATGTAAAATTAAAATAATGAAAGTAAAAGGTATAAAGTAAATTTAGTAAATAAGTATAGGGGTTGAAAGTGTAACATTCCAAACCAAATTCATCAAATTGGAAGAACGCGAGTGCTACAGTGGACTACGCGGGGGTGAACAGTGTCTTCGCGGGTCAAATTTTCAAAAATGGTCCCTGGAATTTTTCAAAAATGGTCGCTTGCAATTGAAAAGTCACAAAAACAATCCCATCGCGGGATGAGCCCGCGATCGCGGGATTCCATTTTTCAAAAATGGTCCCTGCAAGTTTAAAAAAGTGTCAGAAATGGTCCCTGGCCCGCGATCGCGGGCTCCCATCGCGGAAAAAGGGGTATTTTTGCAAAGTGGGAGAGATTTGTGGTATTTTGGTAACACTTGGTCAAACTTGGGGTATTTTAATTAATTTCCCTATTATTTTTCAATATATTTAGTTATTAAAAAGCAAATATAACAATTTTAAAATGATTTATGTCAGTTAAATAAATACTAAGACCATCTCCAATGAACCCTCTATTTTACTCTCTATCTCTATTTTTCTCTCTAAATCCTCTCCAATGAACCCTCTATTTTACTCTCTAAACTAGAATTATATTTATCTGTAAGTTTTAAATTCAATTTAAATTTATCCAACTAATTTTAAAAACTAATAAAGTTTAACAGTTTACAACATAACATATTTAATTAAAACACGCCATTAACACATATTTTATCATAAAAGCATTACAAATGATAAAGATAAAAGTACACAATGACGACCGTAATAAAAGCATATTGTGAGATCCTACATCGGCTAGGAGGGGGAACGAAGTCCTCCTTATATGGGTGGATGAATACCTTCCTTGCATGAGGCCTTTTGCCTGTCACTGGGTGCGGTCTGGGTGCGTCCCGCGTATGCCTGTGCGGGCATGAACAAAACCGTGAGCGGTACCGGCATGCTGTTATGCAGAGGGTATGCGCAAAGCGGACAATATCGTGTACGGTGGGCTGGGGATGTTATAAAATGGTATCAGAGCCGGTCACCGGGTCGATGTGTCAGCGAGGACGCTGATCCCACATAGTTGGGTGGATTGTGAGATCCCACATCGGCTAGGAGGGGGAACGAAGTCCTCCTTATAAGGGTGGATGGATACCTTCCTTGCATGAGGCCTTTTGCCTGTCACTGGGTGCGGTCTGGGAGCGTCTTGCGTATGCCTGTGCGGGCAAAAACAAAACCGTGAGCGGTACCGTCATGCTGTTATGCAGAGGGTATGTGCAAAGCGGACAATATCGTGTACGGTGGGCTGGGGATGTTACACATATGTAAGCGGAAAACTGTTTTTGAATAACATTGATGACAAATGATAATGATGTATTCCAACAATATCTTGCTCGATATAGACAAATTAAAGATAAAGAAGCTCACTTTGCACTTCAGGATGCGTTAGTTGATCATTTATGGAAAACATTTTCTAATTCCAATTGAATGTTTATGTATTTTAATTTTAGATGTGTGTTGAAAATGTAACATTTTTATTTAATGAAAATTGGTTTTTGATAATTTAATGCGGAATTAAATATAAATTATAACGTCGTTAAAATAATATGATAAAGTTAATAAATATAAGGGTATTGTGAAAATAAGAAATATAAGGATGAAATTTATAAAGTTAATAAATATAAGAGTATTATTAAAAATATATGTAATCAAAATTAAAAGAAAATATACTTAGAATATTCTCTTTTAAAGTAGAAAATATAGTAATACATGTAGAAGATATAACACATTCTCTATTTTACTCTTTTCTATAGAGAGTAAAATAGAGAAATACATTGGAGATGCCATAAATGTATACTTATTTGTTTCATATCGTTTTATCCCGAAAATGGGGTTTTAGGAAAGATGTCACATTTTCTTCTAAATGTATTCTTGTTAGAAATTGTGATTTAAGTAATATTCCTTCAATTTCACAGTTTTATAAAATTGGTGAACATTGTTTGACTCACTGGGTGTTAAGTCAAATCTTTTTCTCATCGACATGTGAATCAGATTCTTGAGGGATATGGTTCTAGCTACACTTTGGTGTGATGAGTGCTAGTTAAAGACTCGAGAATGAATTAACCAATCCAGGACACAACTTTCGTATTGTTTGAGATAACGTCAGTCTTTGGGTTTTAGTAGCACCCGTCATGTAATGTAGATTTGTATAAATGTTGGAATCTATTTTATTTATTTTATAACTTAGATTTCCAATGTAATCAATTATTGACCTTTAATAAGGGATTAAATCCTTACTTGACGTATTAACAGATAATTTTTTTATTAGACGTTCTTTCTAAATTTGAGGATGTTACATTAAGTCCTTGATTAATTGATAAAGATTAGACATTAGATCAACCCCTGGTTAGCTATATTAAAAATTCTATTGTTATTTCAACTATAATTTTACTTTTTTTTTGCATGAACTTTTAACTTTTTTTTGAGTTTGTTAGCCTTCTCAGTTTCTCTCATTTTGATTGTTATTTCGTTTAAACACAAACACTTAGCTAGAAGGTAAAATGGTGTACCAAAGTTTCAACTGGAGCAATTCGACCAACCTGATCCTAATTGTACGGGTTTTGATTAGGGTGGGTTGATGTTTTTCAAGCAAAAACATTGGGTTGGGTTGTTCAAAATACCGGCAACCCAACCAACTCAACCTATATACAACTCTATATAATTAAATTAAAAATAGTTATTTCTATTTTCCAACTCTATTCCTTATACAAATTTAATTTTAATCAAATTAAGTAACATAAATCATCAACGATAATTAAATGAATTAATAATCAAAAATTCAAATTTTAATCATCATTTTTCTGTCATTTTACTTTTGATTAATTTTTTTATGTCAATTAATTTGATAAGAAATGTGTTTCTTTTGAAATAACAAACCAACCAACTCAAATAAATATCTCCAAATAGACTCGAACTCACAACATAAGGGTTGCAAGTCTAGTTTGGTACTATGGGCCGGAAAGGTTTATGGAATGCAACAATAATGTAAGTGACATCATTTTATTTAGGTGTATAGCTTCTCCAAAACGGGGAAAATAGAGAAAATGGAGATTTTGGATTAAAATTGTGCTTCAACAGCTTTCTCAAAACTATCCTCAAAATAGAGAAAGTTGGAGAGAGAAAGTTTTTTTCTCCAAATATGGAGATCACTCAAAAAATGATTACCAAGTTAGAGGACCAATAGGAAAGTTTGAAAATAAATATGTAGAGAGAAAAATAATATTTTAATATTTTAATTAATGTTGGATTCTCCAAAATGGGGAAGTTGTTGAAGATGAATGTATATTTTTTTGATGATTTTGGCTTTTGGTTCTCCATTTTAGAGAAATTATGGGAAAACTGTTGGAGATGAGAGCATCTCCAACCTTGACACCATTTTTAGCACCAAAACACCAATTTTGGTGGGCCCAACAACACAAAAAAAACATCAACTCCAACCATACTCTAAAAAAACACCAAATTTATGGACCCTACGTTAAAATAACATATTTTATTTACTATTAACAATTTTTAATAACAATAATTATAATTTGTAAATATAATAATAAATAATCTGTAATTAATTTATTTAATGAAGACCGATAAAAATAAAAACGATAATTTTTTAATTGATATTACATTTAAATAAAATTACATTAATTCAATTAACACAAATTAAAAACATGATTAAGTAATATATATATATATATATATATATTAATTTACAATAATTAAATAGTAATTAAATGCAATTTATATTAGTTTTTAAATAATATTATTGCTTTATTAATGTAGATGGTGGTGGGGGCCACCAATTTGGCGTTCAACTTTCACACGGCAAATAGGCCGTTCATTTTCATCGCCCGGCATAAAAAAAATGGCGGTCGGTTGGAGCATGTTTGGCCGCTAAAAATGGAAATTGGCGGTTGGAGATACTCTAAGACCATGTACATCGGTGATATTCAGCAATTTATCAAGAATAAGACAAAATACATTTTAAGAAAAATAAATAGAAAAGTAAATTAACAACTCAATCTCTTCCAATCTGGCTCACTCAACGAACCAAGATTGAGCAAGATTGATGTTTTATTCTTAAAAGAAGTTGACACATGTTATGATTTTATTGGTTGGTTTAGATTTTTATTGAATAAAACTTATTTTATTAGAAAATTGACTTTAACAAAAAAAAAAAAAAAAATCTAAAATTCATGGTTTTTAATTTCCTACAAATAGAGTCCAATATTGACATATTTTCATCACACCAAGCTTTCTCTTCATGTCAATGCTCTCATTATTTTGCAATTTCGTATTATTTTTTGTGATTTGTTTAATTTAATTTCAATTATATATAATTTTTTTATAACTTTAATTACGTTTTAAAATAGAGAATGGTCCATTTAATTAATTTTTTATACTTTTAATTAAAAAATAATAATTATATATATAAAAATTAATTATATAACCTTTATAAAATAATATTTTAAATTAGATTGGATTGGAGTGGATTGTGGTTAAATGATAAAAGAAGTGAGATTAGATTGGAGTTGAAGATTGTGTAGATAGATGAGAGATAAAGTAATATTTTAATTGAGATTGAGTTGGTTGAGATTGTAAATGTTGGTAGTCTAAGACTATCCACAACAACAATCTTCAACCAATCCAATCTCAATTAAAATATTAGTTTCTCTCTCATTCATTTACATAATATTCAACTCCAATTCAATCTCAAAATTTTCATACTCCAACCACAATCCCTTACAATCCAATCTAATCTACAATATTATTTTACAAAAATTATATATTTTATTTTTTATACATATAATTATTTTTTTTAATTATAAGTATAAAATATAAATTAAACGAACGAACAATTACATATTTTGAAACATAATTATAATTATAAAAAAACATACCATACAACTGAAATTAAATAAAACAAGTCATAAAAATAAGTACGAAATTAGATATCTGAAATACATAAATAACCGTAGTTAATTATTTTGACCCATTTTTTGCCATATATGCTCAATCAAATCATTTTTTAGAGCGGTATGAGCTTCCCTATTGCGAAGTTGTTCCCTGTTAGACATATAGCGGGATAGGTTTGCAATCCGTTCAGTAGAAAACTCAGTGTATTGACCATCATCTTCTGTGTGTTTGGGTGATACTGAGAACTATCAGGATGTTGAAAATTCGAAAGAAGATTTGGGAAGTCTGGATCCATAACAGATAATTGAAAGAAAGTAGCAAGATAACAAAAGGATTGAAATGAAGAGAAAAATTGGTGTGATGAAAATATGTCAAGATTGGTCTCTATTTGTAGGGAATTGAAAACCATGAATTTTGGTATATTTTTTATTTTTTAATTTATTTGTAAAAGTCTGATTTTTAATTAGATAAGTTTTATCCTAAAAATCTAAAACCAACCAATAGGGAATTGACATGTGTCAATTTTAAAAAAAAAATAAAAGTGTTGAACTTGCTCAATCTGGGTTCGTTTAGCGATCAGATTGCAAGGGATTGGATTGGTTATTTTCTTTCTTTTTTATTTATTTTTTTAAAAAAGTGTTTTTGTTTTATTCTTGATCTCATTTTTTAGATCACCAATGTGGATAGTCTAAGGACAAGAAAATCATTAAGGTTGAGTGATAGATACTATATAGAGCGCGAATTATATTTTTGGTCCCTCGCTTATAGATTTATTGTTTTCACGTCTACAATTCGTAAAGTATATTGGTGGTTCAAAATTCGTGTTTCGAGGCACAAACTGGTCTCTCAAACTTAACACCATAAAAGAGGTTTCGTTAAGTCAATCATGTGCCCCTCACGTGAAGGGCATTTTTGTTTTTTTATGTCTAAATTTAGAGTGAATTACATTTGTGATCCTCATCTATAGGTTTTTTTTCGTCCCTACAATAAGTCAAGTACATTGCTAGTCTACCCTCTATCGTTGAACACTGGATATACTTTTACGAATTATATGGATAAAAAGTTAAAAACCAAGAAACAACCATAGACGAGGGACCAAAAATGTAAAACTTAAGTTTAGGCATCAAAAGATGAAAATTCCCCTCACGTGAGAGGAATTTTTGGGACCAGTTTGGACTCCGAAACATGAAATTTAGACCACCAATGTATTTTACGGATTGTATGAACGAAATCAAAAAACAACCATAAACGAGGGACAAAAATGTAGTTCACTCTTATATATATATATATATATATATATATATATATTATGTCTAGGAATCAAGTACATAACTTTTTACATGGTAGGTAAAAGTTGGTTAAAAATACTCTTTTGAAGCAATGTCAACCCAAATAATGTTTGTAAAAGATAAAATTATTTTTAGAGGTTTTAAAAATTAAAGTGGGATGATTTTCTGTTGATATAATTTGATAATTTATTATCAAACATATACTTGTCATTTGTCAATATTTGTAGTTAACATATGCTACCCTCAAGAAAATCTCTATAATAATGACTTTGTGCCTAAAAAATGATATTTCTTTAAATTATTCTCAGAAGTTGTCAACCATTCAAAAAAAATTATTCCTATATGTATTAAAGAAAAAAGAAATATGTTTAAAATTTGCAAATTAAATATTTGTTACCAACTTACTCACTTGGCTGTTAACCTCCCAATTCATATGGATTGGGAGTATTGATTATGATAGTAACTTCTTCAAAAGAGTTTTAGATAGAATATAGTTAGTTAGAGGGTGTATGTTGGTTGACCTTGATCAAAGAATTGGGTATAGTTTCAAAAAAAATTAACCTTACCTTGGGTTCAATATAAAAAAGTTATCTAACTATTAAGGCACCGAGTTAGAGTGTTAGACTAAGGAGCCGTTTATCAAACGTTTACCAGTTAAGTGATTATTGGGTATCATTTACTTTAACAAATGAGCATGACATAGATCTTATCTGGTAAGAGACATACCAAGAACCAAAAATCTCACCCGGTAAGGATAGAGGTAACTCTTACTCGATAAACGCTTACCGGGTAGAATATGCTTGCAAACAATCTATTTTGATGCATGAGAATGTTATCCGATAATGTAAGTGAGAGAGATGACTCTTATCGGTAAGCGCTTACCCAATAAGTATTTGATAAAACGGCTCTTGTACACTCCATATAGGCTTTGCAATTGATGAAGAGTTCAATTGAAGTCGATTTTTAATACTTTTTTTTAGAGGCAACATAATTTATTGAAAAGACCAAACAAGGGTCAATCCAACATATAGGACCTACCAACAACAATAGCAAGCAAAAGAGACAAAAATCACAACCTACGAAAGACTAATCATCCAAGTACAATCAAACGAGGACAGAGACTTCCTTGCAATAAATTATACAATGATCTACTCAAATGCAACAAATAAATTCACACACCCTCCTCACCTTTGATGAGGTTTGAGCCCCTGACCTCCTAGGAGGAAAGAGACTCACATACCGCTAGGCCAAAGACCCTTTGATTCAATTTTTAATATTTAATGTACTACGAATACAATAAGGTAGTTTACCAATAAATTTAATACTCGAAAACATTTTCAAACTTAGGGGTCGTTTACCAAACGCTTACCCGGGTAAGCGATTACCGGTAAATTTAACACTATAATTTACATACCGGATAAGATTTTAGTCCACCAAAACGGTAACCTATACTAAAATTTTTCCGGTAAACGCTAACCGTGGTAAGAATCTTCACGATCACTTATCGGGGTAAGACTCTCGGACTCTCGGTCCTTGCCTTAACTCTTACCGGGCAAGATTTTTGGTCTTGTCATATTGATCCGATAAGATAATGTGACTTGGTAAGCACTTACCCGAGTAAGCGTTTGGTAAACGGCCCCTTAGTCTTTAAACTATCATATGATTTTATGAAGTTCACACATCAATGTAATGCAAGTGCACCAAGAATGATATCCATAGGATTTTTTTAAACTTCCCTATTGCATTCTTTCTATATTTGGCAATATGCCAATCAAGAGTTTGTTGAGAAGAAAAAATGTGAATTGTTAATAATCCTTCAATCCAACTCCTAAAAAAAGGTGGAAATCAACAACTACTTCTAAATATAGAATTAGAAAACACAATCTCAACCAAAGAAACACCTCTTGCTTCTACAACCATCAAATCCAACTACAAATAGCTCTTATTATCAAAGAAATTCCCAGGAAGAGAAACCAAGCAGAAGACATAACCACCCCCACCCCCTAATCTCTTCCTAATTTTGAAACCCTAGATAGATAAGTAGATAGATAGTTAGATAGATCGATCATAGATGAAAACCGTAAGTTTCCTTGCTATAAACCTAATCATGCTGGCTTGCTTGAACAACAAGGCAGCAGAGGCGGAAACGATATGCATGCGTGAATGCCCAAGCCTTTGCATGAAGCACAACACAGAGGCCCAAGAAATCGAATGCTACTTCTTCTGTGTTCTCAACTGTGAACGCTGCCCTAACAGCCCCACAGGATGCCCTCCTGGTAGGTATATGTATATATATATATATATGTTTTCCCTTTATCAACTCTTCATCACCCTCAACTATTTGGGACTAAAACTGTTGTGTTTGTTTGTCAACAGACGAAGAAACCAAAAAGAAGGTAGCAGAAGCAAACTTGAATGATATGGAACAGATACTCCAAAAGGTGTCGGGTACACGCAAACTCAAGAATTAAAAAGATGTCACCCCCATCCCCCCAAAATATGTATACATATATATATATATATATATCTGCGATGTTTGCAATTGAATACTTAATAGATGTTCAATCCTTGTAATGTGACTCACGACCATAAAGCCACAAACATATGAATTCTAAACACATTCCAAATGAATCAAGGGTGATCAAAAGTCCATGGATTTTATTTGCCCAAACAACATTCTGATTCTGAATCAAGACTCCAGGTCGAGGAGCTAGATTCTGGCGAAACAAAAATTTGTGAAATTAATCCTACCCTAAAAGTTCTGATCATAAAGACAGTAGTACATTAATGTATAATCATTTGAAAAATAGAAATCTCAGAATTAATAAGTTTACTTGGAGTTTATGCCAAGTGACCAAAACCTGCAGCAAGTATAACTCCTATAATCCAGCCTCCTTCTCTAGTTTTTGAATTTGATTCAGGAAGATCCACGTCATCTGCGTAACCACAAATGAACAAATCATAAATATGAAAGATAATACTTCCTTTGTCGAACAAGCCCAGCTTCTGAGGTCAAACCTGATACGGTTAAAGAACAAAAAAGTTGTTTCTCTTTTCATATCTGAACCATTTAACTATCCGAGTAAAGTACAAAAACGTTCCCTAGGGCATACCCGAACTTTGCATATTTACACAAATCATTCATGATGCTAACACCATTAGCTAACTTCTGTTAAGTGAAGGAACTTTTGTAAATTTTATACTTATATCAAAATATGTTCCTCATAAATATAAGTACTATTAGTTTATTATAATTACTAATAATATAAGAATTCAGATTACTGATTTGCCATCCACTTAACAAAGCTCAAGTAACCACCAAAGATCATTCTTGTGCAAAAGTTAAAAAAGTTTAGGCATTAATTGTAACTTTTTTGTCAACAAACCTATCCATGATGGGTAGGCAGGGCATGCCTCGAGGATGTTATTGGTACTTTACAAAGATGATTTTTAAGCAAAAGTTACAAAGTCGGGGCATTAATTTGTATCTTTTGCCAATGGACCAATCCACAACAATTAAGGCATACCTCAGGGATGTTTTTGGTACCTTAACTACTTATTGTTTTGTTGATGTTTTTTTCTTTATTCAAATTTTTGTATTGTTTCTTTCTAATCAAAGATTTTCCATAATAAAGAGCCATCCGCCCTAAAATTCCTAGATCTGCCACTGTAATTTTCAAATGGGAGGCTAAAAATCAGTTTTTGACCTAATAATTCAATTTCATCTCTTTGTCTATATTTAGTAAAACAAAGAAAAACATTTGTGTGTTTACTGTGAGTTTGTGTGTGCACGGGAGAGGGAGAGAATACCATGACATGAGGGGCAATCCTAACGCAATACACAGGAAACCCGGTGTAGAATTTGAGAGGCCCTCCTTCTTTGAGGGTTTTCATAGCACAATCAAGAGATCCCGTGTAAGGGTATTTTCCCTCCGCATTGGGCTGCATCTTCTGAATTTGGGTTTTCACATAATCAAAAGGCAAACTGCAGGCTGCAGCGAAGAACCCTGATACTGAACTAGCACCTGCAAAAGGGGTAAAAACAAACAGAAAATGATAATCAGAGCTAAAATCAAATTAATTGTCCAAATACAGAGATAAATAGAAGTTACCTTCTATACTTCCTATCAAACACATCATTTTAGACCTATTTGTGTGTTTCTCTTCTTACTTGTTACAAGCCTCCTTTGGCTTCAACCTCAAACACGATAAGAGATTGACAAACCCTCACGACAAACCCAGGAAAGTCAGTTGGTTAATTTCATCCATTACACCAACTAAATGAAGATTGCTTTTTATGTTAAAATAAATTAGACATAATATTTCAACAGGCTTGGCTTAATGGATCGTCATTTTGGACCAAATGTATGTGCTAGTGTAGGTTTTACGGCCAAAATTTCGAAACTAAAGTCATACTACTAAATCAATCCAATGACATGGTCTAGGGGCAATTTTGTGTTATACAATGTTGTGTATGAATGAAGTGGGTGTAGTAGAGGATCATTCTAGAAGGTTCCAGAGGTAGTAAAAGGGGAAGGGTTAGTTTGGGAGGGAATTTCTGTTAGATTTGTGGAGGGAGTATAAAAATAAGTGGGGTGAGGGAGTAGAGGGGTATTCTGTTTTGGGTGTTCAGTATTGGCGAGAGCCTTTGGGAGAGTGTACTGGCCTCTCAAAAGCCAGAATCCAATTTGTAACCATTTGATTTCCTCCATTAATCATTAGATTTCAATTGCAATTACATCTTATTCCATTCGGTGATCTTCAATTAGATCCAGTGTACAACATTTTGTAATCTACGCTTTGTTTTGTTGCACAGGGATTTAGAATTAAATGATCAAAATTGATTTTACAGTTAGTTTTAATAGATTATTCGTCAGACTAGTGAATGTGGTGCAAGTTCAATTCCAAACGATCTATTCTAAGGATTAAAATAAACTTTACATGTTTGTCAAGTTCTTATATATGTATATATATAATATTATATATATGACAGGTAATTAAATGAGAACCACAAAAAGGTTACATATTCATGAGCACCGATATAAAATAACTTTTACATGATTTTTTTATCAATATGATTTAACGTATTGTTAATCCTAGCCTTTGATGAATATATATATATATATATATATATATATTGGATCTGTTCTCACAGGTTTATAACCTTTTTATGGTTCTCATTTGATTTGCCTCCTATATACATAGGGGACAGTTAAAATAAGAAGGCTAATATCTTGAGAAGGTAAGGAAAGGTTCATATGTGAATCATTGAAAAAATCCAAAAAAAATCTATTTGAAGATATATATGTGAACCAGCGTTAGAGATTATTCTCATATGTGTTCACATATACATCTTCAAGTGAATTTTTTCAATGATTCACATATGAACCTGTCCTTAACCTTCCATTCTCACGATATTTAGCCTTCTTATATTTTAGTGAGAAACTAGTAACCTTTCCCTGCACACAGACAGATGCCATATCGGAAACAAAGATAAATAAAATATGGTATTTCATATAGTTTGAACTTACCTAGAATCGTAGCACCCTCACCAAAACCCAGATTATCCTTGAAAAACTCCACACTTTGATCATAAGAGGCAAGCATTCCCATGTTTAATGCCATTGCCCTTACAACGGTTGGACCAGCACCTTTCCAGAGAGCCAACACTCCTTCATCTGCAGTTATCCTATATAAAGCATGGAATGCGTTTGTGTAATGACGACGCTGGGCAAGGGGTAGGGTGGCGTCAGCCTGCATACGAATTAGTGCCAAATCGGCTGGGCTCCCTACACATGCTCCAATTGCTCCAGCTGTCAGCCCACACAAAGCTTTCTGATATAAAGGAAGAGGCTTTCCCTCATTAGCCTCAAGTGCCTTGTTCGTCAAAATCCTATCAAGTAATTAAAGGTTATCAACGGGTTCATATATAAACCAGAATTCAGTTTGACTATGTGTGCAATGATGGAGCAAGAACTCATCAGACAACATATGCCAATTTCTTCTTTGCATCAGCCTCTCATTTTATTCTAAATATTATAAACCTTTATAGTATAGATGTTAATGTTGATATCACTTATTGAAAATAATTACTCACCTGAATGTACCAAGCCTGGCAGTTGTATATGTGGCTTGCCTTAGCAACCCAGCAGACAGGCCCTGCTCCAAACAACACCATGGTTAGAAAAATGTCATATGTATGATGAGTGATTGCAAGAAGCATGCACTTGACAAAGAAATACATGGATTTAAAAGATGCTGATATGATATTTACCAGATCCATTTTAACACTCTGGAAACGGGTATTATCGGATGATGCATCTAAATGAAGTGATAGTGGTTTTGTGTGGGATACTTGGTGCATGGATGTCAAAGGGTTACTATTCAAAATTAAGAATCATGCGTATGTTATCTCAACTGAGGACTAATTCCTCTCAATATTTTCTAGTCATTGTGTAAGTTGATTTGTTGTTTATAGTGAATGGGTTTCTATTATGATTTTCTACAATTTTAATGTGATTTATATACACAATGCCTGGATTTTTTACATTTGTATAACATGTTGTGACATAACATGACTTGATAACGAATAACATACTATCGACTTGTTGAGAACATAAATGGATATCAGAACATGTGGCTTGCTTATGTTGTATGCCTGTATCACCTCTCCCTGTGTGGCGAAGAAGATAGGTGATACAACATAAGCAAGCAGCAAGCCTCATGTTCTTAACAAAGTAGATAATACGTTATTAGTTATCAAGCCATGTTATGTAACAACATGGTTTACAAATGTATCAAGTCCAAGCATTGTGTATATAAATCACATTATAACTTTAGAACATGATTCCTTTCCAAAAAAAACTTTAGAACATGATAACAGAAACCCACTCACTGTAAACAACGATTCAACATTCACAAAATAATCAAAAATATCAAGAGGAAGGTCCTCATCATATAAGCACACATACATATATATAATTACATATAGAATTGCCATTATCTTTTACAATTGACCATGCCAGAAATGATGAATAATACTAGGACAGACAAACCTTGTAAAATGCACCGACACCATCATTTTTTAGCATATTCTTTGTCACCGATACAGCAGATCCTTGACCCAGTTGGATTCTCACCTATCAATGAATCACAACAACTTGGCATCATAAAATTAAAGGTACAATAAGTTCAGATATTAGAACACCTTACAAGTTACAACTCAGGAATTAACATATAAACGAGCATTAATAATTATGTGTCAAATCTTCAGCCTAATAGCTTTGACATAAATAGATTTTGATCCAAGCATAAGATTCAAAGCAGGTCAAATTAAAATTAAAAAAAAAACACTACGATACAATCAACCAATTTTCAGTTTAGAAAACAAGGAAATTGACACAAACAACCTGAGTGTAAATTTCAGTAGTTAAAATGTCATTCCAGATCAAATTTGAAGCAGCAAAACACGAAAAAGTTATTTCAAATGTCAAATCAAGCAAAAAAAGCTACATAGTTAAATAGCATCCGATCTAAGACGCAAAGCCCTTTTAGATCTCAAAACAACAAATCCACCACTTCGAAGTACTAAAATGATCACTACTTCTACTTCGCTCACAAATCCAATAAAAGAAACAAGATCTGTCACCAACAAGCTTCAGTCACTACAAAGCTAAACGCGATGCATTCTCTTACTATCATGATATCAAAAACAGTCTTCAAGTAAAGAACACAAGATCTAAAACCCCTAAATTAGTGTCACTGAAGAGCTAACAAACGCAATTTTCGACAATTACAAAAAGAAGAAGAAAAACAGTATGAAAAGATTGAATCCAATTGAATTCATCATGTACCTTTATCATATCGATAGGCTGGATGACGCAGGTGGCAAGCATACCAGAGGCTCCGCCATTGACGAAGGGCTTAACTGTGGGCCATACGCCGCCGATAGGCTTTGGTTTCTCCTCTCCCATTTAGAGAAAATCTGGCGAAAATGGTAAAGGGGAGAGAGAGAAAAGAGAGGCGAAATCAAATGCAAGGGAAGGGTTTCAGATGCAGGGCAGCGGGTGGGTGGAGAAACAATGCAAATATTTATACAACAAATTTAATTAATTATTTCATGGATATCAATATTCGCGAAAACTTTTGCATACATGCCCATCGTTTTTCATGAAATTACAAAAATGACACTATATTTTATTGACCGTAATACCCTTGATGGCTTTTTTCTTAGGAAATAAAGATAAGTCAAAACCATTGTTTGGCAACAAAAAAAAACTAGCTTATATGCTAGCTTATTTTTTGGTACATATTTGGATGATCATAAGCTAGCTTTTTGAAAAGCTACTTGGAGTAGCTTATGAGTAGCTTTTTGTAAATATTCCAATTATATTCTCATTAATATTAATTATTATTTATTAATTATTTTTTAATATGTTCTTTTTGGTCATTTAAATGTTTATAAGCTACTTTTTGCCAAACGTGACTTTTTCATCAGCTAGCTTATCAGTCTACAGTTAGCTTATCAGCTATCAGCTAGCTTATAAGTCATAAGCTAGCTTATCAGCTAGTTTGCCAAACATAAATATTAATTTACAGGTCATATCGCATCCAAGGGCAAGATAGTTGAATCAATAATGAAGTTAAAAGAAAATTGATTTAATTTTCGTGTGTATCCGCTTTAACTATTTTTTGCAAGTAGAATTTTTAAGGAAATAAAAGTTACACATACTAAACTTTGAGAGGTGTTTGTGATATTAAAAATACAAGGGGCGTCAATTAAAAAACCAAAAAAACCTCTTGAAATTATCATAAGGAGCACGTGGCCCACTTAACAGAGCATACTTTAACGATGTTAGAGGGAGAGACCAACTTGATTTCTAAAACACGATTTTTGGACCACCAATGTACTTTATGAATTCGAAGGACGAAAACCAGAAAGCAGACATTCACGAGGGACCAAAAATATAAGAGTAAATTACACTTTTGGTCCATGGGGTTTAGTCATAACATATTTGGTCCCTATAATTTAAAAATTATAGTTTAGACACAACAATGTGCATTTTGGTCTGGATTTGGTCCCTCATCGTTAACTTCGTTAAAAAAAACTCAGTTAAGTTCAAGGGTATTTTCGTCTTATTGTAATTTAGTCTACTTCTTCGTTAAATTCGAGGGTATTATAGTCTTTTTACCTATATTTCTTAATTTTACCATTTTTTAATTAATTAAATTTTTTCGTGAATCTTCATCTTCTCAAATTTTGATTATCAAGAACACCAGAACATTTAAAATTAAAATCATACAAATTCAAACCAAAACTAAAATCTAAACCTCAAATTGATCATCAAAATCCTAACAAATCAAAATCTTTAAATAACTCACAAATATGGATGTAGATTACAAAAGCATATCAAACCCCTTAAATACATCAGAACCCTAACTAAAAAAACAGAGGCGATGAAATGGAAGTAAGATTTATGTCCCTGTAGTTCAATCAAATGAAAGAAGACGCATAAGCTAGAGGCATATATGCATCCCTGAAAGGCATTGTGGTTCGATGAAATGGAAGAAGTGGGATTTTTGTCCATGTGGTTCGTCGTTTGAAACCAAAAGCAAATCTCTATTCCTGTGCTTCGTCCGTTAAATCAGAAGCAGATTTGCGTCCTTGAAATCAAAGGATTTTCGTCCATGTGGTTCGTCTCTTGAAATCAGAAGCAAACCTTCGTCCCTCCTGAAATCAGAAGCAGATATTTCTCTCTGATGGGGTTTGGTCGATGATGGGGTTTGATCAACGAAGAAGTTTGGTCGACGGTGGTCTTTGTCGGTGAATTCCATATGGCTGACGATTCGCTGGTGTATTTTCCCTTACTCCCTGTATCCCTTCACTCTATGTATCCCTCCCACTTTATGTCTCTTTGAATCCATCTCACTAAAATAAAATCAAAAAATTAACTAGGAAATAAGCAAATCAGGTAAGAAAATGTAACACCCCGATTTTTATATAAAGTGTTACGATTGGTTTTATTGATGAATTGAGTATAATTAATTGATAGATTAATTTTATAGTTTATCCCCGAGTAAGTTACGTTATTTGTTTTTCGGAGTTATTAAATTAAGGGGTAAGCTTTAATTTTAATATATAAGTTAAAGGGTAAGATTTAATTTTAATTTATAAGTGAAGGGATATGTTTTGCCAATTGAACAATGTGTGGGGTTGGTTTGGTTAAAGTGATGAAACTTAAATTCATCACCACCGCCTCACTTTAATAACAATTAAAGATTGTTATTATAAGTGAAGAAGGACGTCACTTTTTGGTCCTTGTGTGTACTTCGTTCAGCAGAAACAGAGAGAGAAAGAAGAAGAAGAAGAAATCAGATTTCTAGCAGTAATTTAAGGATACAATTTGGTGAAAACATATGTATGTTCTTCACATAAATTACTCCTCTTATGTATATAAAGCTTTCTATTGGTTTAGAATTGGGTTGTGGTGTTTTCGAAAGATATGGAAAATCTGAGTTTATGAGTCTCTTCTACTAGTAGTCTTAAGCATATCTGCAAGTTTATAGAATCAGTCATGGCTTAAAAGTATCATTTTTGGGCTTAAATACGATTTCTGTTGGTTGAGATAAGTGGGTATGTCGCAACACGTCGGTTGCGATAAGTGGGTATGTCGCAAGCAGTTAGTTGCGATAAGACAGATGATCTGAGTAGTTAGTTGCGATAAGTGTGATTGTCGCAAGCTCTGGGTTGCGACAAGTAGCTTTGAGACTTCTTTGAGTTGAGATAAGTCAGGATGTCGCAAGTAGTTAGTTGCGACAAATATGATTGTCGCAAGCAGTGGATTGCGACAAGTGTTGTCGCAAATAGTGGGTTGCGACAAGTGAAGATGCATTTCCTTTGGGTTGCGATAAGTGATGGGATTTTTGTGTTATTTAGGATTCTTAGTCTTTTAAGAGTCCTATTCAGTAGATTGATACAAGTACAATATGTATTTGGTTATTTCATACTTTGTGGAGTTTGGTGGCGGAAATCCTTACAATTTTAAGAAGTGAAGTAAGAGTGACGTTGTTGCTACCAGGTGAGTTCATTCTTACCTTACCTTTTAAAAATGTATTTAAATTATGGTATGGTACATTTTATGATGGGATGTTTCCTGGATAAACTTTGGTGAATATTTGTACGAAATAAGATTTTTTATCTTTGAATTAATGGTTTTGCTTAAATTCATTCACGTTATTTAAAAATGATTTATATTAAACAATAACCTTCATGAGTACGGATATGTGTAATGGACCCATATGCACTAGTATTATATGAACACGTGGAATAGGCGTGGACTAATCGTAATTCTCGTGTGTTTGATAAACGTGGAATAGGCGTGGACTAATCGTAATTCCCATTTAGGTGAAATGAGAAATAGGCGTGGACCAATCGTAATTCTCATTTCATATTGAGATGTGAAATCGTGGGATAGGCGTGGACTAATCGTAATTCCCGATTTCTATAGGAAGGAAAGAGATAGGCATGGCTTAATTGTAATCTCTACTTTCTTTCCAAGAAATAGGCATGGACTAATTGTAATTTCTTGGATATGAGCAATAATCTAGAATTCGTAGAGATTCGTAGTGGGCTCATAAACATGATGTCATGACTGACTCAGTGTTTGTCATATTCATGGAAACAGGTATGATCCCGTCATCGCAAGATGTTTATACGTATGGTAAGAATGATGGTAAACCAGGTTTGTTATGCCTTGTTTACATTGATTACTAAAAGTATTATTTTAAAACTGGATGTTCTCACTAGGCGTTAGCCTAATCGTTTCAAATTAAATTTTTTTACTAGGTACGAGCTCGGGGAAGTAACGGGATGAGTGGAGAGTGTATGGTGATAAGTTTTGATGTAACTATCTTTTGAAGATCTGATAGTCTTTTGGAGATCCTTTAGACAACTCAGATAATCTAGAATCATGTATGAATGGTTTAGATTAATAAGTTGTTATTTAGTGATCCTTTGATGTAATCTGAATTTGGCACTATTTCCACTAATTATGAATGAATATGTTATGGATATTAGATACGTAAACCCTTTTTATTTCAGGTTTAAATTTGTCCTGATTTTTAGGGTGTTACAATATGGTATCAGAGCTGAAGTTTAAGTGAACTAGGTATGATAGTGAGATACCTAGACTTAAGCTGAGATGAATTAAGTTATGATTCGTGAGATATGGGTAGAAGTATTAAGACGGGATAGTCTTAGAGTCGACGAAAATACGTGAATTAAACACTGTAACGATGGTAACGAGAATTCTCATGTATAGTATGTTCACAATTTCAATTAGCTACTGTCATTATGAATATATTGTTACACAAGCATACTTGTTTCTAAATTGTTACAGTGACTAATGAACGTTAAAGTATGTTTCATGTGTTTGGGTATGTATAACCATTCCTAATGGTTATCTCTTTGTATTAAATTTCAGAACAATGGTGAACACACCGATCAGATCTTCGAATTCTTCGGAAGATAGGGCGGTAATTGATTGGACGTTGGAAAGGCAACCTGAAATGGGTGGAAATCACGAAAGTCCACCGAGACCACCTATATTAGAAGGAGAAGAAAGTCAAACACGAAGGACGACTGCTGGTATCTCTAACCCGGTGACAACCGAGTCTACGATGGAATCTCGCATGATGGAAAATATGATGCGAGTGATGAATATAGCCCTGGCACAACAACAAGAGATGTTCATGAAAGCGTTAAATGACCGAAGTACTGAGTTACGACGATCGGAGACAGGTACTGGAATAGTAACTCCACCTCGTATGCCAATAGTGAATGTTAACAGGAGGGTAGAAAGAGTCTTCTCTTACAAAACGTTTCTGAGTTGCAAACCTCCGGAGTTTGCTGGAGCAGACAATCCGATAGCATGCATGAACTGGCTTAGAGAAATGGAACAAGCTTTTTGAGCTTGTGAATGTGATGAGGAATCAAAGGTCAGGTTCGGTTCCCAATTGTTACGAGACAACGCTTTAACCTGGTGGAATATTGTAACGTCGACCGTAACAGCTCCAGTCTTGGCTGCCATGTGTGGGAGTCGTTTAAGAAAAATATTTTGGAAGAGTATTGTAATGAAAATGAAATGGATAGAATTGAAGAAGAATTTTGAACTCTTAAGAATGGAATTTCTTCTGTTCGGGAGTACACTCGATCATTCATGGAAAAGCTGAATCTGGTGGGGCATGTGGCTCCAACTGAGAAGGAAAAGATTAAAGCCTATTTGAAGGGCTTACCAGCGGACATGATGTCCCGGGTGCGAAATTCTAAAGCCTCGACACTGAGAGAAACAATTGAGGAAGAGAAATTGATAGAGGAAGTGTATGCCAAAGACAAAGAGGATAAAGTTTAGGGGGGAGAGAAACGAAAATGGGAAGGCCGGTTAGAGTCTTCTCAGAAATCTAAATCGTTTGGCAGAAATGTTGCTATGAGTCTCTTCGGGAGCCGAATTGGTGCCCGAAGTGTCGAAATAAGCATTACGGTCCGTGTCGAGTGACCACATCGGAATGCTATAAGTGTGGAAAAAGTGGACATGCTTTGAGTAACTGCCCTATTCAAGGGTCAACATGCTTCGAGTGTAAACAACCAGGTCATTTCCACAGAGATTGCCCAAAGTTTAAGAAGGGTGGAGACCAGGGAAAGAAACCAAATGCTCCCAAGCCGACGGGTGGGGCATTTCACATGACGGCTGACGAAGCCAAAGAATCAAAAGATGTTGTTTTCAGCACATTTCTCGTTAATTCTATTCCCGCACGAATATTATTTATTTGTGGCGCCAATCTATCGTTTGTATCAAAATCGTTCTATCACAAGTTAGCTATGCCTGTCACTACCTTGGAAGATGCCTTAGTAGTCGAGATAGCTAACGGGGGTCAAGTCTTAGTTCGTGAAAGACTTTAGGGTTGTCTGATTTTGATAGGGGAAACGAAATTTCTGATTGACTTGTTGTTGATGGAAATTGGAGGGTTTGATTTAATTGTGGGTATGGATTGGCTGACAATCAACCAGACAGAAATTCTTTGTGCAAAGAAATTAATTCGAATTCCGATGGCTGATAATGATGATGTATTCATCTTTGGGGAAAAGAGAAAAGGGGAAGTTCCGTTAATTTCTGTTGCAAAGGCGCGTAAATGTCTGGTAAAAGGATGTTCATCCTACCTAGCGTATGTTTTAGATGTGAAGGCAGAAAAGAAACAAGTGGAAGACATAAAGGTAGCACGAGAATTCCCAGATGTATTCCCTGATGATCTTCCAGGTCTACCGTCTGAACGATAAGTGGAATTTCGAATTGATCTTGTTCCTGGAGCAGCACTGATCGCGCGTGCGCCATATCGTTTAGCTCCAGCTGAAATGAAAGAGATGATGTCTCAGTTACAAGAGCTGCTTGACAAAGGATTTGTTAGACCAAGTTCTTCACCTTGGGGAGCTCTGGTTTTGTTTGTTAAGAAAAAGGATGACACTATGAGAATGTGCATCGACTATAGGGAGCTGAATAAGGTGACTATTAAGAATAAGTATCCACTTCCAAGGATTGATGATTTATTTGATCAACTCCAAGGTGTGAGATGCTTTTCAAAGATTGATCTGAGGTCGGGATATCATCAAGTGCTAGTAAGGGAGGAAGATGTTCCCAAGACGGCGTTCAGAACAAGATACGGGCATTATGAATTTCTTGTGATGCCATTTGGGTTGACAAATGCTCCTGCCGTGTTCATGGATTTGATGAACAGAGTATGTCGACCATTCTTAGACGAGTCTGTCATTGTATTCATTGATGACATACTTGTTTATTCAAGGAATGAAGTCGATCATGAATACAACCTTCGTGAAGTCTTGGAAGTTCTGAGGAAGGAGAAATTGTACGCAAAATTTTCAAAGTGTGAATTTTGGTTAAAAGAGGTACAATTTCTGGGGCATGTGATTACTTCGGAAGGAGTCAAAGTAGATCCGACGAAGATAGAAGCAATGACGAACTGGGAAATACCGAAAAGCGCATCTGAAATAAGAAGTTTCTTAGGTCTAGCAGGTTACTACCAGAGTTTTATCAAAGACTTCTCAAAGATTGCTTCTGCTTTGACCATGTTGACTCGGAAGAATGTAAAATTTATGGACTGAAAAGCAAGAGTCAGCTTTCAGAACCTTACGTCAGAAGCTGTGTGAAGCTCCTATTCTTGCACTACCAGAAGGAACGGAGGACTTAGTCGTTTATAGTGACGCGTCAAAGATGGGTTTAGGGTGTGTGTTGATGCAACGCGGCAAGGTGATTGCTTACGCATCAAGACAACTCAAAGAACATGAGAAGAATTACCCTACCCATGACTTAGAACTTGCAGCGGTGGTGTTTGCACTGAAATTGTGGCGACATTATCTGTACGGAACAAAGTGCACTCTCTTCACTTATCATAAGAGATTAAAGCATGTCTTTGATCAGAAAGAATTGAACATGAGGCAAAGGCGCTGGCTAGAACTACTTAAAGACTATGACTGTGAATTGCATTACCATCCCGGTAAGGCAAATGTTGTGGCTGATGCTTTAAGTAGAAAGGAATATAGTAGGTACTTGAAACCAACTAACGCTTGGATTGATGTGACATCAAGTTTAATTGAAAGGATAAAAGCGACACAAGCGGAAGCCTTATTAGAAGAAAATCTGAAAGATGAAGTTATGATTAAACAGCGACTTCAACTGACTGAAGATAGTCGTGGGGTCAAACTTTTTTTTTGAACGACAGTAGGAATTTTATTAAAGAACTAACACCAAGTTAAGTACATAAGCACATCCAGCGATCCCCAACACTAGCTACAAAAACCACCAGGATCAAATGTCAAATACTAGCAAAATAAACAGCAGAAGAAATGTTGTAACTAAGCAAACCGTTTGCGAGCAGCAAACTTTTTTTTTCAGCCGGCTGAATGGTTCATCACCCCTCGAACACCTGCAGATTTGCGATCACACAGAAGCTGCGTCTGCTCAAATCTGTCCAGGACTGCAGCAATCCATGTCTCTCCCTCTCGTGACTTCTATGCTCAGCTCACGGCCCATAAGGTCTCGACAGCCAATCTATCCAGTTCATCTCCAATTGTCTATCTCTTTTCATAATCCAATCAAATGATATCAGCTGAAAGTCCAAGAACCTGTTCCAAGGCCGCGTTTGGGTGCCAAAGGTGGGAGGAAATCGGGAGTTAATTCTCGAAGACGCCCACAAGTCTAAATATTTTATACATCCTGGAAGTACTAAGATGTATAGGGATTTGAAGCTACACTATTGGTGGCCAACTATGAAGTTAGATGTGGCACGAGTTGTAGAAAAGTGTGTGACATGTTCGTTAGTGAAAGCTGAACATCAAAGGCCCTACGGAAGTTTGCAATCTTTAGATATTCCGAAATGGAAATGGGATAAGATTACTATGGATTTTGTAAAGAAGTTACCAAGAACGTCAAAGGGTAACGATACCATATGTGTAATCGTGGATCGGTTGACCAAGAGTGCTCACTTCTTGGCAATGAAAGAAGCATCACCAAATGATAAACTCGCCAAGTTATACATTGACGAAGTGGTCTCAAGACATGGTATTCAAGTATCTATAGTTTCTGATCGTGACAGCCAATTTACTTCGAGGTTTTGGCAGTCACTGCAAGAAGAATTGGGTACGAGAGTAAATTTGAGCACTGCTTACCATCCACAAACGGACGGGCAAAGTGAGAGAACCATTCAGACTTTGGAAGATATGCTCAGGTAATGTGTGTTAGACTTTGGAGGTAATTGGGATACGCATTTACCTTTGGTAGAGTTTGCGTATAACAATAGTTATCATTCCAGTATTGGACGAGCACCTTTCGAAGCTTTGTATGGACGAAGATGTAGAACTCCAGTATGTTGGTTGGAAGCTGGAGAAAAACAATTTTCCGGTCCTGAACTTGTTCAACAAACGGCTGATAAAGTGAAAGAGATTCGGAAGCTTATGAAAGCGGTTCAAGATCGACAAAAGAGTTACGCCGATCCAAAAAGAAGGCCGAAAGAGTTCCAAGTTGGGGAGCGTGTAATGCTTAAGGTATCCCCGTGGAAAGGTGTGATAAGGTTTGGTAAACGTGGAAAGTTGAGTCCTCGTTTTCTTGGACCTTTCACCATAACTAAGAAAGTTGGACTTCAAGCATATCAATTGGATCTTCCACCTGAATTGGAATGGATCCATAATACCTTTCATGTGTTGTTATCTTCGAAAATGTTTAGCCGAAGAGAATGATGTAACTCCACTTACTGAAGTAAGAGTGGATGGGAAGAGTCGTTGTGTGGAGGAACCGGAAGTGATTTTAGAAAGATCGGTTAAGAAGCTACGACATAAGGATGTGGTTATGTTGAAAGTACAATGGAAACATCACCGAGGTGCTAATGTGACGTTAGAAGCGATGAAGATTAGATATCCTCATTTATTTACCTAGCTTTGATTTCGGGGACGGAATCATTTTCAAGTTGGGGAGATTTGTAACACCCCGATTTTTATATAAAATGTTACGATTGGTTGTATTGATGAATTGAGTATAATTAATTGATAGATTAATTTTAGAGTTTATCCCCGAGTAAGTTACGTTATTTGTTTTTCGGGGTTATTAAATTAAGAGGTAAGCTTTAATTTTAATATATAAGTTAAAGGGTAAGATTTAGGGGGTGTTTGGAAGTGCTTATATTTTTGACTTATTTGCTTATAGCTTCTCCCCACCGCAAATAAGCTATTTGGAGTGTTTGGATAGAAAAAACCAAAAGTGCTTATTTGCTTCTCCTCACCACAAATAAGTTGTTTTTGATAAGTCATTCCATACCTACTTATTTATTTCTCCTTATTTCCTTATCTATCCAAATTACCTTTTTACCCTTAATTTTAAACAAACACTTTTTAAAAACCGTTTTTCCTCACCACATAAGCAAATAAGCATAAGTAAAAAATATAAGCACTCCCAAACACCCCCTTAATTTTAATTTATAAGTGAAGGGATATGTTTTGCCAATTGAACAATGTGTGGGGTTGGTTTGGTTAAAGTGATGAAACTTAAATTCATCACTACCGCCTCACTTTAATAACAATTAAAGATTGTTATTATAAGTGAAGAAGGACATCACTTTTTGGTCCTTATGTGTACTTCTTTCAGCAGAAACAGAGAGAGAAAGAAGAAGAAGAAATCAGATTTCTAGCAGTAATTTAAGGATACAATTTGGTGAAAACAAATGTATGTTCTTCACATAAATTACTCCTCTTATGTATATAAAGCTTTCTATTGGTTTAGAATTGGGTTATGGTGTTTTCGAAAGATATGGAAAATCTGAGTTTATGAGTCTCTTCTACTAGTAGTCTTAAACATATCTGCAAGTTTATAGAATCAGTCATGGCTTAAAAGTATCATTTTTGGGCTTAATTACGATTTCTGTTGGTTGAGATAAGTGGGTATGTCGCAAGTCGTTGGTTGCGATAAGTGGGTATGTCGCAAGCCGTTGGTTGCGATAAGTGGATATGTGATAACGCCACTTTTTGGCGTTATTTCCGGTTCTCAAACCAATGAGATTGACTTGTGTTCAAGTAAAAAAGGCGAGTATTTTATGGTTTATCGAGTGGAATGTGCAGGTAATCTAAAAGGCGGCAATCATCGAGAAAAGAAGCTAAAAAGAGTCCAAAACGAGTCCCAAACGAAGCCAACGGAAGCCCGAGATCCAAGTCCAAAACCGCGGCACGCACTGTTCCACGCCACCGCGCGGTTTGGCGCGCGGTTTGCAAACCGCGGCACAAACCGCGGCACGGGCTGTTTTGCGATTTTCAGCCTTTTATTCCAACTTTTAGGTCACTTTTCGATACGCAACATACGGCAGACGATCCAGAGCAGTCTCGGGGCGATTTCGGGCGATTTTTCGGAGTCATCGAGGTCACGTTAGAGAGCCGATCCCGAGTACATTCAAGACGGAACGTAGAGACGAACACGAGAGGGAGTTTTCATCACTTGTTATCACGTTTTTCACCTTTCGCATTTGATCATGTTTATCTTCGTTTTTGAATACTTTTCTCCTATGTTTGAATCCACCACCGAAATGAACTAACCGGTTCGTGTTGGGGGTTGGAATGATTCGGTTTTTAAGCATGTAACGAATTGACTCGAACGTTTATCAAGTTTTTTTTCCTTATTAAATGAAGCATGTGGTTTTGTTCTTAATGCTTTTGTGATCTTGGCCAGTTTACAATTGATTTGTTGATTAGTAATTAAGTTCGTGAGAATTAACTACTATATAGAACTAGGAATTGCATGCCTAAAGCCCAAAACGGTGATAGAGATATACCAAGTAAGCTTTAGTCCCATTTAAACCGTTAGGTTGACATCGAGAGATAAAATCTAGCCAATTTAACATAAATCGAGTGCTTAATGTGTTTTGGAATCCAGAAGTGAGATCGAGAGATTGAACTAATCCTTTTCAAAATAAAATCCGTTGTTATTCGAAGGAAAACGACGGTGATCTTAAAAGATTTGGGATTCATTTAGGGGATTAACTGGTAACTATTTGAGTTGATTGGGTGCATGTGTAAAACCTGAGGATTTCCAACCCTCAACTTTTCTCTCTATCGAAGTCTTTAAAGCTGTTCTGTTTGTCTTGTGTTTGTTTGATTTTATTTTCTGCAATTATTTAGTTATAAAACCAATCCTCCAATTTCGACAGTCCAATTAATAGTTCTTATAGTAATTGTGATATTTAGTTCCTAGTTCATTTGGTTCGATACTCGTACTTCCGTACGTTATTACTTGATTCGACACCGTACACTTGCGGTTAGATTTCGCGGGGTGTCAAAACCCCGTGTCAAGTTTTTGGCGCCGTTGCCGGGGAACTAGTTGCAACTAATAGCACTACCATCTATAAGCATTATTAGATTGGACATTTTTTTATTTCATATTTTATTTCATACCTTTAATTTCTGAATTGCTAAGTCTGTTCGTTTTCTTCTCAGGTACTCATGGGCGACGAAGCGAGACGCCCTATGCGGTCGTTCGCCGATCCGAACGTGGCGGCGGCACGCATAGGAATTCAAGCACCAACCACCGCTGCGAATTACTTCGAAATCAAGCTGAGTACCATCGTAATGGTACAACAGAATCAGTTCGGGGGAGCACCGACCGAAGATCCTCACGCTCATCTCCGAGCTTTCGAGCGCATTTGTAGCACCTTCAAGATCAACGGAATGGAGGAGAACGCAATCAAACTGAGGCTGTTCAGTTTTTCATTAAAAGGTCGAGCTGAAATATGGATAGAAGGCCTACCGTCAGATCAAATTACTACTTGGGCACAGTTGAAAGCAGCGTTCCTCCAAAAGTTTTTCCCACCGAGCAGAACCGCCCAACTAATGGCGGAGATCACCCATTTTTCTCAATGGGATCAAGAAACGCTATATGAGGCGTGGGAACGTTACAAGGACATGATCAAGAAGTGTCCTCATCATGGGCTACAAGGCTGGATCATCATCCAGACCTTCTTTAGTGGGCTCCACCCACAATTCAAAAATGATATCACTGCTGCCGCGGGTGGAGCACTAATGGACAAGTCGTATGAGGAAGCGTGCGAGCTGATTGAGAACTTGGCCGAACATAGTTTCTCCACTCCGAGATCAGCGGTAAGACGAGTTGCAAATGTCCAAGAGAGTAACGAGCTGAACGAACTGAAAGCTCAACTGGCCGTCATCACGAATCGACTGAATGGCGTAAACCCTCAAGAACCTGATCAGGTTCAATTTGTGTCAAACTGGAACCAGCCGAGAAACGATCATTTCTCGAATACGTACAATGAGGGGTGGAGAAAACACCCCAATCTTTCATGGAGTCAACCCGACCAGCAACAGCCAGGTAACTTTTCTAACTCTTCTCACTTCTCTAATACTAATAATGTTTACCGTCCTCCAGGTTTCCACCAAAGGAATGAAGGACCATCCGGGGAGAAGAAGCCGGGACTCGAGGACATGATGATGAAGTTCATGTCGAAAATGGACAGCACAGTCGAGGGATTAGCAAGCACAATCAATACTGTCAAGGCGGCTACCGAGCAAAACACCGCCGCCATCAAGATCCTCGAGAGGCAAGTGGGGCAGATTTCCGAGACCCTACAAAACCGAGCCCCCGGGAAACTTCCGAGTCAACCCGAAAGACAAAACCAGGAGCATTGCAATGCCATCTACCTCAGAAGTGGAAAGGAGTTGACCAGAGGAAGATGTGATTGATCGAGAGAAGCCGAAGGAAAAAGTGACACCACCAGCCAAGCCGGAAGTTCCAAACGTGCCTTACCCGAGCAGATTGAAAGCGCAAAAGGATGATGTCAATTTTTCAAAATTTCTTGATGTTTTCAAAAAGCTAACTATCAACATCCCTTTTGCAGATGCACTTACACAAGTGCCCTCTTACGCTATGTTCATGAAGGAGATTATATCGAAGAAGAGGACACTTGATCACCAGGCCACCGTTGCACTCACTGAAGAGTGCAGCGCGATAATCCGAAGCAAGCTTCCCCTTAAGCTTAAAGATCCAGGGAGTTTTTCAATCCCTATTCAAATTGGGAAGTTTAATGTTGATAGAGTACTGTGTGATCTAGGAGCAAGTATTAATTTGATGCATCTTTCTGTTTTCAGAAACTCGGAATGGGAGAGGTGAGCCCAACTTATATGACGCTGAAACTTGCGGATCGATCGATCGTATACCCATACGGAGTGGTGGAGGATGTGCTGATCAAGGTCGGAAAGTTCTACTTCCCGGTAGACTTTGTGGTTTTGGACATCGATGAAGACACAGAAGTCCCGCTGATTTTGGGGAGATCATTCTTAGCCACGAGCCGAGCCGTGATTGACATGGAAGAAGGCAAGATCACCTTCCGAGTCGGCGGCCAAAGCGAAATTTTCAAGATGTTCGAGAAGACGAGAGGTCAAGAGGGAGAGGCATCCGGATCCGGTCATGGAAGACCAAGTGTGAGAGAATCCGCGAAGAATCGCATGTGGGCGAGCCAACTCCGCGGATACTGAGCCAAGCTGAAACCACATAGTCGTGCCACGACTTTAAATGCGGCGCTGGGTGGGAGGCAACCCACCAAGGTTTGTTTTCCTTTATTAATTGCTTATTTTGAGTGCGTTTCTTATTCCCGAAAAACCATAAAAATCAAAAAAGCAAAAAAAGCGAAAAGCGAACAGGGACATACGCGACTTGCCACGCGGTTTGCAAACCGCGCAGCAAGCCGCGGGGCACTCTGTTGGTTTTCTGAGACAGAGAGTTACGCGGTTTGCCACGCGACTTGCAAGTCGCGGGCTAAACCGTGGGAGTCCCCTGTTGGCTCTCGTTCGTTTTTCGTGCAAATCTTTATTCCGTATCTGCTTTGTGTGTTTCTGTTTTCGTTGCTTCCTTTCGTCTTTTGTGTGTTTTCTTTCTTTTGTCTTGCTTTCTATCCCCATCTCCGTTGATTGGTGCTCGGATTTTTCAAAATCCATTCTTTCGTACGGGCAAAACAGGTATGTTCTAATCATTTCTCTGCTAAAAGAGTGGTGTTTGATGTGCTGTTCTATTTAATTGCACGAGATGCAACAAACCTAAGTTTCACTTAGGTTTGGGGTGTCTCAATTTTGAACCATCTACACACTCACATTAGACCCTGTGCAAACCTCGGTTTTACCGAGGTTTGGGGTTGGCTTTTATTTGGCAAACCTAGGCCACGACCTAGGTTTCGGGTGCCTATTTTTGGAAACTTTGGGTAGTCTTTTTATGTTATGCTATATGATGCCATGCCTACTCTTCTTAATAACTGCACAATGACTGTGTCGCTTCACCTACGATTTTGCCTGCACATTGGGGACAATGTGTGGGTAAGGGTTGGGGTTGCCCAATCGGGCCCAAGTTATGCACGTAGATTTCCTGCACTTCTGAGTGTTTAGATCACAATAGCTAAAATTTTTTGTTTTGAATGATTGAGACCGACCATTGTGGGAAGAACTTTATGATAGTGACGTGACCGTTAGGGAAGGACCGGGAAAGGACATGACTAGGGACATTAGTGGAGACCACCCGATGGTGAGATTTTGAGCCTAAACGACGTTCTTCATTTCGAGGGATTCATACAATAAATTCATATACACTTTTTCGAATTCCTTGTCGTGAATGTAGAATGATCTCACTACATTATTGCGTTGAGTAGCAAAGACGAACATCAGAATATTAGGTAAGGGTATAATAGACCATATCGTGTGGACCTTAAGATATGATTCCAGGCATTGTGTGTTTTATTTAACCTGTTTTTAGCTATCGTACCTTTTACCCTTATGCGTGTACCCGTAACCCCTTTGCAGCCAAACACTCACCTTTTTGTTTCTAAACCCATCATTAAACCCTTAGCCATAAGCCTTAGCCAACCCAATCCAAAAGTGTGTCAATCGGAAGCGGTAATGAACTAATATAGATAGAGCAGAAAAGAGAAAATTCCGGCCAGTCATGAGAATAAAACGGGTCAATGTAACCCGAGAAGTAGAAAAGAGGACCAATGAAGTCCCCAAAAAAAAATTAAAAAATAAATAAAAATATATATATATATATATATATATATTAAATAAACACAGTTATTTAGATATTATCTAGAGCTGAAAAATAAGAGAGTCAAAGCGACTCCAATAGTGACGAAAATGGCCAAATAATATAGCACAAAGCTATAGAGTTCGGAGCAGCCAACAATTGACACACCAAGGATGTTTGAACCATTTTACCCGTCGTGTCTCAACCATAGCCTTAGCCCCATTACAACCCGTGTAAAGACCTGGATGATCTTTTGGAAAATGCGATTACGGTTTACGACTGCCTTTACCGATATTCCTTGTCTTGCTATTTAATGTCCTTCCGAGACCAAACTGTTGGACACTTGTGCGTCTTTCAATAGAGTTGTCATGAAATTTGAGTATTATTGTACATAACCCCCGTAAACATGACAACACGAGCGATAACCTAGGTTCGAGTGCAAAGAGAGTATCCCGTGAGGTAAGGTCGAGGCGAAATGTTTTCCCTAGCATGTCTGGACTTAGTCTAACCTTAATGTAATCGGAACAGTCACGAATTCAACCCCCAATAGAAGGTCATAGATCAGACAAAGTAAAGAATGAGGCGAGAGTGAGATAGACACTCACGGGTGTGGGAAATCACCAATGCATCACTTGGTACCGATTGGGAATTGTGCAGTCATTATTATTTCACCGAGATGTGCTTTTATTCTATTTTGTCGCTAATTTGCTTGGGGACAAGCAACGCTCGGTTTGGGGTTGTTGATAACGCCACTTTTTGGCGTTATTTTCGGTTCTCAAACCAATGAGATTGGCTTGTGTTCAAGTAAAAAAGGCGAGTATTTTATGGTTTATTGAGTGGAATGTGCAGGTAATCTAAAAGGCGGCAATCATCGAGAAAAGAAGCTAAAAAGAGTCCAAAACGAGTCCCAAACGAAGCCAACGGAAGCCCGAGATCCAAGTCCAAAACCGCGGCACGCAATGTTCCACGCCACCGCGCGGTTTGGCGCGCTGTTTGCAAACCGCGGCACAAACCGCGACACGGGCTGTTTTGCGATTTTCAGCCTTTTATTCCAACTTTTAGGTCACTTTTCGATACGCAACATACGGCAGACGATCCAGAGCAGTCTCGGGGCGATTTCGGGCGATTTTTCGGAGTCATCGAGGTCACGTTAGAGAGCCGATCCCGAGTACATTCAAGACGGAACGTAGAGACGAACACGAGAGGGAGTTTTCATCACTTGTTATCACGTTTTTCACCTTTCGCATTTGATCATGTTTATCTTTGTTTTTGAATACTTTTCTTCTATGTTTGAATCCACCACCGACATGAACTAACCGGTTCGTGTTGGGGGTTGGAATGATTCGGTTTTTAAGCATGTAACGAATTGACTCGAACGTTTATCAAGTTTTTTTTCCTTATTAAATGAAGCATGTGGTTTTGTTCTTAATGCTTTTGTGATCTTGGCCAGTTTACAATTGATTTGTTGATTAGTAATTAAGTTCGTGAGAATTAACTACTATATAGAACTAGGAATTGCATGCCTAAAGCCCAAAACGGTGATAGAGATATACCAAGTAAGCTTTAGTCCCATTTAAACCGTTAGGTTGACATCGAGAGATAAAATCTAGCCAATTTAACATAAATCGAGTGCTTAATGTGTTTTGGAATCCAGAAGTGAGATCGAGAGATTGAACTAATCCTTTTCAAAATAAAATCCGTTGTTATTCGAAGGAAAACGACGGTGATCTTAAAAGATTTGGGATTCATTTAGGGGATTAACTGGTAACTGTTTGAGTTGATTGGGTGCATGTGTAAAACCTGAGGATTTCCAACCCTCAACTTTTCTCTCTATCGAAGTCTTTAAAGCTGTTCTGTTTGTCTTGTCTTGTGTTTGTTTGATTTTATTTTCTGCAATTATTTAGTTATAAAACCAATCCTCCAATTTCGACAGTCCAATTAATAGTTTTTATAGTAATTGTGATATTTAGTTCCTAGTTTCTTTGGTTCGATACTCGTACTTCCGTACGTTATTACTTGATTCGACACCGTACACTTGCGGTTAGATTTCGCGGGGTGTCAAAACCCCGTGTCAATATGTCGCAAGCAGTTAGTTGCGATAAGACAGGTGATATGAGTAGTTGGTTGCGATAAGTGTGCTTGTCTCAAGCTCTGGGTTGCGACAAGTAGCTTTGAGGCTTCTTTGAGTTGAGATAAGTCAGGATGTCGCAAGTAGTTAGTTGCGACAAATATGATTGTCGCAAGCGGTGGATTGCAACAAGTGTTGTCGCAAATAGTGGGTTGCGACAAGTGAAGATGCATTTCCTTTGGGTTGCGATAAGTGATGGGATTTTTGAGTTATTTAGGATTCTTAGTCTTTTAAGAGTCCTATTCAGTAGATTGATACAAGTACAATATGTATTTGGTTATTTCAGACTTTGTGGAGTTTGGTGGCGGAAATCCTTACAATATTAAGAAGTGAAGTAAGAGTGACGTTGTTGCTACCATGTGAGTTCATTCTTACCTTACCTTTTAAAAATGTATTTAAATTATGGTATGGTACATTTTATGATGGGATGTTTCCTGGATAAATTTTGATGAATATTTGTACGAAATAAGATTGTTTATCTTTGAATTAATGGTTTTGCTTAAATTCATTCACGTTATTTAAAAATGATTTATATTAAGCAATAACCTTCATGAGTACGAATATGTGTAATGGATCCATAGGCACTAGTATTATATGAACACGTGGAATAGGCGTGGACTAATCGTAATTCCCGTGTGTTTGATAAACGTGGAATAGGCGTGGACTAATCGTAATTCATGTTTAGGTGAAATGAGAAATAGGCGTGGACTAATCGTAATTCCCATTTCATATTGAGATGTGAAATCATGGGATAGGCGTGGATTAATCGTAATGTTCGATTTCTATAGGAAGGAAAGAGATAGGCATGGCTTAATTGTAATCTCTACTTCCTTTCCAAGAAATAGGCATGGACTAATTGTAATTTCTTGGATATGAGCAATAATCTAGAATCCGTGGAGATTCGTAGTGGACTCATAAACATGATGTCATGACTGACTCAGTGTTTGTCATATTCATGGAAACAGGTATGATCCCGTCATCGCAAGATGTTTATACGTATGGTAAGAATGATGGTAAACCAGGTTTATTATGCCTTGTTTACATTGATTACTAAAAGTATTATTTTAAAACTGGATGTTCTCACTAGGCGTTAGCCTAATCGTTTCAAATTAAATTTTATTACCAGGTACGAGCTTAGGGAAGTAACGGGATGAGTGGAGAGTATATGGTGGTGACAAGTTTTGATGTAAATATCTTTTGAAGATCCGATAGTCTTTTGGAGATCCTTTAGACAACTCAGATAATCTTGAATCATGTATGAATAGTTTAGATTAATAAGTTGTTATTTAGTGATCCTTTGATGTAATCTGAATTTGGCACTATTTCCACTCATTATGAATGAATATGTTATGGATATTAGATACGTAAACCCTTTTTATTTCAGGTTTAAATTTGCCCTGATTTTTAGGGTGTTACAGAAAACAACGTAAAATCGAAGTTACAGAGACTGATCATATAGATACTTACCAAAGAGCTTCTGCATGAGCACGGTTGAAGGAAGCCCGAAAGAAATCTGAGACATAAAAGCCCAAAAACGCTCGATCGAAAGCAAAAAACAATAGATAATATGAGGATCTAGAAATGGATAAGCGAGGGATGCATCAAAATCTTGAAGAAATCATATGAGGAGAAGGGAACCCAGATATAATTTTAGGGCAAAAAAAGGGGTAGGGTGAAAAAGGAAACATATGATAATTAGGTGTTTGATTGTCTGAATTGATTTATACAAACGAGGAAAGAAAGAGAAAGAGATGCAATGAATCCACCCTAAATGCTTTGTTTGTGTTTAATGTTTCTTCCTAGAAGGTTTCATCTTCCCCAATTGAATTTGGTGTTCATCATGTTGTTCTTGATGATTTATTTGTGGAAGATGAATATTCAAGAAAAAAATATAATTGGTATAACACATTTAGGGGTGTTTGGGAGTGCTTATATTTTTAACTTATGCTTATTTGCTTATGTGGTGAGGAAAAGCAGTTTTTAAAAAGTGTTTGTTAAAAATTGAGGGTAAAAAGGTAATTTGGATAGATAAGGAAATAAGGAGAAGGAAATAAGTAGGTATGGATTGACTTATCAAAAACAACTTATTTGTGGTGAGGAGAAACAAATAAGCACTTTTGATTTTTTCTATCCAAACACTCCAAACTGCTTATTTGCGGTGGGGAGAAGCTATAAGCAAATAAGTCAAAAATATAAGCACTCCCAAACACCCCCTTAGTCCCTACAGTTATTATAGAAAAATAAAGTAAAAGTTAAAAAGACTAAAATACCCTTCATCTAACGAGATTTTTTTTAAAGGCTGTTAGACTCAGGGACCAAATCCAGACCGAAATGCATATTGTAGTGGCTAAACTGTAATTTTTAAATTGTAGGGACCAAATGTGTTATAATCACTATATGGACCAAAAGTGTAGTTTACTCAAAATATAATTCACTCTTTTAGTGATTAAAGGGAGGGACCAAATCCTAAGAATGAAGGTTGAAGGATGGATCAAATTTGTTATAAGTTAGTTTGAGGGACCAAATGTGTTATAAAATGAAAAAAGTAGTTGGAGTGCCCGAATTCATTATCAAAATAAAATTTGAAAGAAAGGAGGGTAAATAGACAAACTTGCCCCTCACTAACGGAAACTTAACTGAAAAAGTTAGTAGGAGTGACCATATATGTTATAAAATTGAAACTAAATGGACGTCCCTAATTAATAATATATTTCAGGGACCTTACTCGTTAATTTATGTAAATCACATGAACCAAATTTTGATGTAACTAATGTTAAAACATTGCTTTGTAATAGTCAGCTAATAAATATGTAATTTAATTATTTATAATTTCTTCTTAGGGAAATTAATTAAAATACCCTAAGTTTGACCATGTGTTACCAAAATACCACAAATCTCTCCCACTTTGCAAAAATACCCTAAAAATCCGCGATGGGAGCCCGCGATCGCGGGCCAGGGACCTTTTTGACACTTTTTTAAACTTGCAGGGACCATTTTTGAAAAATGAAATCCTGCGATCGCGAAGGAATCCCGCGATGGGATTATTTTTGTGACTTTTCAATTGCAAAGGACCATTTTTGAAAAATTACAGGGACCATTTATGAAAATTTTGGTATTTTTGACACTGTTCACCCCGCTTTCGTCCATTTTTACGAATTTAAAATGAAATGTTACACTTTCAACCCCTATACTTATTTACTAAATTTACTTTATACCTTTTACTTTCATTATTTTAATTTTACATTTAACACATATAATAGTTTATTAACTAAAATACGTTAAAAAATACGTTTTAATTTTAACAAATTACACCATTATAATCGTCTCTTCGATACGTTCGAAATGAGCCCAATCTTGAATTTTTTTGGATTTATATATTTTAATATATATCATATACAGTTATACACTACATAAAAAAAGTTATATTTAAAATTTATACCCTTATAGTTAATTATTTAATTTGTGGTTTTTAATGTATTGTTTCCTTTCCATTTTAATGTTTTTAATATAGAAATTCACTTAAGTTATTTAACAAGGAAATTAATTAACAACATCATATAAAAATTATTGCAAATCATCTTCCCAACCGAAACGGATACAGTGCATGTAAACAAATAAATCTATTACTGGAAGGCGTCCTGGAGTCCTGTGATGAAGTTAACCTTTTCCTTGATCACGTCCTCCATTCCTATGTAGTCCGATTCGAGTTCTTCTAGTTCCTCTTCAGCTTCCTTAATTTCTCGTTGCAGGTGCCGAACGTGAGCCCTAGTCATGGCCAGTTCTCGTTTCTTTTCCGCTAGATACTCCATTTTCCCCTGCTGAATCCCCCTGTTATGGTTCCACTTACTCTTTACCTTTTCGATATCGGCGTTCGCCTCATCAATGGGTTTTTGCACTGCGGGAGTAATTCGTTGACTTTGTCGAAGACCCATCGGCATAAAATCATACATTGGTGGGGTTCTCATGCCATTATCGAAGTAGTAATTGTCGGATGCCATCTCCCAGTCTGCTTCCTCCTCAGGCGTAAATGGAAAATCGGCTGCAGTTCGCCCACAGTTTGTCCACTCCTCGTCTGTTTCCGGTACCTTCCAGGTACTCCGACGAGCTCCGTCGTTCAGTGGTTGGTAGGCTCCCGAACGTGAAGTTCCAGCCACATTCGCCGACCTGTTCCCCCTTGATCTTGAACCTCCATCCATTGTGTTAAAAAAAGCGAGAGTGTGTTTGTATAAAAGATAGATAGGAAGTTGTGAATTACTACTTCATCATGCCATCTACTTATAGCCGTGAAAATGTATGTTCTTCATCAGATATGGTCAAAGATTTCGTCTGAAAAAGTTGCCTGCATGATTCGTCTGAATAGTTCACTGCAAGATTCGTTTGAAAAGAGCCTGTAAGATTCCACTGAAAAAGTAACTGCAATATTCGTCTGCTCTTGAATAAAGGTCTTTCATTAGGCAGAAAATTAGTCTTTAAGTAGTCAAACATAGCTAATTAATGAGAATTTAGATCAGATTTATATGGTACTATCAAATGCAAGTTTCTATAATATAGATATTGTTCTACATTACATGATACCAATTTTTGCATCATATGAATCACTTCCAGACAACAAGAACCAATACCCAATAATCAAGAAATAAATGCTTGTTCATCCAATAATCTTTGTATTAGGATTATCGCAAGTTTCATAAACCTACTTACTAGGTGTTGGAAATATGGGTTTTACTAAACTTTGGACGCATTTAAATTTATATATATGTGTTATATATAACTAACTTTTAGTAGGTTTATGTTCTTCTATATGAGATCTTCGAAATGATATATAATGCGTCCAAAATAGAGTATGTGTGAAAGAGATATCGATACTTAAAGTTGAGTAAATGGATGAAATTAGCAAAAACCAAATGAAGTAAACAGTAAGTCAATCACAATACTTTAACAAAATAAGTTAATACTAAAAATAACAATTATTTAATGTTACATAAACAACCTAACGTGGCCCTATTTGACAATGTTCATAAATGGACTCCGCCATATGTATGCGGAAATCTTTGGCAACAACCTCAGCCTCGTCAGGGTGTACCCATACCTCATTTTTATTTATCAACATTTGGACATTACGGCATACCCAGACACCGCAATCTGCAGTTATCCCGGCCTGCTGGGGTGCATTCTTGGCGAACTTATAGTGAAAGACACCTGTCATTTCACGACGTCTAACATCCTTGACCTGGCAAAAGAAGTCATATAGCACAACTTTAAACTTTGTCATTTTCTCTTCCAATTGTTGTCTGAAGAGATTGGCACTGTCGCTATCATATATGGTCAAGGTCATAGCGTCAAGTTCAAACACTCCAAGCAGCCAATGTTGGGGATTAATGCATATTGGGATGTACACCTGAAATATTACAATATTAGACAACTTAGTTAGCAACAAAACAAGTTAAATAAAATAAGAGTAAAACGATTTACATACCACATCGAGGAGAGCCCAAGAGGTCCCTTCCACGCCATTGCATGAATTAACCACGGAGGCGGGACCTAGATGCTCAATCAACAAGTAATGAAAGAACATACTGAACATCATGGTCCACCTCGTGTCTGTTCCACGATGTCTTTGCAACAGCGAGACCCAACAATCGATGTGCTATACATAAAAAATAGATGGTTAGACATGTAAAATAAATATATTTGATTATATGACTATAATTAAACTTCATACTAACCACATCCAGTAAGTCAGACTCCAAAGGGTCAACGGCCAGCAATACATTGAAAAACGAGGGGTGATTTCCAAGTTCAAGTGAGGGATGAAGATCAAGGGGGGAGGCGACCAGTCCGGCACATCCTCAATATTTCTGATGCCGGTTGAGTGAAGACACCTTTCCCTTTTTCTTTCCTCCCTTCTTTCCCCCCGCTTTCTTTCTTTGTTTTTTAGCGGCCGATGGTGTCGTAGATCCTTGTTGGCCAAACGGGTGACGAAACCATTGTGAAATTTTATGTGACCGCTTTTGAGGGAGCGGGGTCACCTGTGGTGGTGGATCTACAACATCCATCGAGTCATCGTCAGGCTCCGAGAAGTGCTCCGAGAAGTGATCCTCGATAATAGGAGACCCCGTCTGAAAATTACGTTACTCAATGTTTTAAGTACAATTTAGGAAATGTTCACAATTAAACCAGAACTACCAAAATAACTTACAGTATGCATTTTCGGCCTGTAATAGTCATCGGCCGAACCGCCAAAGATGTTTGTGATTGTTGTGGTGGCGAACGACGGCATGTGCTGTGCCCCCGACATCCCGGCCTGCGTGACATTGATCATTAAAATAGTTACAAAATTAGGATTATCGATATATAACTATAATGGTTACTCAGTGTCACTAACACTCTCCGGGATAGTAGAATATGATGTGGTGGCGAACGGCGGCGGCATCTGCGAGGTGTATGCCCCCGACATCCCAGCCTGCGTGACATTGATCATTAAAATAGTTACAAAATTAGGAACAAACATATAACTATAATGGTTACTCAGTGTCACTTACACTCTCCGGGATAGTAGAATAGGATGTGGTTACAAAGCCAGGCACGACAACTCGAAGGGTCCTCCACTGTGCAACCCGACTCTACCACATGCATAAACATTTAAAACATGCTTTAATACTTACTCGAGGATAATCCTCCTTCCACTTGTAAAATAACACTTTTCATGCATGAGAAAACATAAGGTCATGATGATCAAGTAAACTCATTTTCAGTCATATCAATTCTTCGCAATTCATTTTAAAAGATAGAAGTAATGCATAAGGGAACTCACCTGATGTTCGGCTAAACAATACACTACTCGAAGTTCACTTAATCTCCAAACGATCACCTGAATTTGGGGTTAACAAAGGAGGTATTAGACTCCCCAAATATACTTTAAAACATCCCCCATAGCGTCCTAAGACAATCCCCTAAACCAAGCCTCGAACCCAAGCCCGAACGACCAACGAAGCAGAAAACGAGAATCGCCCAACAGGGACTTACGCGGTTTGCCACGCGGTTTGCAAACCGCGTGAAAAGCCGCATATCCCTCTGGTCGAGCATTCTCAGTTCTGCTCACCAGGGTCAGCTCGTAAAACCCCTTAAATCCTCCAAAACTGATTCTAACAGATTGGTAACTTCCCACAACAAACTCTAAAAACATATATACATTAAGGAGATAATTCCCAATACTTAAACCCATCAATTCCTCATTCAAATCATCATGTAAAACTCTTTTGAAACACAAATCCCCTTTTTAAAATGAACCAAACTTAAGAATCTCCATTGGAAGGGTGGAATATCACCAAGAGTACACAAACACCTCAAGGGATTTATTCAACACCCTTCTAATTGGTTTTACCTCCAAGACACTTAAAGAAGAAGAAGATTGCAACAGATTCATACATCAAAACCCCAACTTCCAAGACAAAACTAAGAGATTAAGATGGATGTATACCTTAGCAGCCAATTCCTTCAATCTCTATCTCAATCACTTTCCCAAACCTTCAATGGTGGAACCTTGAGCTCCTTCTCCTCTCTTCAATTCCTCCAGCCGACATATGAGGAACAAATAGGGTTTTAGGAGGTTTTTATCTAGTTCAGCTTTTCCTTTTTACCATCTAGCCACAGAACTTTGAGATTTTTGCAAAAGAGCCCCAAAATTTCTTATTTATGCACTTAAGCCACAAGAGTTGAAATATGGGGTGTTACATCACCTCCCCCTTAACAGGATTCCGTCCCCGGAATCTCATCACTGAAAAGGTGCGGGTACCTTGCTCTCATATCGGACTCAGTTTCCCATGTCGCCTCACTCCCCTTGTGGAAACGCCACAACACCTTCACTAGGCTAATCTCTTTGTTCCTTGTTCTCCGAACCTTACGGTCGGTGATAGCTTCGGGCTCCTCCACAAAGTTCAATTTCTCATCAATCTGGACTTCGTGCAGGGGTATAGCCATATCGGCTTCCGCTAAGCATTTCCTCAGATTCGACACGTGAAAGGTGTTATGAATCCTTTGCAGTTCCACAGGCAATTCCAACTTATAAGCTACTTCTTCGATGCGCTCAATGATCTTGAACGGTCCTACGTAGCGAGGGCTCAACTTTCCCTTCTTCCCGAATCTGATTACCCCTTTCCAAGGGGATACTTTCAGCATCACCTTATCCCCAACCTGGAACTCGATATCCTTACGCCTCTTGTCGGCATAACTCTTTTGTCGGTCGCGAGCAACTTTCAGCCTTTCTCTCACCTGGTCGATTTTATCAGCAGTCAACTGTACTATTTCAGGTCCAGCCAGTTGTTTCTCTCCGACTTCGTTCCAACAAAGAGGTGTCCGACACTTCCTACCGTAGAGTATCTCATAAGGTGCAACCTTTATGCTTGCGTGGTAACTGTTGTTATACGCAAACTCAATCAACGGTAAGTGGTTCTCCCATGAACCCTGAAAATCTAACGCGCAAGCTCTCAACATGTCTTCCAGGGTCTGGATGGTTCGCTCGCTCTGGCCATCAGTTTGAGGATGGTATGCGGTGCTCATCTTGATTTGAGACCCCATTTCTCGCTGAAAGCTTCTCCAAAAAGTCGACGTAAATCGACTATCACGATCCGAGACTATTGACGACGGCACCCCATGACGGGTCACTATCTCGTCAATGTACAACTTTGCCAACTTCTCCATCGGGTAGGATTCCTTTATCGGAAGGAAGTGCGCCGATTTGGTGAGTCGATCTACAATCACCCAAATGGCATCGAAACCCTTTGGAGTTCTAGGCAGTTTTGTCACGAAATCCATCGCAATTTGATCCCACTTCCATACCGGAATATCCAAGGGTTGGAGTTTTCCGGACGGTCGTTGGTGCTCTACTTTCACCCGCAGACAAGTATCACACCTTTCAACGAAATAAGCTATATCCTTCTTCATACCCGGCCACCAATAGTCTTGTCGCAAATCGCCAAACATCTTGTTCGTCCCTGGATGGATGGAGTACTTTGACTTGTGAGCCTCCTCTAGTATCAACTTCCGCACATTCCCCAACTTCGGAACCCATATTCTACCCTTGAGGCATTTCAGTCCTCGGCTATCTTCTACTAGGGAGTCCACATTCCCCACCATCCGCTCTTTCTTGAGATTCTCAACCGCGGACGCTTCCACTTGCCATTTCCTTATTTCACCCAGCAGATTAAACGTGACTTCAGCCCTCAAGGCTATGATCTTCGAAGGTTCACCCCTTTCCTTACGGCTCAAGGCGTCAGCCACTACATTAGCTTTCCCGGGATGGTATTCAATCTCACAGTCGTAATCTGATAACAATTCCATCCACCGGCGTTGTCTCATGTTCAACTCCTTCTGATCGAAGATGTGACGAAGGCTTTTGTGATCGGTGAAGATCTTACACTTCGTCCCATACAAATAATGCCTCCAAATCTTTAAGGCGAAAACGACGGCCGCCAACTCTAAATCGTGTGTGGGGTATCGCTTCTCATGCTCCTTCAATTGACGGGACGCATAAGCGATCACTTTACCACGCTGCATCAAGACACACCCCAAGCCCAATTTAGAGGTGTCGCTGTACACTACAAAGTCTTCCGTTCCCTCGGGTAAGGTTAGAATTGGAGCCTCACTCAACATTTCCTTTAACTTCTGGAAAGCTTCTTCTTGCCCTTCGGTCCAATTGAACTTGACGTTCTTCTTGGTCAAAGAAGTCAACGGAGTGGCAACCTTCGAGAAGTCTTTGATGAACTTCCGGTAATACCCCGCTAACCCAAGGAAACTACGGACTTCGGACGGCGTTCTAGGCGCTTCCCAGTTCTTAATAGCTTCTACTTTTGCCGGGTCAACCTTGATTCCACTCTGGGTCACTACATGCCCCAAAAACTGCACCTCTCGAAGCCAAAATTCGCATTTCGAAAATTTGGCATAAAGTTTCTCCCGCTTCAACAATTCCAACACCGCCCTCAAATGCTCCCTATGCTCTTCCTCCGACTTCGAATAGACGAGGATGTCGTCTATGGAGACGATCACGAATTTATCTAAATAGGGTTGACATACCCTATTCATCAAATCCATAAACGCGGCGGGAGCATTCGTTAATCCGAACGGCATTACTAAAAATCCGTAATGCCCGTATCGGGTTCGGAAAGCTGTCTTTGGAATATCTTCTCCTCGTACCTTGAGTTGATGGTATCCCGATCTCAGATCTACCTTTGAAAAGTAGCTAGCCCCTTGCAACTGATCGAACAAGTCGTCAATCCTGGGAAGGGGATACTTGTTCTTGACAGTGACTTTGTTGAGTTCGCGATAATCGATGCACATCCTCATAGTCCCATTCTTCTTCTTCTTCACAAAGAGCACCGACGCACCCCACGGCGAGGTACTCGGTCTCACGAACCCCTTGTCTAGCAACTCTTGGAGTTGAGTCATCATCTCCTTCATTTCGGAAGGTGCCAACCGATATGGTGCACGAGCTATTGGCGTGGCTCCTGGCACCAAGTCGATTCGGAACTCAATCTGGCGATCCGGTGGTAGATCGCACAAATCATCCGGAAATACCTCCGGGTATTCCCCCACTACCGGTACATCACCTACCCCGCGCTTTTCTTTCTTTGCATCCACCACATAGGCTAGAAAACTCTGACATCCCTTCCTTAAACATTTAGTAGCCTTAATCAAGGAAATAAGACTAGACTTCCTATCCCGACGGTTCCCATAAATCACTACCATTCCCTTATCTGGCAGTTGCACACGGATCAACTTCTTGTTGCAGACGATGGTAGCATTATTTTTCGCTAACCAATCCATCCCCAACACTACATCAAACTCTCCCATCGGCATAGGGTACAAACGAATCGGTATTAAACTCCCCTCTATGTCTATACAACATCCCTCCACCACACTACTGACAAGTACTACACTATCATCGGCGGTCTCCACTTCTAAAATACTACCCAAACGCTTAGGCCTCACCCCCAAACGTTTCACGAAAACAGGAGATACAAAGGAGCGATTCGCCCCCGAATCAAATAACACACTGGCACAAAGAGAGTTCACCAAAAAGGTACCTATCACGACATCCGGAGTTTCCTCCGCCTCATCTGCTGTCATACGAAATGCACGTCCCTTCGCGCGTGCCGGTTCTTCCTTTTTCTCAACTCCTTGCACCCCTTGACGATTCCCGTACTGACCCGGTCCTCCTCTCCTAAGCATGGGACAGTCATACCGCTTATGGTCCATCGACCCACACTGGAAACAACCCTGCTTCTGCGGGCAATCCCTTGACATATGCCCCGGCAGCCCACAATGAAAACACTTCCCCGAGTCCGCCTTACACTCTCCTCTATGCATCCGATGACACTTCCCACACGGCTTGTTACCAAATCCCCGATTTCCACGCGGCTCCGGCCTTGAAACTTTCCCCTTTCGAGCATCATTTCCCGGTCCATCCCATTTTCTCTTCTCCCTGGCCCTCTCCGATTGCTGACGATCTTTTTCCTTTTCTACCAACTCGGCCGCATTTATAGCCGCTTGGAAAGTGTTAGGATTTCTTGCCATTACCAACTCTCGCACGCTACTCTTCAATCCATAGAGATACCTCTCTACTCGGCGCTCCTCGGTTGGGACATACGTTTCCGCAAAACGAGCTTTCTCAATAAACTTGGAAGTGTACTCCCTCACGGTCATGTCTCCTTGTGCTAAGTTCAAAAACTCCTCTTCCAATTTCTTAATTGCCGCTAGAGGGAAAAACTGAGCCTTGAACCTCCTCACAAATTCTCCCCATCTCATAGTCTTAGCCACCGACGATCCCAATCCCCCAGTCTCAGCATCCCACCAAAAGATGGCCTCCGACTTCAACATAGATAGGGCATAGATCACCTTATCCTCTTCGGCACACTTACAAATGTCGAACACCAATTCCATTTCTCGAATCCACCTGATGGCCAACACCGGGTCGCATTCTCCTTGGAAGGTAGGAGGTTTGCAGGATGTGAATACTTTGTGGCTGCATCCTCTAGCTGCCGACTCATTCGCCACTAGCGTCGTGGATTGCTTGTGGCTACCAACTTCTGTCGGAGGCGGGCTAGACAATTCGGTGGCCGCTTTACTTCCACTGTTCTCCTTACTCCCCGACGCCGAAACATCATGATGATTCATCCATCGGTCCAACTTTTCCTGTAACTTCACCATTTCGGTGGCGAAGGCCTCTTGAGTCACAAAGGCATGATTCCCCGTTGCCGAGCCCTCTCGGTGAGATCTTTCCCGATCGGACGGGGCCTCAACACTTTTAGTTCGGCGAACAGCCGGAGTTTTCTTCTTTGGACGAGCACCTTCCACATTGGTAGTAGCCTTACGTGGAATGGTCTCACGTCCCCTTCCACGACCTCTTCCTCTACCCCGGGCAGTCGGCGCCCTTGGAGGGACCACAGGTTCGTCCACTTGAACCTCCTCAGACGTGGCCATTCTTACACTGGGTACCGACCTGCTCCTTGACGCTCTTCCAGTCATGACGAAACTGATACAAAACACATAAACAAACGTTTAATACCATTTCCACCCCCACGAGGTAATTTAAGCACCCTCACGTGCCTGTAAATTCGAAATTATATTGGCCAGGTATAATTCCCAATTTACCTCACATGATGATCCTCGACACCCCATTCCACTCAATCCTCTTAGGTCTCCTCCTATGGTCATCCTATATCTCGGTTGTGTTCCTACCCCAAAGTTTAAGTCTAGGCCCATCCGGTCACCTAAATCCCTTAAACTATGGCTCTGATACCAATTGTAACAACCCAAAAACTCCTAACATAAAATATAAGTCAAAAGCCCAAAAGGGTCCCAATTACAACATAAACTTCCACGATCAATTACATTGTTTACGGTCCTCAAGCAAATACAACCGATATACTAGCTAAACAAAAACTGAAACTTGACGGTCTCTAATCTCGCACCTTCGCCTCAAGCCTTCTCCTTTCCCTTGGACGAAGCACCTAAGCCACCTTTCCCTGAAAATGGTTTTTAAGTTTTGAAAGCGAGGGTTAGACCATAAGGTCTAGTGAATCCCCTCCTAAAAGCATAACCACAAAACATTTTAAGAAACACGTTTCCTTGCAAACAATACTTGACAAGTTTGAGCTCAAACAAGGGTGTACACAGTGGCATGGACCAATAACACCTAACAAAGCCAGGCACGGCAACTCGACACCTTACAAAGCCAGGCACGGCAACTCGACACCTTACAAAGCCAGGCACGGCAACTCGAAGGGTCCTCCACTGTGCAACCCGACTCTACCACAGGCATAAACATTTAAAACATGCTTTAATACTTACTCGAGGATAATCCTCCTTCCACTTGTAAAATAACACTTTTCATGCATGAGAAAACATAAGGTCATGATGATCAAGTAAACTCATTTTCAGTCATATCAATTCTTCGCAATTCATTTTAAAAGATAGAAGTAATGCATAAGGGAACTCACCTGATGTTCGGCTAAACAATACACTACTCGAAGTTCACTTAATCTCCAAACGATCACCTGAATTTGGGGTTAACAAAGGAGGTATTAGACTCCCCAAATATACTTTAAAACATCCCCCATAGCGTCCTAAGACAATCCCCTAAACCAAGCCTCGAACCCAAGCCCGAACGACCAACGAAGCAGAAAACGAGAATCGCCCAACAGGGACTTACGCGGTTTGCCACGCGGTTTGCAAACCGCGTGAAAAGCCGCATATCCCTCTGGTCGAGCATTCTCAGTTCTGCTCACCAGGGTCAGCTCGTAAAACCCCTTAAATCCTCCAAAACTGATTCTAACAGATTGGTAACTTCCCACAACAAACTCTAAAAACATATATACATTAAGGAGATAATTCCCAATACTTAAACCCATCAATTCCTCATTCAAATCATCATGTAAAACTCTTTTGAAACACAAATCCCCTTTTTAAAATGAACCAAACTTAAGAATCTCCATTGGAAGGGTGGAATATCACCAAGAGTACACAAACACCTCAAGGGATTTATTCAACACCCTTCTAATTGGTTTTACCTCCAAGACACTTAAAGAAGAAGAAGATTGCAACAGATTCATACATCAAAACCCCAACTTCCAAGACAAAACTAAGAGATTAAGATGGATGTATACCTTAGCAGCCAATTCCTTCAATCTCTATCTCAATCACTTTCCCAAACCTTCAATGGTGGAACCTTGAGCTCCTTCTCCTCTCTTCAATTCCTCCAGCCGACATATGAGGAACAAATAGGGTTTTAGGAGGTTTTTATCTAGTTCAACTTTTCCTTTTTACCATCTAGCCACAGAACTTTGAGATTTTTGCAAAAGAGCCCCATAATTTCTTATTTATGCACTTAAGCCACAAGAGTTGAAATATGGGGTGTTACATTACTCAATGTCACTTACATTTTCAGGGAATGACGGATAGGATGTGGTGGCAAACGTCGCCTGTGCCCCCTGTCCGAACGGAGCGGGGATCGGTGTCGTACTCGACAGCTAAAACAAATTTAGAACGTAATATTAATATACAAACTAAATAAACGTGGCCAACAAATTAAGTTAAACACTAACATTGACAACGCTAAACTGTCTGTAGACTCCCTCCAGAAACTGTACACGTGACTCTAGCGGCCCGTGGACGTAGTCCCACAGGTGCTCATGAGAGCCACGCTGTGGCTCGTAGGAAGGGGCCGCCTCATATGGATTGTAGGAGGAGGAAGGGGGCGGCTGGTATCCACCGGAAGGGGGCCTGTCGTCGTCTTCCTCATCTTCGTCAAATGTGGAAGTAGGGGGACGTCGAGCCCTTTCCGCCTCTGCGTCAATAAAGGCCACGCTGTCTCTGTACCAATCTGTGCCCATCTCGTCGACAGTAGGCAAAAGGCGATCGAAAGGCAAGAGTGGCTGCTAAATATATGATAAAACATAAAAGAAATTAATAAGCGGGACTAACGTATGCAAATTGTAAACATAGTAAAAGAACTTACATTTCTAGACGCATTGAAGAACTGAATCCAAAGCGACCTACTTAGGGTAACACGCTTGTCCCAATGGGTTCCCCTAAGTACTCGATCTTCGCACTTGACGAAATATTGGATTGATGCGGGACACATATCCAAGATCCATATCTGGAATTAGACAAGAAGAGCAAGTACGTAAAAACAAAAGCCAAACAGTTTGTATGTATTATTAACAATTGTTATACTACGTATCTAACCTTGAAGGCGTATGCAAAACCACAAAGATTCATCTTTGCATGTCGATCAACGCGTCTGGCTATGGCTCGGTGCAGAATAGAGTAGCAATGTGTCCAGATATGGCTACCCCACGGGTAGCTGTTAAACAGCTCAAGGTCCTCGACGGCCCTAAGGACCGTCGATGAAGCATACTGGCTATACTCACGGCCCAGGAAGCCCATATCCACGATCACCACCAAGCATACACGGACAACATCGTCGTCGGTTAGGGCACTAAGGCCCTCTTTCATCTTGTCCCGGGCTGCCTTCAGCTTCAAACGAGATGCTGAAATGCCCCAAACCCTAGGAACGAAGGAGCAGTCTTCTAAGGGAGGAAGGGGGGAGCCTCTTCAAAACGTAGTCCTGTAATTAGACAGAACTCATGACGCCCAAAATGCAATTGAGAGCCGAAGAAATCAAAATGCATCTCCTCCGGCTCAGCGTTGGCGTCCTCGACCTCCAACTGTAGAAACATGTGTACTAGCGTAGGGTCGCCACCAGAGTAAGACACATCCATCCATGGCCCGAACGGTGTCCCTCTATAGATGGTCTCAAGGGTATCCGCGCGATCACCTAATCCCCTAAAGAGCGCTCCTAATTCCTCGATGTAGGAAACTTTGCACCTTAGCGTCAAGTCGATGTTAAAGAAATCATTCTACATAGTCATTCACAGATGTTATAGTTAGTGTTATATATAGATGCTGCGGTTTATTTTATTTTATATAGATGTTGCGGTTTATTTTATTTCAACGTATCATATTGTTATATATAGATAAAGTGCGGTGGTATTTTATTTCAACGTATAATAGTGTTATATATAGATAAAGTGCGGTTTATTTTATTTCAACGTATCATATTGTTATATAGAGATAAAGTGCGGTTTATTTTATTTTAACGTATCATATTGTTATATAGAGATAAAGTGCGGTTTATTTTTTATAAAAACACACCCTTAACAATTTTTAATAAAAACATACTTTTAAGAATTATTTTTATAAAAACACCTTTAACATTTTTTTATGAAAAAACACATTTTAACATTTTTTTTTATAAAAACACACTCTTAACAATTTTTTATAAAAAAACACATTTTTAACAATTTTTTATAAAAAATACATTCTTAACAAATTTTTTATAAAAACACTCTTAACAAATTTTTTATAAAAACACACTTTTAAAAGAGTGTATTTTTATAAAAAAACACATTTTTAACAATTTTTTTTATAAAAAACACGTTTTTTTTTATAAAAACAAATTGTTAACAATTTTTTTATAAAAACACACTCTTAACAATTTTTTTATAAAAATACACTCTTAACAATTTTTTATGAAAAAACACACTATAACAACATACACATTATAACATACAAATATCACATTCAAACATAAAACCATAAAACTATAACATTTTTTTATAAAAACACACTCTTAACAATTTTTTATAAAAAAAACTGTTTTTATAAAAAATTGTTAAGGGTGTGTTTTTATAAAAAAATTGTTAAAAGTGTGTTTTTATAAAAAAAACATTTTTAACAATTTTTTTATAATAAAACACTCATAACAATTTTTTTATGAAAAAACACACTATAACAACATACACATTATAACATACAAATATCACATTCAAACATAAAACCATAAAACTATAACAATTTTTTATAAAAACACACTCTTAACAATTTTTTTATAAAAAAACTGTTTTTATAAAAAATTGTTAAGGGTGTGTTTTTATAAAAAAATTGTTAAGAGTGTGTTTTTATAAAAAAAACACATTTTTAACAATTTTTTTATAATAACACACTCTTAACAATTTTTTTATAAAAAAACACACTATAACAACATACACATTATAACATACAAATATCACATTCAAACATAAAACCATACATATCATGTTAAACGTAGAACATATTCAAACATAAGTTATAAACACTATAACAACCTACAAATCATATATCTTAACTTAAAATAACATACAAAAAATAACAAAAAACATAAGGAAAACATACCACAGAGGTAATACGAGACATCTTCACAAAACCCGAACGCGTATTCCACACGACAAAATTGAGAGAGTGGGAGAAAATTGAGAGAGTTTGATTAAAAATTGAGAGAGTTATTAAAAAAATGAGAGTGGCCGGTTTTTGGTCCCCCCCCTTATATAGTGCGGCCGAAGAAAACATTTAGGGTTTGGTTCGTCAAAGTGATTTTAGGGTTAACCCTGTGCCGACACGTGGCACTTTTGCCCGCGATCGCGGGGGGTCAAAGAAAGTCAAATGCGGACAGGGACCAAAACTGCACACGCGGGCATTCTTGAGGGGGGGAAAGCTGGACCGCGGGTATTCTTGAGGGACCAACGCGGGCAAAGTGGGCAAACTTTGGTGACACGTGGCCTGGGGCCCGCGATCGCGGGCTCCATCGCGGATTTTTGGGATATTTTTGTAACATGGGAGAGATTTGTGGTATTTCAGTAAAACATGGTTTGACTTAGGGTATTTTAATTAATTTCCCTTCTTCTTATAAGTTATGGGAAAAATGCATTAAAATAGAACAAATTTTGGCCTAATTCCTATTTTGGAAAACAACTTTCAAAATCTCTATTTTGAGGTATGCATCAAACTTTTCATATATTTAAGGGTCAAGTTTACCTATTTAGTAGATAACCTTTTACCTTATATGATGTGGCAAAATCATTATTGAAAAAGCTTACTTGAACGTTAAAAAAAATCCACCTCATCATTAATTAAAAATACAAAAATAAAATAAAAAAGAAACTAATTCATCGTCTTCAAGAGTCAAAACCAAAACCAAAACCCTACCTTTTTCTATCTCGCCCCCTCACTATCCTTCCATTTTTCCCTCCTTCAATCTTCCATTCAAAACCTTGATTCTATATTACAGATTCTCAATTTCATTTCTTCTACTTAATTGATGCATTCCTTTTCAAAATAGGTCTCCATATATAATGAGTTTTTCTTCTCCGGCACCCTCCTAGCAAGTGGGTCTCCATCTCCGACGATATATTCTTCTCCAGGCCGACCCACGTCATCCATTGCTACTTCTCTGGTTATTATTTGTTTCTTGATTTGTTGCACCTGATTGGGTTTTTTAAGGGCTTAAGCTCTCTTTTTTTGTTTGACAAAATCATCAGCTTTTTTTTGATTGATCCATGGGTGATCTTTATTTAAAAAAAAAGTAAACAAAAAAACCTGCAATTTTTTTTTGAGATGTGGTGGCCGGAGAAAATGAATAAGGTGTCGTTTGGTTCACTGGAAAGTGATGGAATCTGGTGGAATTGGAATGTGACATTTCATTGACCAGATTCCATTCCAGTGTTTGGTTCAATCTTTTGTAGCTTGGAATCTCAAAATTTTCCATTGAATTCCTTATTTTCCATTCTTGACATTCCATCACACTATGTAAGGATTTTAAAGGAATGGAATGTCTCACTATTTTATTCCAAAAATACCCTTGCCCTAATTGATATACCTGCAATCGACACTCCCATTCCATCGACCCCAAATCGTTTTCTTCTCCATCGACGGCAACGGTCGTTTTCTTCACCATCGATCGACAGCAACATCGACAGGTTCGTTCTCTCCTCCTTTTCTTCTTGTCATCGAGCCCAATCGTTTTCTGCAAACTCAGTTTGAAACATCGACTGTGTTCCATGGATTCTTGCATCAGTTTGAAACATCGACTGTTTTCTGCAAACTCAGTTTGAAACATCGACTGTTTTCTGCAAACTCGGTTTGAAACATATCTTTTAACCAGCGATTTACATATTTAGTGGGCAGTTGTGTTGTTGTTATTACTTGTTTCTCCTTATGATTCTCTTTAATCTTTTGTATTTTGAGTTTTTTGTATCTGGGTTCTGCTATTGAGAGGTAATTTGGCTGCAATTCAGTGTTGGTTTCTTGCAATTCAGTGTTCATTTCATGATTCTGTCAAAAAAAGCCAATAAACTCCTTTCTCCACTCCTGTTTTGCAATTCAGTGTGTAGAGTATTGTTACATTTTTAGTATATAAATAAAGTATATAATGACTATTTATTAAAACGTTTTTTTTGAAAAAAAAAACAATTAAAATTATCAAAAGGGTATTTTGGTCATTTACCAAAATTTCATTCAAATTCCAAAGCTACATGAACCAAACAGACAGATTTCAATTCCTTTAACAGATTCCATTCCAATTCTGTGAACCAAACAGCTGGTCAAACCTGACAACACTCCATTTAAATTCCTTCAAAGTCAAATTCCTTTGACAGATTCCATTCCATCCAAAAATATTCTGCGAACCAAACGCCCCCTAAGGGATAGGGTTTCTTTGAATGGCGTTGTTTGAATGACGTAATAGGAGAAGGTGAGTGTCGGAGGGTAGTCGGAGTTGTGATAGATGGAGGTGAAGGGGATAGATTTCTATATTTTAGATTCAACAATTTCTACATGTATATACAAAACTGTATAATTTATTAATGACCAAATATGATAGTTTATTTTTCATATTTTAAATATGACGTGGCATCTTAGTTGGATTTTAACTGAAACATGTCATAATTATCAGGTCAAAATCAGACCCTTAGATATATGAAAAGTTTGACCGAGACCCCAAAATAGAGATTTTGAAAGCTGGTTCCCCAAAATAGGAATCCGGAGAAAGTTTATTCCATTTTAATGCAATTTTTCCTTAAGTTATTTGTAAAGAATTAAATTTAATCCCGTTTCAAATCAAACACACCAGAGACTCCAAATCATTCCAAATCCCTTCACGAAATCCAAATCTTTCCACGAAGTCCAAATCCCTCAAGATCATTCTATCAAACCAAACGCCATCTAAAAGAATTATAATAGTAAAAACCATAATATGTAGATGTTTCATAATAATGCCAAATTAGTGAAGTTTAAGATGTTACATACACATGAGGTTGTTATGGTCAATAAATTTGTGATTTGCCATGGCCAATCTCAAGTTATGATATTTATGATATTTGTTGACAGAAAATGTAGTAACAATGATGAATTTAAGCCATATAATATGGTTATGATAATTGGTTGAATACCAACTATAATCATCATACAACATGTGGATCTTGTTGTTGATTTCTTCAACCATTTTTGTTCTATTTGCTTCCTTTTCTTTATCCTCTTTAATTTTAATTTGTGTCACTAACTTGAATAAAATATTTGGTATTTATAGTGCATGACTAATAAAAGGGACATAACAAACTTATTAGGAATGTTATACAATGTGCAATAGAGAATGTGATGTTTGTCAAGAGTTTGACATGTTGAAAAATGATGTTAATATTTCAAATCAAAAGACCAAAATATGGTGTGGCCTTTTCGACAATTAAACGTTGTGGTGTAGTATCCATTCATGGTAATTCTGTATGCTCATAACAACTAGATCCATTATGACAACTCAATCCATCTAGAATAATTTAACATATATGTAACACCAACAACTCAATCCATCTAGAATAATTTGACATGTATGTAACACCCTCTTTTTCATTCTAAGGCGTTACGTCTTCCTCAACATAAAAATCTCAACGTTCATTACATACCCTCACAAGGTAAACAAAAAAACTAATAACATCATAACTCACAACAAAATTCTTTTACAACTAAGACCAAAACAACGTCTTGAAACATCTAGCTCATCTTAAACTGAACTAAGATATTACATGAATATAAATACGGAAAGCAATAAATACTGAGTATAAATATATCTGATCTTTTTATTGCCCTTTGTCTACTTCAGCTATTTTTATTCATGAGACGTGTGACTAGTCGGTTGATAAACTCAGTGAGTTCATGGTTTAATGCAACATACTTGCACTTACATAAACAATTTCCCCTTGACTATTGTCATGAATATGATCGTATACTATAAACATGCTCACATTGTTAAATAGAAGTATCCTTAAAAATTATAGTTGAGATATCAAAACATTTATGGTTAACCGTTTTGCCATGTCGTTTGAGAGAGAACTGCATGGTTTTTACCATTATGATACTCGCAAGTCACACCCAATGTACTCAAATGCCGACGCCGCAATAGTGGCACCATATGTACTCTAAAATCAGTTCTTTAAAACATGTCCATCTATCCTCATGTGCGTGTTAATTTGTTGAAAATGATATAATCACATAGCATGCATATCTCCTTACTACCTCATACATGCAACACATCATATGAACATGTAACAATACTATTCATTTATTGAAAACATATAACATAACGATTCATGCACATACAATTGATTTTCTGATAGGCTTAATTAAACTTATTTTAGGGTGTGTTACATTGTGCTTGAAGTTATACAATTAAATTTCACAAAATCAAGTTATACACTTGTGGACAAGTAAATTGACTATACTTTTAGGGGTCATTTGGTTTGATGAAATAGTTTTGAGGGATTTGTATTTAACGAGGATTTAAAATATTTGATATGTTTAATTTATAGGATTTGAAATGCAATTAAATATCATCATTTATAGATAATTTATAGAAATAATCTATAAAAAAATTAGATTACTTTTCTATTAATTCATTATACAAAACATATATTTTTATAATATTCTAAACTATTATTATAAATTACATGAAATACCAAGATTTTAAAATTATATATTTATGTAATTTTAATGATATTCAAGATTTTAAATCTACAAAATATTTCAAACCAAACAAAAATATGAATGAAATTTAAATCCAAAGCTTTCCAAATTCAATCTAATCCAACCATGTAAACATCATTCAATATATACGATGTTGTGACTTGTGTGAGGGTATTATGGGAAAATAACAGCTTTCAAACATGTATGCCAACTATTCTGGGAGTGGACCTCCAAGAGCAGCCCACCAATCCTATTGCACCTTCTCTCGAGTGGATCACCAATCATACCCTCGACTGCAACCCCTTTTGAATTCCACGACACTAGTTGTCAATTTTAAATAGACCAAAATAGCCAAATCAGATACTCAATTTGAGAAAATAGCCAATTTCTCTCCCACATCATCAAAATAGCCACGGGTCCACACTCGGACCCGACCCGGTCCAGTACGGATCGCACTCCACCACAAAACAACGTCGTTTCAAGAGATTTAAAATAAACCCTAATATCTTGGATCCGGCACCGCAAGTGCGGACCCGAGAAACCCTAACCCTAGCCGTCCCTTTCAATTTAAAATACCCCATGAGCCCCAACAACCCCATTTTTTTAAAACAACACTGGTCCCCCCCCCCCCATTTGTTCCGCAATAGTGCCCCCATACGCCGCATTTTTGTCCACGTGAAGTCAACAGGAGTGGGATACACGTTATTTGTTACGCAATGTCGGACGGGGTAAGTCTTTTTTTTTTTGCGATTTTTTGTGTTTTTGTGTGCTTTTCTTTCGTTTTTGTTAATCTAAGTTTGTATTGAACTTTGTGTAAGTTTATTAATGTATGTATTGTATGAAATATAATGTTTTTGTTAATATTTGTTCGTTTTTGGACTATGTAATGTTGTTTAAATTTTATTCATTAATGATGTTTAAATTTTATTTAGTATTGTGTTGTAAAAGGCATGATATTTTTAGATATTTTATAATAAAATATAATTATTAATATACTAAACTTAAAACAAACTTTAAACACATAACAAATTTTCATATTCTTAAATATGTCAATTATTTGAATTCAAATATAATTTATAAAGTTAAATATTAAAATATTTAGAAATAGTTTTTTAGAAATTGAAAAAAATGCGTACTAAGTTATTTGGAAAATTAGAAATAGTTTTTTAGGAATTTGAGTAGTTTCTGGAAAATTACATATTTGGTCCCTATAGTTTGAAAAATGACGGTTTAGGTCCCTAAACTTTGAAAATTTGCTCTTTAGGCCCCTAAACTTGGATTTTCCCCCAACTTTCTAGGCAAGTAGTCCCATGCATTTACAAAAATCTGTTTTCTGGAAAATTACATATTTGGTCCCTATAGTTTGAAAAATGACGGTTTAGATCCCTAAACTTTGAAAACCGACTCTTTAGGCCCCTAAACTTGGATTTTCACCCAACTTTCTAGGCAAGTAGTCTCATAGAATTCCAAGAATTTGTTTTTTGGAAATTTACAGCTTAGGTCCCTATAGTTTGAAAAATGACGGTTTAGGCCCCTAAACTTTGAAAATTGGCACTTTAGGCCGCTAAACTTGCATTTTCCCCCAACTTTCTAGGCACGTAGTCCCATGGAATTCCAAGAATCTGTTTTCTAGAAATTTACAGCTTAGGTCCCTATAGTTTGAAAAATGATGGCTTAGGCCCCTAAACTTTGAAAATTGGCACTTTAGGCCCCTAAACTTGGATTCCCCCCCAACTTTCTAGGCAAGTAGTCCCATGCATTTACAAAAATCTGTTTTCTGGAAAATTACATATTTGGTCCCTATAGTTTAAAAAATGACGGTTTAGGTCCCTAAACTTTGAAAATTGGCTCTTTAGGCCCCTAAACTTGGATTTTCCTCCAACTTTCTAGGCAAGTAGTCCCATGCATTTACGAAAATCTATTTTCTGTAAAATTACATATTTGGTTGACGGGTGTCGAGTCCGGCAAATAATAATATGTTTTTACAATTAAAGAAAAGTCCTATTACCTCTAAACACAATTAATTGTGATAGTGATAAGTAGGGTCGTCTCATCAGGGACTCGGTGTCAACCGTGAGTCCAAGACATGATCTCGTGCAAGTGTGTTGAAAACATTATATAAAAAGGGGGGTGATTTATAGTTAAACTAAGCATTCAAATAATAAATTATTAACTTTAGAAAATATTAATAAGACGAGTTCTAGCAATGAGCGGACACACTTTTCATAGGACAATGCATCATAGACTTATATATAGAGCGCATTTCATATTGATTCAGAACGATTTAAACAATGATACACATCAATGTACTAATTGTTTTAAGTGTTAACTAGCACGAGGAGCTCAGAAACTAGTCTCTAATTAGCTAGTAGAACCCAATCAAGAACTTGGAATCAACTGCTAATTGCATTATGAACAAACAAATATCGACCTTGGCTTTTAATCGGACGCCGATCACTTTGGCCAAATTATGTAAACTTATAATGTCAACAATTGACCAAACTATCAATCTAGACATTATTTGCTACAACAATGAGATAAAGAACAATTACGGATTCTCTATTTCATTTAGCAATTCGAGATTAGGTTAGACAAAAGAGGGGATCCTTCCAAATTTGAAAACCAACTACGAATTAAAATTCGATCACCAAGTTTTACATAAATGAAATAACATGAAATAGAACTCAAATTAAGTCTCAACATCATCCATATCAAGTGTTTACCTACTCATTACTAGAATGGAGGAACTAGTTAATCATAACCACCTATTGAAATTCAAACAAACTTACAGTGGTAGCAATAAGTAGAAATGAAAAATTGATGAAGAACCCTAGAATAATCTCCAAATTCGACTCCAAAATTGCTCCCCAAAATCTGGAAAATCTTTTTCTTCTCTCAAAATCGTTCTCTTTCCCCGTGAGTTCCTCCCCCCAAATGCAGTTTTTTGCTGAGTTTTTAACCTCCAATCGAATGAAACCGCCAAAACACACACACACTGATTTTAGGACGCGCGATTTGGTGCGCGGGTTGAAAACCGCGGGAGAAGCCGCGCGGTCGTGTGAGCCTCGAAGCAAACAGAGGGTTACGCGGGATGGGGCATGGCCTGAAGCCGCGGGAGAAGCCGCGCAGGGGTCTGTTCGATCTTCCTTCCGCCGTTGTTCCCGTCGAACGTGAGAGAGAGAGAGAGAGATGCAGCGATTGTTTCATCTTGTTGGGCTGAACTCACAAAGTGGCTGCTGGAACATATTTTCTTGTTGGGCTTTATCTTCTTTTCTCAAATCTTGGGCTGCTAACAAAATAAATACAAAAGGATTAATTCTTCTTCTGCTGAGTCACTAACATCACAAGGGCCAAGATATTTAATACCTTTTTTTTTTCTTTTTTTTGACCCACGAGACCATAGAACCTAAATAAAAAAAGAACTTATTATATATATATATATATATATTTTGGTTGTTTTTTTCTTTTAATTCAATAAAATACTATATAGATAAATAAAAAGAGATTTTCTATTTTTTTTTCTTTTTCAGTTTTTATTTATTTACAATTAATAAAAACTAAAACTCAATATAATAGGGGTATTTTACTCATCTGATTGACACTAAATATAGGGGATTTTGACGCAAAATATATAAATAAATCGGCACATATCAAATTCCCCCACACTTAGACCATTGTCCATCCCGGCAATGACTTACGTTAGCATGTAGTGATCAAAACGAATCAAACGAGAGTGTTAAAACATATAGCACATCATGAACTCGAGATTTGCAACTTAACATCAATTATAGCACATACCAATTAAAAGAGACATAAGCTAATCACGAGAATTCTCACGAATGGGATAATCAAGATAACACTCAATTCACTCCTTGGGGTTAAAAGTGTATCGCTCAAACCGTCACTACGCTAGTATGCACCTACCTATAAGCTTGAAAACCTCTCACCCTCCACTACTTGGATAACATACATGCAAATAAATCAAAAGGACTTTGCAGGCGTAATGTAAAATAAGGTTTTGGGTAAGGTAGGGATCTATTTGGGAAAAGTGACTAAAGAACTTACACCAATGGAGAAATCGATTCTTCAAACATGGAACTTTATTTCCTCAAAGGGCTTCATATCTATCAATTGAAGCACAATTCCCTTTGGATGATGATAAGGAATAAAGATGAAATGTGTATAATCAATCATATCATCACTTTTCGTCGTCTTATTTTATTTATTTATTGACGACACAATTTTTTTCTTTGACTTTTCTTTTTGATTTCTCTCTTTTTTTTCTTTTTTTTCTTTCTTTTTCTTTCCCAACATATATGTTATACCTTCAAGCACATAGGGATACCGAGAGACTCCATTGGTGATTGGTCGGGTGGGTCGTGTTTGGATTGGTTCATGACGTGGGTGACAAAAAAAAATAGGCTAAGGCTCAAAGTGGCGTTCAAAAAGGTAGTAATAACATAAAGGTAGGCTAAAGGCTAATTGGCTAAAATAAAAATGAGAAAACGATGGCCTTTATCATATTTATTAGCATGTAGTATCATGTAATCTTAAGGAGAGACAAGTCAAGTTCTAGAGGTGCATAACTAGGCATGACGTGATCACACAAGAAATGAAATCGAGACTAATATCAAGTGTTTAGTCTAATAGGCTCAAAGTATCACAAGGTTAAGCTTGTTCAAGAGATTAGCAAATGTCTAACATTGACCGGCATAATACCACTAATCGACTCTAAGTGCTATCAATCAAACTCAATCATGCTATACACGCATCAAAACTCATCATCATCAATCATTTAAGCTCATTAAAAACATGCTAACACATTTCCAAAACAGACAACAATCTACATTTAAGCACAAAATTTTGGAAAATTTTACCCCCAAAAAGCATTTATAACCCAAAACAAGCCCAAATCATGCAAATGACCCCACCCCCACACTTAATTCACACATTGTCCTCAATGTGTTCAATTAGTAGAGGACACTCTAAACATGAAAAGAAGAGGGAAAACAGAAAACTCCCCTGATTTAGTGAGTGATCCTCCAATGCATGAATTTATGACGATGGGTACATCCTTTTAAGCTTCCAAAAATCGGGCGGAATCTGAGAACAAGAGAGCACAAATACAAATAGGAGTGAAATTGGAGAATCTAACAAAAACAACTAAATAACATAAAGCAATAAAAACAAGAAACTGAAATCCGTGGGTTGCCTCCCACACAACGCCTTTCTTTTAGGTCTTTGGCTAGACCATACTCAGTTCAATTCGTGTAGCTTGGCGTGTCCAAGGCTACTCTCTCTAAATCCCCTCCATCAAAGCCCTCATAGAACGGCTTCAGTCTATGGCCATTAACTTTGAAAATCTGCCCTGTAGATAGACTTTGGATCTCGACTGCACCATGATCAAAAACATTAACAGCCACAAAAGGTCCTATCCATCTGGACCTTAACTTACCGGGAAATAATTTCAATCTAGAGTGGTAAAGAAGAACTTTCTGACCTTTAGTGAATGACTTACGTGATATGCGCGAATCATGGAACGCCTTAGCCTTTGCTTTATAAATGCGAGCGTTCTCGTAGGCGTCGTTCCTTATTTCCTCCAACTCTTGAATTTGTAGCTTCCGATGCGACCCCGCTTCATCCAAATTCATATTGCACGCCTTCACCGCCCAATAAGCCTTATGCTCCAATTCCACCGGAAGGTGGCAAGGCTTACCGTAAACTAACCGGAAAGGAGACATACCTATAGGCGTCTTGTAGGCCGAACGATAAGCCCACAAGGCGTCATTAAGCCTTAAACTCCAGTCTTTTCGGTTAGGACTCACCGTCTTTTCCAAGATGGACTTTATCTCCCGGTTTGACACTTCCGCTTGTCCATTTGATTGTGGGTGATAGGCGGTGGAGATGCGGTGGATGACTCCATACTTCTTTAGTAGCGCGCCGATGATTCGATTGCAAAAATGTGTACCTCTATCGCTAATGATGGCCTTAGGCGTCCCATACCTGGAAAAGATGTGAGATTTGATAAAATCTGCAACAACACGTGAATCGTCAGTACGAGTGGCCTTTGCCTCTACCCATCTAGAAACATAATCGACGGCCAAAAGAATATATAAATTACCACATGATGCGGGAAACGGTCCCATGAAATCTATGCCCCATACATCAAAAATCTCGCATACTAGCATGGGGAATTGGGGCATTTGATTCCGAGAACTAATGTTTCCCGTCATCTGGCATCTCGTGCAACTCTTACAAAAACGATAACAATCGCGCATAAGGGATGGCCAATATAAACCACACTCAAGGATCTTTCTATATGTTCGTTTATGGCCAAAATGGTCCCCACAAGCCTCGGAGTGAAAAAAATGTAAAATAGATTGAAATTCCCTTTGGGGCACACATCGCCAGATCACTTGGTCCGGACAATGTTTCCACAAATATGGCTCGTCCCACATATAGAAGCGAGCCTCTCTCTTGATTTTCTCTCTCTCGGGTCTAGACAACTCACCTGGAAAGGTCTTTGAGACCAAGTAATTAACGATGTCTGCATACCAAGGGGTTTCTCCCGAGATGGAGAAAAGGTGCTCATCCGGAAACTCATCAGTGATCGGCTTCGACTCTTCATCCAACACTAGCCGGCTAAGGTGGTCGGCTACAAGATTCTCGGCTCCACTCTTATCCCTTATCTCCAAGTTGAACTCTTGGAGTAAGAGAATCCACCTAATCAATCGCGGCTTTGCATCCTTCTTTTTGAGCAAGTACTTCAAAGCTGCATGGTCAGAAAACACAATCACTTTAGTGCCTAGCAAATAAGATCTAAACTTTTCTAGAGCAAAAACAACTGCTAGCAACTCTTTCTCGGTGGTCGAGTAGTTGCATTGTGCACTGTCAAGTGATCGTGATGCATAGTAAATAACATGAGAGTTCTTACCATCCTTCTGTCCTAATACCGCCCCAACCGCGTGATTGCTAGCATCGCACATGATCTCAAATGGCAATTGCCAATTGGGCGGTTGGATGATAGGGGCAGAAGTAAGCATGTCTTTCAACAAATCAAAAGAACTTTTACATACCTCGTTGAAGTCAAAGTCTACCTCTTTTTGTAAAAGCTCACATAGGGGTCGAGTGATCTTGGAAAAGTCTTTGATGAAACGCCGGTAGAAACCTGCGTGGCCAAGAAAAGAACGGACCTCTCTAACACTCGAGGGGTAAGGCAAGGATTTTATGACATCGATCTTTGCCTTGTCAACCTCTATACCCTTTTCCGAGATAACATGACCAAGTACTATACCTTGATTTACCATAAAGTGGCATTTCTCAAAATTTAAAACCAAATTAGTTTCAATGCACCTTTTCAAAATTTTGGTCAAGTTATCTAAACACACACTAAACGAATCACCATAGACTGTGAAGTCATCCATAAAAACCTCAATAATATTCTCAACATAGTCAGAAAAATGCTCACCATACATCTTTGGAAGGTCGCCAGTGCATTGCAAAGACCGAAAGGCATCCTTCGGTAAGCGAATGTACCGAAGGGGCATGTGAACGTGGTCTTTTCTTGGTCCTCTCTTGCCACCGGTATTTGATGGAAACCTGAATAACCATCCAAAAAACAATAGTGAGTACGACCGGCTAATCTTTCTAACATTTGGTCTATGAAAGGAAGCGGGAAGTGATATTTCCTAGTTGATGCATTCAATTTATGATAATCAATACATACCCTCCACCCGTTTTGAACACGAGTGGGCACCAACTCACCTTCGGTATTCTCTACCACAGTAATGCCGGATTTCTTAGGGACTACCTGGACCGGGCTTACCCACTTGCTGTCGGATATTGGGTAGATCATGTCGGCGTCTAAGAGCTTCAATATTTCCTTCTTTACCACATCCATCATAGGTGGGTTCAACCTTCGTTGCGCCTCCCGAAAGGGCTTGTACTCATCTTCTAATAAAATCTTGTGTTGGCATAGTGAGGGACTAAGACCCTTGATGTCGGCTATGGTCCATCCGATCGCCTTCTTATGCTCTTTCAAGACCTCAACAAGCTCCTCTTCCTCCTTGGGTGACAAGGTGGCGGATATGATCACGGGAAGACTCTCCTTGGCTCCCAAGTAGGCATACTTTAGGTGATCCGGCAACGACTTCAATTCTAGCTCGGGTGCCTGTTCAACAGAAGGTAGAAGTCTAGTGTGAGATAATGGCAATTCAATTTTAGAAACTTCATACCTTGGCTTGGGTGTTCGCTCTTTTTCCATCCAAGAAACCAATTCTGCAAAATCATCATCTAGCTTTTACTCTTGAGCAAGCTTTTTCAAGCTTCCGTTAGTCAAATCCCTGTCTAAAATCACTTCTAACACATTCTCCTTAGATAAATCATGCATAGTTTCAGATAAAGACTCAATAATATCAACAAAGCATAATGAAGACACATCACTCGGATATCGCATGGCATCATATATATTAAATTTAATGATCTCGCCATCAAATTCCATAGTCAAACTACCATCATGCACATCTATCTTGGTCTTAGAGGTTTTCAAGAATGGTCTACCTAGCAAAATCATACCGGCCTTGGAGGTATTATTCTCCTCCATGTCTATAACATAAAAATCTGCCGGAAAGACCAACTCATTCACTTGAACAAGCACGTCCTCTAATACCCCTTTTGGGTACACGATCGATCTATCTGCTAATTGGATTACCACAACGGTTGGCTTTAGGGGCCCTACATCCAAAGATGAGTAAATGGAATATGGCATAACATTGATTGATGCCCCCAAATCCAACATTGCTTGATTGACCGAGACATTGCCTACCTTACATGGTATGGTAAACATGCCCGGGACATTACACTTCGGTGGTAACCTCTTTTGCAACACGGCGGATACATTTTGACTCATACTTATCTTTTCATTCCCTTTGAGTTTTCTTTTATTAGTGCAAAGCTCTTTTAAAATTTTTGCATATCTAGGCACTTGCTTAATAGCATCTAAAAGAGGAATATTTACCTGAACCTTTCGGAATGTGTCAAGTATCTCCTTCTCTTCACTCTCCCGCTTAGTCTTCTCGAATCGGCTCGGGAATGGCGGTGCTTGAACTATCACTTCGGGTGCTTTCTTCTTTGTCTCTTCATCTTTCACCTCTTTTTCACCCGAAGCCGATGCCTTGACCTCTAACTCTTCCTCTTCCTCAATTACCTTCTTCTTATTAACACTATTTTTCAGCTCTTTTCCGCTCCTCAAAGTGATGGCATTCACACTTGCCTTCGGATTGGTCTCCGTTTGGGAAGGCAATTTGCCTTTGTTCACCAATTGGCCAACGGTGGCCTGGAGATCTTGAATGCTCGCTTGTGTATCCTGTTGAAATTTTGCCATATTAGCAGCCATAGATTTAACTACATCTTCTAATGACATACCTGAGCTACTAGGAGCTTGAGATGGCGTTTGATGTTGATTTTGAGGACCCGGTTGGAACGATGCATTCGGTTGGTGTTGCGTTTGAAAACCGGGTGGGCCTTGGAATTGTTGGGACTGCTGGAATTGAGCTTTTTGCTGGAATTGTTGACCTTGAGCTTGTCCTTGTCTTGGGGCATAACTTAGATTCGGGTGTTGCCTCCAACCGGGGTTGTATGTGCTCGAGAACGGATCATGAGCCCGGTTGTGTGAATTCTGAAAATTGCCACCCCCGATGGCGTTCACTAATTGCTCTTCTTCATGCAAGGTCGGGCATGCATCGGTCGGATGTGCTACCGATGAGCAAAATCCGCATGCCTTGACTTGAGGCGCATTCCCCATAGCAAGCTGCTTAACAAGGTTAGTCAAATCAGTAATCTTAGTTTCTAAAGACTTTACATGTACCTCACTAGCTCCTCGACCAATGTCACTCCGAGCTCCAAACTGCTTAGAATTTTCCGCCATTGTATCTATCAAAGTCCTTGCTTGAGTCGGCGTCTTGTTCACGATTGCTCCCCCGCTTGCGGCATCCATCATCTTCCTTTCCATCGGTAGCAAACCTTCATAAAAATATTGGATTAGTAATTGTTCGGAAATACCATGTTGAGGATAACTTACACAAAGGCGCTTGAAGCGCTCCCAATACTCGTAGAGAGACTCCATGTCCTTCTGCTTGATTCTGCATATCTCCCTCCTTAGCCCGGCGGCTTTGGATGCGGGGAAGAACTTGTCTAGGAAGGCCCTCGCCATTTGTGCCCAAGTGGTGATGGAACCCGGTGGTAGATAGAAAAGCCACTCCCTAGCCGCGTCAACTAGGGAGAATGGGAATGCCTTTAGCTTTAGGTTCTCCACGGTGGTGCCTTGCGGCTTCATCCCCAAGCATACCATGTGGAACTCGGTCATGTGCTTGTATGGGTCCTCGGTAGCTAAACCATGAAAACGAGGTAGTAAGTGAATTAAACCAGTTTTAAGTTCGGTACTTACCTCTTCGGCTGGATACGTAATGCAAAGAGGTTGCTCATCGACGTTGGGTGCTGCCCATTCCCTCAATGTGCGTTCAGGATTCGCCATGTCCTCTTCTTCCTCTCCTTCGGTCTCGGTGACCGATTCTTCTTTTTCAGAATTAGGCTTCTCTTCTTCAAAATTCAACTCCTTTTTGCTTTCTGAATCCGCAGACAACTCAATATCTTTCCAGATATTGACCACCGGTGAAGAAGTCGACTCGCCTTGCTTCTTTCGAAGCTTAGCTTGTTTCCTTAACTTCTTGGCGGTTTTCTCAATCTCTGGATCGATTGGGATTGGTGAACCTGCATGAAACGATCTTGGCATAAAACGATTAAACTTGCCGAGTCCCCGACAACGGCGCCAAAAATTTGACGGGTGTCGAGTCCGGCAAATAATAATATGTTTTTACAATTAAAGAAAAGTCCTATTACCTCTAAACACAATTAATTGCGATAGTGATAAGTAGGGTCGTCTCCTCAGGGACTCGGTGTCAGCCGTGAGTCCAAGACATGATCTCGTGCAAGTGTGTTGAAAACATTATATAAAAAGGGGGTGATTTATAGTTAAACTAAGCATTCAAAAAATAAATTATTAACTTTAGAAAATATTAATAAGACGAGTTCTAGCAATGAGCAGACACACTTTTCATAGGACAATGCATCATAGACTTATATATAGAGCGCATTTCATATTAATTCAGAACGATTTAAACAATGATACGCAACAATGTACTAATTGTTTTAAGTGTTAACTAGCATGAGGAGCTCAGAAACTAGTCTCTAATTAGCTAGTAGAACCCAATCAAGAACTTGGAATCAACTGCTAATTGCATTATGAACAAACAAATATCGACCTTGGCTTTTAATCGGACGCCGATCACTTTGGCCAAATTATGTAAACTTATAATGTCAACAATTGACCAAACTATCAATCTAGACATTATTTGCTACAACAATGAGATAAAGAACAATTACGGATTCTCTATTTCATTTAGCAATTCGAGATTAGGTTAGACAAAAGAGGGGATCCTTCCAAATTTGAAAACCAACTACGAATTAAAATTCGATCACCAAGTTTTACATAAATGAAATAACATGAAATAGAACTCAAATTAAGTCTCAACATCATCCATATCAAGTGTTTACCTACTCATTACTAGAATGGAGGAACTAGTTAATCATAACCACCTATTGAAATTCAAACAAACTTACAGTGGTAGTGTTAGGTCATCACAGATTTGAAGTTGACTCAATTAAACCCACTTAGATACTTAGAATGTTTTTGGATTCTTTTGTGTAACTTGTACTCTTATATCAATTGTTCGCTGAAGTCGAAGATCAACCGAAACCAAGTGCGAAGACTATCTCATTGCGGAAGTGAGAAAATCGGCAGCAAGTTTCTACAAGTTACATCACCACCGACATGCTTGTGCTATCGGTGGACACGCATCACCGAATTGAAGAAATTCGGTGAGGAGTTCAAGAAGACTTCCACCGATATGTGTTCAGAAATCGGTGGGAGTTCAAGAAGACTGCACCGAAATATTAAACACTTCGGTGAAACTCTCTCCTTTCTAAAGAAGTGAGATTTCGAAATGGTGCAGTTTTCAATACAGGAGGTCGGTAGCCTTATTCTCTATAGACAAAAGAGAAGATCATTTATTATGAGACAATATCCTATTGTCAGATAAAAGTGGCATTTTGTCATTTTATCTATTCTCAGATAAGGTCTTTTTCTGGTACGACTGTCCTCCTGGTTCCTTGGATAAGTTAAAAAGGAGATATCAGCTTTTCAGAAGTCAACCTCTACAATGAATGGAAGAGTGACAAGTGTCCCATGCATTAAATGATGCATGGACTATAAATAGAGGTGAAGACTCTCCATGCAAATTACGCTTTTGAAGATTACTAAGTGCAATCTCCTTTCTTACTGAAACTGCATCTTGTGTCTAAGTGTCCAATTTGTTCCAAGTGTTTTTCAGTTTACTTTGTGTTAGATTGTTAGAATAGTTTAACTGTTCTTTTCCGCAACAATCTTCTGGTTTCTATGTGTAATTCTTATTGAAAGATTTTCAATATATTGAATTAAAACTTGTGAAAAATCTAAGTATTGTATTCAACCCCCCCTTCTACAATACTTGCTGAGCCTTTTTGGGACCAACAAGTGGTATCAGAGCGGAAAGTTTAATTCATAAAATTGATCCGCAATGGCTGTCTCATCTTCATCCCTAATTGTTGAAAACACTGGTCAAAACAATTTTGCTGAAAATGGTTCCATTTCAAAACCTCCCAAGTTTAATCCTAACAACTTTTCTCTATGGAAAAGCCGTATGATGCTATTCATGGAAGGAGTGGATACTAGATATCCAACCATTCTCAAGGAGGGACCTATCATCCCGAGAGTTTGGGCTCGCTATGAAAAGCAGAGGCCTGGTAAGGAAACAATTGACAAGTCAAGTGACTCTGATGATTCTGAACCTTCCAACATAGAGAAAGCAAAGACTACTGGTCGTTACATTCTCAAAAACCCAAAGGAATATACTGATGAGGAAAAACGATTGGTGTCTCTGGATTCTCGGCTTAGAGCAATCATTGCTCTCTCACTTCCTGATGAAGTCTATCAATCTCTTGTTAATTTCGGTACTGCTAAAGAGATGTGGACTACTTTGTGTGTACTTTATGAGGGTACAGAGGAAGTGAAGAAAAGCAAAAAGATTGGCCTCATTCGAAAATATGAGCTCTTTGCCTATGAAAAGGGAGAATCTCTTCCAAGCTTTTATAACCGTTTCAACTCTCTCTTAAATGATTTAAAGTTACTAGGTAGAGTTTATGATAATGAGGAAGTTCTATGCAAGTTTATGGATTGTCTTCCTGACTTTTGGGAAAACATTTGCACTTGCATTAAAACTACCAAGGATTTGGAATACATGCCTTTAACTGTTTTGTATGGAACTCTGTTCAACTTTGAACAAACCAAGCTTCATAGGAAAACCATCTTCAAAGAGATAAAAAGCTCTTCAATAGCTCTTATCTGTGAAAGTTCCAAGAAAAGTCAAAATGTTCCTTGTATCACATATCCCTCATCAGACTCTGACACCGAAAATCAGAACAACCGTTCTCACCAAACGGAGGCATATCTGAGTGATGCCGATGATGAAGGTGATGAAATTTCGGTAGACCGAATGTCTGATGAAATGGCTATGATGGCCGGTTTTAAAAATAAATCTCGAAATTTCAACAAACCCAGAAGTTTCAGAAAACCATCCTTTACAAAAATGTCTTCTTCTGATAAGACAAATGAAGAATGTTTCAACTGTGGTAAGAAAGGACACTTTGCTGCTGAGTGCAGAAACAAGCGTGTGTCAAAAGTAAATTCTACGTCCTCTGACAAATATCCTTCCAAATTTGAGAAATCCAAAGATAAATCATATTTCAAGAAAGATTCTCAATCCTCCTCACTCTCTCATCAGGAACGTGCTGAAAAGTACAAAGCTAAGTACAAGAAGGAAAAAGAAAGAAATGAAGGATCTCAAAGGAAAGGAAAAGGATTAATGGCAGAGGCTCATGACTGGGAAGAAGAAGAAACCTCTGACAGTGATTCTCCAAATATGTGCTTTATGGCCATATCAGAAGAGGTGGAAGAAGAAAAGGCAAAGTCTCCAATGGCATTAGTTTCAACTGAATGCTCATCATCATACTCTCAGGTACATCCCTTCAATGACATGACTGATATTGAAAAGATAAATGCTTATGAATCTTTAACTCAAGACTTTTACAATGTCAAAGAAAGCAAGAAAAGAAAATCTGCTCAAGTTAAAAATCTTAAATCTCAACTTGAATCTTTCATGTGTCAACTTGGAAAGTTTGAGATAATCAAAACTGAGCTTGAAAATCTAAAAGTCATAAATCATGAAATTGAAAAGGAGAAGAATAAACTGTTCAAGAAGTTAAAGAAAGAACAGGAAGTTGTCAGAAAATGGACAAATTCTTCAAGGAATCTTGAACAGATCTTTCAAGACCAAATCGGTGGTAATAACAAGTTTGGGTTAGGATATGAAAAATCCATGCTTGAAAAATCTTCCCATGCACTTGTTCCCATCACCGATACATGGGATGATGACTCTGAGTCAAACTCTTGTGATTCCATTTCTTTAAATTCTGCTGATCTTAGTGAAGCCTTAAAATATGGAATGTTTTTAAAAGCCAAAGAATCTTCATCAGATCAAACCCATAAAGTGCAAAATTTGAAGGATACTGTTAAACCCATTCATGATGTGTTCAAAGATTTAACCATTGATAACAACTCTTCAAATCTTTCAAAATCTCAAGCGTTCAAAGAAAAACACACCATGGAAAAATCCTTCACCCATTTTGTCCAAAAGGGAAAGACCGAAGTTTTCTCAAGAAAGACCCCTGACCATGCTTCAACCTCAAGAACCGAACTTTTTAGAGGTCCTCGAAATCCCCTTTTCGGTCCAAAGATTAAGATTGATATAATTGGAAAGGAAAAAGGAAAGGAACAAAAACCCAAAAGAACTTTCATCTACCGAAAATGTTATAATTGTGGTGATACCTTTCATCTTGCTAAGGACTGCCCAAAGGAAAGAATCGACAGATCCAAACCCAAGGTCTCTCACATTTCTAACCCAAAAGGACCCATTACCAAATGGGTACCTAAGCACTGACTTGATGTTGTCTGCAAGTTTTTGAGCACCAACAAGTTTGGTATTTAGATAGCGGGTGCTCACGTCACATGACTGGAAACAAACATCTTCTTGTAAACTATGTGTCAGAAAAGGGCCCTTCTGTAACCTTTGGGGACAACTCCAGAGGTCACACTAAATGGTATGGAACTCTCACGAATGGAACCCTCACCTTCAATAAAGTGGCATTTGTTGAAGGTCTCATGCATAACCTCCTTAGTATTAGCCAACTGTGTGATCTTGGATACAAAGTTATCTTTGAACTGCGTATCTGTACTGTTGTTGACAAGAATATGAAGGTTGTCCTCTCTGGAAGAAGGCTAGATAATGTGTATATCATTGATATGAGTCAAAACAACTCTTCAAATGTCTGCTTCGTGTCTGACGATACAGTCAAAAGAAACTGGCTGTGGCATAAACGTTTGTCTCATCTTAACTTCAAAACCCTTCATAAATTATCAAACAAAGAGCTGGTGACTGGCATGCCTAAGTTGAACTTCGTCAAAGAAAAGCTGTGTGATGCATGTGAAAAAGGGAAGCTCACCAAATCTTCTTTCAAAACCAAGCAATGCTCTTCCATCAATCTCCCACTTCAGATGCTGCATATGGATCTATGTGGACCAGTCAGCACTCCCAGTCTAGGAGGAAGAAGGTACATTCTTGTTATTGTTGATGAATTCTCTAGATATACTTGGGTGTCTTTTCTCAGGTACAAAAGTGATGCAACTGAAGAAATCATCAACTTTGTCAAAAAGAATGAAATTCTGAATGGTCAGCTTGTCAGATCTGTAAGAAGTGACAATGGCACTGAATTCAGAAACAGTGGTTTAGAAGACTTCTTCAATGAGAAAGGAATCTCTCAAAACTTCTCTGCTGTCAGAACTCCACAACAAAATGGTGTTGTGGAAAGAAGAAACAAAACTCTTTGTGAAGCAGCAAGGTCTATGTTGAGTGAAGCAAAACTGCCAACCTATTTTTGGGCCGAAGCTGTCAACACTGCCTGTTTCACTCAAAACAGGTCGGTGATAACAAAAAGACATGAGAAAACCCCGTATGAAGTCTTTCATGGAAGAAAACCAAACATTGGTTTCCTTCATGTCTTTGGCTGTGTGTGCTTTATCCTAAATGACAGGGAAAATCTTGGGAAATTTGATCCTAAGGCAGATGAAGGAATCTTTGTGGGATATTTCTTGACTTCCAAAGCCTACCGAGTTTACAATCTTCGGAGAGAATGCATTGATGAATCTATCCATGTAAAGTGTGATGATTCAAGATCATCTTCCTTGACAAATGATGATGAAGAACTACATAGATGGATATCATCACGCATTGGGGATTCTCCCATTTCAACCTCCACCGATCCACCTTGTGCTCCAAATATTTCCTCTGTTCCAAACAATCAAGTTGGGTCATCTTCTTTATCACCTGAAACCCTCTCTGCCGAAATTGCCCCCACCGAACCCTATCCATCATCCACCGAAATTAACCCCATCACCGAATCTCTTCCTGCCAATAATCCCTCTGACGACCCACCTTCATCACACTCTGCCAACACTCCAGCCCCGAACTTCCCTTCCACTTCAATTATTCCTTCACCGATGCCCCCTGCTCTTAAATGGACCAAAGATCATCCCATTGATCAAATCATCGGTGATCAGCAAGCTGGTGTTCAAACAAGGAGAGGTACCAGCAACATCTGTCTCTATGTGAATTTCCTATCTCTTGTTGAACCTAAAAAGATTGAAGAAGCCCTAAGTGACCCATGTTGGGTTTCGGCCATGCAAGAAGAACTCTCCCAATTTCAAAGAAACAAAGTCTGGAGACTTGTGCCTAGACCTTCAAGGAAAACAATCATCGGCACAAAATGGGTCTTCAGAAACAAAATGGATGAAGATGGTACTGTCATCAGAAACAAAGCCAGACTCGTAGCTCAAGGCTACCGACAGGAAGAAGGCATTGACTATGATGAAACATTTGCTCCTGTTGCCAGACTTGAAGCTATCAGGATCTTTCTTGCTCATGCTACTCACAAGAACTTCAGGGTATTTCAAATGGATGTGAAAAGTGCTTTTCTGAATGGAGAACTAGCTGAGGAAGTTTATGTGAAGCAACCTCCAGGCTTTGAAGATTCCATACATCCAGACTACGTATACCGACTTGACAAAGCTCTGTATGGGCTCAAGCAGGCTCCTCGATCCTGGTATGACACTTTTGCCATCTTTCTACTCAAGCATGGCTATACTAGAGGTACAATTGACAACACTCTCTTCCACAAGCAAACTTCAGGTAATCTCATTCTTGTTCAAATCTATGTGGATGACATTATTTTCGGTGCCACCGATGAGTCTCTGTGTGATGACTTTGCCTCTCTCATGAAAAGTGAATATGAGATGAGCATGATGGGGGAGCTAACTTTTTTCTTAGGTCTTCAAGTGAAGCAAATTTCAGAAGGAATTTTCATAAACCAAAGCAAGTACATTAAAGATCTTCTAAAGAAATTTGGCTTTGAAAACTCCTCCCCCATGAAAACTCCCATGGCACCACCTTTGAAACTTGATACCGATTTAAATGGTGAATCTGTGGATGTTACCCATTATAGGGGCATGGTTGGTTCTTTGCTTTATTTAACTGCTAGCAGACCAGATATCATGTTTGCTACTTGTCTGTGTGCCCGTTATCAAGCAAATCCAAAGAAATCTCATTTGGATGCTGTGAAACGGATTTTCAGGTATCTAAAGGGTACCATGCATCTGGGTCTTTGGTATCCCAAAGACTCAGGTTTTGAACTCATGGGATATTCAGATTCTGACTTTGCATGTTCTAAAAATGATAGAAAAAGCACAACAGGCAGTTGTCAATTCCTTGGTGGAAAACTGGTAAGCTGGTCCAGCAAAAAGCAAAATTCAGTCTCAACATCCACTGCCGAGGCTGAATATGTTGCTGCTGGAAGTTGCTGCGCACAAATTCTATGGATGAAAAACCAGTTGAGAGACTACAATCAGTTCTACTCCAAGATACCCATCCTATGTGATAATTCAAGTGCAATTGCAATTGCAAACAATCCTGTTCTTCACTCAAGGTCTAAACACATCGATATCCGATATCATTTCATCAGGGACCATATCTCCAAAGGTGACATTGAGCTGCATTTTATTCCAACTAATCTTCAGCTTGCAGATTTGTTTACTAAACCTATGGATGAGGCCAGATTCACCTTCCTCATCGGTGAACTTGGCATGTTGTACGTAGAATAGGTTCAAAAAAAAAACCCTTTCGGTCTGATAACTTTCGGTGGCAACAAGATCCTTTTTCGGCATGAGCATCTTCAGTGATCTTTTCGATGATCAGATAATTCTCGGTGGAACCAAGATCCACTTTCGGCATAAATACCCCAAGTGATCTTTTCGGTGACTCATCTCTCGGTGGATCTCCTCGGTGCGCATATCTGTCCTCTTCGGTGTCTCAACGCCTCGGTGGATCTCTTCGGTAAGCAAATCCTCACTGATTCCATCTCGGCATATCTTTCACCACCGATGATCTTTTCATTTCCTCACCGATGTCCACCGAAATTCAATCCTATCCACACGTCACACCTATAACCCTATTTGTGTCAGACCTGTTCACCTCCCCGTTTTGTGAAACGGCTTCTTGACCACAACTTCCAATGTGGTCATGATTGCCTTTTCTATTCCCCTTTATTTTATTATTTTTTTTAACCGTTCCCTCATTTTTTTGAACCCTATAAATACACGACTCCTTCCTTTCATTATTCCTTTACGTTTCCATCATCTCCTTCGTGCTTCCTCTATAAACCTGCAACTTCGTGCTCTCTCTCGATCATCAATGGCGTCCTCCAAGCACAACCCCCCTAGGTGTTTTGCCGATCTGAAATTCAACCCATGCAATCACGTTGCAAGATTTGAACCCGACCCCTCTCACCCAGAGTTTAACCATGTAATCAAGTTCTTCACTCGCTCTCCCCTTCTTCATGCCTTCACCTGTAATCCCAAAATGAGCAAAATGCTCATTGGGAAATTCTGGATTACCTGTGTGTATGACTTCTCAAATGATGCGATCCACGCATCCATCCTTTCTGAAGACGAGGGTGATCATGACCTCACCTTTGGGGTCGATGATGTTCGCACTGCACTTAAAATCGATGCTTTCGATCCCTATGACGAATGTCATTCAGATACCGTTCTCGAAGATGTCCTCAGTACAACAGGTTATGTGGTCGATGACAACTCCAAAAGCTCCAAAGGTCCTGGAACTCTTCTTCGGAGTCACATGGGTGGTGTATGGAACTTCTTCTTTGCCCATGTGATCCACTGCCTCTCCCGAAAGACGAGCGGCCACGATCAATCCCCTTCATACATCACCAAACTTGCCCATGCCTTAATCTTTCAACGCCGAGTGGATTTCGCCCAGTACTTCTTCACCGAATTAGTGGAAGTGATCTCCCATCCAAAGAAGTGCCATGTTGCCTACCCCCGATTTATCTCTATGATCATCATCACAAACTTGGCAAAGCTCTGGACAAAGACCACAAGTCTCACACTCCCCGATTCACTTATGACTGGTCTCCCCCGATCGTCGGCAGCAAGACTCTCAACGTCGGTGTTCTCGACACCGATCGTCCTTTATGCCGAGGTATGATCACTTTAGCCATCTCTCCAGAACTTCAATGGGGTTATTCTGAAATTCCAGGGTTTCAACACCCCGATATCCCCGAGGTCCTTCCTACTGTTGTGACCTCCTCCCCACGTCCCAGAGTAAAGTCGGTCGGCGCGAAGAAGAAATCGGCCACCGACACCTCCACCGCTGCTTCCAGGACCATGACACCGATTAACCCATCGGTGGCTTCTGTAACACCCCAAAACAGGGGTTAACAAAAACTTCCATGAAACGGAAGAGTGGTACGCATTACTAAAGTAAAAGTATACATAGTTATCTTTACATGACCATTAATACTAAGATTTAGATAATTATAACTACTAATGGACCACTAGCTTATCTAATCTCTACTATAGAAATCAGATTACAAAAGATGTCGGAAAGTTCTATCATAAATCTTCTAATCTTTAGCTTTCCAACAATGATCCCATGCTCACAACCCATGTCTAAACCTTCTTGTCTCCGGAACCACTAATATCTGTAACACATACAACACATAACAAGTGTTAGGCTTTTAAAGCCTAAGTGAGGTTTACACATAGCATAAAGAATATAATCATAGCATGTAGGAATAACAATTCGATATATTCACAAATTGGATTCCATGGAGAAGGCCCATATTGCTACCCAGTTACATCATAATCGAAGATATACCTTGATCGGTACCCCACGGTATTGTCACAAGGCATAACACAACGGAAAAACCCCACGGTATCCGAAGGTATGAATCAATTACACTTACCCCACGGTGTGTAAGAATATATCCTCCAATGCCTACTAGGTGCTCCTCCAATTATGTGAATACCAAATATGTTAATCCAAATAATATTCAAAGCATACTTAACACTTAACAATGGTCCAACCATTTAACATATCAATACTACTTCCATATAGTTCATATACATCCATATGTATCAAATCACATTCTATGTAATATCAATAATAAACATCCATGTTTACAATTCAATAATAAGTCCATTTTGACCATTAAGCCATCTTTGCTTCATTAAGACATATATTAAGCCATAATCATATACCAATGATGTATAATCAAACCCAAACCTTTAACACTAGCATTTACCATGGCATTCTAAGTAATAAAACACAATTAGTCCACCATAACTTACTTGAACTCTTCTTGTTTCCCTCTTAACCATTAAGAGCTTATTAATCAAGATTTCTCATTATCAATACCAAAATCAAGATAAAGAATGATAGTAAAGTATAATACAATCAATTAGATACAAGTTACTCACCTCAAATCTTCAATTGATATAACCCTAACTTGAAGACTTGAACCCAATCACTTCCAACAAGATGAAATGAAGATGTAATGCCCTAATTCAAGTTTAATTGGTAAGATTCATCTACCCATTGCTTGAATTGGATTATGATTGAGAGATGTATGTTTACCTTAATCTTAGATGAGAATTCGTTTGAGAAGCGAGGAGCAGAGCAATCTATCAGTTTTGAGAGTTCTAATTTAAGAAATGAATGACTAAGGACTAAGAGGTGGGTTTTAACCCCCTTTCAACACGTCAGGTGCTCGGCGCTAGCGCCCGCGCCAGTGCATCGGCGCCACCATCCGCGCCAACCTCTGTTTGTTTGCTTCTCATTTTCCACTAATTTGGCCGTAACTTCTTCGTTAGAACTCCGTTTTTGCTCCGGAAAGAACCGTTGGACTCGTATTCAAATTACCCATCCAACTAATCCATAAAATCTAATATTTAACTTTGTCATCTATTTTTCATTAATTTCCTTAAGGAATAAACTTACGAATTTCTATCGGAAGTTCTCAAATAACAAGTAACAATCACGGAAAGTACTTAGGAAATCAATTATAATTTAAAAAGTCAAAATATAAAGAAATATTAGGACTATTATTACTCACAAGGATTTTCCGGGTGTTACAATTCTCCCAACCTTAAAACGATTTCGTCCTCGAAATCTATATTCTTTACAACCCAAAGTCAACCGACTCACTGTCGACCAAAATTCAACAATTCCTAACGGAAATCTAAATTCCATCCACACGGTCTATAAAGACAATTCCTCGAACAATTGTTTATTAACAAAGTCCCTATACATACGTTGTACTTATGTACGGATAAACGTTCCAACCATAGAGAAACTCCCAATCATACGACTTCAGTCGTCTCCCAACCTTAAAATGTTCTATACATCTTGATTTCAGTTTCAAACTCTAAATCAATTTAAGGTTCAATTAATACAGAGACCAACCGAATCTCTAATTTCAATTGTCCCTATTGTTAACGGCCATTTACATCCAAAGAGCTCTAATAGACTCCAAAATCCATCTTAATAATTAATCATCAAACGGACAGGTTCATTAACCATACACAAAGATTAGTTCACTAAAACCACTCATCACAAATGAGTATCTTAAGGTTACTACTTCCATCACCATCATTCTTTTTAAAATCGGCTACAATTCCCCGATTACACTAAAGGTGTTTGGCCTTAACCCAAAAGTTGACACCTAATTATCACCAACCTTTGCACTCTAACCAAACCCACACATGAGTTCCCTTCACAAATAAAAATCTAGAAGGAACAAGGATTCGTCTTTCATATTTCGTGAACCTTACTTCTTTCCTCATTATCCGCTCCCCAACTTAGATTTGTAAGCCTCCTTAAAGTAACCGTTTATCATTAAACCTTTATCCGACTATTGCTTGGTCTTCAATACCATCATCATCCACATCTCAATCTCCAGGTCTCAAAATAACATTAACGTATACTGCTTAAAAATCCATACTCACTTTAAATTGAGCATACTCACCACTTTTGAACACTTCTATAATTACGGCACCCATCACTACATCTATGACCCACACGTTTCTTCAGTATATAGTATTACCACTTCCTCACATCAATATCGTACTACGCGACCACATTGCAACCAAGCACTAAAATATTATATATCAAAGGTGATAATTCCATTGAACCTGTAGTATAACTACATTCTTAGGTCAGACCTTTCTATCATTACTTCCTACGTTAGCATGAAGTACTACCCTTCAATCATTATTTGTCTCTTTCTCCCAACTTTTCCACATACCGATAATACTTTCTCATCTTTATTAAACTTCCTATGATTCAAAATCATAAACTTATTTAACGACTCACACAACCAAAATCACTTTGGATAAACTCACACTACCGCTCGACATTCTATTCCAATTATAGCCAAATCACTACACCATCTTACAACCACATATTCCAACAGCTTTATTGACAACTAGTACTGTTCATCTGGAATCCCCGAAAAGACTTTCATCTAATGTTCCCTCTTTATAACTTCTTATTACTGGTTGACACATTTATCTTGACAATTAATGCCACTACTCGTTCGTACATTCTCCACCCATAACATCTCACAGCAGACCAGATCCCTCATGGTCATTCATACACAATTCAAATTTACCTTCATGCTCTCCCGCACGATTAACCGAATCTATTTCATTACTTTATTCCTCCCCAACTTTAGTTTGAACTACAACTCACGAGTTTCTAATTAACTTAAACTTACTCACTTCTTACTAATTCTTTATGATTCCAAACCATTATATATATACAGTGCACACTCCATCACAAATCTACATAGTCCATACCCTTACCATGTTCATGCCTAATTTTTCATTCTATATAAACCATCTACACCATAAGTAGAATGTTCATCTACTACAATAGTCTTTCACTATCCTAACACCCCCCACAAGGTGATCCTTCAACTTTTAATCTTCCGATTCTGACTTAACATTCATACATGATCTCAAAAGAAAACTCAATGTGTTCACATTATGTAAACTTTAATTATAATACAATTCATGTAATTCCAACCCCCAAACCTATGTCAAGTTAATTAAACCGACGAATACCCTTAAGACTCAACCGAGTCTAAAACCAAGCCATCTGCTCAAAGGGTCTATTGATCATTTATCAATATCAACTCATGAAATTTAAAATACATCTAATCCCACATCATGCAACACACGCTTCGAGACATGATAATCTCACGACCCCTTCATTGCTACTTTCCCAATGAAGTCAATTCCTATATGTATCTATATGTACACGTATATACAACTCTATATACTCCATAATATATATATATATATATATATATATTATTTTGCCAAAGTTCATTAGTCCCAAAGGTACTAAAAATACAAGATCATCAAACGGTCCTCACTCTTAAGACCAATAGTTAAACCGACACTCTTTTAAAAAAAAATTGCGATTAAGCATATAACACACCAAAATTATTGCACAACCACAATAAACTTTTAAAAACGTATTTTGACCACCTAACTTTCACTTATGTAATAATTTAACCAAAACCTCTTCCACTCGTGATTTATTCGTCAATCACTCAAAATCCCTACATGTGGTGTTTCACAAGATATGTATTGTCCGCATTCTATAACATTCTGCAACATCCCCAGTCCACTGTACACGATAATGTCCGTTTTGCGCATACCCTCTGCATAACAGCATGCCGGTACCGCTCACGGTTTTGTTTCTGCCCGCACAGGCATACGCGGGACGCACCCAGACCGCACCCTGTGCCAGGCAAAAGGCCTCATACATCTTACACAACTGCCGACTTCAATGACAATAGTCGACCTATCGATACTTCTTTAATCTATTCATTAACAAGGACTGAACCTAATCCTTTCAACATAACATAATACAATTTACATCTCATCGTCTTCATTTCAAACTTATTCGTGCAATACTAATATCACAAGATCACCATAAATTCTTATTTAACGTCGAGGGTATTTCCTTTCTGTCTCACCACACTACTCATAGCAATTTGCTAATTCCATCACCTTGATGACTACTAATCCTTCCTCCGGACACAACCGTCCCTTGCCAACTGTATTTCTAGTTACCAAACAAGGGTATAGACCTTCTTACAACCGACACTAAAGTCCACTTTCAACTCTCCCATTGTTCACCTTCCTCTTGAACACAATTACCAAAATTACAAACATTCTCCCATGATTTATCCAACACCTCTCCATTCTCAGAGTTCTTTCTTAGCTTATAGTAATATTTTACGACTTAGTTCGTTCATAGCCTTCATGCATAACAATGTATTAAATATTTTATTTCGCACATTTCCTCCTTTTAAAGAACAACACTTGGAGCAACTTGGGTACACATGACCCCAAAATTCTTATAGCTTCAGTGTACTGCACAACGATCACGAGGATCATTAGCATACTACTTTCCAAAAAACTTAATCTTTTTCAACCAAAACGATGTTGTTATGACCGTAATATATTTAATGAAAATCTTTTCATACGACAAAAGTTGAAAGAAATTACCGACACAAAGTAAGCTAGTCGGTTCTCACACTCATTTATATTTAACTTTTCTTATAAAGTATGAAGTATTTTGCAAATTGCTAAACTCAAAATTTCACTGTACGACATAGATGGTATTGCCTTTTTCTCTAAATACCCACGTGCACATACTGACTCAACATCGACTAAATTGCTATTTATGCGTTTGTTTTGAAATCACGAAAACCCATGTAACACACACTCGAGAACACCATGCATAAAACTCTACTTGCAATTGAAGGCTATTCACTCAAACAAGGTCTATTGTTTAACTCACGCAACTTATCATTGACGCTCTATTTCCAACCAGTGGTTACCCTCTCAGCCTTCTAACACTTGTTATACATGCCTTCCAAGGCTCACTTACTCAACCATTTCATACTATTCCCGTCTTGATCAAACATCTTACATTCTATTTCTTCACATTTTAATCCACTTATTTAAGGTTGTCTCGGCGGACTTTCCTGAGTCCCGCCAGTTCCAGGTTGTCCTTCCAATCCTCAATCATTTACCGATCTGTCCTCCAAAGAATTGAAAGACCTTGGTAGCATTTTTACCATCATTATGCTATAAAACAAAAGATAACCCTGAGAAATAGTTATATGAATATAGACACACGAAACGTACTTTACCGATCATAGTCACTGGAACAATTTAGAAACAAGTATGCTTATGTAACAATATATTCATAATAACAGTAGCTAATTGAGATTGTGAATATATCATACATGAGAATCCTCATTACCGTCGTTACAGTACTAATTTCACGTATTTCTGTCGACCCTAAGGCCATCCCGTCTTAATACTTCTATCCAATCTCACGATTCATAACTTAATTCATCTCAGCTTAAGTCTAAGTACCTCCTCAACATACTTAGTTCACTTAAACTAAAGCTCTGATACCAACTTGTAACACCCCAAAACAGGGGTTAACAAAAACTTCCATGAAACGGAAGAGTGGTACGCATTACTAAAGTAAAAGTATACATAGTTATCTTTACATGACCATTAATACTAAGATTTAGATAATTATAACTACTAATGGACCACTAGCTTATCTAATCTCTACTATAGAAATCAGATTACAAAAGATGTCGGAAAGTTCTATCATAAATCTTCTAATCTTTAGCTTTCCAACAATGATCCCATGCTCACAACCCATGTCTAAACCTTCTTGTCTCCGGAACCACTAATATCTGTAACACATACAACACATAACAAGTGTTAGGCTTTTAAAGCCTAAGTGAGGTTTACACATAGCATAAAGAATATAATCATAGCATGTAGGAATAACAATTCGATATATTCACAAATTGGATTCCATGGAGAAGGCCCATATTGCTACCCAGTTACATCATAATCGAAGATATACCTTGATCGGTACCCCACGGTATTGTCACAAGGCATAACACAACGGAAAAACCCCACGGTATCCGAAGGTATGAATCAATTACACTTACCCCACGGTGTGTAAGAATATATCCTCCAATGCCTACTAGGTGCTCCTCCAATTATGTGAATACCAAATATGTTAATCCAAATAATATTCAAAGCATACTTAACACTTAACAATGGTCCAACCATTTAACATATCAATACTACTTCCATGTAGTTCATATACATCCATATGTATCAAATCACATTCTATGTAATATCAATAATAAACATCCATGTTTACAATTCAATAATAAGTCCATTTTGACCATTAAGCCATCTTTGCTTCATTAAGACATATATTGAGCCATAATCATAATCATATACCAATGATGTATAATCAAACCCAAACCTTTAACACTAGCATTTACCATGGCATTCTAAGTAATAAAACACAATTAGTCCACCATAACTTACTTGAACTCTTCTTGTTTCCCTCTTAACTATTAAGAGCTTATTAATCAAGATTTCTCATTATCAATACCAAAATCAAGATAAAGAATGGTAGTAAAGTATAATACAATCAATTAGATACAAGTTACTCACCTCAAATCTTCAATTGATATAACCCTAACTTGAAGACTTGAACCCAATCACTTCCAACAAGATGAAATGAAGATGTAATGCCCTAATTCAAGTTTAATTGGTAAGATTCATCTACTCATTGCTTGAATTGGATTATGATTGAGAGATGTATGTTTACCTTAATCTTAGATGAGAATTCGTTTGAGAAGTGAGGAGTAGAGCAATCTATCAGTTTTGAGAGTTCTAATTTAAGAAATGAATGACTAAGGACTAAGAGGTGGGTTTTAACCCCCTTTCAACACGTCAGGTGCTCGGCGCCAGCGCCCGCGCTAGTGCATCGGCGCCACCATCCGCGCCAACCTCTGTTTGTTTGCTTCTCATTTTCCACTAATTTGGCCGTAACTTCTTCGTTAGAACTCCGTTTTTGCTCCAGAAAGAACCGTTGGACTCGTATTCAAATTACCCATCCAACTAATCCATAAAATCTAATATTTAACTTTGTCATCTATTTTTCATTAATTTCCTTAAGGAATAAACTTACGAATTTCTATCGGAAGTTCTCAAATAACAAGTAACAATCACGGAAATTACTTAGGAAATCAATTATAATTTAAAAAGTCAAAATATAAAGAAATATTAGGACTATTATTACTCACAAGGATTTTCCGGGTGTTACAGCTTCCCCGGTCCAAAAACCTTCTAAGCGGAGGCACTCTTCGTCCCCCCCCCCCCCCCCCCCCCCGAAGATTCGTCTAAAGAGATCTCGAGGAAATGTCCGTGAGCCATCCCCTTCCAAATCATTTTTGTTCACCACCGACCATTTGATTATCCCTAAGGCATCCCTAAATTTACCTCCTCCAACTCGTTCTTTGAGTGAACACGCAGACTCTCCCACCGAAAGTCTAGACTCTCCCTCCGAAAGTCTGGACCACGCACTTCACGGCCTTTCACCCGGTCACTTCTTGATCGATGATGATGCACAACCCGATCAGGGTTCCCCCCATTAGATACCCCCCATGATTTCTTTGCAGGTCTCTTTGACGACACTGGTTCTCCCTGAACCTCCCCGTCGGTCGGAGCAATCCCCATTGAGTCCTCATCCCCCTCACCGACAGAGTCACCTTTGAACCAGACTTCTCCCCGAAGTTCTCCCCTGGTTCAAACTCCCCAAAGATCTCCTACGCCACACCCATCACCCTCCCCGGGTCAGAATTCACCCCGACGAGCTCCCACTCCGCCACCGAGACCACTATTCCCCGATGAAATGCTATATCCCGGCAACATTCCCATTTCGGCGGAGGATCCCCATCGCATCCGCTACATAGTTATTGGGGATGTCGGGGGTGAAACCACTGTTCAAGCACCCTCTTTGATTAAAGACATACAAGAAAGTGCTCGACAATGTCGGCTTGTCGGCACCCAATTTGAATCTTTCAAACAGGCCACTCTTGCAATGATTGCCATGACGAGTTCCCGAATGTCCACTATCGAATCTCGCCTGCCGCAGATTCTTTCAGATGCTATTGCCGATGCTCTACGGCCCTTTACCACCGACATCAACTCTTTGGTTTCCAAGGTGGAATCTTTGTCACGATCTCATGGGGATCTTGCCTTCTCCTTTGGTGCTTTCAAGGCATCCTCCACCGTCAAAGATTCTGAACTTCAGAGGATGCTTCAAGACGCTAAGTCTCATCAAGACTTCAGCCATGCCACTGCCGACTCTCTTCGTGACATTCATGCCACACTTCACGAATTCGGCCAACTGGAGATGGATCTCGGTGACTTCACCATGGTTTCTGAAGAGGTACCGAAACAACTCTCTTTTCTTCATAAGAAATTCGACTACGTTTTCAGACAGCTGGGTATGAAGATTCTGGCTGGTGCTGAGGGGGAGAAAACGACAACCCAACCCAAGTTGCCATCTCTTAAACACTCGGTCATCCCCAAGCCTCCATCTTCCACCGATGACATTCCTGAAACCACCGAAACTCACGCTGAAACCGCCGACATTGAGGGGGAGCAACTCTCTAAAGAAAAAGAGTTGGAGTTGGAAGACAAAGCAACAACTGAGGGGGAGCAACTTTCTGCGGCCGAAACAGACAAGGGAAAGAAAAGTCTTACTGTCGAACAATTGGCCGAACAAGAAAGAATAGAGAAAGAAAGGATGAAGTATGGGACTTGTCCCACCGATGCAGACAAACTCAAACTTAAACCTCCTTCATCACATCTGCAGGAACCCAATCTCGGACTGACTCCTCAAGAAATTGAGGAAGCCAGATTAGCCCAAAAAGCCCTTGATGATACCAAGGCCCTCTCTTTAAAAGTTGCAGAGGAAGAAGCCAAGAAAGCCAAGTCCACCGATGCCGTGTCGGCACAGAAATCGATGCTGAGTGAATTTGAACAAGAGAGAAATGAAGAAGTTAGATGGTACAAGAAGAAGATGCACCACCGATCCGACAGAACCCCGATCTCAGGTGTCAAGATCGCAACCTCCAGAGCCAACCCAAAAGACATTTGCCTTATCATTGATCGGGAAGATGACTCTTTGAAAAGTGTGAGAGACTACCAACTCAAAACCTACGGTCTCCCCGAATGGTACGAGATCTCTCGACACTTGGCCAAAAATCCAAACCCAAAGAAGGACATCTTTGTCAAATATATTGATGGTCTAATGGCAAAGATGAAGGAGATCAAAAAGAAGTATAGCATCGTGCTGACCACCGATGAAAGATCGAAACTGCAATCCTTGAAGGAAGAAGTGCGCCTTCCCAAAGTTCAGAATCCTCCTGACACTCTCTTCAAGGATATGGCAAAGGAAGGAAAGATACCGAATGTAAGTAACTTAAGTCTTTCCCTTCCCACTTCGGCATCATATCCCACGACAACTCTGGGCCTGTCACCGATTCCAGGACTGTATTTCAACGATGGCTTCGGCAAACGAGCCTTCTTCAGATTCTCTCAAATCCCAGTTGCCGACACCATGTTTCTTGAAGGCCTCCACAACTTGTTCCCTCACATCCCCGACGCTCAACCCTACTACCGAATCCTAATGGATGAGATCAAGCGCCGACAATCATCAAAGAAGTAGGTTTTTCATTTTACCTTTCGGTAGTTTTGATAATCTTTTGCTTCTTTACTTCACCGATGTATGAGAATGACTTGTAAAATTCAAGTGCTTCTCTTGTTTATATGTAGCTGTACATACCTTTATTTCCTTGCTTTATATATACTGTATAGATATACTCAAAGAAACATAGTTTAAAAAAAAGGTCTATGTGAAAAGAACCCAAAAGAGTAAAAAGGGTCAAAATGCACTTATTTTCATTTGCTCTTTAATATTCTAAGGATAGAGATCAAATTCAAATAGGGGGAGATTGTTGGGTCATCACAGATTTGAAGTTGACTCAATTAAACCCACTTAGATACTTAGAATGTTTTTGGATTCTTTTGTGTAACTTGTACTCTTATATCATATGTGCGGTGAAGTCGAAGATCAACCGAAACCAAGTGCGAAGACTATCTCATTGCGGAAGTGAGAAAATCGGCAGCAAGTTTCTACAAGTTACATCACCACCGACATGCTTGTGCTATCGGTGGACACGCATCACCGAATTGAAGAAATTCGGTGAGGAGTTCAAGAATACTTCCACCGATATGTGTTCAGAAATCGGTGGGAGTTCAAGAAGACTGCACCGAAATATTAAACACTTCGGTGAAACTCTCTCCTTTCTAAAGAAGTGAGATTTCGAATTGGTGCAGTTTTCAATACATGAGGTCGGTAGCCTTATTCTCTATAGACAAAATAGAAGATCATTTATTATGAGACAATATCCTATTGTCAGATAAAAGTGGCATTTTGTCATTTTATCTATTCTCAGATAAGGTCTTTTTCTGGTACGACTGTCCTCCTGGTTCCTTGGATAAGTTAAAAAGGAGATATCAGCTTTTCAGAAGTCAACCTCTACAATGAATGGAAGAGTGACAAGTGTCCCATGCATTAAATGATGCATGGACTATAAATAGAGGTGAAGACTCTCCATGCAAATTACGCTTCTGAAGATTACTAAGTGCAAGCTCCTTTCTTACTGAAACTGCATCTTGTGTCTAAGTGTCCAATTTGTTCTAAGTGTTTTTCAGTTTACTTTGTGTTAGATTGTTAGAATAGTTTAACTGTTCTTTTCCGCAACAATCTTCTGGTTTCTATGTGTAATTCTTATTGAAAGATTTTCAATATATTGAATTAAAACTTGTGAAAAATCTAAGTATTGTATTCAACCCCCCCTTCTACAATACTTGCTGAGCCTTTTTGGGACCAACAGGTAGCAATAAGTAGAAATGAAAAATTGATGAAGAACCCTAGAATAATCTCCAAATTCGACTCCAAAATTGCTCCCCAAAATCTGGAAAATCTTTTTCTTCTCTCAAAATCGTTCTCTTTCCCCGTGAGTTCCTCCCCCCAAATGCAGTTTTTTGCTGAGTTTTTAACCTCCAATCGAATGAAACCGCCAAAACACACACACACACGCACTGATTTTAGGACGCGCGGTTTGGTGCGCGAGTTGAAAACCGCGGGAGAAGCCACGCGGTCGTGTGAGCCTCGAAGCAAACAGAGGGTTACGCGGGATGGGGCATGGCCTGAAGCCGCGGGAGAAGCCGCGCAGGGGTCTGTTCGATCTTCCTTCCGCCGTTGTTCCCGTCGAACGTGAGAGAGAGAGAGAGAGATGCAGCGATTGTTTCATCTTGTTGGGCTGAACTCACAAAGTGGCTGCTGGAACATATTTTCTTGTTGGGCTTTATCTTCTTTTCTCAAATCTTGGGCTGCTAACAAAATAAATACAAAAGGATTAATTCTTCTTCTACTGAGTCACTAACATCACAAGGGCCAAGATATTTAATACTTTTTTTTTTGCTCACTGACCCACGAGACCATATGACCCAAATAAAAAAAAGAACTTATTATATATATATATATTGGTTTTTTTCTTCTTTTAATTCAATAAAATACTATATAGATAAATAAAAAGAGATTTTCTATTTTTTTTCTTTTTCAGTTTTTATTTATTTACAATTAATAAAAACTAAAACTCAATATAATAGGGGTATTTTACTCATCTGATTGACACTAAATATAGGGGATTTTGACGCAAAATATATAAATAAATCGGCACATATCATTGGTCCCTATAGTTTGAAAAATGACAGTTTAGGTCCCTAAACTTTGAAAATTGGCACTTTAGGCCCCTAAACTTGGATATTTATATACACAGGAGACGTTTAGTGACTCTTTGGGGGAAACTAGTGAGTCTTTGACGATTAAGTCAAAGCTATGCCGGTTGAGAGAAATCTGTGGGCAGTTAACCCAGCGTAGGCTTGATGTTTTTCGCGGCACTTGTTTTGGTGCGTTGCTGGATTCTTAGAACTTCAATAACGACCCTGCGCTTGTTCTTGCCATTTTGAAGAAGGAGATATCCCCCCTGGTGGTCAGTCGAGGGAGTCATTATATTACCGTTTTCACGGGCACACACTTAGGTATGGCCCGGAGGAGTTCTGTCTTATGATGGGACTCATTTTTGGCCCGATGCCTGGCGTTCCTGGATCGCGTCAGGGATTTGTTCATAGACTCTTTGGGAACCAAAAAATGACCATTGGCCGCCTCAAGGCCTTGTTTGACACCTTAGGCAACCAAGTTGGTGTAGACCGTTACTCGGAGGGCGAGGGTCAGGTCGTCTTTCGTGGCGAATATGTCCCCTTCATTCAGTCTGTTACTACGATTATAAGCTACGGGCTCTTCGTTAGGTGTTATGAAATGGTCATCCTGATCTGGAAGGGGAGGAGGTTGGCCAAAGAAAAATCATTTATTCCACCGTATGATTTAATAGGATTGGTTTCTTCTTCTTCATCTTCTTCACCGTCTTCTTCATCGTCTTCTTCATCGCCTTCTTCATCGCTATCAATACCAGGAATATCCAAACGGTAAACATGAGACTCGTCTTCTTCTTCTTCTTCTTCTGCTTCTTCTGCTTCTTCTTCATGTGGTTCTTGTACCGGTTCTTGGGTCTCCGGAACAAATTCGGGGTTATAACCATAACTATCTTCAGTAAGAAAATCAGGATTATACCCATACACATGCGCATCTTCAGACTGAAAATGAGGCATGTAATAAGCTTGACTCTGCTCAACAGCAGACACATCCGGCTCTCGTACGGTGTTCGAACCACCACTAACATAAAAAGAAGATTGACTCTCCTCAGCAACAGACACATCAGGCTCCCGTACGCTGCTGGAACCACCACCAACATTGTTTGTGTCGAAGCCCGCAAGCTCGATATAAACACAAAGTGTTGGTGGATTTCTTACAGCCGCAGCAGATTCCATAAAAGCTTGTACATCGTTAGTGTCTCGTAACTCATAAAGTTGGCCATAAAATTGGTACACTATTTTAGTCGTACCAAAATTAGGGTTGAATCCACATCTGCTTTGAACACACCTAACAAGCATAGAATGTGTAATGTTGGTTGGCACCATGACTCGCATTATAGGGAATGCGGAAACATACTCCCAATCCGTCCCGTTCTGTTGCCAATAACCCCCAGGCCAAATACGTAGCTTAATTTTATCAGGTAAGGAACTCATTTCTAGAAAAAAGAGAAATAGAGACAAAAATCTAGACAATTGAAAATTTTGTTTCAGACAATTTGGAAAAAATCGTATGGGAAAATCAGACTTTATAGCAATCGAAAAAATAGGGTTTGAAGAAAAATCGAAAAATTAGGGTTAGGGTTTCTCGGGTCCGCACTTGCTGTGTCGGATCCGAGAATTAGGGTTTGGCTATTTTTTCTTGAAACGACGTCGTTTTGGGGGTAGAGTGCGGTCCACACTGGATTGGGTCGGGTCCGAGTGCGGACCCATGGCTATTTTCGTGAGTTAGGAGAGACTTTGGCTATTTTCTTAAGTTTGGGTTTTGATTTGGCTATTTTGGTCAATTTCCCTTTTAAATCGTTTAGAGCATCTCCAACAGTTTCTATATAATTTTTTTAAAATAGAGAATTAAAAATTAAAATCTCTAGAAATAATAACATTTAGCTCCAACAGATTCTTTATTTTAGAGATTTCAACAACCATTATATTATATTAAAATATTATTTAATTTATCATCCCAATACATTTTAAAAAATAATTTGTAAAAGACAAAAATAACTCAACTCTATTGGTAGAAATGAATAAAAAAATAATTTCTTTTTCCATCTACCAAGTTTTGGAGAATTCTTAAAACTTGGAGTTTTCTCTGGTTTTTTCTATTTTAGAAAACAAAATAAACAAGCTGTTGGAGCACTTTAGAGAACAAAAAATCAATTTTCTCTATTTTAGAGAAATTGTTGGAGACGCTCTTAAAACATCTCCAAAACTACTGTAATAAGTTTTTATCTTGATGAATTGGAAATATAATAAAAATACAAAAATAAAGTTCTTATAAAAATCTCCATTACAACCATTTTCTTGGTCCCTATAAATCTTTATAATCTATTTATATGTACTTAAATGATTACTTAAAAATAAACTAATTTATTTTTGTTAAATAATTCCTTAATCTACCTTGGATTCTTTTTAAATGTCCAAGGGTGAGAGCATCTCCAACAAAATTTTAAAATAAGGAATTAAAATCAAAGTTTCTAAAGAAAAATTCTTTCATTTCCAATTGCTTCTTCGTCAATTTAGATTATTATATTAATTAAATTATTAAAATATCAATAAATTTATAAAGTATTATTTTTCTTTTTTAATCATTTAATTTCAGGATTTTTCATTAATAGGAAGAATAAAAAATAAATTTTCTTACTAAGTTATCAAATTTGAAAGAGTTTTATTCTTTTATTTACTTTCTTTATTTTGGATAAAGTTTTGAATGTCCAGTAAAAAAAAGATTGTTAAAATCCTTATTTTTATAATCTATTGAAAATGTTATTGTTTAAGATAATATATAGAAAATGCTAAAATTAAGAACATTCAATCAGCTAAAAAAGTACAAATTATCTAGTTAATCATATTTCACCCATTAATTATTAACAACACTCAAAATAAATAAAAAATAACCTTTTTCTTCAGTAACAACAATGACACATGTTCAAATTTCATTAAGATTCAGAAAATCTATAAAAATATAGAAAAAAAAATACAAAATCCAACATAATAATTATAAAAAAAGCTAATGAAATACAAATATATAAATCAATGAAAGATTATTTTAAAACTAAATATTAGAAGAAATTCATTTTTTATGAATAATAGATTCACTAAATTATGAAGTGCTGGTTTAGAATTTTTTTTTTAAACTTTGACATTTAAATTCAATTCATATAAATATTTTTTAATTGCAAAAATAGCAATTATTTGACCTATCAAATTAGACCCATTTTTTAGTATGATGTTAGGGAATAGAGATCATAATAAGTTTAATAATTTACTGGAAAAACTAATGTTGCACATACAACACATTTCACACGTTTTTTTGAAGGACCTGGACTTGTGTTTTTATTGTTTTTAATCTGGTAATTCTATTGTAATTTATTTTTTATTGTAGAGGAACTTTATTTTAAATTACTTTCTTCTTTTATGTAAACGGTAAAAAAAATATTATATTAATATGAAATATTTTCAAGGAAAACGAGTTATTATGAATTTTACAGTATATAGTAATTTTTACAGGAGAGAATTTGAAAAAGAAATAAGTAGTAACAAGTTGAATAACATTCTAATAATAGTTATCGTTATATGTGGTTTTTCCTTTCGATCGTAAAGGTATTAATAAGAAAAAAGTTGTTATATATGAGATTTATGTCACTATAAGACAAATTGGCTTTTCCGACGGACAAATTCGTCGAAAATTAACATCACCGGCGGATTTCCGACGGATAAGGTTGTCGAATAATCCCCCGTCAGAAAATGATATTTCCGATAGATTTCAGACAAATTTGAAATTTCGGACAAATGTATCCGTCGGAAATCCGTCCACAAATTTTTCCTATTTTTTAAACTCCACACACTTAATCAGATTTTGTTAATCTAAAAAATTAAATTTTCGACGGATTTTTAATATATTTTTATAATTTGTTTATTAAAATAGTTTTTATACAAATAGAAAAAAATCAAAAACATTTCCGTCGGAAATTATTAATTTTTTAATTAATAATTATAAAAAAATTGTTTTTTTAATTGGAAAAAAATCCAACGGATATTCCGCTAGAAATTGGTCGGAAATTATTCTTATTCTATTAAAAAAATTAAAATTTTAAAAACTGCTAAAATTTGGAAAACAAATACCATAGATTAATTAAAGCCCTCCAACAAGTTTTTGGGCGTAATAGATACAAATTCTCCCAACTGATAGATAAATGAAATTTAAATGCGTTAGTTCAAGTAACAAGTGTTTAACAACCAAACATCAACCCTATGGCGGGGGAGGTGGAAACTGGGACGAACCTGTCCAACTGTAAGCATGTAGTTCGCAAAGTCAAAATCCATCACGACACGATTTGGGATGAACCACTAAGCCACAATAAACCCCACAAAAGACCAATTTGACATGTATAAGTATATATGGAGAGGAATTGTGAAAAAAAACACAAAAACGTAATTTTAAAAAGAATCCGTCACAAATTCGTCACAAATTCGTCACAAAGTTCATGAAATAAATAAATAAATAAAAAATATATATTTCACTAAGACGGAAATTAAAAAAATTAATTTTTTATTTTTGGTCAGAAATTCGTCGGAAAATAATAAAACTTTTAAAAAACCTTGATTTTTAAAAAAGTAGTTATTTAAAACCCCTAAATTTTAAAAATATATTTCAAGATATTTTTGACTATTTTCGACGGAATTTTAAAAACTAAAAAATTATTTTTCTTTAAATTTCCTTTGGAAATCCGTCGAAAAATAATAAGATTTTTAAAAAACCTTGAATTTTAAAAAATATTTACTTAAATTTTTTTATTAATTTCCGACGGAAACTAAAAAAATTAATTAATTAATTTTTTCGGTCGGAATCCGTCGGAAATTAATAAGATTTTTCTAATTTTATTTTTAATTGCTATGTAGTTTAATTAATTAATTGTAATCTTATTATTTAATTGCTAATTACATTAAATTAACTTAATTGTAATTTAACAAATATTTGTGACTAATTTGTGACGGATTTGAAGAGGATACGATTTCCGTCACAAATCCGTCACAAACATTTTCAAGAATATATAATTTCTTTTTTTTTAAACTTCAGTAGCGGATTTGTGACTGATTTTCGACAGATTAACACCTTTGTTGACTTTTGTTGACTTTCCTTGATTCCGTCGGAAAAGGTCATTTGTTTAGTAGTGTTAAAAACTCCAATATTTAATTGTCCTATTTTAGCAACTATACTATTTTTAACCACAAGGGTGGTAGCTGTTGGTAAAAGACCAGGGAGACGTCTTTTATGAGTTTGAGTTCAAGCACTAACATCTTGTTGACAAACTTAAATGTTAATCATTAACAAAAAATGCAAAATGTAATACATATTTTTTAATTAATCATTTAAAGAAAAAACATATATGAAAATGAAAAAATGGTAAGTCCTTTCATTCTATCATAAGTAAGAGAACTGATTATGATCTGTAATATGTCAAAAACAGGAAACAACCATTATTTCCATGGCAAACCAGTTTTGAATCGTCTCATCTACATCTATCTAAGTCAACCAAATTAATACTTCTGTGCCTGCCCAACTCTATGTACAAGCCTCCAATTCACTATTTACATCCTATAACGATTACTTGGACCTGCAACAACATGACCAGATTGTCTCATAAAATTAACCAACAAATAGTTAAATCACACCAAAGGGCCTTTGGGTATCCACTAGAGCCCAACCTCTCAAAAGGTCAACGATGAGGGTGTGTGTGTATATATATATATAGAGGGACTAAGATTGGTTTGTATAATTTGTACGAATTGTATGGTTTGCAAATGAAACACATCCTATATATATATATATATAGAGAGAGAGAGAGAGAGAGAGAACCTGATCTATTGGTGAAGTCAGCTGCCATGGCTTCGATGATCTGTCTGTAAAATTCAGATGAAGAAGTGTCATCCTCTAATGGTGGTGAATTAGGAACCATGGTGGTGAATGGTGATGACACTTCTTCACTTGAATTACGAACCATGGTGCTGTTTGCAGGATGCGGTCCACGCACATTGCTGCCACTCTCGTAAACAATCCTCGAATTGCCCACATATCCCGGTTCCCTTTTGACCGCAACCCCTCTCATTCCTTGTTGCATCATTCCAATATTCGAGTTATGCTCCCACACCATATTAGATGGAACATCAATCCTTCTAGAATAAGTAGTAGACCAATCAAGACCACGTTGCATCCCTGAGTGCATAGACGATCCACCATTATTATAGCCGCTCGCTACACCCCTCGGAACAGAGACATGTGTGTTCTCCATCTTCCGGAAAGTTCCAGTATCCGATACATAACGTGATCCATTATTATGGGGCACTGCAAGATAGTAAAAAAAGAAGAAGGCTATTTAGCTCACTAAAAAGATTTTGTTGAGGAAAAATCTTGAAGTTGAAGGCAACTTACTTGGTGGCATGTGAGATACATTAAACATTGGTGGACAAGAGGCTCTGTTTGGGTCAGCCTGATATATCAATGCAGCCTGTTTAGCAAGCAGATTATTAAATACTGTTATTTGCTCTTTCAGGATCAGCCTCGGATGGTATGACTTAAAAAATTCTGGATTTTGGTCTTCAAGTATCTGCCAAACTGGAAGACATATATCGATTGATATGTTTGTGATGTGGAATTATGTACAATGTGTTGAAGATAGAAGTCAAATTTCATACCAGACTCTGTAAAGATAGGGTGTATGTTCTGTCGCTGTTTGAGAACATGTATGACCTGATTCTGGGTCATATAATGCAGTAGACATTGTTCTATCAGATGATGTACCTGAAATCAATGATATAAAAGTATATATAATGATCAGATGTTTCAGAGAACACATTCCAGAGTAGAGATTGATTCCAATGAACTTAGAAAACTTTGAGTTTTAGTTGTTGCAATGCCCATTAATCCTTTTTCTTCATTGAATATAAATTGAGATTATAAATCCCACGTGAGAACCCAAGGGCCCGTTTGGTTTGCGGGATTTGGTAGGATTTTGAATTAAATTCCTTTCCAATCCTATGTTTAGTTAGAAATCCCACGGGGAAGTTGGTTTTTCACGACATTTCATAGATTTGTTTGTTATAATGTTCAACGACAAGTTAAAAACATTAGTTTTGTTATAATCAAGTTATAACAGATAATCTAATTATTTATAGTATGTTTTTATAAATTGTCTATAAAGTATTGAATTCAATTCCATTTCAAATCCTACAAACGAAACACATTAAAGATTCCAAATCTTTCTAACTCCATATCATTCCAAGAAATCCAAATCCCCCAAAAACACTCCGTCCCACAAGAATATTTGCTAAAGATACCAAAGCATCGATCAGAGAAACCTAAAATTCTACATGAGTTATGAGCAATTGAATGCAAATAAGAATCAAATGGGATATAGCTCAAAAGCCTTACCCTCTGCATACTTTCATAAGTGACTTTTATGTCTTCTCCCCTAGACATTTTTCTTTACGGTTCTGAGTGAAGGAAACACACAACGAACAAATTTACTGCAAACATCGTTCAAAATCGGTCAGATTAAAGAAGATATATAAATCACCTGATATAAGATTCATAAAGTTGCCAATCATTCAACAGATTATAACACGCTATTCAACATCATATTTCATATCAATAAGAATGTAGAGAACTTCAAGTGAACAGATAAATTAGGGTTTAGGGTTTATGCTGCTGCTGCATATAAACAGAATTAGAATGCAGCAGAGAGTATACCAAGTTAAATCAGGTTCTAGAACCTTCTACACAGTTAATCAACATTTGTTTTTCCATATCTTAAAACAAGAAGAAAACGAGAATCAGAAATCAGAACAAGGAACAAATAATCTGATCGATAAATATAGAATGTGAGTACCCTCTGTAACATCAAACGTGTTGAGCGGAGAGAATGAATCAAATCAAATGATATAATGAATTTAGAGAAAGCATACATGGATTGAGTACGTAATCCTTATCGGAATGTTAATGGAAATCACAGGGGATGAAGATGAAGATAGGTCTTGAATTTAAAGATTAGTTTTGATTTGAAAGAAGTTGTATGAGGAGGGACTTTCTGTTGGAACGGGAGAGAAAAAAGAGGGTGAGATTCTTATTTATTTTATTTCCTTTTTTAAAATTTTAATAACTGAATTACATGTAATTTCTAAAAAAGATAATTCCAAATTTCCAACTATAGTTTAAAAAAAAGTTATTCTATAAATTATTAATTATAAAATAATTAATATATTAATATAATGTTATTTTTCCTCTAAACATTTTATTTATTTAATGTCTTTTATTGCTGAAAAAATTAAAACATTATTTATTCTGTTTTTAAAAAGTGGTTTTTAGAGATTTCTATAGAATTAAAGATTTTTATCTTTCATCGCCTCTTTTTTCAAACAAAACATTTGTAACAACCCAACTCAACCAATAAAACATAACGACATTAAAAAACCTCAAAATACCATCTCAAACATACGGGTACATCGAAATGTTTGCTGAAACAACCTATACACAGTTGAAAATTTTCTAAACAAAGCCTTGAATTAAAAGTAAAGTAAATACAACTATCATCTATTCCTCGCCTCAAGCTTAGACCTTCTCCTTGCCTTTATCCGAGCCTCCTACTAAATGCTTTCCTGAATATGGGTTTAGTTTTGAAAAGCGAGGGTTAAGACCATAAGGACTAACGAGCTCCCTCAAAACAACTTTCGCACCAAAGCAACATTTAAAATTAATTATCAACATTCATATACATTTTTATTACTTTATAGTGATAAACTTTCAACTACGAGAAACTACACATGAAATGGCACACTGAAGTCCTGCACACCGGTGACAATGTGTTAGTCTCACACTGCCTTACTGGAACACACCCTCCATGGCATAAATGAGACCCCCCCGGTATGAGCACTGGCTGGACACCCCCCCCCCCCGACTTAGCTATCATGTCCACTTTCAAATGTATGCATACGTATTAACACAGAGCTCATTCCACATGTTTAAAGGAATACCACCTTGAAACATAAGAGCTCTAGCAACATTTAAAAGATGCCTGTGCTCCACAACTCCATTTTTTTGAGTGTAAACACAGGTAGTTTGATGCAAAGTTCCTTTTGAACCAAAAAACTCACCCGATTTGTTGTTCACAAACTCGGTACCATTATCGCTCCTGAAAATTTTTATGCTTTTGCCAAATTGAGTTATCAACAAGCTGTGAAAAGAAACAATGTGATTAAACACCTCATCCGACTTCCCAACCACGACGACGACTAGATTTTTAATGTTTTGTAATTTTTAATTTTATTTTGTAATTTTTAAATTTTTAATGAATGTTATGAATTTTTATTTTTATTATTTATCTAATTTTTATTTATTAAAATATATATGCATATTTTTTTGTTAAATAATTAAATGTATAAATAAAAGAATTAAAAAAGTTAACGTGGCGCTGATGTGGCATCAGGGTTCAGTGGGTTCGATAGGAAGCGGTACTCCACTTTAGGGTAAGGAGGGTAGGAAAGAGAAAAGCTCATGTGGCGCTGAGGTGACATCAGGGTTCAGTGGGTTTGCGGGTTGGCGGTACATGGTCTTATAGTTTTCAGTTCCAGTTAACTTTAGGTTAAGTATTGCCACACCCGAAGTATCACTGGAATGAAGGTACAGAGGATCACCAAAGTCCAGTTTCGCAATCAAGGATCGACTCTGGGTCTTTGTGAACTTCTGAACCAGTCATAGTGAATTAACAAATAGAGAGCACACAAGAGAAATACCTCAGTGACCTAATAGGCAGGATTCCTTGTCACTCGAAGATGGTAGGTCAAGCCAATCACTTAGATACTCAAAAGTGAGAGAAAGAAACGAAAGGAGAGGTACACACAAGGGTAAGATAGCACTTACAGTGGGTAACCAAACATAATGCGCAGCGGAAACACAGAACCTCTCTTATCAGAGATTCCAAATAAACCAGAATACAAACCTGAACATATATATGAAGGGGAAGAGAGAGAGAAAATACACACTGAATAGGTCCAGAGAGAACACTCAACAGTATGATTAATTCTCAATCTTCTTAGAGCAAGCAAACACAACCACAATCTGCAGATGTGTATAATGAACAAGAATTTTAACTAAGGGAGCAACCAGACCTAAAGAGGTCAGATCACACGTGATAGATGCACAAACTTTTGCTAAGATCCAAAAAATAAGACCTCAGATGTGCTTAACAACAAACATGCTGTGTGTAACAAGAAAACTAGTTTTTGTACAACTCAACAATTATGTGTATGAACATCAATTATGTACAGTGTATTTAAAGCAAGAGAGGAAAAGCAGACTGTAGATATGTGTAAGGTTTTGAGTAAACATACAACCACATGATATAAGCAACGAAAGCATATTTTAATTTTTATCATCAATGGTTATAGAAACTATCAACCTATATGAATACATGCGTTCTAGATAATTAACTACAAAAGATTGAATCAAGAACACTTACTTGTTTATTGCGATTGTCGAAAACCACAATGATGAATCAAACCTTTGATCTCGCTTCTTGGATGTCAAGGACCAATAGTATGAATCCCTCTAGTGGCTCACACTTAAGAACACCAAAATACCAACAACAGGAAGATGCTTAATCACTAAACCCTAAATTAGGGTTTACGATTTTGGGAGAGGGAGAAGGGAGATCGACGGCTCCAAGAGAGATAGATAAAAACTCATTAGGGTTTAACCCCTAGCAGTTTATTTATAACCCTCTATTTTACACTTAGCCCCTTTGAACCGATAAGCTTGTTAAAACTATTTTAACCAATCAGTCCCTGCACTTTATATAATTAATCTAATTAATTATATTGCAGCTTATCATCAATTGAACTAATTGCTTTAACTCCCTTTAATTCTTCTGATTGTTTATTTTGGGTCTTAAGGGCAACCCAAAAGGACCCTGCTATTATTAGAAATATTACCAATAGTTAATGACTCTGGACACTATATCCAACAGTCTCCCACTTGGACAAGTTATTAACTCTATTTGGTTTTAACACTTTCAATAATCAGCAGAGAGCAAGCCATCCAATGCAGCTGCCGAACTCTGATAAAGATTCGGTCCTAAGATAAGTGATTTAATGTTCCTTTGTTCTACAAGATATCATATGAACCTGAGACATGGATAAATGTCTATCTCATGGATCAAGATTATGTTTCCCGATTTCCGATATGTGTTGAATTCATCAGACTACTCAATTGAACACATCAATTCTAGTCAGGATTTGGCCAAACACTTAATGTCAACACCAAATCATCGAGGGGCCCATGGATATCGCTTCTCCTGTTTAGGCAGAAGGAACAAATAAACTTTGACTACACAGTTCATTTCTACTCATCATATTATACATGGACATACCCTGTATAGCTGCCAGTTACGGTCAGCGTTGGAGCACACCAAAGCATAACAGAATCCTAGAGCAAAACTCTATGTATCTCCGTTTGAATAACATAAAATATTATCATCTCAAAATTACTCTGACTTAATCCATGAAGTAAACTTTTGAGTGCGGGTTGTTCCAATACCTAAATCACCATTAAGTACTCATGAGCGTTAGTTGCATTCTCTATGCTTCTAACACTCCATTACAGTCTTGAATCACTACTTACTTCCAGGAGTATGACTGACTGTGGAGGTTTAAGTAAATTAATACTCAGGAAGTTGGTTCTAAACATGCAAAACAAAACACGATAATAAATTAAATGTAAATGGACGCAATCCAGCATATATTATAATCTCCATATAATAATCTCCAAAACAAATATAATTTATTACGTTTTTAATGCATCAAACTAACAACTAAAATATTCAAGGTATATTGATAATTCTAACACCTATGGCTTCAGTATGATACTCATGTTTGGGTCGAGTTAATGCTTTCGTGAAAGGATCCGCCAGATTTTCTTCAGTCGGCACTCTACTCACCACGCTCAAAGCAAATGAGACATCAGGTCTAGTACATGTCATGGCATACATGATCGATCCTATAGCAGATGCATATGGAATTCGACTCATTCTGTCCAGTTCTTTACTAGTGCTGGGACATTGATCTTTACTCAATCTTATGCCATGTTGCATGGGCAAATACCCTTTCTTGGTTTCACTCATATTGAATTTCTTCAATATCTTATCCAAGTATGTACTTTGGCTAATTCCAATTAAATGCTTGGTTCTATCTCGATAAATTCTTATTCCAAGTATGTATGTTGCATTTCCCAAATCTTTCATAGCGAAACATTTCCCGGGCCAGACCTTTACATTTTGCAACATCGGAATATCGTTTCCTATGAGTAGTATGTCATCAACATACAAGACTAGAAATACAACATTACTCCCACTAGCCTTAACATATACGCATGACTCATCTTCGCTTCGAGAAAATCCAAACTCCTTGACCTTTTCATGAAAACAAAGATTCCAACTACGAGACGCTTGTTTAAGTCCATAAATGGATCTTTCAAGCTTACACACCTTATCTGGATACTCGGTATGTACAAAACCTTCAGGTTGTGCCATATACACATCCTCATCAAGTTTCCCATTGAGGAAAGCGGTTTTTACATCCATTTGCCATACTTCATAGTCATGAAATGCAGCTATGGCAAGTAATATCCTGATAGACTTAATCTTTGCCACTTGTGAGAAGGTTTCATCATAATCAATCCCTTGAGTTTGAGTGTAACCTTTCGCAACCAGTCTAGCCTTGAATGTGTGCACATTTCCATCCATGTCGGTCTTCTTTTTGAAGATCCACTTACACCCAACTGTCTTGCGACCTGGTGTATGATCAACCAATTTCCAAACTTGGTTATCGTACATAGATTGAATCTAGCTCTCCATGGCCTCTTTCCACTTGGCAGCCTCAGGGCCTGCCATCGCTTCCTTGTAGTTGGATGGCTCATCCGCACTATCAAATGTTTTATCATTGACTAGTGTATCTCCTTCCTTTGTAATATTAAAACCATAATAAAAATCAGGAGATTGATTAGCTCTACTATCTCTACTAGTTCTTCGAAGAGGTGGTGGAGGTATGTCAGTTTTTTCAACAGGTGGTTCAACCTCATGTTGAGGGCTAGTGTCAACTATAGGTTCATCATTGGTTGTTTCTTGAATTTCTTCAAGATCAATACTGCTCCCACTATCCTCTTTGGAAATGAGCTCCCTTTCTTGGAAGAGTCCCCTTCTAGCTACAAACACTTTGTTCTCAGAAGGTTTGTAAAATATATATCCAAAGGATTTGTAGGGATAACCAATGAACCGACACTTCTCTGCTCTAGGTTCTAGCTTGTCGTTAGTTTCGCGCCGAACGAAGACTTCACAACCCCAGACCTTTATATGTGCTAACGAGGGACGAGTCCCAGTCCACACTTCAGAGGGTGTCTTTGCAACCTTCTTAGTTGGAACGAGGTTTAAGATATGAGCTGCAGTTTCTAAGGCATAGCCCCAGAACGATATTAGAAGTGTAGCACGACTCATCATGGACCGAACCATATCAAGTAGCGTTCGATTTCTTCTCTCAGCAACACCATTGAGTTGTGGTGTTCTGGGAGGAGATAATTGCGGAACTATTCCACAATCCCTTAGATAGTCGTAGAATTCATGACTCAAGTATTCTCCACCCCTGTCGGACCGGAGCATCTTGATCTTCTTGCCCAGTTGGTTTTCTACTTCGTTTTTGAATCCTTTGAACACTTCAAAGGTGTCCGACTTGTTTTTCATCAAATAGATAAATCCATATCTACTGAAATCGTCAGTAAAGGTAACAAAGTAACTCTCACCGTTTCTCATGGTAGATCTGAACGGTCCACATACATCTGTGTGGATTAAGTCCAACAGATCCTTACCCCTTTCCATTTTTCCTTTGAAAGGTGCTTTTGTCATCTTGCCAAGTAAGCAAGACTCACATTCTCCATCCGACTTTAAGCCAAATGGTTCCAAGATCCCATCCGATTGGAGCTTGGCGATGCGTTTCTTGTTTATGTGGCCAAGACGATGATGCCATAACAACGATTTATCCAATTCACTATTGGAGGAACCAACATTTAGAGTTAAGTTATTATTATTTCTACCAACACAAATCACACTTTCATACACACCATTACAAGGAGAGGCTTTAAAATAAAAACAACCATGTTTATAAACCAAAATGCAACCATTATTATTATCAAATTGAAATTCAAAACCATCCTTGTACAATGCATGAAAAGAAATAATGTTTCGAGCCATTTCTGGCGAGTAGCAACAATCTAATAACTTTATTGAAAAACCACTACTAAGCACGAGCTCAAAATCTCCAATCTTGGTAACAGCGGCAGTCATCCTGTTTCCCATGATTAGATTCAGCTACCCATGCTTCAACGTTCTACTTCCCTTTAGTCCCTGTAAATTAGAGCAAATGTGAGTACCACATCCCGTATCAAGGACCCAAGAGTTAGAAATCGAAGTACTATGGAGTCCAATTGTAAAAATACCTGAGGTGCCACACCCTTTGACCTTGTTCATTTTCAAGTCCTCCAGATATTTTGGGCAGCTTCTCTTCCAATGACCCCTTTCTTGACAGTAAAAGCATATGGCCTCTTTAGGGTCACTTATGGGTGGTATGTCAGAAGAATCAGCTTTTCTCTTATGGCCTTGGTTGCGAGGAACAACTTTAGCCTTTCCTTTCCCTTTGGGATGAGAAACTTTCTTCTTCTTACAGCCACCTTCCCTAATGGCCAGGACGGGAGCAGTTGAGTGAGCAATTTGGGTCTTACCCATACTTGCTTCAGCAGATTTCAACATGCCATGAAGTTCCATCAAGGTCTTGTCCATATTGAAGTTCACTATGAACTGTTTATATGCCCCACTAAGAGACTTTAGCACCATGTCAATGGCAAGCTCTCTTGGGAAATCGACACCTAGATTGCCTAACCTGTCAATGTACGCTTTCATCTTTTGCACATGCGCACATACAGGGGCACCGTCCTGTTGCTTACATTCCACAAGCGATTTTACGACTTGGAACCTTTCTTGCCTCACTTGCTCCTGAAACATTTCACGAAGCTGCTCATTTAGTTCAAACGCCCCCATGTTCTCGAAACTCTTTTGAAGTTCCGGGGACATGGACGCCAACATGAGACACGCGACTTTTGTGGATTCCGCGAATTGCTTGTTATATTCAGTTACTGCTTCAGGGCTTGCATCATCACTAAGTATAGGAAGATCCTCGTCGAGCAAATACTCTTTGTCTTCGTACCTCAAGGCAATTCTCAAGGCACGAATCCAATCCAAGTAATTTGGCCTAGTCAGCTTATCTTTACTTAGGATAGAGAGTAACGTAAGGTTGGATGTTTAGTGAGTAGGAGAAGGAGGAGGAATATTTTCAGCCATCTGTAGATATAGTTTTATTTTAGTTAGTTTGAAATTTAACCTTTAAAAACAATTATCCAAAATTATTTAACAAGGCTAGGATCCATATTTTACTATATGATGTGAAAAGGGATGCCGTAATCACATCACAAAGTTATTTAGGTAAACAAATGTTATTTGTTAATTTCATTCACTATGAAACTCCTAGTTCTTTTGAGATTCACTGACTTATGTCAACGGCATGTTAATCTCGATTATGCTTATCTTCTATTTGTGACTGGGATGCCGAGGATCACAAACTAGATGGTGAATCGACCATGCAAAAAAACACATGGACCCCCTCGGCTCAAGTACACTTGAGAATCACGAGTGCCACATCATTTTCGACTATAGTTTCACATTAACGTGCCGGCAAACCGCACACGCTCCGTTAACAAACTATAAGAATATGTGTGTTATTTTCATGGGTAGCATAAGACTTTCACATTTCTTAGTATATCTAAAACTGGATTTTGTTTTTATACTTCATAGTTAATACTTTTAACTTGTCACATTGACCTATCAAACCTTTTCGGTAATTCCACTAGTCCACACAAGAGGCAGTAAGTATGGTAACGCAGGGCGTTTTAAAAACCATTGACTCATTCGGCAACCATATTATAGGTAACCTCCTTAAACCCCTTTAGAGTGCTTATAGTGAGTACGCCTAGTCTCGGTTTGACTATCAATGTATAATTTAATTTTATATATATAATTAAGGTCTAATATATATAAATAAATTGGATGGAATTTTAAACAATTTAAAATTATGATTATCTAATTAGTTCTAATCAACCATGTGAAGGCACATTTAATAATTAATATAATCGTTTTCATATAAATCAATCGAATGGAATTTTAAACAATTTAAAATTATGATTATCTAATTAATTCTGATTAATCATGTGAGGGCACATTTAATAATTAATATAATCGTTTCCATAATTAATTGAATGGTATTTTAAACAATTTAAAATTATGATTATCTAATTAATTCTAATTAACCATGTGAGGGCACATTTAATAATTAATATAATCGTTTCCATAATTAATTCCAATTAAACATGTGAGGACACATGTTAATAATTAATGTAAATATTTGACATACAATTTATATTCACTATATATAAATAATGTTAATGTTTATCTTACAATATTATTCAACTTAAATATATTTATATAAGATAAGATAATGTGTAAGATTATCTATTCAATATTTGCCAAAATTGTTTATTGTTGTGTTTTAGCCAAGTTAGGAAACTAGCAAAAAACAATTAGGGTATAACATTGCATAAAAAAACGACTACCCTATACCCTTTAGGGATTTCGATAAAACTTAATCGCTAATAATACAAACCTTTTATGCAAGTAAAAAATTTAGTTTCCAAAAATTATGTTTTGAGGTTATGACCATGAAACCCTAACTTAGGGATTAAGCAATCCAATGGCCACAAAAATTTGAAATCGATTTTGTAACCTCAAACCCAAAATTTTGAAAACCCTAATCCAACATAAACAGTTTTGCAAATCAAATTGAAACACTTTTGAGATAATATCTAAGAACAATGGCTCTCATACCACTGTAAGGTTTTGAGTAAACATACAACCACATGATATAAGCAACGGAAGCATATTTTAATTTTTATCATCAATGGTTATACAAACTATCAACCTATATGAATACATGCGTTCTAGATAATTAACTACAAAAGATTGAATCAAGAACACTTACTTGTTTATTGCGATTGTCAAAAACCACAATGATGAATCAAACCTTTGATCTCGCTTCTTGGATGTCAAGGACCAATAGTATGAATCCCTCTAGTGGCTCACACTTAAGAACACCAAAATACCAACAACAGGAAGATGCTTAATCACTAAACCCTAAATTAGGGTTTACGATTTTGGGAGAGGGAGAAGGGATATCGACGGCTCCAAGAGAGATAGATAAAAACTCATTAGGGTTTAACCCCTAGCAGTTTATTTATAACCCTCTATTTTACACTTAGCCCCTTTGAACCGATAAGCTTGTTAAAACTATTTTAACCAATCAGTCCCTGCACTTTATATAATTAATCTAATTAATTATATTGCAGCTTATCATCAATTGAACTAATTGCTTTAACTCCCTTTAATTCTTCTGATTGTTTATTTTGGGTCTTAAGGGCAACCCAAAAGGACCCTGCTATTATTAGAAATATTACCAATAGTTAATGACTCTGGACACTATATCCAACAATATGTGCATGCAACAACAAGGAAAACGAGATCTGAACGATTTCTCACACGGTCTGAGTAAGATCAGAGTTATGAGAAAAGGAAAAAAGAACAGCGTATCCAGGTTTAAAGCGTATGCAGTTTTAACAGCAACTTGATTTTATATGAACAAAGCAAACAAAGAATAGATCTAGATTTAAAACGTATGCAGTTTTAACAGCAACTTGATTTTATATGAACAAAGCAAACAAAAAATAGATCTTTGTAGTTAAACAACAACAAGAATAGATCTATGTAGTTAAACAACAAGATCTAAGTGAGCATCGATACCAAATGACCAGATACAGTTCTAAAGATCGATAGAGAACGAGAATCAACTCCAAATAACATGAGTGACGATATGATGTAAAAAAACTGATCAGTTCATAATGGATAACAAGATGTATGAAACAAACAAAACTGAGGAGCGAACAAATCAAGACTAAAAAGTCAAGATCCACAACCTCAGATGCAGTAAAAAAAGAAGAAACACTAATATCAAAAGATATAAGACAAGAATGATCAGATCTTGACTACAAAGTTAAGATCTGAATAGTTCTCAACAGTATAAAGGCTGTAAGATATGAACACGCTGAGTAGTGAACACAACATGACTTAAAACAAGTCAAGTTTCACAACATCATATATGCAGAAACGTAGATCTTAAGAAAAAGTGAGAAATCGACTATGTCAGACCAAAGCTACAAAGCTGAGATCGTGAACCCGTCGATACAACAACAACAACAATAAATCGTAGATTTCAGAGATGACAAATAATAAAAGCAAATGATAATACCAGAGAGAATCTCCGATCGTGAAGACCTCCGGCTAGAATCGCACCTAGACGCTTAGAGAGAATCACCGATCGTGAAAAACTCCGGCTAGAATCGCTCTAGACGCTCTGATACCATGTAACAAAATGAAAACAACTTTTATTATTAACAACTCAGAAACCTACACTAATATTTACAATCAAACCTCACTACAAAATCACTCCTCATACTAACTTCAACAGATTTGAAGTTGCGTAAAAGTATAAAGAAACCCTAAAAGAGAGAGAGCCTCTTTTTCTACTGAGAGAAGAATGAAAGAGATATCTAAATTGAATTAATGAACAAACCCTAATCTCATTCTTTATATAAGGAATATAAACTGCATATTAGTCCTTGCGAAATAACCCTTCAGCTTTTCCTATGTGCTCCGCTACCCTTTAGTACTTTACAACTATCAGCGATATCCTTAGCTTTTCAGTAGTAGTCACATTTAGTCCTTGAACAATTAAACAACACAATTAAAAATAAGTTAATTACTTGTAATGTCAAGATTGGTCACTTTTATTATTATCTTTTAACAAATACCAAGATTTTAAAATTATGTATTTTTGTAATTTTAATGATATTCAAGATTTTAAATCTACAAAATATTTCAAACCAAACAAAAATATGAATGAAATTTAAATCCAAAGCTTTCCAAATTCAATGTAATCCAACCATGTAAACATCATTCTATATATACGATGTTGTGACTTGTGAGGGTATTCTGGGAAAATAACAGCTTTCAAACATATTTATGCCAACTATTCTCGGAGTGGAGCTCCAAGAGCAGCCCACCAATCCTGTTGCACCTTCTCTCGAGTGGATCACCAATCATACCCTCGACTGCAACCCCTTTTGAACTCCATGACACTAGTTGTCAATTTTAAGTCGTTTGCTAGAGTATCTTTAACAATTTTCATATAATTTTTTTAAAATAGAAAATCAAAAGTTAAAATCTTTAAAAAAAATAACATTTAGCTCCAATAAATTCTCTATTTTAGAGATTTCAACAACCATTATATTATTAAAATATTATTTAATTTATCATCCCAATACATTTAAAAATAATTTGTAAAAGACAATAATAACTCAACTCTACTGATAGAAATGAATAAAAAATAATTTCTCTCTTCATCTACCAAGTTTTAGAGAATTCTCTAAACTTGGAATTTTCTCTAGTTTTTTTAATTTTAAATAACAATATAGAGAAACTGTTAGAGCATTTTAGAAAACAAAAAATCAATTTACTCTATTTTAGAGAAGCTGTTGGAGACGCTCTTAGAGCATCTCCAAAACTATCATAATAAGTTTTTATCTTGATGAATTGAAAATATAATAAAAAAAATAAAAAAATAAGGTTCTTATAAAAATCTTCATTAAAAATGTTCTTATAGATCTTACAACCGTTTTCTTGGTCCCTATAAATCTTTATAATCTATTTATATGTATTTAAATGATTACTTAAAAATAAACTATTTTACTTTTGTTAAATAATACCTTAATCTACCTTGGATTCTTTTTAATGTTCAAGGGTGAGAGCATCTCTACCAAATCTTTAAAATGAGGAATTAAAATCAAAATTTCTAAAGAAAAGTTCTTTCATTTCCAATTGATTCTTCGTCAATTTAGATTATAATATTACTTATATTATTAAAATATCAATAAATTCGTAAAATATTATTTCTTTTTTTAATTATTTAATTTCAAGATTTTTCATTAGTAGGAAGAATAAAAAATCAATTTTTTTAAGTTATCAAATTTGAAGAATTTTATTCTTTTATTTACTTTCTTCATTTTGAATAAAGTTTTATATGTTCAGTCAAAAAAAAATCTTAAAATCTTTATTTTTATATTCTATTGAAAATGTTATTATTTAATATAATCTATAGAAAATGCTAAAATTAAGAACATTCAATCAGCTAAAAAAATTACTAATTATCTAGTTAATCATATTTCACCCATTAATTATTAACAACGCTCAAAATAAATAAAAAGAAACCTTTTTCTTCAATAACAACAACGACACATGTTCAAATATCATTAGGATTCAGAAAATCTATAAAAATATAGAAAAAAAAACACAAAATCCAACAAAAAAACATAATAATAAAAAAGGTAATGAAATACAAAAGGGAAATTAATTAAAATGCCTCAAGTTTGACCATCACTTACCAAAATGCCACAAATCTCTTCCATCTTACAAAAATGCCCCAAAAATCCGCGATGGAGCCCGCGATCGCGGGCCCCAGGCCACGTGTCACCAAACTTTGGCCACTTTGCCCGCGTTGGTCCCTCAAGAATGCCCGCGGTCCAGATTTCCCCCTCAAAAATGCCCGTGTTGGCAGTTTTGGTCCCTGCCCGCGTTTGACTCCCTTTGACCCCCGCGATCGCGGGCTGACGTGGCACGAACTTTGGCCAAAAGTGCCCCGCGGAGCCCCTCAACTTTGACCGCGGTGCACATTTGGCCCATGGCCGCGATCGCAGCCCGCGATGGGCCGATTTTTACACTTTTGGTCCCTGAAAATTTACATTTTTGGTCCCTGAAAATTTACACTTTCAGCCCCTGTACTTAAACGAATTTTGCATGCTTTTACTGTTTTTTTCCACAATTATTGTATTTTGAAGACCGATTTGTGGTTGAAATTCATTTGCATGTTTGAATCAATGTTAAATCAGTGTTTTTGGAATACCAGTTTGTGGATGAAATGAGAGATTGGTTGTCATCAATATTGGTTGTTTCATTGATAAATAGATGTAAAATGCAAGCCATAATCCACACACCGATTTCATACTTCTTTCTTGATTTCTTTCTGCAATATTTTGTGTTTGAGATACTACTGAAAAAATGAGTTCATCTGTTGCAAAAGCTAAGCTATATTTCTGTTTTGATGGTGAATGGGAGCAAGATAACAATGAGTGGAATTTTGCTTATAAATCTAAGCATGGTGTAAAATTGCCAGTAAACTATACTTATCAGAAATTTCTTGCATACGCCATGCAAAAATGTGGAATCAACTCTTCTGCTGTTTGCAAGTTAGTGTTTAAAAATGGCGATGGGTCATTTGTGGATTTATCCAACGATGGGGATATCTCTACTTTTCTGCACTTTGCAGTCGATTCAGAAAGACCCCCATTACTTTTTGTGTATCCCGGCGTATCCGACGGTGACAACGACGGTGACGACGACGGTGACGACGACGGTGACGACGACGAAGACCTCCAAATAGAGCAGCCTGATTCTCAACAACAACAACCACCACAACCACACGAAGGGCGTACTGCTGGAGTTGCTGATGACGAAACCCACGTTTTCAGAACGGGTAATTCTGAAATAGACAGATCAGACACCGATAATGATGATCACGAAGAATATACCCCTATTAGAAAATCATGTAGTCAGATAAATGACTTTTTTGATATGCCCCCTATTCTTCGAGACTCCCATACCCAGACACAAACCTACGAACCTACACCTGATATTCGCAGTGAAAGGTTAAAAGCAGGTCAGATATTCGATTCGAAGGATCTCTTGGCAAGTCAGATCGGACTCAAGTTCTTGGAAGAGGGTTTCCAAAGTCACGCACGAAAATCTGACAAAAGCAGATACGTAGTTGAATGTGCTAGAGAAAAGTGTGAGTGGAGGTTGTACGCGATTCACACGGGTCCCAAAGGAGGGGCGATAATGATTAAAAAGTTGCACGACGTACACACTTGTACGAGGACGCAACTTAATCCCCACCACAAACAAGCCGGCAAAAAGACTTTGGGTGCGATGCTGAAAAATAATTTTCTTGATGTTAGCAGGTCATTGCGTCCAAAGGACATCGTCCACGATGTTCACCGGCAGTTCGGCGTCACGATTGATTACCACCAAGCTTGGCGTGCGCGATGCCATGCACTGTTTATGGTGAGAGGCACGTTCGAGGAGTCGTATGAACGACTCCCGACATATTTATATAATTTGCAGCTGCAGAACCCTGGTACTGTCACGCAGCTACGGACCGATTCACGTCGACGGTTTGAGATGTGCTTCGTGGCCCTTGGACCCGCGGTACGTATTTTAACACGTCATATGTTTACACATTATAAACTATAACATTTACAAAGGAAAACCACCTATGTTTTTGCAGATCCGCACATTTGTGGCAAATCTACGTCGTGTCCTGATAATAGACGCAACCCATTTAAAGGGCCGTTACTTGGGTATGATGTTCCTGGCGGTTGCCATGGACGGGGATAACTCCATCGTTCTAGTAGCTTTCGGCGTAGGCAAGTATGAAACCGGGGACGAGTGGACTTGGTTTATGTCCATGTTGAGACAAGCTATCGGAGACCCGCAAGGGTTGGTGTTTATGTCTGACAAGGCTCCTTCCATAAGCGCCGCAATCTCTGCCATCTACCCAAACGCCCCTCACGCCATATGCTGTCGACATTTGGAGATGAACGCCAAATCCAAGAACAAACGTATTACCACCTACAAGGATGTCTATTGGGCGGCATGCAGAGCATATACAGATCGGGAGTTTAACAAGTACATGAATATGCTACGATATAGTGCCAACGAAGCAGCCAAAGTCTTTGACGATGCTGGACCAGAGAGGTGGTCCGCGACCCATTTTCTTGGACAACGGTATGACATTCTGACCTCGAATAGTGCAGAGTCTGTGAATGCACTCTCCCGTTTTGCGCGTAGATGTCCGATTGTTAATCTTATGGACTACTTTCGGGCCTTTCAACAAGAGTGGTACCAAATTCGACGCCTAAAAGGAGCTGAGATACAAAATGCACTCACACCAACGGCGGAGAATATCGTTCAGTACAGGGCGCGTCGTGCGGCGACATGGCCGGTAAGAGCAATCGGGTATGGGAAGTACGAGGTGCATGATGACTATATTCACGCGATTGTGAATATGGAAGACCACCTTTGTTCGTGTCGCGAATGGGATAAATCTGGGTTACCGTGCGGCCATGCCATCGCTGCAGCAACATATATGGGTCGTACAGATTGCAGCGACTTGGCTGTACCTTTCTTCACGTCCGAATATTACCGGAAAACATACGTGGAGGTAATAAACCCAGCTGGACCCCCTGCAGCATGGGTGTATCCACCCGACCCGCTTCCACCATGCTATCCACCTTTAATGGATAAGAACAGGGCCGGGAGACCGAGAAAGAACGACCGACGTCCATCACGTGGTGAAAGTTCGATACAACGAAGATGTACTCGGTGCCAATGCGTAGGACACACTCGTGGAGAGTGTCCAAATCCCGCCCCTTCAACCGTGCCAAGGAGACATTCAGTCAGTCACACCCCGGGCCCGTCACAGCTTGAACCATATGGAACAAACACATATGATACTGTTGATCTAAACGCTGATTTGTAAAATATATATATATATATATATATATATATGCTTCAATCTTTCTGACCACGTATGTGTGCAAAAGATATCGATACTCAAAGTTGAGTAATTGGATGAAATTAACAAAAACCAAATTAAGTAAACACTAAGTCAATCACAATACTTTAACAAAATAAGTTAATACTAAAAATAACAATTATTTAATGCTACATAAACAACCTAAGTTTGATTTATTTGACAATGCACATAAATGGACTCCGCCATATGTATGCGAAATGCCTTGGCCTCGGCCTCGGTCTGGTCAGGGTGTACAAATACCACATCGTTATTTATCAAGATGCTGGCATTACGACATACCCAGACACCGCAATCCGCATTCATCCCGCCCTGCTGGGGTGTATTCTTGGCGAACTTATGGCGAAAGAGCTCTGACCTATCGCGACGCCTCGTGTCCTTGACCCGACAAAAGAAGTCAAATAGCACATCTTTAAACCTTCTTATCTGGTCTTCCAATTGGTCTCTGAAGAGATTGGCACTATCGCTGTCATATATGGTCATGGTCATAGCATCAAGCTCAAACACTCCGAGCAGCCAATGTTTGGGATGAATGCATATTGGGATGTACACCTGAAATATTACAATATTAGACAACTTAGTTAGCAACAAAACAACTTAAATAAAATAAGAGTAAAACGATTTACATACCACATCGAGGAGAGCCCAAGAAACCCCTTCCACGCCGTTGCATGAGTTGGCTACGGAGGCGGGACCTTGATGGGGGAGCAACAGGTAGGGAAAAAAAATACTATACATTATGGTCCACCTCGTGTCTGTTCCACGATGTCTTTGCAGCAGCGAGACCCAACAATCGATGTGCTATACATAAAAAATAGATGGTTAGACATGTAATATAAATATATTTGATTATATGACTATAGTTAAACTTCATACTAACCACATCCTGTAACTCAGACTCCAAAGGGTCATCCGCCAGCAATACTTGGAAAAAGCGGGGGGTGATTTCCATGCTCAAGTAAGGGACGAATATCATGGGGGAGAGGTGACCAGTCCGACACATCCTCAATATTTCCGATGCTGGTTGAGGCTCCGGTGAAGGGATCTTTCCCTTTTTCTTTCCTACCTTCTTTCCCCCCGCTTTCTTTGCTTGTTTTTTAGCGGCCGGTGGTGTCGTAGATCCTTGTTGGCCAAACGGGTGACGAAACCATTGTGAAACTTTATGCGACCGCTTTTGAGGGAGCGGGGTCACCTGTGGTGGTGGATCTACAACCTCCATCGGGTCATCTTCCGGCTCCGAGAAGTGCTCCGAGAAGTGATCCTGGATAATAGGAGACCCCGTCTGAAAATTAAGTTATTAGATGTTTTAAGTACAATTTAGGAAATGTTCACAATTAAACCAAAACTACCAAAATAACTTACAGTATGCATTTCCGGCCTGTAATAGTCTCCGGCCGAACCGCCAAAGATGTCCGTTATTGCTGTGGTGGCGAACGTCGTTGGGGACATCCCGGCCCTCGACATCCCGGCCTGCGTGACATTGATCATTAAAATAGTTACAAAATTAGGAACAAACATATAACTATAATGGTTTCTCAGTGTCACTTACACTCTCCGGGATAGTAGAATAGGATGTGGTGGCGAACGTCGTTGGGGACATCCCGGCCTGCGTGACATTGATCATTATAAGAGTTACAAACTTAGGAACAAACATATAACTATAATGGTTTCTCAGTGTCACTTACACTCTCCGGGATAGTAGAATAGGATGTGGTGGCGAACGTCGTTTGGGACATCCCGGCCCCCGAGTCAATAAAGGCCACGCTGTCTCTGTACCAATCCGTGTCCATCTCGTCGGTAGTAGGCACAAGGCGCTCGAAAGGCAAGAGTGGCCGCTATATATATGATAAAACATAAAAAAAATTAATAAGCGGGACTAACGTATGCAAATTGTAAACATAGTAAAAGAACTTACATTTCTAGATTCATTGAAGAACTTAACCCAAAGCGACCTACTTAGGGTAACACGCTTGTCCCAACGGGTTCCCCTAAGTACTCGGTCGTCGCGCTTGACGAAATATCGGATTGATGCGGGAAACATCTCCAATATCCATATCTGGAATTAGACAAGAAGAGCAAGTACGTAAAAAGAAAAGCCAAACAGTTTGTATGTATTATTAACAATTGTTATACTACATATCTAACCTTGAAGGCGTATGTAAAACCACAAAGATTCATCTTTGCATGTCGATCGGCGCGTCTGGCTATGGCTCGGTGCAGAATAGAGTAGCAATGTGTCCAGATATGGCTACCCCACGGGTAGCTGTTAAACAGCTCAAGGTCCTCGACGGCCCTAAGGACCGTCGATGAAGCATACTGGCTATACTCACGGCCCATGAAGCCCATATCCACGATCACCACCAAACATACACGGACAACATCGTCGTCGGTTAGGGCACTAAGGCCCTCTTTCATCATGTCCCGAGCTGCCTTCAGCTTCAAACGAGATGCTGAAATGCCCCAAACCCTAGGAACGAAGGAGCAGTCTGATAAGGGAGGAAGGGGGGAGCCTCTCCAAAACGTAGTCCTGTAATTAGACAGAACTCACGACGCCCAAAATGCAATTGAGAGCCGAAGAAATCAAAATGCATCTCCTCCGGCTCAGCGTTGGCGTTCTCGACCTCCAACTGTAGAAACATGTGTACTAGCGTAGGGTCGCCAGCAGAGTAAGACACATCCATCCATGGCCCGAACGGTGTCCGTCTAAAGATGGCCTCAAGGGTATCCGCGCGATCACCTAATCCCCTAAAGCGCCCTCCTAACTCCTCGATGTAGGCAACTTTGCACTTTAACGTCAAGTCGATGTTAAAGAAATCCCTCTACATAGTCATTCACAGATGTTATAGTTAGTATTATATATAGATGATTTTGCTTGTTTGGTTTATTGTGTTGATAATTATTCGTTTGTTTTAGTTTTTGAAAAGAAACCACTCAATCTATTGGACTTCCAGGTAGCAGGGGAATCACAAGGATTGCTTAACTCCCGACATACCTTAAGGCTATTTACACCCGTTTGACAAAATCCAAATAGATATGTTGCGGTTTATTTTATTTCAACACATAATAGTGTTATAAATAGATAAAGTGCGGTTTATTTTATTTGAACGTATCATAGTGTTATAAATAGATAAAGTGCGGTTTATTTTATTTGAACGTATCATAGTGTTATAAATAGATAAAGTGCGGTTTATTTTATTTGAACGTATCATAGTGTTATAAATAGATAAAGTGCGGTTTATTTTATTTCAACGTATCATAGTGTTATAAATACATGTTGTGGTTTATTTTATTTCAACGTATCATATTGTTATATATAGGTGTTTTTATTTTATTTCAACGTATCATATTGTTATATATAGGTGTTGCGGTTTATTTTATTTCAACGTATCATATTGTTATATATAGGTGCTGCGGTTTATTTTATTTCAACGTATCATATTGTTATATATAGATGTTGCGGTTTATTTTATTTCAACATATCATATTGTTATATATAGATGTTGCGGTTTATTTTATTTCAACGTATCATATTGTTATATATACATGTTGCGGTTTATTTTATTTCAACGTATCATATTGTTATATATACACACTTTTAAGAATTATTTTTATAAAAACACTCTTAACAAATATTTTTATAAAAAAACACATTCTTAACAATTTTTTTTATAAAAACACACCTTTAACAATTTTTTATAAAAAAACACATTTTTAACAATTTTTTATAAAAACACACTCTTAACAATTTTTTATAAAAAAACTGTTTTTATAAAAAAATTGTTAAGGGTGTGTTTTTATAAAAAAAATTGTTAAGAGTGTGTTTTTATAAAAAAAAACACATTTTTAACAATTTTTTTTATAAAAACACACTCTTAACAATTTTTTTTATAAAAAACACGTTTTTAATTTTTTTTTTATAAAAACACATTGTTAACAATTTTTTTATAAAAACACACTCTTAACAATTTTTTTATAAAAGAACACTCTTAACAATTTTTTATGAAAAAACACACTATAACAACATACACATTATAACATACAAATATCACATTCAAACATAAAACCATAAAACTATAACAATTTTTAATAAAAACACACTCTTAACAATTTTTTATAAAAAAACACATTTTTAACAATTTTTTATAAAAACTGTTTTTATAAAAAAAATTAACAATTTTTTTATAAAAAAACACATTATAAAAACCATAAAACTATAACAATTTTTTATAAAAACACTCTTAACAATTTTTTATAAAAAACCACTTTTATAAAGAATTGTTAAGGGTGTGTTTTTATAAAAAAATTGTTAAGAGTGTGTTTTTATATAAAAAACACATTTTTAACAATTTTTTTATAAAAACACACTCTTAACAATTTTTTTATAAAAAACACGTTTTTAATTTTTTTTTATAAAAACACATTGTTAACAATTTTTTTATAAAAACACACTCTTAACAATTTTTTTATAAAATAACACTCTTAACAATTTTTTTATGAAAAAGCAAACTATAACAACATACACATTATAACATACAAATATCACATTCAAACATAAAACCATACATATCATGTTAAACATACAACATATTCAAACATAAGTTATAAACACTTTAACAACCTACAAATCATATATCTTAACTTAAAATAACATACAAAAAATAACAAAAAACATAAAAGAAACATACCATAGAGGTAATACGAGACATCTTCACAAAACGCGAACGTGTTCCACACGACACAATTGAGAGAGTGGGAGAAAATTGAGAGAGAGTGGGAGTAAAAAATTGAGAGTGTTATAAAAAAATGAGATGGAGCCGAATTGGTCCCCCCCTCCCCATTTATAGTGCGGCCGAAGAAAAGAATTAGGGTTTTGGTCCTCAAAGTCATTTTAGGGTTAACCCTGTGCCGACACGTGGCACTTTAGCCCGCGATCGCGGGGGTCAAAGGAAGTCAAACGCGGGCAGGGACCAAAACTGCCAACACGGGCATTCTTGAGGGGGGGGGACACGTGGCACTTTAGCCCGCGATCGCGGGGGTCAAAGGGAGTCAAACGCGGGCAGGGACCAAAACTGCCAACACGGGCATTCTTGAGGGGGGAAAGCTGGACCGCGGGCATTCTTGAGGGACCAACGCGGGCAAAGTGGCCAAAGTTTGGTGACACGTGGCCTGGGGCCCGCGATCGCGGGCTCCATCGCGGATTTTTGGGGCATTTTTGTAAGATGGAAGAGATTTGTGGCATTTTAGAACTCCAACATTTAATTTTCCTTTTTTGGCAACTATAGTATTTTTAACCACAAGGGTGGTAGCATGTTGGTAAAAGACTAGGCCCATCTTTTTTGAGTTTGAGTTCAGACGTTAACATCTTGTTGACAGACTTAATTTCAAACACTTGCAACTTGTGAAAAATGTAGTCTATGTAACACCCGTAATTTTCGGATAAGTATAATTCCGAATCAGTGTAAAATCGATCTTTTAAGATAATTATGAAAAATAGGATTTGGGATTAAATCCTAGATTTTATGGTCTTGTTGGATGCGGAATTCGAATATGAGTCCAACGGTTCTTTCCGGAGCAAAACGGAGCTATAACGAATAAGTTACGATCGAAACAGTATCCGACATAAAATGGGGCCGCGGGACCGCGCGGTTTGGTGTGAGACTTGTAGGCCGCGGCCCAAGCCGCGTAACGCACTGAGTCCGTATTAAGTTGCGAATTTTCAGCTCAAACTTCAAACATTCATAACTTTTGCATCCCAACTCCGATTTTGATGATTCAAGTTGCTACGGTTTCGTTTTTGAGAGCTATTCAAGGATCTAGAAAGGGTTTTGAAGTATGATGAATGATCCAAGAGTATTTGGTGGTGGTTGAGGTAAGCTTCTCACTTTTCTTCATCTAAGAAGTTAGGGTTTTGGTATTTGTGGTGGTTTTGGATGATTTATGTTGGGGGAAGTGTATATAAGTGTTTGGGAATGATTATTTATTGTTGGAAACTTTTGGATCTAGGTTTTGGAAGATTTGACCTAAGGATTCGGGTTGCATCAAAGGAGCTTACGTTTGGGGAAAATCTAGATTTAACCTAAATCTAGCAAGGTGAGTTCAAGTTGATTTGTGAAAACGTTGTACATGCCAAAATGTGTATTTTAAAGTATTTGCGTGCTTTATGTGAAATTATCTATTGTTGAGTTATTTGGTGGGTTTTGATTTAGTCAAAGTGTTGAACTTTACATATCTTGTAAAACACCCATATTTGGGGATTTTGAGTGATTGAGGAATAAATCACGAGTAAAAGAGGTTTTGTTAAATTATTGCATAAGTGAAGATGATTTGGTGATTATGCGATAACTATGATGTGTTACATTTTTAAAGTGTGAACGTGTAGGTTGGGGATTTTGGTCAATCCGACCATATGAATGTTTTGAGAGTTATAAACCTTTCATTTTTGGGGCCGATGGCCAATTGAGGAATTAAAAGAGTAAAGAGTTTGAGTAACGATGTATTTTGGTTTACGTAACCGTGTGAGTGACACGTATTTAACCAAACGTTTATTTTGGCCTTAAAGGATTGATTTATACTCAAATGAGTCTTTTGAGTGCTTGTCGGTTTTAGTGACTCGAGATGGAGTCTTGGAGGTGCTATATGCTTAATTGCATTTTATTTGAATATGTGTCGGTTTAAGTGTTGGTCTTATGTGTGAAGACCGTTGATGATTTTATATGCTTATTACCTTTGGGACTAATGAACCTTAGTGAGTTATATGCATTGTTGAGTTATGAAAGAGTTACATATACATGTACATGTAGATGCATATATGATTTGACTTCATTGGGAAGGTGGCAATGAAGGGGTTGTGAGATTATCATGCCTCGGAGCGTATGTTGCATGATGTGAGTTAGATGCATTTAATTTGCATGAATTGATGTTGATAGATGATCATTAGATCTTTTGAGCAGAGGGCTCGGTTTTGGACTCTGTTGAGTCTCGAGGGCATTCGCCCGGTTTTAATAAGCTCGACGTGGGCTTGGGGTTGGAATTGCATGAATTGCATTATATTTGATGTTTACATAATTTGAATGCATTGGTTATTCTTTTGAGGTCATGTATATATAATTAAGTTAAGTAAGCTTGTTTCGGATGGTAGGTTCCCAAGGTAAAGATCCAGAAGGATTGAACTTGGTGGTTTGGGCTAAAGACCTAGTTTTGGTTGATGCCGGAGATGGACTAAAGACCTAGTTTTGGTTGATGTCTAAAATGGGCTAAAGACCTAGTTTTGGTTGATGCCGGAGATGGACTAAAGACCTAGTTTTGGTTGATGTCTAAAATGGGCTAAAGACCTAGTTTTGGTTGATGCCGGAGATGGGCTAAAGACCTAGTTTTGGTTGATGCCGGAGATGGACTAAAGACCTAGTATAGTTGATGTCATCTGTTTTCCACATCCAAGAAACTTACTTGTATTTATAAATTGTGGTTTAATTTATGTGTTCGCCACATTCGATAAGATCGGGTCTCCCCCGTCACCGAAGGGTGTTGATTTTGGGTATTTTATTTATCCGCGTTGTCGAGGTTATATTATATGCGTATGAATTGTTTTCCATGATTAATGGACGGATTTTGTGTTTTTATCCTTGTTGGATGTTTTCACTATTTGAGTATTATCCGCATTGACGATTATTTGAGAAATTATTATTTTAACTCTTGATGTGAGTTTTGGATTTGAGTCCCTTGCAGAGAAATGGTTTTCATTGGAAGCTTTCCTCACAGGAATTATGTGCGTTGGAAATTGGGTTGTCGATGCCTTTTATACAAACCCTTTTGGAAAATCATTTATTAAGTTGAATATTTTGGTTTATCAAATGAATTGCTCGTGATGTAAACTCTTGAACTCACTAGGCGTTAGCCTAACCTTTTTATTTGTCGACATGTGCAACAGGTTCAGGCTGGGAATAGCTTTAGCTACAATGTGAAGTGATGAGTGCTAGTAGAGTGCACGAGAAGTGAGATGCTTAGCGAAGTCTTCTGCACTTATTTGGGATTAGCAACTTACAATTGGGTTAAGTAACACCCGCCTTGAGTTATTAGTTGTGAAGTTTGTGATGTTTAAACTGTGAGGTATTTTCAAGGATGTTTTGTAGAAATGTTTTATCATCTTTTAGTTATTTTATTGAAATTACCGTTAGTTGCTCGTTTCAATTTTGAGGGTGTTACAAGTTGGTATCAGAGCATAAGTTTGAGAGAATTAGGTGTTGATTTTTGGATACCTAGACTCAAACTTGCGTTGATTTAAGTAAATGAGAGCGAGATTGCACCATTAGGCACTCTAAGATAAGATATTCGAAAGTTGTTGGGGTCACTAGAAGCAAGAAGTCACGTCAAGAGTAGCAAGGGTGATCATGTACGGTATGTTCAGAATTGCACCTGGTCAGTGTGATAGTGAACCTACCGGTTACATGAGAGTACTTGGACGACTCTAGCGTGATGACCGTTGGGGTGGTAAAGGAGTTCTAAGTGAGTAGTCGTTAGAAGAGGTTGACGACTTTAGCATTTGCCATTGAGAGTGGCGGTAAGCATGATTGGTTGTATTAAGTAGACCGTTTTGGTCGGACTTGATAGTTGGATGGGAGCCGTAGGCTTATTGAATTGACTTGATTCGAGGAGAAATGTGGGGTTGGTCGATGTGACTTCCCATTTTGCATTAAGATGTGTGAGTATCCGGATGACAATAGTGTGATCGGAGAAATTGGAGGAATGTGACCCGGACGTTGAGTGCCGACAAAATGCATGCACGAAATTTATTTTGCTTTTAAAATAAATTGCATTGAATGTTTCTTGTGTGTCAAATCGTCGGATGGACGGTACTGCTAAATCTTGGAAAAGTTTGACATACGCAGGATTTTTGAACCATGATTTTGGAAAATGCATGAAATTATTTTACGACAGGCGGTTGTGAACCTGGTCGGGATTTATTTTATTCATTGAAGTCGTCCACTACTACTTTCGAATATTGTGATATCCATGTTTTAACGTCATTTATGGTTTTGGATAAGTAACCGCGACTTGCGACCTTAACATTGGATCTCCTCCACATATGTTAGGTTCGGACCAAGGGTTACCTTCCCTTGTTTCAGTGTTGAGTTTTAATGGGAATTTTGATTTTGCGAGCCTTGACGAAAGGGTGTCGTTTTATTTTGTGTTGCAACAAAAAGGGAGGTTTTATGATTGGGATGATTTGATCATAACATTGTTTTATGCGAGTTGTTTATTAAAAACGAAAACTTTGACACCATTTAATTGGTTGGATGTTGTTGAGTCCCATCGAGTTTGATGGAAGTTTTGTGGAAGTACGATGGAGTTTCGTCTTACCACGTTTTGCGGTGCATGAGTGACACTAGGTCATGTGCATACTTGAATGATTGCGTGCGTTAATATGGGTTGAGTGAGTATTGCGTCTCATGCGAAATTTGTTGAAAATATGCTTCATGACGTTTTGCATAAAAAAAAGAGTGGTTTTGGAGTTTTGATGTCGCATGGCTTCTCCTTTGAGGATTGTGGTAGCATATTTGTCGCAACTTGCTAGATGTGCAAATTGATTTATACGTGGTGTGGGTAATGCATATAAGAGCATCATGATAGTACATCTCTAATGTCCTGTTTTATGCACTCTCATTCGTTGATATTATTGATATTCTTTCTCACGCATGCACTGTATTAATTCATTGACATTAATAGTTTTGTAGCCACTATTTTGAGACGTTAGTGTGCATCGTTTGTGCGGTTTAAGGCTTGAAGATGACTTAAGTTGTGTTATGTGTTAATCAAATTATGTGCACGTATTGTTTTATGAGGTTTTGAGAAAAACACATTGAGGTGTGCGAGCATGGTCAAAAGATTTTAATTTACTTGTCACTATACGACTGAATGAGAAGTTTTGAAATATGAGTTAATGAATTTCTACTTTGAAAATTAGTAATGACTATCCGGTATGTGTTATACCATTTCAGAGTGACTACTAAGAAAGTGCTGCAGATTGGCATGCAAAATTTTGATTCGAGATTTCTTTTCGATGTTTAAACCGATATTTACAAATGATGAAAATATCATGTTATTCGATTCAAAAACTGGGAGATGGCCCAGACCATGTCGTGTTTTAACCAAAGTGTGTAGAGAATGTACTTCGTTTCTCTGTGAACAAAACTGACACATGCGAAGTTATTAATGAATTACAATTCATGTCATTTTATGGCTAAAAAGAGAATTTTGGAAATTGATGTCGTGTAAATCCTTCTTTTGAAGTTCGTATAAATAGGCTGTTGAACACTATTTTAATGCCGAATGTTTACCTTGCGCGTTTGGCATAAGTAAATACGTGATGGGACCTTGACGGGTCATTTTAAAAGTTGTCGAGTACGTTTTTACATTTTGGTAGTAAACTGATTTGCGATGAAAAAGTTTTCAAAAAAATGATTTTTTTTCATACGTGGGACGAGTGTGTCCATGTTTGTGCATCCACCAGCTGGGTAGTGGTAAGTTTTTGTACGTATGTGATGTTAGTATAAAAACCTTTGTATTGAAAAATCCAGTGAAAACTTTATTGGCATATTTATTGAGTCTGTCACTTGAAAACCTTGAACTCTTTAGGCTTGGTGAGGTTGAGCAACCCCAGTTAGGGGTGAGGGCGTGTAGAACCTTTTGATGAAAGATTGGGTTTCTAGCGCGTGTTATTGTCGTGAGTCGTATGATGTCGTTTGCGGGGTCGAATTATTTCTTGTGGACAACTAAAAGGTGGGACTTGCGGTGTCTCTTGCTAGTGCTTTGGTAACCGTTCACTTTGACAACCTTGTCTTGGGTTGTCGGTGTTGTGTGAGGGTTGTGAAGGATCTTTTAGACAGTAAGGATGACCATGGATTAGTGGGGATGTTCGAGGGATGAAACTCGTGTGTGGAGCCCTGTGATGGGTCGAGTTTAGTGGTGTAACTAGGCGTCAACTTTTGAGGTTCGAGGTCAATAACCAGTAGTGTAATTGGAAGGTGTGACCAATTCCTATAAATTGTGGTATCGGCTATGATGATCCTAAGAAGTTCGATTGTGGTAAATAAATTTAGCGTGATGACTCTCCTTGTGTGGTAGAAGAATCTGTCGATCGGATGATTGGTGATTAGGCGTAACTTTTGGAGATTGTGTAACTGATGGGTCAATGATGACCGTCGGTGTGGGAGTTTAATGGAATTCGTTAAGGGTAAATGTTGGTTTAGTAGCGGGAACATTTGGGATTCAGAGGTTTTGATTTATTTTGGTAGTTATTAAACCTTGGACGGATTTAGAAAGAAAGTTTAAGAGCATGTGGGTGTGGATTAGTTGGGAGTTTGAATCTGACGTTGGGGAAGTATGGAACATCTAAGGTTGGGAGACAACCGAAGTCATCTGGTTGGAAGTTACTCTAGTAAATTGGCTTTTCACCTAGATATAAGTATAACGTACCTGAGCGGACATTGTTGGTTAGAGTTCGCATGAAGTGATCATGGCAGTTCTGCATGAAGAAGTTGGATTTCAACAAGGACTGAGGGATTGTGAAAAGCGTTGATCTCAGTAACCGTTGGGTGTTTGGGAGCTAGATTTCGAGGACGAAATCATCCTAAGGTTGGGAGGATTGTAACACCCGTAATTTTCGGATAAGTATAATTCCGAATCAGTGTAAAATCGATCTTTTAAGATAATTATGAAAAATAGGATTTGGGATTAAATCCTAGATTTTATGGTCTTGTTGGATGCGGAATTCGAATACGAGTCCAACGGTTCTTTCCGGAGCGAAAACGGAGCTATAACGAAGAAGTTACGGTCGAAACAGTATCCGACATAAAATGGGGCCGCGGGACCGCGCGGTTTGGTGCGCGACTTGTAGGCCGCGGCCCAAGCCGCGTAACGCACTGAGTCCGTATTAAGTTGCGAATTTTCAGCTCAAACTTCAAACAATCATAACTTTTGCATCCCAACTCCGATTTTGATGATTCAAGTTGCTACGGTTTCGTTTTTGAGAGCTATTCAAGGATCTAGAAAGGTTTTTGAAGTATGATGAATGATACAAGAGTATTTGGTGGTGGTTGAGGTAAGCTTCTCACTTTTCTTCATCTAAGAAGTTAGGGTTTTGGTATTTGTGGTGGTTTTGGATGATTTATGTAGGGAGAAGTGTATATAAGTGTTTGGGAATGATTATTTATGGTTGGAAACTTGTGGATCTAGGTTTTGGAAGATTTGACCTAAGGATTCGGGTTGCATCAAAGGAGCTTACGTTTGGGGAAAATCTAGATTTAGCCTAAATCTAGCAAGGTGAGTTCAAGTTGATTTATGAAAACGTTGTACATGCCAAAATGTGTATTTTAAAGTATTTGTGTGCTTTATGTGAAATTATCTATTGTTGAGTTATTTGGTGGGTTTTGATTTAGTCAAAGTGTTGAACTTTACATATCTTGTAAAACACCCACATTTTGGGATTTTGAGTGATTGAGGAATAAATCACGAGTAAAAGAGGTTTTGTTAAATTATTGCATAAGTGAAGAGGATTTGGTGATTATGCAATAACTATGATGTGTTACATTTTTAAAGTGTGAACGTGTAGGTTGGGGATTTTGGTCAATCCGACCATATGAATGTTTTGAGAGTTATAAACCTTTCATTTTTGGGGCCGATGGCCAATTGAGGAATTAAAAGAGTAAAGAGTTTGAGTAACGATGTATTTTGGTTTACGTAACCGTGTGAGTGACACGAATTTAACCAAATGTTTATTTTGGCCTTAAAGGCTTGATTTATACTCAAATGAGTCTTTTGAGTGCTTGTCGGTTTTAGTGACTCGAGATGGAGTCTTGGAGGTGCTATATGCTTAATTGCATTTTATTTGAATATGTGCCGGTTTAAGTGTTGGTCTTATGTGTGAAGACCGTTGATGATTTTATATGCTTATTACCTTTGGGACTAATGAACCTTAGTGAGTTATATTCATTGTTGAGTTATGAAAGAGTTACATATACGTGTACATGTAGATGCATATATGATTTGACTTCATTGGGAAGGTGGCAATGAAGGGGTTGTGAGATTATCATGCCTCAGAGCGTATGTTGCATGATGTGAGTTAGATGCATTTAATTTGCATGAATTGATGTTGATAAATGATCATTAGATCTTTTGAGCAGAGGGCTCGGTTTTGGACTCTGTTGAGTCTCGAGGGCATTCGCCCGGTTTTAATAAGCTCGACGTGGGCTTGGGGTTGGAATTGCATGAATTGCATTATATTTGATGTTTACATAATTTGAATGCATTGGTTATTCTTTTGAGGTAATGTATATATAATTAAGTTAAGTAAGCTTGTTTCGGATGGTGGGTTCCCAAGGTAAAGATCCAGAAGGATTGAACTTGGTGGTTTAGGCTAAAGACCTAGTTTTGGTTGATGTCGGAGATGGACTAAAGACCTAGTTTTGGTTGATGTCTAAAATGGGCTAAAGACCTAGTTTTGGTTGATGCCGGAGATGGACTAAAGACCTAGTTTTGGTTGATGTCTAAAATGGGCTAAAGACCTAGTTTTGGTTGATGCCGGAGATGGGCTAAAGACCTAGTTTTGGTTGATGCCGGAGATGGACTAAAGACCTAGTATAGTTGATGTCATCTGTTTTCCACATCCAAGAAACTTACTTGTATTTATAAATTGTGGTTTAATTTATGTGTTCGCAACATTCGATAAGATCGGGTCTCCCCCGTCACCGAAGGGTGTTGATTTTGGGTATTTTATTTATCCGCGTTGTCGAGGTTATATTATATGCGTATGAATTGTTTTCCATGATTAATGGACGGATTTTGTGTTTTTATCCCTGTTGGATGTTTTAACTATTTGAGTATTATCCGCATTGACGATTATTTGAGAAATTATTATTTTAACTCTTGATGTGAGTTTTGGATTTGAGTCCCTTGCAGAGAAATGGTTTTTATTGGAAGCTTTCCTCACAGGAATTGTGTGCGTTGGAAATTGGGTTGTCGATGCCTTTTATACAAACCCTTTTGGAAAATCATTTATTAAGTTGAATATTTTGGTTTATCAAATGAATTGCTCGTGATGTAAACTCTTGAACTCACTAGGCGTTAGCCTAACCTTTTTATTTGTCGACATGTGCAACAGGTTCAGGCTGGGAATAGCTTTAGCTACAATGTGAAGTGATGAGTGCTAGTAGAGTGCACGAGAAGTGAGATGCTTAGCGAAGTCTTCTGCACTTATTTGGGATTAGCAACTTACAATTGGGTTAAGTAACACCCGCCTTGAGTTATTAGTTGTGAAGTTTGTGATGTTTAAACTGTGAGGTATTTTCAAGGATGTTTTGTAGAAATGTTTTATCATCTTTTAGTTATTTTATTGAAATTACCGTTAGTTGCTCGTTTCAATTTTGAGGGTGTTACAAGTTGGTATCAGAGCATAAGTTTGAGAGAATTAGGTGTTGATTTTTGGATACCTAGACTCAAACTAGAGTTGTTTTAAGTAAATGAGAGCGAGATTGCACCATTAGGCACTCTAAGATAAGATATTCGAAAGTTGTTGGGGTCACTAGAAGCAAGAAGTCACGTCAAGAGTAGCAAGGGTGATCATGTACGGTATGTTCAGAATTGCACCTGGCCAGTGTGATAGTGAACCTACCGGTTACATGAGAGTACTTGGACGACTCTAGCGTGATGATCGTTGGGGTGGTAAATGAGTTCTAAGTGAGTAGTCGTTAGAAGATGTTGACGACTTTAGCATTTGCCATTGAGAGTGGCGGTAAGCATGATTGGTTGTATTAAGTAGACCGTTTTGGTCGGACTTGATAGGTGGATGGGAGTCGTAGGCTTATTGAATTGACTTGATTTGAGGAGAAATGTGGGGTTGGTCGATGTGACTTCCCATTTTGCATTAAGATGTGTGAGTATCCGGATGACAATAGTGTGATCGGAGAAATTGGAGGAATGTGACCCGGACGTTGAGTGCCGACAAAATGCATGCACGAAATTTATTTTGCTTTTAAATAAATTGCATTGAATGTTTCTTGTGTGTCAAATCGTCGGATAGACGGTATTGCTAAATCTTGGAAAAGTTTGACATACGCAGGATTTTTGAACCATGATTTTGGAAAATGCATGAAATTATTTTACGACAGACGGTTGTGAACCTGGTCGGGATTTATTTTATTCATTGAAGTCGTCCACTACTACTTTCGAATGTTGTGATATCCATGTTTTAACGTCATTTATGGTTTTGGATAAGTAACCGCGACTTGCGACCTTAACATTGGATCTCCTCCACACATGTTAGGTTCGGACGAAGGGTTACCTTCCCTTGTTTCAGTGTTGAGTTTTAATGGGAATTTTGATTTTGCGATCCTTGACGAAAGGGTGTCGTTTTATTTTGTGTTGCAACAAAAAGGGAGGTTTTATGATTGGGATGATTTGGTCATAACATTGTTTTATGCGAGTTGTTTATTAAAAACGAAAACTTTGACACCATTTAATTGGTTGGATGTTGTTGAGTCCCATCGAGTTTGATGGAAGTTTTGTGGAAGTACGATGGAGTTTCGTCTTACGACGTTTTGCGGTGCATGAGTGACACTAGGTCATGTGCATACTTGAATGATTGCGTGCGTTAATATGGGTTGAGTGAGTATTGCGTCTCATGCGAAATTTGTTGAAAATATGCTTCATGACGTTTTGCATAAAAAAAGAGTGGTTTTGGAGTTTTGATGTTGCATGGCTTCTCCTTTGAGGATTGTGGTAGCATATTTGTCGCAACTTGCTAGATGTGCAAATTGATTTATACGTGGTGTGGGTAATGCATATAAGAGCATCATGATAGTACATCTCTAATGTCCTGTTTTATGCACTCTCATTCGTTGATATTATTGATATTCTTTCTCACGCATGCACTGTATTAATTCATTGACATTAATAGTTTTGTAGCCACTATTTTGAGACGTTAGTGTGCATCGTTTGTGCGCTTTAAGGCTTGAAGATGACTTAAGTTGTGTTATGTGTTAATCAAATTATGTGCACGTATTGTTTTATGAGGTTTTGAGAAAAACACATTGAGGTGTGCGAGCCTGGTCACAAGATTTTAATTTACTTGTCACTATACGACTGAATGAGAAGTTTTGAAATATGAGTTAATGAATTTTTACTTTGAAAATTAGTAATGACTATCCGGTATGTGTTATACCATTTCAGAGTGACTACTAAGAAAGTGCTGCAGATTGGCATGCAAAATTTTGATTCGAGATTTCTTTTCGATGTTTAAACCGATATTTACAAATGATGAAAATATCCTGTTATTCGATTCAAAAACTGGGAGATGGCCCAGACCATGTCGTGTTTTAACCAAAGTGTGTAGAGAATGTACTTCGTTTCTCTGTGAACAAAACTGACACATGCGAAGTTATTAATGAATTACAATTCATGTCATTTTATGGCTAAAAAGAGAATTTTGGAAATTGATGTCGTGTAAATCCTTCTTTTGAAGTTCGTATAAATAGGCTGTTGAACACTATTTTAATGCCGAATGTTTACCTTGTGCGTTTGGCATAAGTAAATACGTGATGGGACCTTGACGGGTCATTTTAAAAGTTGTCGAGTACGTTTTTACATTTCGGTAGTAAACTGATTTGCGATGAAAAAGTTTTCAAAAAATGATTTTTTTTCATACGTGGGACGAGTGTGTCCATGTTTGTGCATCCACCAGCTGGGTAGTGGTAAGTTTTTGTACGTATGTGATGTTAGTATAAAAACCTTTGTATTGAAAAATCCAGTGAAAACTTTATTGGCATATTTATTGAGTCTGTCACTTGAAAACCTTGAACTCTTTAGGCTTGGTGAGGTTGAGCAACCCCAGTTAGGGGTGAGGGCGTGTAGAACCTTTTGATGAAAGATTGGGTTTCTAGCGCGTGTTATTGTCGTGACTCGTATGATGTCGTTTGCGGGGTCGAATTATTTCTTGTGGACAACTAAAAGGTGGGACTTGCGGTGTCTCTTGCTAGTGCTTTGGTAACCGTTCACTTTGACAACCTTGTCTTGGGTTGTCGGTGTTGTGTGAGGGTTGTGTAGGATCTTTTAGACAGTGAGGATGACCATGGATTAGTGGGGATGTTCGAGGGATGAAACTCGTGTGTGGAGCCCTGTGATGGGTCGAGTTTAGTGGTGTAACTAGGCGTCAACTTTTGAGGTTCGAGGTCAATAACCAGTAGTGTAATTGGAAGGTGTGACCAATTCCTATAAATTGTGGTATCGGCTATGATGATCCTAAGAAGTTCGATTGTGGTAAATAAATTTAGCGTGATGACTCTCCTTGTGTGGTAGAAAAATCTGTCGATCGGATGATTGGTGATTAGGCGTAACTTTTGGAGATTGTGTAACTGATGGGTCAATGATGACCGTCGGTGTGGGAGTTTAATGGAATTCGTTAAGGGTAAATGTTGGTTCAGTAGCGGGAACATTTGGGATTCAGAGGTTTTGATTTATTTTGGTAGTGATTAAACCTTGGACGGATTTAGAAAGAAAGTTTAAGAGCATGTGGGTGTGGATTAGTTGGGAGTTTGAATCTGACGTTGGGGAAGTATGGAACATCTAAGGTTGGGAGACAACCGAAGTCATCTGGTTGGAAGTTACTCTAGTAAATTGGCTTTTCACCTAGATATAAGTATAACGTACCTGAGCGGACATTGTTGGTTAGAGTTCGCATGAAGTGATCATGGCAGTTCTGCATGAAGAAGTTGGATTTCAGCAAGGACTGAGGGATTGTGAAAAGCGTTGAGCTCAGTAACCGTTGGGTGTTTGGGAGCTAGATTTCGAGGACGAAATCATCCTAAGGTTGGGAGGATTGTAACACCCGTAATTTTCGGATAAGTATAATTTCGAATCAGTGTAAAATCGATCTTTTAAGATAATTATGAAAAATAGGATTTGGGATTAAATCCTAGATTTTATGGTCTTGTTGGATGCGGAATTCGAATACGAGTCCAACGGTTCTTTCCGGAGCGAAAACGGAGCTATAACGAAGAAGTTACGGTCGAAACAGTATCCGACATAAAAAAGGGCCGCCGCGGCCCAAGCCGCGTAACGCACTGAGTCCGTATTAAGTTGCGAATTTCCAGCTCAAACTTCAAACATTCATAACTTTTGCATCCCAACTCCGATTTTGATGATTCAAGTTGCTACGGTTTCGTTTTTGAGAGCTATTCAAGGATCTAGAAAGGGTTTTGAAGTATGATGAATGATCCAAGAGTATTTGGTGGTGGTTGAGGTAAGCTTCTCACTTTTCTTCATCTAAGAAGTTAGGGTTTTGGTATTTGTGGTGGTTTTGGATGATTTATGTTGGGGGAAGTGTATATAAGTGTTTGGGAATGATTATTTATGGTTGGAAACTTGTGGATCTAGGTTTTGGAAGATTTGACCTAAGGATTCGGGTTGCATCAAAGGAGCTTACGTTTGGGGAAAATCTAGATTTAGCCTAAATCTAGCATGGTGAGTTCAAGTTGATTTGTGAAAACGTTGTACATGCCAAAATGTGTATTTTAAAGTATTTGTGTGCTTTATGTGAAATTATCTATTGTTGAGTTATTTGGTGGGTTTTGATTTAGTCAAAGTGTTGAACTTTACATATCTTGTAAAACATCCACATTTGGGGATTTTGAGTGATTGAGGAATAAATCACGAGTAAAAAAGGTTTTGTTAAATTATTGCATAAGTGAAGAGGATTTGGTGATTATGCGATAACTATGATGTGTTACATTTTTAAAGTGTGAACATGTAGGTTGGGGATTTTGGTCAATCCGACCATATGAATGTTTTGAGAGTTATAAACCTTTCATTTTTGGGGCCGATGGCCAATTGAGGAATTAAAAGAGTAAAGAGTTTGAGTAACGATGTATTTTGGTTTACGTAACCGTGTGAGTGACACGTATTTAACCAAACGTTTATTTTGGCCTTAAAGGCTTGATTTATACTCAAATGAGTCTTTTGAGTGCTTGTTGGTTTTAGTGACTCGAGATGGAGTCTTGGAGGTGCTATATGCTTAATTGCATTTTATTTGAATATGTGCCGGTTTAAGTGTTGGTCTTATGTGTGAAGACCGTTGATGATTTTATATGTTTATTACCTTTGGGACTAATGAACCTTAGTGAGTTATATGCATTGTTGAGTTATGAGAGAGTTACATATACGTGTACATGTAGATGCATATATGATTTGACTTCATTGGGAAGGTGGCAATGAAGGGGTTGTGAGATTATCATGCCTCGGAGCGTATGTTGCATGATGTGAGTTAGATGCATTTAATTTGCATGAATTGATGTTGATAGATGATCATTAGATCTTTTGAGCAGAGGGCTCGGTTTTGGACTCTGTTGAGTCTCGAGGGCATTCGCCCGGTTTTAATAAGCTCGACGTGGGCTTGGGGTTGGAATTGCATGAATTGCATTATATTTGATGTTTACATAATTTGAATGCATTGGTTATTCTTTTGAGGTCATGCATATATAATTAAGTTAAGTAAGCTTGTTTCGGATGGTGGGTTCCCAAGGTAAAGATCCAGAAGGATTGAACTTGGTGGTTTGGGCTAAAGACCTAGTTTTGGTTGATGTCGGAGATGGACTAAAGACCTAGTTTTGGTTGATGTCTAAAATGGGCTAAAGACCTAGTTTTGGTTGATGCCGGAGATGGACTAAAGACCTAGTTTTGGTTGATGTCTAAAATGGGCTAAAGACCTAGTTTTGGTTGATGTCGGAGATGGGCTAAAGACCTAGTTTTGGTTGATGCCGGAGATGGACTAAAGACCTAGTATGGTTGATGTCATCTGTTTTCCACATCCAAGAAACTTACTTGTATTTATAAATTGTGGTTTAATTTATGTGTTCGCCACATTCGATAAGATCGGGTCTCCCCCGTCACCGAAGGGTGTTGATTTTGGGTATTTTATTTATCCGCGTTGTCGAGGTTATATTATATGCGTATGAATTGTTTTCCATGATTAATGGACGGATTTTGTGTTTTTATCCTTGTTGGATGTTTTAACTATTTGAGTATTATCCGCATTGACGATTATTTGAGAAATTATTATTTTTACTCTTGATGTGAGTTTTGGATTTGAGTCCCTTGCAGAGAAATGGTTTTCATTGGAAGCTTTCCTCACAGGAATTGTGTGCGTTGGAAATTGGGTTGTCGATGCCTTTTATACAAACCCTTTTGGAAAATCATTTATTAAGTTGAATATTTTGGTTTATCAACTGAATTGCTCGTGATGTAAACTCTTGAACTCACTAGGCGTTAGCCTAACCTTTTTATTTGTCGACATGTGCAACAGGTTCAGGCTGGGAATAGATTTAGCTACACTGTGAAGTGATGAGTGCTAGTAGAGTGCACGAGAAGTGAGATGCTTAGCGAAGTCTTCTGCACTTATTTGGGATTAGCAACTTACAATTGGGTTAAGTAACACCCGCCTTGAGTTATTAGTTGTGAAGTTTGTGATGTTTAAACTGTGAGGTATTTTCAAGGATGTTTTGTAGAAATGTTTTATCATCTTTTAGTTATTTTATTGAAATTACCGTTAGTTGCTCGTTTCAATTTTGAGGGTGTTACAGTCTAGGCAAAGTCTAGGTGTAAACGTTTCCCATAAATTGACTAGTGTTTTTTTTTCTTTCAGAAAATGAAAACCAAATACAATCTTTGTCACCGTAATGAGGATTGTCGTATCCCAACCCCCATTTTGAATTGTAATATCTGAACTTCTGTGGTTTGTTTAGGAAAATGGTTTGTTTAGTCTGACCAAGTTTGTCTAGCTTTGCTTCTAGTTCACTTGCCTTTTCAGTCAATTCGTTGTGTTGGTCTTTATAAGATAGCAACAATATTTCTAGCTCATTTTTCCTATTTTCAGCAATTCTTACACTTTTTGCCATATCGTCCATTCTTTGTCGGAAATATGTTCGAGATTCTTCAATCTCAACACGTTCCGTTTTCAGCTTATCATTTAATTCATCATGAGCAATAATGACCTTTTTCTGAGATTCTATAGTTTTATGTACATTTTTAAGTTTCTCATTTTGGTCATTTATCTTTATTTCGAAAACTTTGAATTGATTAGTGAAATGATTAATGGTGCAGGAATCTACCTCATTTGTCTCAGGCGCCGCATCAGCCTCTTCATCCTCACCTTTCTTGCTCATCAAGCACATCTCATTTTCCTCCTTTAGAGACATTGTTACCTGAAAAATTTAAAATGTCGGATTGTTAACAGATACTTCGTGAGAAGTAGAGTTTGTGCGCTTGAACGATCAGAGAAAAAATCGATTAAAGTCAAGAAAATTTCCAAAAATAAAATTTGAAAAACAAATTGTAAACTTGTCTCCAAAAATTAATTTCAAAAAATTAATGCGGAACACTGGACTTTAAAACGATAAACCTGCAAAACACGAGAAAAATATATCAGTTACGATTAATTGCAGGCAAAAACTGATAAAATCGACAAAAAAAAGGAAAATAATGAAGAATAAGGACTAAAACTGACAACTTATGAAACTAATATGAAAAAAGAACTAAAAGTGTAAAATACTATTACTTCTAAAAGACACGGACTAAAAATGACAAAAAATTCTAAAATTAAGACTCAAAGGACTAAAAATGTAAAAATCTAAAACTTACAAGTCTAGGGACTAAAAAATGTAAAAATCTAAAAGTTTAAAACTACAGGGACCGAAAATGACACAACCTAAAACTTGAAGTCCAGGGACTGAACTTGACAGTAATTAAAACTCTAACTATAGGGACTCAAAGTGACAGATTCTAAAACCCCTAACTAGACTTAACTGACTCTTAACGGAAGGACTAAAAATAAAAGAAACTTAACGGGAAAACTAACGAAAATGTTAACAAAGACTAACTAACCTAACTAACTTACACTAAACTACTTTAGGACTAAAAAGAAATAAATCTAACAAACATTAACGGAAAAATTAACGTATACTGACAAAACTAACGGAAAAAGGACCGATTTTGTAACAAACTAACAGAACTAACGGAAGTCCGTTAGTTACTATTCATCATCATCAACCTCACGATCCAATTTCAAAAGTTCAGCATAGAACCAAACTTTTCGACCGAAACTCTTCGTTTATGATCCCTTAAGCTCCCTCAACAATTGGTCAAGGCCAGTATTTCATCTACTTATTTCATTTTATTTCAATGATGTTGTCCAAATTTTCATTGATGTGAGATGCAACCATAGAATGTGTTAGCCATTGATATCATTTTAAAAATTGACACAAAAACCATTTGCTCGTTTTCCACATTTTTTTTTGGGAAAAACATTCAAAAGCTTAAATCAATTTTCTTAATTTGTCATAATCCTCTTGTCTATAGTGAGTTTAAACAACATGAAAAAGCTAAAAACATGGCAAAGTGTTCAATAAGAGCATCTCCAACAACTTGTTCATTTTGGAGAAAATAAAGAATATGGGGATTTTAAGCTATAACTTTACTCCATTAGCTTCTCCAAAACAATCCCCAAAATGGAGAAAATAGGAGAGAGAAGAAGTTTTTCTTCAAATATGGAGATAACCCAAAAAATAATTACTAAATGGGAACATCAATATAATTCTTTGAAAAAAAAATATTTAGAAAGATAAATAATATTTTAATAGATGAATGAATATTTATATATTATAATCAATTATTGTTTCTCTAAAATGGGAATCTGTTGGAGATGAATGTATCTTTTTTTTTGAGATTTTGAGTTTTGTTTCTCTATTTTGAAGAAATTTTGAGGAAACTATTGGACTAAATGTTTAGTGAGGCATTTTATCAAACACATATGCATGTTTAATAAAATATTAATTGTATAATCTTAAAGAAAGAGAACAAATCAAAACAAATAAACCCAAACCCATGTTTTTCTTAAGTTAGAAAACATAAAGAATTCACTATATTTAGAGTTTTCTTTTCTCTATTTTAGAGGACAAAATAGAGAATCTGTTGGACTAATACAGAGAGAGTAAAAACTCAATTTCCTCTATTTTAAAGAAGTTGTAAGAGATGCTCTCATAGGTTTCGGTGCAGACAAGTTGCCCAAACACCTGCGGTTAAAAGAAAACATACATAAACCTAAACATCTCTTTGCAACAAACTTATTATGATCTGTAATATGTCAAAAACAGGAAACAACCATTATTTCAATGCCAAACCAGTTTTGAATCGTCTCATCTACATCTATCTAAGTCAACCAAATTATTACTTCTGTGCCTGCCTGTCCAACTCTATGTACAAGCCTCCAATTCACTATTACATCCTATAATGATTACTTGGACCTGCAACAACATGACCAGATTGATAGTGTCATAAAATTAACCAACAAATTGTTAAATCACACCAAATGGCCTTCGGGTATCCACTAGAGCCCAACCTCCCAAAAGGTCAAGGGTTCACGTTGATGAGGGTATATATATATATAAATATATATATAGAGAGAGAGAGAGGAAGGATCATGCGAGAAGTTAAACATTATGCGAGAAGGCGAGAAGTTTGATATCATATATGATTACACGGCATGTGGGTGTGTTTAATCATATATGATTAAACGTCTATGTGGTGTCAATGTAACATGTGTTTAATCATATATGATTAAACTTGTGTATCATATATGATATCACACTTCTTGCCTTCTCGCATAAGGTTTAGCTTCTCGTTTGAATCTCTCTCTCTCTCTCTCTATATATATATATATATATATATAGAGAGAGAGAGAGAGAGAGAGAGAACCTGATCTATTGGTGAAGTCAGTTGCTATGGCTTCGATGATCTGTCTGTAAAATTCAGATGAAGAAGTGTCATCCTCTAATGGTGGTGAATTAGGAACCATGGTGGTGAATGGTGATGACACTTCTTCACTTGAATTACGAACCATGGTGCTGTTTGCAGGATGCGGTCCACGCACATTGGCGCCACTCTCGTAAGCAATCCTTGAATTGCCCACATATCCTGGTTCCCTTTTGACCGCAACCCCTCTCATTCCTTGTTGCATCATTCCAATATTCAAGTTACGCTCCCACACCATATTAGATGGAACATCAATCCTTCTAGAATAAGTAGTAGACCGATCAAGACCACGTTGCATCCCTGAGTGCATAGACGATCCACCATTATTATAGCCGCTCGCTACACCCCTCGGAACAGAGACATTTTTGTTCTCCATCTTCCGGAAAGTTCCAGTATCCGATACATAACGTGATCCATTATTATGGGGCACTGCAAGATAGTAAAAAAAAAGGCAGCCTATTTAGCTCACTAAAAAGATTTTGTTGAGGAAAAATCTTGAAGTTGAAGGCAACTTACTTGGTGGCATGTGAGATACATTAAACATTGGTGGACAAGAGGCTCTGTTTGGGTCAGCCTGATATATCAATGCAGCCTGTTTAGCAAGCAGATTATTAAATACTGTTATTTGCTCTTTCAGGATCAGCCTCAGATGGTATGACTTAAAAAATTCTGGATTTTGGTCTTCAAGTATCTGCCAAACTGGAAGACATATATCGATTGATATGTTTGTGATGTGGAATTATGTACAATGTGTTGAAGATAGAAGTCAAATTTCATACCAGACTCTGTAAAGATAGGGTGTATGTTCTGTCGCTGTTTGAGAACATGTATGACCTGATTCTGGGTCATATAATGCAGTAGACATTGTTCTATCAGATGATGTACCTGAAATCAATGATATAAAAGTATATATAATGATCAGATGTTTCAGAGAACACATTCCAGAGTAGAGATTGATTCCAATGAACTTAGAAAACTTTGAGTTTTAGTTGTTGCAATGCCCATTAATCCTTTTTCTTCATTGAATATAAATTGAGATTATAAATCCCACGTGAGAACCCAAGGGCCCGTTTGGTTTGCGGGATTTGGTAGGATTTTGAATTAAATTCCTTTCCAATCCTATGTTTAGTTAGAAATCCCACGGGGAAGTTGGTTTTTCACGACATTTCATAGATTTGTTTGTTATAATGTTCAACGACAAGTTAAAAACATTAGTTTTGTTATAATCAAGTTATAACAGATAATCTAATTATTTATAGTATGTTTTTATAAATTGTCTATAAAGTATTGAATTCAATTCCATTTCAAATCCTACAAACGAAACACATTAAAGATTCCAAATCTTTCTAACTCCATATCATTCCAAGAAATCCAAATCCCCCAAAAACACTCCGTCCCACAAGAATATTTGCTAAAGATACCAAAGCATCGATAAGAGAAACCTAAAATTCTACATCCGTTATGAGCAATTGAATGCAAATAAGAATCAAATGGGATATAGCTCAAAAGCCTTACCCTCTGCATACTTTCATAAGTGACTTTTATGTCTTCTCCCCTAGACATTTTTCTTTACGGTTCTGAGTGAAGGAAACACACAACGAACAAATTTACTGCAAACATCGTTCAAAATCGGTCAGATTAAAGAAGATATATAAATCACCTGATATAAGATTCATAAAGTTGCCAATCATTCAACACATTATAACATGCTATTCAACATCATGTTTCATATCAATACGAATGTAGAGAACTTCAAGTGAACAGATAAATTAGGGTTTAGGGTTTATGCTGCTGCTGCTGCTGCATATTAACAGAATTAGAATGCAGCAGAGAGTATACCAAGTTAAATCAAGTTCTAGAACCTTCTACAACATTTGTTTTTCCATATCTTAAAACAAGAAGAAAACGAGAATCAGAAATCAGAACAAGGAACAAATAATCTGATCGATAAATATAGAATGTGAGTACCCTCTGTAACATCAAACGTGTTGAGAGGAGAGAATGAATCAAATCAAATGATATAATGAATTTAGAGAAAACATACATGGATTGAGTACGTAATCCTTATCGGAATGTTAATGAAAATCACAGGGGATGAAGATGAAGATAGGTCTTGAATTAGTTTTGATTTGAAAGAAGTTGTATGAGGAGGGACTTTCTGAATTTAAAGATATATACAGCATATTAGTTTTGATTCAAAATTTCGGATATCAGGTCTCGGACCTGCCGGGGTCGGGTCGGTCGGGTCTGCGGGTTGGGGATATACTAATATATACCATCAATCCATCATCTTAAAAAGTAAAAACCATAAAAACATCAAATATATTCAACAATCAGTTTCAAATATTCAACATTTCAAGTTTCAACTCAAGTTTCAAGTACCTCACAACTCACAAGTCAGTGAAGACTGAAGAATGGCCGTGGATGGAAGCGGACAGCGGTGGAAGACCGACAGTCCCTCAGAGGCTCAGATACACTGGCCGGCGGGGGGGGGGGGGGGGGGGGGGGGTTGTGGCGATTTGCGATTTGGGGTTTTAGGTTAGAAATCGTGAAAGTGAAAATGTGAAATACAAAAAGTCAAAAACCGATCTTTATTTTGTAATTTTATTAGATTCAATCAACAGGTATAATATATTAATATATATATATATAGAATAGAACTTGTTTAAAAGAATAAAGGAATGAATCTGAACCAATCATAATTATAAAATTAATATTTTTTTAAGTTATTAGATTAATATGATTAAAAGGATAAAAATGTAAATTAACATCCAATTTAATTTAGGATAGTCTCTATCTAATTAATTGGACGTGATCTTCTCCATTATTTTAGATTTCCCAGATTTTTTTTTGAAAGTCCATGTTCACGTCCATATCCAGATTGATTTAAACTCAAGATATTAAAAAATCTCTCACTTCTTCACTTCTTCATCGTCCCAGACTGAAACTCAAGATATTGAACAAATTTCAGAATCAACGAGAAGACCAAACATTAAATATATTCAACATCATCAGTGATTAACATACTCAAGATATTCAATACATTCAAAATCAATAGTGATTAACATATCCAATGAAAAACCCACCATAATACCCTATTTAAAATCAACAGTGATTAACATGCTCAAGATATTCAATACATTCAAAATCAATAGTGATTAACATACTCAAGATATTCAATATCTTCAAAATCAATAGTGATTAACATACTCAAGATATTCAATATCTTCAAAATCAATAGTGATTAACACATACTCAAGTTCCTGTGTTTTACTTGGTTCCTTCTTCAACCTTCAATTCTTCATCAGCGTCAGTTTAATAGAGAGAAAATGTATCTTTTACCGGAAAACGATACACCCACGGTATCATAGAGAGAAATGGATCTTTTACCAGAAAACGAGTGCGAGGATGAAGGTAAAACCAGATCTTGCTTATGAGGATGAAGGTAAACCCAGGAACCAGATCTTGCTTATGAGGATGAAGGTAAAACGAGATCATCGACGGCAGCACCCTCAACCTCTCTCTCTCTCTCTCGGCGGCAGCACCCTCATCGGCGCAACACCCTCAACCTCTCTCTCTCTCGGCGGCAGCACCCTCATCGGCGCAGGACCCTCACGAGCAGGGGCAAAACGACGGCAACAACCGTCGTTGATACATACGCAGATGGTTTGCGTCGGACGGTGGCGGCGAAGAAGTTGTCTTTCCATGGAAGAAATTGAACCAGGGACGACTTCAATGGAAGATGAAACATCAAGATGAAAAAGGTGAATGAGATGAGAGGTTTAGGGAAATAGTTGTCTTTCCTATTTAATAGGGATAATCATATCCCACTATTTTCTCAAACCACACGTATCCAGCTACACCCTTTTTGTTTATTCCATTTTTTACCCCTAAAATATTTTAACCTTGGTGGAAAGTTGGTTTTGATTGCTATTAATTACTGATATTGTCATTATTAATTATAACCATTGATTTAATCTAACAAGGGGCTAAGATTTGTTCCTTTATTCTTTTAAATTGATGTTATTCTCGTATGATCCTCCCTCTATATATATATATATATATATATATATATTTTAAATTTATTAAATAAAATTTTTTTAATATCAGATATTCGGACGGGTCGGGTGGGTAAAACCCAAACCCAACCCGATCCTGGTTTAACCGAACAAAAAAGCGGATCGGGGCATTCGGGGTTCGGGTTTATCGGGTGCGGTTTTTGGCGGAAAATTCGGATCGGATCGGATCGGGTTTATCGGATATTTCGGGTTTTGCTCACCCCTACTTTCTGTTCGAACGGGAGAGAAAAAAGAGGGTGGGATTCTTATTTATTTTATTTCCTTTTTTTCAAATTTTAATAACTAAAAGTCCAAATTTCTAAAAAAAAAAGCAATTTCAAATTTCCAACTATACTTAAAGAGGGCATTGCTATTGGCACTCCTAAGGCCGTGCGTACCACCTTCGGGTACCACGGCGGGTTCACATTGGGTAGGGCGCGGGTACCACGGGTAGACGGTACGGGTAGGTGGGTTGCGGGTAAAGGGTGGGTTCGGGAACCCGCCTAACTTTTTTGTTTTATGATAGGAAGGGTGGGTCGCGGGTAAAGGGTGGGTTCAGAGGGTATGATAGGAAGCGGTACTCCACTTTAGGGTAGGAAAGAGAAAAGCTGATGTGGCGCTGAGGTGGCATCAGGGTTCAGAGGGTATGATAGGAAGCGGTATTCATGATCTAATAGAGGGTGTTGAATACTTTAGAAATTGAAAAGTACAAACATAATGTCTAAATCAACTTTTAATCATTTCTTACGCAAACATATCATTATTATTAATATTATTAAATAAATATATTTTATATTATTCTTATTATTATTATTAAATATATATATTTTACATATATATAGAAATATATGCGTTTTATTAATTTTGTTTTATTTATAATTTGTAACTTTTGATTATATACATATAATGACTTTATTATTATTATTATTATATATATATATATATTACAAATGTTAGTATAATTTTTGCAATAATAATAAAATAATTATTAAAAATCAATGTCAAATATATTAATAATTATTACAAAGTTAATTTATAAGTTATTAAAAAGTAAAAGCCTAGACCTACACTCTAGCATGAAGCAATAAACAGAGAAAGTTAGATAGGGATTTGACAACACACATACTCCACCCATTTAACCCTAACCATTTGTTGCTTCACTTATTTCACCCACTTCCACCTTTTCATATGTCTCATTATTGATTCATGTTTTTTCTCTCTATTAGTTCCTCGGAGAGTTAGAAGTTGGAACCACCATTGCTATAAAATGAGAGATGTTGCATGCGGCGAAGATGATGGTTAAAGGAAGCAGGTGCCGCGTTCTTCTATATTTTGGTGAGATTTTAAGGTTAAAACTTGAATTTTTGGGGTATCGTTTAAGGGTTATCAAGTCTTCTTTGATTTCTTACAGTTAAGGGGTGTTAAGTTGAGTTCTTCTTAATGGGTTTGTAAAGAAAGTGACCTATGATAATATTTTTACAAGTTACAACCCATCCGTTTCATGCATTTTTTGGAATAACATTTT